>JABWDB010000025.1:1200000-2400000 GCA_019614645.1 Stratiolaelaps scimitus | reverse complement strand
AACGATATAATCGCATTGTACGAACATATTGTAGCATGAAGTGTTCAACAACACAGTTTATGCTGAATGTCATACTCCGACGTAATACGCCGCATCGCATCGAGATAGGGTAGGATAGAGGAGTAGAAATTGTGTCTTCTCACCTGCCGACCCTGTTTTGCTCAATATGGTTGTCCAACCCGAATAGATACGCTACTCTCCTTGACGCCAGCGACAGCATATGTGGTAGTCGTGTCTCTGATCGAGGGACTACCATTGAACGACCCTTTTTGCAGAGTAAGGCGCGATAATGAGCGAGCTAGAGAGAGTGAGTGAGAGATAAGAAGTTGAAATGCCCTCGAAAAAGACTACGAGCCCGACACGACAATGACGTCATAAGTCAAATGACAGGCACTTCTGAACCCCCGTCGCCGCTTAGGACAACCCAAGCAGCGATCCGCTTACGGCAATGAGAGCTCCCACCAGCTGCTTTGCTCTGTCCGTCGAGCTGTTGGTGGCTGTCCCTGAAGCCGGACAGCTGGCAGCAGTCGATCCACGCGTGGAGAGGGCCGTTTAAGTGAAAAGAGTGGATCCAGAGGCCGCCCCGCCAGATCACTCCGCGCAGAGCAAGAGATCATCTCCCGACTGCTGTGTCTCTGCTGCCCATTGGCCGTGCGTTCTGAGCCCGTATCGCCTGCAGCGTCATTAACCTGCTCAGACGAGCTTAGAGCGGTGAGCGACGTGCAGAGACCGGTCGGCAACAGACGCCGCGCGTCCTGCCCAATAGCAGAGAGGCATTGAGAGGAGAGGCAGGTGATTCCAGGAAATGATAACACTTTCTTTTTCCGCCCTTTTCACGTTTTCCGCCGTTTTTCTTCCCCGACTGATCGAGCCGTCCCTATTCCCAATCTCTTTGTATCTATCTGTCCCTCGAATGTAGAGTATGAGGGGTACGCTGTGTGTGTGCATGTGTGCTGTTGCATTGATGTGCTGTGCTGCCTTGGTATGCCCCCTACGCTTGGCTTGGTTTCCTTCGTTGCCCAGGGCCACCCCGTCAGCTTCGGGCTCCTTCGGGGCGTCAGCCGACGGTGTCGGTTCACCGTTGACGCTGGCGACTGCCCCAACTCGTCCCTGCGGCAGCTACCGCCCAGCTGCGAGAGATAGCAGAGGCTAAATGAGAGAGGTACCGAGTCGGCGACACTGGGTATGGTAACAATGTACGTGCATTGGCGTGAGCCGATTGGGTTATTGGCGCCTCTGCTACGTCTCGCTGGGCGGGCACGGGAGGCTCGCGATCGGTGGCTGGCTGACTAGCTGCGTGTGTGTTGCTGCTGAGTGAACAATGTCGAATGAGCTATGCTTCTGTGTACGGTCATGGAAAAAGCTAAAAGGGTGAGAGGAGAACGGGATGGGTGGGACCTGACGTAAACGACGATTTTCGCATGTTGAACATACATTTGTCGGAAGCGGCAATAGCGCCAGGACAGAAACGACGGGTGTAGCAACGGTTGCTTCTGTCCTCGAGGCTGACACCGAGCCACTCATCCCACAAGAGGCTTCCGAAGACGGAAGCATGTGCGGACAGACTTATATATATATATATATATATATAGCACAAGGCCTCGCAAGGCCGCTATGACACGGAAGCATTGTGTTATACAAGGACGTCGAGCAGAAGAACGAGTCGAGGTAATAGAGTGCTGATCCCTGTCCGTCTCTCATATCGCCCGCGCCGCTGCTGAGGCGATGCTGTCAGAGGAGCGCGACGGTTCGGCAATGACGTCAAATCACCCTCCTTCCTCATTGCAATACACACACAGACGTGTACACTGGCATATACCATTTGCGGGACATCGCCGTGTACATAGAGGAAGCCCGATAATGGTCGCCCATTTGCAAGCAACGCCGCGAGATGGACGCTGAAGCGATGTCGTAGGTCGCTTCGATTCGGCTGCGCAGGCAAATTCGTCTAGCTGACCGAAGGCACAAGTTCAGTGCTTCTTGCAGCTTTTTGGATGTGGTAAGCGCTTGATATCCATAGGGGCGGAATCATGTGTCGGCGTCCAGATCAGGCCTAACACGAGAAAGGCTAGGCGGCGGTTGCGTTGCTTCTCGAGAAACTCACCGCTGAGCAAGAAGACTCGACGACGGGTAGCTAGCTGGTTGCCTTGTGCTTTTTCGTTAGGAAACCTCCAGCGAAGGCACACGACCTGTGTGCATTTCCAGGCAAGGTGGTTGCACCGGAATTGCTAGATGGGGATCGGAGGTACGGGAGGGAATCGAGGCCACTAAAAGGTTCCAACAGGCGGAAACGAACGGGGTCTTCCGGATGGGGTAATTGGGGTAATTGCATTAAAATCGGCCAATGCTATGGCAATTGGTTCCGTTTTAGCTGGCTTCGTTGGGTACGAACGTACGGCTACTGTCTGTCGTGCCAGGGAGCCATAATCGATGCGACGAGAAGACGGACTAGGAAATTGACCAGAAATCGGAAAGGTTGTGCTGTAGTGCACATTACCCTGCTCCGGCGTAAACGGTCGAATGTAATCTACGGTCACGGTGAAAGGCATGACCTGCGTGGACTTAAGAAATAGGAAGGTCGATGAAGGGGTCTAATGGAATAACCATCGACGGTGGTCAATGTACGGATATGGACCCCTGCGCCAATTCCCGTCGAAGCGTCACACCAAAAGGCGGTGAACGACGCGGTGCTTTCAATATCGGAAGGTAAAGTTCGATATTCCGAGCACGTGGAACTTTTTTGGCGTTCATGCGCCGTTGTCCGCTAGGGTCCATCTAAATCCTCGGCCGAAGTCTTATCGAAAAGGGGGTCAACTCGCCGTTACGCCCGTGGCCCGAATCCTCGCCAATTTTTCCGGGCAATTCCGCCATTCGCGGTGTTGCGCTCCGACGTGGATTTAAGGTGGATCTAGTGGACGGCCACCGGGAGCCACTCCGACGGATAAAGGAATCGAAGAAGTGCGAATAGCAGCCAAATTTTTCGTGTGTAGGTCACTGCTAGCCTCCAATTCAAAAAAGAGCTAGATACGAGCGCAGGAAAGTCACCCGTCTCGCGTTGGCTTTCGCGTCGATCAGCAGCAAGAGAGATATCTTCCGTCATACGAGAGAGGCCTCCTTGAGCATTCGGCTACCCTCTTCGGTAGACCTTTCATCCATGGCATCGCACTTCTTCCGCTGGTGGATTTCGTCGGGAGGGATTCGCTTGCTGAGTGACTTGATCCGACAGGACCCTCCATCTCGCTGCCTGTCCCGGTGTCGCGCTTCCAGCCACATCATCACGGCCACCACTACCCCGCTAACAGGACTGCCGGTGGTAGAGCACTCTGCACTCTCACGGAGTGGCTCCGGTAGTGGGGGGCGGGTCGAATGGAATAACAGTTCTCGACATCCAAATTGGTACAATTCGGCCTCGTCGGTCCCTCCCTTCGTCGGTTTTCGACCCGCCGTTCGCCGGCACCGGCCGCGTCTCGCTCCCGTCTCGACTAGCCGCGAAACAGCTCCTCCGCTTTCCCACAGAAATAGCGTAACCCAGCAGGCCACAGGCCTATATCCCTCCCTCCGTGTTCATTCAACCCTGTAACGGCTCAGCGCCAGCGAGCGACGCCATTGGAATAGACAGGCGTTGATAGGCGCTCTCCTTCTCCTACGGACGGACGAAGGAACGAACGGCCGGGTCAGGCAGTTCGTTCGTGCGCTACGAAGCACTAACGGTCTCTCTCTCTCTCTCTCTCTCTCAAACACACACACACTATATATATATATATCCTTCTCTCTCTGTTTCTCGTTTCGTTTCTCTTTTCGCCGCGGAGGAATTCGAGCCACCGGGGCGGTTCAACGATAAACGCGCACACTGACAGCGAGCTCATGTGTTGTTTCCACTTCCGGGGACTGAAGCCCGGGGGGTGGGGGTCGAATTGGGGTGAATCGACGCCAACAACGACGAGGCTGACGTTGCGTAGCGAGGAGTAGTTGGCTGGCTGCTTTGTTGGTTATGAAGAGAATTCCAACCATTCGCTTGCCCTCTTTCCTCTCATTTTCTGCTGCCCCAGGAGCTGTTTTTCGTTACTTTGGGAACTGGCGTCGGAACTGGAAACCGGGCCAGGCTTGCCAGCGGCGTTTCTAATGCTTTGCGGACGGATGGATGTCATTTCCACTCCGAGGCACGGCCTCCGTCTCGCAAAAAAATGATGGGTGAAGTTCAACCGCGCTGTAGGTTGAGAACATAGCAAGCCGAAAGGCGGCAGATATGCACGACGATCCTTGGCGGCTCTCGCAGAGGATGTTTCCTCACGTGTTTGGCACGCTTTGTTCTTCATTTTTATGGACGCTTAAAACTTGCCATTTTTCTCTCATCATAGTCACTATTCGGTGAAGGTGTTCGCTGGTACGAGCTTCTCCCTAGGGCGAAATGGCTTAGTCACGGGAATATGTGCGGAGGCTTATGCGGAATATAATGGTCGACTTCACCTCGTCGATCGATCAGTGCAACAGAGCAATCCGAGGACAGCATCGTGAAAACACGATGCAAGCGTACAAGCAACTTGTTGTTACTCTGCGAGCATCACTATTCAGTGATTAATATCATAGCGATTAGACGCAACAGCATATGCGTAGCTGTTTGCACAATGCGGATAGCAAATATCATTCCCACATGCAGATGAGACGTTTAAGCAATTGGTTATTGATCGTCAAATATGGAGTTACACTGATAGTGCTGTATTTGAAGTCTGTATAATCGAATGACGATTATTGACATCTCTGCGGTGAGGCTGCCTTGGCATTAAGTGAAAACACCGATTTCCTTATTCGCCTTGGTATCGTGTATATGGCTAGCTTATTTTCATATCCTAATAATATGCTACAGTATATATATATATATCGCACTCCAATTACAAATATGCTTGTTATTTCATTGCGTCTAGCCGGCTAGCTAGGCTGAAACCCATAATGATACTGTCTTGTCACCGCCGACGGATCAACCACCACCAACTGATTTTCGTCTCCCCTATCCATTTGAGGCGCTGTTGGCCAATTATACTACAATCGCTTCACAAGCGAGCAGCTGACAATGCGACAATTCCTCAGAGGACGATTCTTTCCATCTTGCTAATGGCACGAGCTCTGTGCCATTTGTCTCTCAGCTTCCTCATCGTAACAGCTCGTCTTTGAAGGCACAACACTGTGAAACACAAACGTGTCAACGACTCTGGCGACATCCTCACAACAATAGAATGCAAATGGCTCTCGATTCCCACGATCCACTATGAATATCCAGCCGTGCACATTTACACCCTGACACTACCCAATCCCTGCGTTTCTTATCCTCCTTCGCAGGCCGAATCTAAGAATACTGCCATGTTGTCATCGTCTTGTTGCCCCCCTTCGCAGGAGTCCTTTCCTCTATCCTCCGCCCTCTGCCAAAATGTGTATCGGACTCCACTGGCGCCCCCGGCCGGCACGCCGCCATCACCAACGAGTCTGGATGAACGAGCCACAGAACGAATGAGTGAGTGAAACTCATCGCGCCGTCCAAACTATTGGCGTGTCAGCGACGATGTATTACCCCCCGGGTCGCGCGTGGAGCTCAGTGAACCACTGCTTTGAGTGGTTCCGCGAAACGGAGGCGCTGACGGACGGGCCAACCCCACCGAAACGAAATGACCACTGAAGTCCGAGGCCAGAGAGGCAGACTGCGAGAGGGCGAGCGAGAGAGAGAGAGAGACGGAGGGAAAGATCGGACAGCTTACCGTGGGGCAGTCGCTTTGCGCCGCATCCCGTGTCCCATGCATGCCATCATACCCTAACGGTACCAGCAAGCAGCCCTGCCGAAGCAACGCTGACGATTTTTCCTTGCCCCCTCGCCCCGCGTTTGAGTTCCGTCCGCATTCACTGTCCTCGCTGAGGCTTCCATGTAGGACAGCGCTTCTCCACGACAGGAACCAGCGTGCCCAGAGGGTGATCGTGTTCCACTGGAGAACATCCCTGCCAATGGCCAATGCTGATGTCAGGGGCCTGTCCGGTGGCGCTCACCATCGTTCAACCTTATCACTGAGCGGCGCCTATTCTATCTACTGTGCTATCCCTGGACGAAAGGAGGTGGCCGTCTGGGTGAGCGGCATGGTATGTAAGCGGCGTACGCCATTAGGACGAACTTGGGAACCACTATGACTGGACCCTTCGGGCCTGCTTGGAGGAGCAGTCCGGTGCAGGCACGGAAGATGCAGCGGGTCACCGCGACGGAGAGGAGGCAAAGGAGGAGGCGGACCGATGGACGGATCCATTGTGAATGAAATCCGATTGAATCGCTTATTTATGTGTTCAACGATAGTTGCTGACAGAAGCCGGGACGCGAGAAGCCTAGGCGACAGCATGGGCATGCAGGCTTGCCACTGTGATGCCACGGAGATCAGGGACTGTGTCCAGTGCGTCAGAACGGATCGCGTCTTTCCTGTATGGCCAACTCTCCAATTCCAATGATACCGGGGGTAGCACCATAGACTCACCCACACACGCACACTGGCGCACACACGTCTAAGCCCATAGAAGGCCACGTAACGTACGAACGGAACTGATAGAGCGAGACGAGTTCCTTGGTGAGCGACAAGCCACCTCCCCCCCGCGGGTCACAAGTGAAACACCCATCCAAAGTGGAGCTCGGTGTTGACCAGTTGCTCCGTGACGAGTGCTATCCTCAAAGACATACATACGAACAGACATGTATGCATACATATACTATATATGTAGAGAACCGATGAGTAATGCAGGTCCTAGAGAGCTAGCTTTTCCCAGCTCGGTAGCTCTCCGCCTGAGCGTCCTTTCTGACGGAACGAGAAAATTTACGATGCGCATAGAAGTGGGGAAATGAAAAGAAGACAATGTGAGGGGGAGGAGCGACAGCCGAGGACGAAGATGTGAATGACTGCTATAGGAAACAGAAGGTGAACGTGTGATGCTGCTGTGAACGATGTTGATTGTGGAAATGGCTTCGAGAAGTAATGCTTTTTCGATATGGGTGCGAAGGCGACGCCCAGGTTTTTGCCCGTACCCTCGGCTGTAGCAGATTGATATTCGAATACGAAAAAAAGGATTGCGATGAATGCAGTGCAGGCTTATTGCTAGTCGATAAGGCCGACGTGCTTGGTAATGAGTACTAATAATAAGTACTTAACTTCACTGTGGGTTAGCAGCTCATTTGGAGGTAGTGAGTTCGACTCGAAAGATAGCCTTATGCAGGACGTTGGTTGACTGATTCATTTTGTGGTCGAACAATTAGCCAAAAAGGAGAAATGTTATTAATAGAGACCACAACTGTAAGAACCTTATTATTAGTGGATTGTGATTATCTGTATAACTGGCGTATCCGGGTCGACTAATATCGAAAGCGACGCATAGACTTGAACATATGGGCGTATGCGCGGTTGCTTCTAGAGATAAGCTCGTCTCAGATTCGTGAAACACACACACACAATGAGCGTATTTTATTCACAGCATAAGGCACTTGTCCTGGCATTCGAATATATTCTTTTTAATTTGGAGGATTATGGCAATACATGATCCACATGAGTGTTGGGCGGTTCATACGAACACCAGCTCTTCCCCGCTCCTCCCAGATTGCTCGGAAAGCGCGTACCACTAGTTCGTCAGTTTCATTCGGGGAATCATACAGTCCTACCGTCGGCCACTGGGCAGGGGCGTCAGATTTAGCAGAGCCGACCTTACCAAGCTCTGCAACTTGACCGTCTTGTCCTGGGGAGTTTAATAATCTCCGCCTGCTTTTCTCTAATCTGTCATTTTTTATATCATTAGCGCACGACTCTAGAGAGCGAAGCATGATTCTCACCAGAATAAGGGGTGCCTCCCCCAGCAGCTTGGAACTGCCCGTGGGGCGGTTGTCACCTGTGCTATTCTGTAGCTTAATTGTCCACCGTTGCTATTATACTATCTCAGGAGGTGTCGGAATCATGCGTTTGATCCAGGTACCCTTCAGCTTATGAACTGGTTGAGCCTGGGTCCATCGGTCTGCCCAGCTTTCCAACGAGGCTTTCCTAGCTCGCGTTAGGTCTAAGTCGACATTCAGATAGCATTAGGATCTAAACACTTCCTTTGTATTTCTCGAAGTGAGCGATTCCTGTCTGGCCGATTATACCAGCATGAAGATAGTGAAGGATCGGCGATTGTTGAATATTCAGGGGAACCGTTCGCGAACCAAAAGCGGTTCCAAACGGCTAGATAGCGGCCAACAGATAGAATGTGGCCCACCTTTTCCGAGATACGATTTAGGTCTCGTATACTAGAGAGAGGTCATTTTAGCGAAGCAAAGCTTAAGTTGTAAGAAATATCGAGAAGTTTAGCAACTGACTACCGCTTGACAAGTGGCTTATTGGCCTCTTGGCCTTTTGAGTCACAAGGCTAGATGAACTTTCGATTTTTGGGGGCAACATCCAGAGGTGTGCAAATGGGCTCTAATGTAGAACTTCGACTAAAAGTAGAGTTTTTGTTATCCGGTTGATAGATACATAACACCTTAGATTTGACTCAAAACACTCGGGAATGTCTATGCTGGTCACCGACAGGTTACCCTTACTTAAAAACAACTGTAGGAAATAAGAGGCTCGTCAGTTTCATGTCAAAAATGTACCCATTTTTACGAACTCATGAAAATGGGTACATTTTATTGCTTGTAGACCTAAGTGAAATGGACTTGCAAATTTGACTATCAGAGCTACAATGTCATAATAGTTAAAGGTATGAGAAAACGCATTTGATACGCTTTTCAGAGGTTAATGACCTCTTGTGGATAGATCTGAAGGTAGAAGATAAGAGAGACATACATACATAAAGTGATCATTATTCGAAAGATCTTCATGAAGGAATCAATGGAGTAGCTTTCGAGAAATCCTATATGTTATTACACGTACGAGCTGGATAAGATTAAACGCAATTTCCAGAAGCTGGCTAGCTCCTAAAGCCAGGCTTTAGACAGCAATATCGATTGGCTGACTGATCGAGCATAACTGGTCCATGGCTGGGCATAGGCACACCTGGTCCCTTATTCAAGCCTGCCGATAAAATGCTAATTTACTCTGCTAAAATAAAAAAAAACACCAGGTGTGACCATGAACGAGACGAAAGTTCCAAACAACCGTGGACCACCACCGTACTAATGTGAAGCTGGTGGAAGGTGGAAGCTGAACGCTGCAGAACCCTAGGGGAATCAGTTGTGCTATTTTTAATTTTTAATAAGATATTGTCTTACAAGCCCTGTTGGAAATCTTCGAGAGGGATGTGCAGATATTAAGTATTAGATACCCATAACTGAAACTTCTTCGTAAACGCGGACAAACAAATGCAGAATCAAGCCGAAATGGGTGGGTCACGTCACACCGCCTGTGGCTGTACGGTCGACTCGGCACAAGGCGACATACATAGACACGCAAACTGGAGACCTATTTACGCCACTACAGAACCACCCATAATTTTTTGAAAACAGCAGGGTGTGGCTCCAGGAGGCACGTGCATGCTTTTCTGCGTAATATGATATACTCAGTGTACGCGTATAAGCTGAACTCAAGCTAAGCCTTTCTAAACATAGCCAGAATTTCGCTAGTCAGTAATAATGAAAATGAAGACTATAGAAATACAATGTCAGTCAACTTCCTACCGGTTTTCCTTGCTACTCTGTCCATCGCTTTCCCTTGAGTGCGGAAAAGCGGCTTCTCCGATGTAATTCGATGATGGCGGGACTTGGCGTGACTGAGTTCCGCTGTGCGGGTGCAAGTGTCTACTGTCGAGCGCGACGACGGCCGCTTGTGTATCTGAGACCATTGTAATCGTATGCAAGTAGGCCTGAGGTGTATGATGGGTGATCGTGCCACCGTCTTTCTCAGCCTGACGAGTCTCATGTGATATGGGTGCCATTGATGTACGATCATCGGTGGACTTCTGCTGCGTCTCTCGCTTCGCTGTTCGGGCGAAAAGTGTCGCATGCGAATAAACCCGAAACCGATCTGATTATGTGGCCTGACGCGGAAGGTGTTGTGAGAACGCTAACTTTAATGCGGCACTCAAAACACTTATGAATAGACAGACGCACACATACACACACAAATTCAGACGAGACACCCGAAGGAATGATAATACGGTTGAACGTGTATGAATAGTTGAAACATTGTATGAACCCGCGTGGGTGAATATGAGTGAGTATTTGCATAGATCCTTTGACAGAACGTTTGACCATTAACGGTATCACTCTTTTAAATTATTCTGTCGTTAAAGATAATGTGCGCCGACGTCTACGCTTGTAGGTGTTAGTACAAAGCGCTGTCATATCAATAACCCAATGAGAGGAAAAAAACAGCGTAATACCCTGAACGCACTACGTCAAACAAAAGATAAGTTTGGCTCCCCAGGAGTACGGGACGCATGGTGCTCTTTTGCGCTTCGGACGTCCAAATACCTCCGAGCTATATTAGGCGGCACACTGGGCGTCATAGATCGTGTAGCCAAATATAGGTGTTCAAGAAGATTGTTGTTATAATTATGGTGATATGAGCGCTACCGGAAAAATAACGCCAAGCTACCATTTTGTTTTTAGCGGTAAATCCACCCATGCTATTTAACTGGTCCTTCTTCATTGTTATTCAACAATAACTAACAACTAAATGATTTCTTGAATTATTACTATGCAGGTGGACGAACTCCATAAACGCACGAAACTGCGTAATTGTTCATGATTCCTGTTCATTTCAGATGGTGCCGATAAGATCCAGCAAAGTTGACTATATATATATATATATATATATATATATATATATATATGTATGTATAATAGCATTGGGACCACCATGCGCTCCACAAAAGATGGATGCTATTGAATCCAGGGTCCACTGTTATTTTTTTTCCTTTTGTTTCGTGGCTCCCATCAACCAGCCAGCTATTATAATTCCACAGAAGCCAATTTTGTCTATTCATTCGTCTATTCAATCGTGCTGCTTGACACACACACACATCTGATCAGGCCTTATAGCCCATATCTAATATTGAGCTAACAAGTTTCGTTCGTAGAGAGTGAGTTCGAAATTCGACGTGCGGATCAAAACGACGAACCACGAGATGAGTGGCAATGATGAGCCATGTAAATATCCGTAAGAAAACCCACCTCAGATCCGCCACCACCACCACCACCACCGCCGCCGCCGTGCCGAAGTATCGATCGGCCACAGCTATTGGCACACCTTTCAGCGGACGCAACAGGCGGCAAAGAACGAACGGATGTGTTCGTTGTTCTTCATGTCGTCATTTCTCATTCATTTTGTGAACTACTGACTCGAACGCGCATCGTTCGATGGTGACGTGAATAGAAAGCTGGAGATTGAAACATTTCCCGGACAAACTCTCGAATCATTAGCGTCCACTCATCATCAGATCAAATTCTGAGCTTCCGAAAAAAATCCCCGATCACTGTCTGACCATTCCCCCCCAGCCGCCCGCCCCTCTCTCTCTGCTCTCCCCGGACCGTAGGTGGTTCCAGCGCTGCTTCGACGGACGTTCTCGAGCGGCGGAATCAGAGTTGTATGAATGCAAGATCAATGATGGTACAAGGAGGAGTGCTTTATGAATCGATCGGAGAATTAATGGCAATTCCTCCGTCTGCCTTGCATTTGAATTTGTCTTTCGCAAAGAAAAAAAAGAATCAACGAATGAAGTTGTGTGTGTGTGTGCACTGTACCGGTAATTGGCAGGCAGTGAAGAAAAGTAAAAAAAAAATAACAACTAATGAATCATGACATGTATCGTGTACACAGTGAGACGGCGGACAACAAAAAAGAAGTACACAAATGATCATATGAATAGAATAGAAGGACGACCGCCAACGGGAGTGAGGATGCGGGAGACGACGCGGAACAGCCAATAATAATCATAATAACAGCAGTGCTGTGTGATCCGCCGCTGGCTGGTTACTCCCTCGATGACTTGAAAAGGAAACGGGTGCAGTTTGTAACTCCGACTAATCTGGCGCTTTCCTTTATAGATATTGTAGATATTTGATGGATAGATGATTTGATAGATAGGTTTGTGCGCTCGCATGACTATTTATGCATTAGCTGCTGGTGCATACTGATGTATTTATGTAACACACCTATATATATATATATATATAGAGAGAGAGAAAGAGATCGGCGTATTAAAGCCTAATGCTGTACGATATTTGAATGAATTCGCGATGCGCTCCGTTATATGAAATAGATCAAACTGATGTCTTCCACCCCTCGGAGAATTATTATTGGTATTAGCATAAATGATGAAGGCAGCGATGAAATTTGGTTCTTGCTATATGAGTAATAGTCTGTCGAAGTCCACTGATACCGATGCTGCTGCTGCTGTTGTTGTTGGTTGCTTTATGAAACGACTGACGGTGAGGTGGGCTACCGGATAATCTATGCGTGTATAAATATCATTTTACATGGATGGATACATTTATGAAACATGTTCCGAAGACGAAAATGATAATGCAGATTGTATCAGATATACACGCGCAAGTTAGATAGATTAGACAGGATCAGATGTAGCACAAGCGAACAGTATGATATCAATAACAAAAGGATAACTGTCAGAGGTCGACAGAGATTCGCCAGTCCGCCCGAACTCCGAGGACAACTAGTAATCTATAAGGGAACACTCCATACAAACGATATACGGTCCCATTTCTGTTTCCTTATTGAAACGTTTTTTTTATGACGTGTTTGACATAGATCCATCTTCGGCTCTAGAGCTCTCGAATCAAGATGAGCAGCTCGAACTGAAACCGTTTAGTCAACGTACGAATACACGGAATATCAATTTCAATCAATCAACCGCATTGTTCTTCGAATCAACCAAACGTATTGTAGCATACAGAAATTGGTGCTCTCACGCTCGTTTTAGCTAAATCACATAGGAATATCCACGCAACCCCCTCCCGCCCGGCACTACCCTGGGTGTCATTTCTTTTCTGCCACTCAGACGAGGCCGTCGTACCCTCAAACAAATCCGTCAAGCGTCATATTCACTGTTTCGTTCCCTTCATCGGTCTATGTAACCGGCTGACTCTGTGTGTGATGGTGTGTCTCGGATCGAAACCGATGACGAATCTTTCGGTTCACCGCCTCTCAACTCAAGAGCGCGACAGCCAACTCCGATCTGTCCGTCGCCGGCCTCCGAGTCGACGACAACTGCGACCCTGAGCCCGATCCGAGCGGGAGGTCGCACACGTAACGCGCAGAATGTGTACAGCAAGTGTGAGGTGCCGGTGGGCGTCGTCGATGGTGGAACATTTCGAAGGGCAGCGGGAGAGTGGGCGGACGCCGAAATAGAAATCGCACGTCATGAAAACGCGCAGTCGGTGGTGTGAAAACGCACCTGTTTCAATGTCGCTACCTAGTGAGATTACGTGGATGTACGGACGCAGCCGGCCGGAGGGCTAAAGAGGGGAACTTGCTGAGTTGTGTGGGTCGACACGTCACTCGGAGAGGCATAGTGCTTGCCGCCACCGCCATTAAGAAAATGATTGAGGCGGAGCAATGATCCGTCGGAGAAACGCCGCGAAACGACCCGGTGAGTGGGAATGAATCAGAGAGCTAAGAGCGCAACGACAATTCATAACACAGGGCGGAAGGCACAGGGCGCGTGTACAAGTAAAAGTGAACTTTTCACCGAGTATGTGTCATGTGTCATAGTTTATTGTGCGCTGCTTGCAAGGCTTTTAGGGGGGTGTCGATCTGCCTGTCTGTCTCTCTGTGCCAAGAGACGTTAACCCTTGCACAAAAAACTTCTACTTGGGAGCAAGTGTCAACAATATTGACATTGCGATGTATTATTGTTCCTGGCGACACTTGGGCGCTTGCGATATTTGCTATTAAAGGCCGGTTATATTCTAAACTCCATATATCTGTCCCGTTTGCCTCTGTGATATTACGACGTTGATCGTGGGGCGGCGTGATCACTATTGGTCACGAGTTGGTAATACAGAACGCTAATACAAAAATCGCACGTTTACTAACGGACTATCGGGTGACTAGAGGTGCTGTAATGGTCGTTCCTTTTATGTAGTCCATTTCGAAAGCAACGTAATGACCGATATCTACCGATAGTCACGGTTTTGACTTGTTTCATCACTTTCAGATTCTAGCCAGAGGAGAGCTGGCGTAGCTAGAAATAGAATACGATAGATCACCGTGACACGGAAATAAACTTAGAGAAAAAAAGTAGAATCTATCTGCGCGTTTAGAAATTTGCTCCTCAAAGAACAAATGGCCGACAAGCATCTCGTACATAACATAACTCGCGCGTCATACTGTGTGTCTGTGCATATGGGCATTTTGTCTACACTTGACGGGTTAGACGACCCCCATCCTCGCCGTCGTCGGCATCGGGCCGCTGGGAGGCAAAGAACTGGTCTCATCGTGCACTAGCTCTGCGGCCCATCTAGCTACTGAAACGCCCCAAAGGGAATCTTGTCCTGTTCCCAACTCCTACTTACGCTCACTCTCAGCCCTTCACACTGTCCCGCTCAACCCTGTATCCTCTATGCCATACGCTCCTCGTCAGTTTCTCTACAGTTCAAACATGCGCCTGGACATTCGCCTTCAAAGTCTCACCGCTACCAGAAAACAGATTTTATCGATCCCACGCGCGCTCGCGTCCGCCACCGCCAGGCGCCCCCCTCCGACGAACGCGCGCAACGAGAGCAAACTTTAACGTTTTATTGCCTGTGCTTTCTCCACCCGCTTGAATCGCTTCTATCGAGCGCGAATTTGTGATGCAGACGCCGGCAGCAAATATGTTCGACCACTTCTCGCCTCCGCATCGTTCGATGCTTGGTTTTCTATCAGAGCTAGAGACGAAGAGGATGGGAGCAACGGGCATACATACGTCTCACTGTTAGCGGCAACCGTGAATTGGCGTCAACAACAGCTGAACGCTGCTGCGAAGATGTCTTTCATATTTTCATATTGGCGAAAATGTGTCCTCACCATCCTCGCTCTCCAACCTCTCCCATCTCTGGGTTCAAGATGGAGAGAAGTGTAGTGAAAGGGTTCGACATGGAGCCAGGTCTGACTTGGCTCCCCGAAGTGCAAGATGAAGAAGGAGATTGTGGACGACGTATCGAAGATGAAAGTAGCTACGTAAGAAGGCGGGCTAGTCAGGCACACGCAGAGACGTGTGCAGCACGTGGCTTGCCCCCGAAGGAATGCAATGCATTTTTGACACTTTTCAGTGGAGAGTGATAGCTGGAGAGTGAAGCATGAAGCGCGGAAGACACGCTTCGCTGAATCAATAGAAATTGTCGTCTTCAAAAAAAAGCAGCCACTTCTGATGGCCACCACAAACGGAGACACATAACAAATCAAGCGGACATAGATCAGCGATGGCCAGCGGAGAAAGCGAGAAATATTCCTCTGAAGGAATCGTTTTGCCAACTTTGTGCTTTTGTTTCTCGATGACTCCGCTTTTGTATCTTCTAGTTTCGTCCTATTTCTTTAAGTTACAACAGTTCTATATACAGTAGTGGGCAAAAACTTAAGGCATCTCTATATTTCAACAAATCGTTACGAGGAGCACACATTTAAGGATTTTTTTCTGTATCAGTTTAATCTACGTGCCAAATAAGATACTGACCACAAATAATAGCGCATATAGCCTGCTACAATCTAATGTGTCGTATTTCGGGTGTGTAAAATGATAAGGCGCCCTAAGTTATCGAGTGTTCTCGCTGAATTAATTCTCGTTTTCTGGTGCTAATCAGTACCGTGTGGCCCCGCCATTGCTAATTATTACGTTAAAGGATCTAGTCACTGACACCTCTCCAGGTCTCCAACAACGCCTCTTTTAGTGCTTCGAGGGATACTGTTGTTTTGACACATATAGTCGTCGGACAAGAATGCCCGAGAGCTTCTCCATCGGGTTGAGATCAGGAGAACATGCTGGCCTCTCTAGGGTTTCAATGTCATGCCGTCCCAACCACGCACGTGTACTGGCGCTGACATGAATTGAAGCGTTATCATGTTGGAAAACAATTGGCAGTTGATGAAATCTGCTCCTAAACGGTAGTAGATTGTTGGTCAACATCTGCTGATAGTCCTCGCTATTCATTCGAGATGAGATGAAAGCGAGTGGGGGTCTGCCAAGGGAGGTGAAAGCTCCCCAAACCATAACGATCCCGCCACCGAAGTTGCGCTTCGAGAAGTACCGCGGCCCTTTACATACATCATGCCAATAACCGTTAAATCCATCTAGGGCGTCCAAATTGAACTTATTTTCCTCACTGACGCTAATCTGAAACACACCCTTTAGATAGATGTGCACCCACAAAATACTCTTTAAAAAACGTTGCCCACATTTTATTGTAGCAGGCTGCATGCGACGTTATATGCGGTGTTTTTGTGGTGTGCATGCTACTTGACACGTACATTAAACTGATATAGAATAAATTTCTCAAGTGTGTGCTCCTTGAAACGATTTGTTGAAATATAGGGGTGCCTTAAGTTTATGCCCACCACTGTATTTTAAGAGCAGACAGACAGGGGGGGCAACAACAAAAGTTCAGCTGGTGTTTGCTAAACTAGAACAGTCGAACCCGGTGGCGTGGTGCATTCGTGTGCGCCTTGCAATTGGAGGTGACACGTAAGTGTGTGCGGGTTCGATCCCCACCCTTGCACATTTGTAAAAGGGGTCCGTCTTATGAAGCAATGCTGAAAGCAGTACCGTGGACGATATATGTTGGCTGAGAGTCAGCCCGAAATCCCGTAGGTGTTTGCTAAACTGACCTCTGACTCATCCTATAACACAATTCGTTGCAAGTATAACGACACTCGCTATTTGTGTCTACATATATTTCTCTCGTGGTGCTGGTTTCAGTGTGTATATTTCTGAGAACAAGTCTCATTCTCATCACGGGGTAAATATCCCGATTTCTCGATGACATTCGAACCCGAGAGTGTAGAAAGACGACCAGCTGCCATACGGTACGCCACAAAGAGTCGATAGCAGGATAGCGGGCGACTGTGCGAAAAAAGGTCCAGAGAAGATTTGCATCGAAGAGAAGGAGAAACGCTGGCTGGCATTTCCCACCCGTGCAAGTGCGCGAGGTTGAGGAAAGAGGTTGCATGCTCAATTCGACAGCCAGCTACTGTCATGAACGGTAGAATAGCGAAAAGCTACGAGGCACGCTCTTCTATCGTTAGGGTTGGCTCATTCGGTAATCGGGCTGACTCTCGCTGCCTCATGGCCAGCAGGAAGCCTCGGAACCGGAATTCTGGACTGCGGACGGGGGTACCTGCGTAGCCGAAGGGATCTGGAGTGAAGACCGAGGCAGCCAAGCATCGTTGAAGAGACTAGGGAGCTCCTGGTACACGGAGTTACGTGGCGTGACGCCAGTGCAACCGCCACACGGCTGCGTGGACGAAGGGGATCGGACGAGATGGAGGGGTCTAGGGGAATGCCCGGCACTAGGATAACATATCGTTTACCTCCTAATTCGAGTGACGTGCACGTATCCTCCTTTCATCCGGGCGCCGTTCCGACGGGCACCAATCCTCAGCCTCTGCATCCTCCCTTTCGTCTGATCCGGGGTGACTGTTCTGGAAAGCTGCTCTAGAAAACTTTGCCAGTTCGAAGCAGGGCTACCACGGGGCCGGGAATGGAGACCGATTCCCTCGTAGTGGGAGCGACTAGGAGGAGGGAAGGAGGCACGGCCACTGGCATAAGGGGGCCGACTGCATGAAGACACGCAGCCCGAGAGACTGTTCAACGCTCAGCTGCGGTGGCGGTGTTTGCTGATTCGCAAGTGATTGCCACATATCAAACAGGACAGGCCAGTGGCGTGGAAGGGCTGCCGCCTGCGAGGTAGGAAGGGGCCTGCCGTGGGAGCCACGCTGGCACGGTAGGACACGATCCGGCTAGAGGCGAGCGACCGGACAATGCCAGCCGAACACTGAATAAAGTTCGAGATAGGTAAAACCAAAGAGGAATGAGATAGGGGACGAGCCATTGTCCCATTGTAACGCTTTATGTGTGCAGGTACAATACCTTGCCGGCGATACTCTCGATGAAGCTGTGTTCCATGAAGCTGTGCTACGCTTCGGCCTTGTTCATGGCCTAAATCAGTATTGATACAATTGTTATCAAAATTAAAACTCAAAGACGGGTACACGATAACGTCCACAGCTAATACGCAAGTCATGTCTTTTATCTACAAAGAAAAGCGTAATTTCTCGATTCGTGTCACCACAATCGGGCTTGGCTTCGAATAATAATAAATGAAAATAACAACATGAAAAGAATCCAACGTCACCAGCCTGCCGTTGCATCCAACATCTAGCGTACTCGCTACCATATGCCATCATCACTCGTTAAGCCCTTCCCGAGTCGTTGACAAGCCCGCGCATCACGCCGGCCGCGTCACAATCTCTCGAGAATTGACTGCTAAATGGGCGACAGTCCATTGTAGGCTACTATCAGCACATCATATCCTCTCTTCTATTGTTCCTATCCGGCTTCCCGTTTGCCAAGCCTAGATACACAGCCAACGGCAGCAGCAGCAGCAACAACAACAATACCCACTATGCCCGCAGAGCCTGTAGCCATCATCACCACCGCGAAATTCCGGTGTGGAAGTGCCCCTCTGGGACGCGTTAAGCGAATGCGTGCTATCGGCGTGTTAGCGAGGCTGTAGCCGGCTGTAGTGTACACGGCTCGGGCAGAAATGCCGGCCAGGGCAGGCGGCGCAACGAAGCCAATGGACGAAGTAAACATGGATCGACTGACGTCACTGCTTGTTACTTTGATGTTTTTCGGTTCACCTTGCGGAGTTCATTTAGGTGCTTCTCTCTCTCTCTCTCTCTCTCATGATCTAGCTTTGCAAATTGGTCCTGTCGATATATTCGGGTAACCAGAGAACACCTCGCGGTTGTCGAAGGGAGGATACGAGGATAAGGCAGTTCACCGATTGCCTTGTAAACGTATTTGCTTGTTGGCATGTTCTGTACTTATCGTCTCCCGTGAAGTTGACGAATCTTTGCCACGAAAGTAATGAAAAGGGAGAGAGAGAGAGAGAGAGAGAGAGAGAGAGAGAATGAACGGGTCCCGCTGGCTTAAGACCGGACAGCATCTGGGAATGACGAGTATTGTACGGGCATCTAACATCATATCATTTTAATACTGCATTCGCTATTATTATTTTGTACATTTTTATGAGCTGTCGTTGTTGTACGATAGGTGGCGGCGAGCCCAGTAATTGTATCATGTCATTTCACATGTGGCGAGGTCACTCAGAATGAATTACCCTATAATCATAGATAGCGGATGCAGGACTAAATAGCAGAGACTCTCTCCTCGCAGCTTTCTGGCTCCCGACGCGGTTGCTAAAAAAAATGATGTCATCAAACGAGTGGCCAAGCATGCTCGTTAAATCAGAATTTAATTTTTGCAGAGGCACTGCACACGCCACCAATATCAGCTCATCATAAAGATCCAAATGATATAGAAAATAGACTAACTTTCATTTTAAGGGCGTTGTTGTTACCCACGGAACGTCTGTAAGTTTGTACGTATTGTCGGACGAGAGAGGTGCCACGGGAGTGACACAGGCTACTTTAGGATCGATTTACTGTGCAAAATTGGTGTTCTTTTGCGATCACCTGTATACGTGAGCGCGGTGGATTGGACGATTATGTGGTCTCTGTCTGCCGGAAGCCAGAGGCGGCGGGTTCAAGCCTCGCTGCGTGATGACATATAAGAGAGCTTAAGCATTGCGAAATTGCAGCTCATTTAATAACTACTAAAGCTTTACCACTGGACTGCTGAGAAAATTTCATGTTACATCATCCTGACGAAGTAATATTGGTTAATATTAATTTTAATGAATATTTAGCTATCAGCACATTTTTCAAGTTGTCTTTGCCAGCACACGTTGTGTTTAATTAAACTTTAGTAGTCAGCCATTGGTTACTTGGTTGTGGCAACACGAATTAACAATTCGTGTTGCATCGGTGCAAGTGAGTAATATTGAGAAGCTCTATTCATCAGTTGCCGAGGTTATGTTTTTTACTAAATACTACCCGTCCGTTTGATGTCAAGCTTTTCCTAATTATTGTATGTTTGAATAAATATATATGTATATAGTAGTCTTTGTGTAAAGCTCTTTAATTTCGCTATAAAGAGTTTTAGATAGCCGAGCGACCCGACCCTAGTTAATCCTAACCCTAATCTAAGTCAACTACTTTCAAAGGCTCGTATCACTGCTCTAGCTAACTACAGGCTTGCACTTCGTCGTGTCGCATCTTGGTTGAACTATTCGTTGAATTAGGATTATCCTCGTAAAAGATATTAGCTGCCGCGTGAAAGCTTAGCTCCTAGCAGCTTCGAGTAAGTTGTAGGTCAGCGGCAAGCTCGAGGAAGTGAGAAAAGGCTAAGGTTGGGTTAGGCCTTAGATAGGTCTGGCTCCTCGAGTCTGCTGGGATGCAGACCTAATCGTATTCGTGTAGCCCCTCTCGGGAGCACGCTCTGATGATGGGGAACTCGCCAGCGGTGCTGCACTCGGTGTGGCATACCCACGGTAGAATAGGATACGACTGAGCGAACCACTCTCTCTGTCTCTCCTGGGGCAAACAGCCCAGTTCAGGTTCGGGTCGAATCGGACTCTACCTGTGACAGGGTTATACACACTCCGAATAGAAGTGTGCACCCCTCAACACAGAATGGACAGGTTTGTCGAACAAGGGAGAACTGGGGGTCTTATTTATATTGGCCGTTAGACGAGCGCACGGAGTCGCGCCGCCTGGGGTCGCACCGAACGTGGCGAGTCAGGGCCCCCGTTCATTGTCACGTTGCGACGTGCGGCTCACGTCTCCGTGGGCTGATCGATCGGCCTCTCCTGCGGGCTTAAGGCTGTTGGACTACCCACCGCAAGCAGGTTGTTAGCGTGAATGCGTTCACGTGAGCCGAGCGTGACATAGAGCACATAATCATAACATATATACCTGCACGAGATGAGAATATGGGGCTGCGTGTCTTCGAATTAGCTTGTTATTGTCGTGTCTTCCTTAGTTTCGTTCGACGCGAGAAGGAAGCTTTGTGGTAGATGTACACTATAGAAGATACATACGTTGCTTGATCTATTCTCGAAAAGTAAATCGTTTTTTTTTGTTTCGATACAGAGTAACATCAGTACACACACAGACATAGAGTTACCTCTTTGTCTTGCCTATTCCCTGTTCGGGGTAATGGTGGTGTTTTATTGACAAACTTCATTGACCTTAGTAAGGGGGCAGCAAGTGTCACGTACGTGATTATGTATGTCGATATTTGTCAAATATCAACGCCGCGAATGTCAGAATTCGATTGTTGTGACGTGCTCTTTTCCCAAGAGAATTGAATTTTTATAGTGAGTCTAATATCAAATGCTATCGACTCAATATAAATCGTTCACGATGGCTGCTCGATTCAAGATTATCGGCACATGTCATCCGTGGCAAAGGCTAACGACGTGAATATAATTAATTAAATGTGTATATATATATATATATATATATATATATATATATATTCAAGCAAGGACAAGGCACATGCAACTAATCCCCTGATAATTAGGCCAACCTTGTTGAAAGGCCGTAATGTACGCGACCAAGATTTGCCTTGGTGGAGCAAATTTTGATCGTGTATATGAACAACTATCTTTCTCCTTTTCTTGTTGTCAAATAATTATTATAATAACTCTAGTTGCATATTCGAAAGTTCATCAGCGCCACGGGCTAAAACTCTGTCAGGGGTCAGCTGAACCATTCCATTGAAGGTGTTTAAAGTAAACATTAATTATCATTAGTTCTACTAATAATGAGTGGGGGTGTGTGTGAGAGGTTAACCGCGCGGTTCGGCATTATTCCACAGCGATTCATGTCAAATATCTAGAATCGTTTGCAAAGCTCCTGACCGGAATATTTCTACAATAATCAAACCGGAAATACTTCAAGAGTTAGCCTGATTAAGCCTATTAAAGCCGAATATAGGCGTAAGCTCAATTAAACGTTTCTTAAATGAACGCTACTAACAAACGGGCGCTCATCATTTAACCACAATAAACAAAGCAATGGCTTGTTATTGCTATAATTACCTTATTATAAGTAAAGCGGGACGTTGGTATAAACTAAGGATATTATTTGCCCGTCAGACGAAAAAAAAGACAGCACGCGCGAAATTTGTCATTTAAAACAAGTGTAACACGTTTCGAACATCTCTGCTTCGTGGTGTCCGAGTGGTTTAAACGATTTCGAACGGACATGATATCCGTGATAGCTTGCAAAACCGAATTCACTTAGCTTTAATATTATTTAGAGCGCGATAGCTGTACGTGTTGGCCATATATGACTCATAATAAATATACACTACTATTACTACTATCATATATGGCGCCATCGTATAATACACTCCTACTTGCTCGTCATCACCCGCCCTGTTTATGCCGCTACAAAGGTAAAAGACATATATATATATGTACGGGATAGGTGGAGGTGCTGGTCCGAAAAACGTGACAAAGAGTCACTTTCGGATATTATCCATCCATTTGATGGCCACGTTCTATATGAAATAGAACGTGTTGCGTTCACGTTTATTCGGCCCCTTTTGCCAACATAATGTACACACACAAATATATATATATATATATATATATATATATATATATGTATATATATATATATATATATGTATATATTGGATGGAGTCCATTAGCACAGGCTATCATAGCTCACATGAGCGATGTATTGTATTCTACAGTAGGATCGCCGCCACCCGAGTTTACTGCTCTCAGACATGTTCTAATATTTAGTGGCGTTATGGAGCCATGGGCTCCCGAAATCCGCCGATAGACGACGGGGGGCATATTCCTTTATCTGAATAAACTATAGTAATATGATGCAGAAATGGCCTACTCAGAGTTGTATTGACGCATCGGTGTGCAGGAATCGACTATTATCTCTTATTTCCAACCTGACCGCTAAAACGAGTAGTCTCGCTATGTGAATAGGATTGTTTCCGGCAGTTCGACTCGTCTGTCGATGCTTGACTATTCCTGGCGAACATTCATGTTCAAGTTTTGGAATATTGTCGTTACCGTTGCGACATAATACGGACAGCTCAGGGAGCTGGTTTTCTCAATATCTACGCTGGCTCATAAGCGGAATATATCCGATGCGTCATTGAGGGTTGCGTTCAATTGTCGTCATAGAAAGAACGCTGATCTCACATCAGCGACAACAGCGTGGCACTGGCTCATCTGCATGTTGTCCATCTGTGCTCCGTTGCCTCCCCATCGACTTCTTCGCGGAAGTCTATTAACGTCAACCATTTTTGAGATAGGGCAGGGCCACAGCGGCGGGATACGAGCATATAAATATGATTATATTACATACACACGATACGAGAGCATGCGATACATGGCGGTGTCGTCGTGTGAAAACAGAACGCGTCATTTCATCGTTCGGCCGCCACCGCCGCCGCCGCTGTCGCGTTGAACTGCGCTGACGAGTCGCTCCGATTTTAGCTATATTTAGCGATTTATCTAAATAGCTCTAGGGGACAAATATGGCTAAGCTCTACTGGCCTGCGCCCCGGTCTGCTCGACCGCCTTCCAATTTGTGCTTCAATTCTGTCTTCGATGCTGCTGCTGCTGCCTTTATGACGACAGAAAACGATTCTGTCAGATGATTTCAACGCCAATGACATCAACGTACCCTGTACACCCGTGCGTGAGCCTGTGTCCCCCCCTTCCCAAAAGATGGCATCATCATCGTTCGGCTATGAATCGTTAGCTGTCCCGTCGAGAAACTCCCCAAGTCGTGACATCCACCGAACACAAACAGACATACGAAGAGACAATTGCACATTCCCGTGTATTTCGTCTATGTACATAGATATATTGTAGCGCCGAAGTGGTAGTTAAGCTACGATTTCGCGATTTCTCTTCAGCGCAAGCTGAGGTATCGCAATAGCCGTACGATCGGATAAGAAGCTTCAATTTGTTTCTTGTCGTCTGCGACAGCGAATGATGATACGAGAACAGCGACTGTACGAAGGGCAACGACGGTCGACCAGATAATAACTTGTCATCGTAATCGCCATTATTTCCCAAGAACATACGAGCAATAATAATAATATAAATGGACAACATCCAGCAGGCCTGAACCGAGTTTCGAGTGGTGCTGATGGTGATGAACAGATTCGAACTTTCCGCGCTCCGTTGGCCGCGCGCACACACATACACACACTTTGAGCGCGGACGATCACTGCATTCTGAGTGCTTCGAAAGATGGCCAAATTATAGAGTGATGATTAGGCCAATAGTGACGATAACAACAAAGACTAGAATCACAGCAATAGGACTAATAACGTTAAGATGCTAACCGTATTAATCACACTGCCAACAATACAACACGATCGGAGATGGGACACGGTCGGAAGGGGGGAGAAAGAGATCCATCCAATGTTAGTTCACTGCCATTTACGTCCACCATTTCCGCTTGTCGTCGAACAGCATCGTTCCACGAAAATGTACCGATGGATTTGAGAGAAAGCTCAACGAAAGCTATCGAGTTGTGCCGAGACCTAGAAAGCAGAAAAGGCGCTAATATATCGCTGTTTTGCAAAGCATCCGTTTGCCTGGTCGCTGCAGGGGTACGCTCATTTCGTGTTTCGCTGGTGGTCGAAAACGCTCAACTCCAACTCGCTGTAGCCTGCTCGAAGCAGTGTACTATAGATCTGGATAAAGCATTCGTTGTCCTCGTCGTACTGGCGCCTCTCGCTGATTGATTCGATGAGATCGACTCAAATAAAAGATTGGGGAGACTGATAACGATAGAACAGTTAATTGTGAAAAGATGTGGAGACGGTCGCACCTTAGTAAAGGCCTGTCCTTTGGTGGCTGCGCGCTTTAGAATAGCAGATATCGTTGCCACTAGACACGACAAGTTGACTATACCTTTGCTCTCAGCGAGGTATGATGCTTCCTGGCATAATTATGGGACGTCCATTATTACCACAAATATACTATTCACATGCACCTATATATTATATATATATAAACAGAATGCCGACTTGGTCCAATTGAGCCTTTGCGTGAACGGACGCTGAGCAATTGTAAGCTATCGACGACAATTAGGCCAGGACAGTCGGGTAGAGCTGATTTTGACTGTAGCTGGCCGTATGCCGATGGACAGATGCTGAATAATTGTACAAGGTTAATTTCTGTATTTCAGTAGATCACCATCAGCTCTAAATGCTACATTCTGCCTTGGCCGGATGCTGTGCCATTATTTATCTCACCGTTTGTTGACTCGGTCACCGTGTGATACATTAATGAAACACTTCGTAGAAATTACCTATAACAGATTTCTTAAACGTCAGAAATTAACGAAATTATTTCGACCCTTACTATTATTAACCATGACTCGAATGTGGCCAGATGTGACTCAGACATGACTTAAGCGTCTGGCTGCTTCAAAACTTTAACACTGACTCTGATAATTAATTATGAAGCTCGAACATCAACGATAGATTGCGCCCGGGCGACCGTATCATTGGACCTGAGGAACGTAACTATTATAGTGTAGCTGCTGACTTCGGAGGTCAGACAGACATGCTTTGCTTCGAAGACAGTCAGTACCGGCCGTTTGAAGTCGGTGGAATCATCATACATCGCCGCCAAATCTCAGTCGTTCGTTTTAAATCCAGCGTCTACAAGGACATCCGTCGTATATGTCTCGCTTAAGCTACTAGGGCGTGTAAAGATGTTCTGAAGGCACGACAAATGAGCTCGTTTTCGTTGCTTGAAGAAGTCTTTTTTTTCTTCGTAGCTCGGAAGCAATCCCCCCCGGTTTGAATCTGAGTGAATATCTTTTGACATCTATGCTGATCAATTTTGCAATACTGTTTAGCTGTGCTTTATTTCATGACGATAATTATAATAATAATAGTATGTCACAGCTCGTACATCGTCCTTAGCACCGTTACCCTGCAACAGACACTACATCGTACAGGTGTCTGTCTGGCATCTAGCAACCAAAACCGTTCATTAGAAACGGTGATTTTGTGCGATCACTCCGACATATTCTGCCATGCTATTCTACGGTTAATTAAGATGAGTGGTTTGTCAATTTTTGTTGTTAAAGTTGAACAAAACGAGAAAAACGTCCAGTGTGGTCTGTACTCGCTTGCTCCTGTAACGAAGTGCGGCCGCCGCCGCCGCTGCCGCAAACAGAAGTGAGACGAATTTTATTTTTTCTGTCGATCAGAGCTAAATCGTCCGCTAACAGAATTAGTTGACTGGGTACTCGCATAGGTCGTTCATGGGTATTGTTTGTTACAATCTCTCTTGTTAGCATCTGACTACGTTGGTCATTCAGCCCACTAACTGGCATGGAAAAGTTCCATTGGAGGTGGGCATTAGACCACCAGTTTAAGAGCGTTAGCCCGCACCTCTGATGCGATTGCACGGGCCCGAAGGCAGCGTTGCTACAGGTGTATAGCAGTATGTGTAATAACAATTGAGGAATAAGCAAAGCTTATAATATTGATGATATAACAATAAAAATAATAATCGATAACAATACAATAAACGTAAAAATAATAGCAAGCTCCAAATATTGGAGACTTAAACGAGAAGAAAGCGCCATTGGCGTTGATACGATAAAATAGATCGTCCTCCTTAGCGTCAGTGTTATTATATTAGTATTAGCCTCTTCGGCTTCGAAATGTGCCTGCTCGTCGATCCGCAATTGGCACGACAAGACTGCACATTTCGTTGTTGAGCGCCGAGTGTCCATACACAGCATCCAATTGCTGCAATGCATAAAGCACGAAGCCACGAGCAGTCCAGACACACACACACTGCCAGCGCTGTTTGTCCCCAAAGCTGCTTAACGACAATACAGCCATGCGTGCATCGATACACATAATAATAATAATAGTAATAATAATAATACGCGCAGAGCTCGATACAATTGGAATTGTAGCATCATTCATTGGCTCGGACAAGATCGTAGTATTGTATATATATATATACACAGTAGTTTTGAGGAAGTATTGTATAAGAGAGGGAGAGTGGACAACGTTTTGGCGGGAAGTGCTGATGAAATTGATATTTTTTTATAGGACGATTAGTGTCAAGAAGTGATTGTCAATTATGAAGTGGGTCGACGGAGCATTAATTAGGAGACGTCTTCAATTTTGGTGAATGTGACATTCCCCCTCAGTTATTAATCACACGTTACACACAGCGTACAATTTTTGCCCAAATTATATAAATCATAAATGCTCCACATCTTGTTACGCTACAGATTTGTCAGCAGCGTCGGAAGGATCTGATATGGGTGATATTGAGCCCAGCTCCTCGATGCTGCGTTGCTTTTAGATGCTTTATTAAAAAGGAATGATGAAGTATGAATTTTCTAAGTTATAACCCGCATTTTCGGTATGCTTCGAACGAATGTGAATTGACCGCAAGAAAGCAGAGAGATTTTAAACAGAAGAAACCATGACCTATAACATAGGAAAATGATTAAATTCCACCATCACATGGATTATCGTATACGCATATACGGCGGCTATCAAAATTTTTCCCAATCAAACTTCGAGCGCCTTATCAAGAGCTACACTTTTAAAGCACGCTAATGATTAGACCTTCTGCTTAGTCCTACGGACAAGCGTGTTTCGCTGAGATCATGGCAAAAGCTGTCATTGACGAGCTCCAATCCAAAAGTATCTGCCTATTTATTTGAATGCATAATAACCCGCGTTTGCATTCAAGGTCCTTTCACTCAAGCTATAATACCACCACACAATAAGCCAACTTCGTGGAACCATTGCTCACTGTCATACATGACTAAAATATTTCTACAATAGATTCGCCCCTATCGGTGCCACTTCCAGAAGAGTGGCTGCTAGCATTGCAGTAACGTTCTAGAAGGTGAGGGCCCGGCCTCAAGCATAAGTGCACACCTGGATATATATAGATATATATATATATTGCATGCAAACGTATACATATTCGCGAGAATTACTGTGCCATGAAGAAGAGCGACGGGTTTGGAAACATTATTATGCTGACTAGCCCGGGAGTCCCATGCTTACCGAACGCTCAACGGGGTCCACTGCCGCTCCGCTCTGCGTAGCGTGTGTACGGCGGGAAGGTCCGCGCTTGCCACCGACATCAAACGACTTCCTGGACTATCCGCCAACAGCCCTTTAACTCAGCAGTATCATCATCAACTGCTGCAACTACTTCTATTCGCTGTGCCATCTCCGTTACGCTGTGTATACGTGCGTCAGTATGCCAACTCATCATCCGCGCACATTTACCGCTTGTGAGCGTCCGGCTAACCGAGGTGTGAATCCTCCATCTGGGTGTGTTCGTGGTGTACGCGTGCAAGGACGCCTCACCTCTGCCGGTCGCAAGGATGAGCTCTGTGCCGCCATTCGTGCAGCGTACGTAAACCAGCACTGCTCCCCCTGTCGAGAAAATTAACATCATGGCTGTTTTCGTAACTTCGGCCGGAAAGAGCCGGCGGTGTTCATGTCCATGTATTCCACTCTTTTCATTGGGTTTCCTCTATACGCACAGTCCAGCTTCTGTCTAAGTGCAGTGCATGTGGAAATAGTTTCTCTCTCTCGCTCTCTCTCTCTCTTCCACGATCCTGTTCCATGTTTTCCTCTCGTAGTCTTTTCTTTCACTTGCAGTTGAGCGCCCTTCACGTTCACCGAGTCATGCGCATGTACGTCTGGTTGCCTTCATCTTGTTGTATTGCGCATTGCGTCATCGTGAATCCTAGCACTTGTGCCCGTAATACGATTGCTAGCACTACGTCAATGGCTGTATGGCTCCCTCTATCCTCTGTCATTGGTGACGATGGGGTGAGGTCCCATCGTAACGGAGCACAAATAGGCGAAAATAAATTATCCCCACCGTCTACTGTGGCTGGCTGTGGCCCCAGATTCTAGGCCGACAACTAGAGAGAGCGAACGCGCCTTACACGTACCGGCGATGGACCTCGCCCGCACCGTCAATGTCCACCAACGCGCCCACCGCGTAGACCCCCCCGTTTTGTTGAAGGCAGCGACCACACGCGTCAACAAAGACACCACGCGCATTGACACGACACGACAGACACGTAGAGGCAGGCAGATCTGTGCTCTCAGGGAGCCACTACGAGGGTACGACTACCATTGGCATAGGTTATATCTCGCCCTCATGGCCTAGTGGCTGGTTGTGTACACGAGTACTTGGTGTTCACACACGGTGTCTTAGTGTCTGCCGGGCCCATATCCAGACATAGCAATATACACGTGTCCTCACCACGAACATGACACGGGATGGGTGTGCGTCGTCTTGGATATGGCCCGAATCGACGGCAAAGCAAAGCTCTGGAGGGTGGACAGGACACTACCGGATGTTGTGATCGCTTCCGTGTTCGCCAAGTGCAAGTCGACGTTTGAAAGCGTCCTTCTACTTTCCTTCGGCCTTGTGGCGCACCCCTTCGCCTTTGGTGGGCCGGTGCCCTATGGCCTGTGGGTCTGCTTTGGTTGCTTCTGTCGGTCTTGTACATCGTACGCGCGGTCCCTCTCAACGGTAGTCAACGGCAGGGGCAGCCGACACGGCGGCGGCGGCCTATACGGGGCCTTACAAGCTTGCTGGCTGGCTCGCCTTGGACAGACGGGATTCGTCGTTCGTCATGTCATGGACAGCCGTCATGAAAGGCGGGCACAGACCTGTACAGAAAGATGTGTAGATGCCATCCTATTTCGATAGCATTATCAGGGCCGATACCGCAGCTGACATATTATGCAACGAGAGGATTCATGGCGCCGTCACGAAAATTGCCACTAATACGCCCTCAGTTCAGAGGATGCGGACAGAGGGTGAGAAAGAGGGAGGGAGAGAGAGAGAGGACTGTACAAAAAGGTAGCACCGTTCTCTTGTGGTTTCCGTAGAATCCACAATGGCAGGGTTCGACGCACAAGACGAAAGCTGGCATTGGACACCAAATTTCCACGTCACCTAACCGTGTGTGTGGAAGAAGATTAGACATTGGTCGACATGATTCAACCGTTGACAGAGGCAACAACAGCAAAAAAATAATGTGCTCTTTTATCTGAAGGCCGCTTATCTGGATCCCTTGCATATACTGAAAGCACGAATATATCTTCATTGTACATGTACTGAATTGGCAGCAAGTGTCCCACCTTCGTGTTCACTTGCGATCAGCTTCCTGTTCATCTTGTCGTCTCGCTCCGAACGAGTACCCTTTCAGAGTACTTACTCTCTCGTCTCAATGTGCCGCGTCACCACCTTGTATACCAGCGCTATACAATATATCCTCGACCCTCCCCCCCCCGTCATTCCAGCTGGGCCATCCAAGGTGTATTCATTGATTTCCTGATCGTTCCGGCCAGAATCGACAGTTCCCGCGAGTTGTTAGCGAAGAAGCTATCGCTATGCCTCTGTTTACCGAGTTTCTTCCGGCGCGCACACAGTTAAACAGTTCATTGGCTCATATGTTCCTACCCACCACACCCACGGCTCAGGCTGTCGGTGAATCCGTTAGCGTACACTGCTGCACGCCGCGTGCTTTTCAAATACCTGTCCGTGTGGCGTCTGTCTAGCGCTTCGGTAGAGGTGTAAAAATGAAGCGATACCGCCCCTCGTTGTCCTCCTCTATCTCTCTTGATTATTTTGCCTCGGTTGGGACCTTGATAGCGCTTGTGTTCATGGGGATGGCCACAGCGGTCGCTTAAGTGCGCGATTTACTCAAAGAGCTGATGCTGCCGACGCCGGACTCGGGATGTAGCGAAGCATCACGTCGGGCCGCTACTGCCCGTCTCCAATCAGGCGCATAAATTCTACAGCTGCAGAGAGCTGACCCCCAACTGCGTCCTCAGACAGTGGCTTGCGGCAGAACGCCGAGATTCCGCCGATCAGGCTGGCAGACCTTCCCCGAAGAACTCGAGGCTGGGCCGTCGTTGTTGGCCCGAAAGTCCCGGGCCATCGTAAGCTGAGATTGTTAGACGCTCGAGGCGCAACCGCCAGGGGCATGCAGGGGTGTCCGCACAGACTTCGAAGGAGGAGGACGACTTTGCAACGATCCCCTGCCTGCAGCAGCGGCAGGCTAAGATAAGGCGTCCCTTGGGTCATCCCCTTCCCCTCAATTCCATGACGTTGGCTGACTCTTGCTACTGTTCCTCGGTTGCCCCCTTTATGCTAGCCATCCTCTAACAGCAACCAATGGTCTGCTGTCCCGCAATGACGTGGCTAGTCGAGGCATCAAAGACCATAGCGAAATAGCTTAGCGCACGGTTGCTGCGTAGAGGTTTCTCGCTGTATCGACAGACAGATTAGCGGGTATGTACAGGAGAGCGAGGTACGTTGTCGGCGAAGGGCACATAGACAAGACGCGTGCCATACGACGCCTGACTATCATCGGCCGCGATGGTCGTCAGTGTATGGCCGGCAGGAATAAGCAGGAAAACGACTACGATCGGAGATTACAGTATAATGCTGCAGGAAGACGCCCCGAGTAGAATGAAACGAAGACCTGCACAGAATTGAATACGAGACAGCAGGGAGCGCCATCTCAGCAAGAGTGGAGCAGCAGACAGAGGGCAGGCCGGCACCGTCTTCCCGTCCTGTTTTGGCGGGAGATTTTCAAGGAACATTCCTGCGACATGGAACCATCGCTGGCTGGCGGGCTGCCTGTCTGGCTCGCTGGTTTGTCTCCACGGCGGATGTTGACGGCGGTGTCGCCGCTATGAAGCTGGGTCGCCGTGGACATTTTACTGCAGCTGGCGCCGTCTCTACGCATCTCTCGCCGGCGGAGGGCCGGCCCAAGCCGAGCTGGGCGTCTCAATAGAATAGAATGCTCGCCTGTCGGGGACAGATCCGCCCATCCATACTGTTCCGGTCGGTGGTTAGGTGCCGCGGTGGCGCCAACCTGCGATAATCTGCAATCGCCCGCCGGGACCCCTGTCTATGTGCATTCGGTGTATGCGAGGTGCAGGGCCATAGGGCGCAGAGCCCCGCACCTACCTGCAGTGTGTAAAGCGTGGCGGATATGAATCAAGCAAATGTGACTCGTGCAGGATTGGAAAGGCGGGTGGGCCTCGAGCATCGCTTTGTTGGCACAGAGTATTTACTGTGTCCTATCTATAATGGCGAAGCCAATGACAATCGCAAGAAGAATCCCCGCCCCCATCGTCGTGCACTAGACCACATTTAGAACAGAGCGAATTAAGTAATCGCCTCTGTCATACGCAACACATCGGAAATGTCGACTGACTTTGTAGACACTAATGCCGTGGGTCTTGAGAGTCCCCTAATCAGTGCTGGCACTGTGAACACTATTGTGTACTATGTGAAAGCAGGTGTTCGATGGCAAACAATTGAAGAACCAAACGCAAACTCGATCTGCCATAGGCTTCAATATGAAGTGTACATAATCGACTATGATAATACAGGGCTTTCAAACAGTGACGAAACACGATCACGCGTTACTGTATATTAGGGCATATCATGCGAACTCTCCGCTCTTTAAATGCCAATAATTTTTGAACTAAACAAGTTAGAACAAAGATCAACAAAAGACACGAGTTAGAGGTACTCCCCACCTTTATTTACACGCGCTCTCGGAGTTTTGAGATAGCCAAATATTTACCATTCGTATTTCCATTTATAATTTCATTCTTTATTGCTATTGTGAGTAAGTCGACGTTTGCATATGGAACCTCAACACCCCTATTGTCCTTTTTAATGCATGCCTTTTTAAACAACTATAATCACATGGGTTTAAATCAGGAGAATATGGGGGTTGAAGCCATCGCTCAATATTGTTCCCCTCCAGCCAGGCCGTAATTTCGGCAGTGCGGCGAGATCTTGCATTGTCGTCGAGTAACCACACGCGGTGCTGTCATCCCCGCGTGTCATCTGAGGAATCCCGTTTCAGCCGACAAAAACTCCATGGACCAAGCTCTAGTTTGCTCAAAAGCTGCCTTGATTCTGTCAATCCGTTCGTACCTTGTCGCACCTGATTGCTGGTCCCCGCCTCGATGGTCATCGGTGTCCAAATTTCCACTGTTAAATAGCTTGCACCAACCTCGCAACGTTCGCTGGCATAAGGCAGACCTGCTTTACGCGTTCACTAATTGTCAATGGATTTCAGCTGGAGGGGGTCCTTGGAGACACAAAAACATGATGATTTCCCGTTGATTTTTGGGAGAATTTGCAATTTTTGCTGTAGTGTCCATCTTTCTAATCGTATCGAAACCACTCAGTGTTCGAAAGAAAGCCACGTTCCTGCCGCGCGCGCACTCCAAGTATGAACGCATTGTGTCGCATAGTTCGGACTGTGCGCCATTCGAAAGGCGTACAATTCGCATGATATGTCCTAATAAGCGTTTGTTGAAGATGCCATACCGTTGCACTATCTTCTACGACCATAACATTGTTATTCCTAGTGTTGTGAATAGTGGCGCGGCTTTTAAAAGAGGCGCTAAAATTGGACTTGTTCGCCACTAGCCTACTGCGGCATTTTCCATTTTATTACATCGCATTTTACTGCGCACACAAGACAGTGATCTACCTATAAAGACTAAGTCGCCTACCGCAGGATTGGAACCCGCGATCTCTGGCTTTTGCAGCCTGGGACAGCGACTTTAGTAGTTTACGGAGACCGATACTACCGCCCTGGCCACAACCTCGATAGCCAAGTCTCTCTAAAGATTGAGTCGCCTACCACATGACTCGAACCTGCGTCCTCCGACATTGGAGGCAAGGACACTCAGGCATACTAGCAGGCTAGTAGGTGTGAGTTACTTCAGTTCGACCAATGCAACGACGCTATGGAGCCCCATAATGTTGTAGCATATGCTTGTTGACATGCATTACATTTGATTAAGTGGTACGCCTACAAGCAGGATCCAAATAGCGCCACCCACAGAACGATAACGCAGAGCAGCGAACACCACCGCTATCTGTCTAAGGAAATTACCCCCATTTGGACAGCGATCAATATCGCCACGATCGTAACCTATGGTTTTCTATCCGGCCTATTCGCCTGGGCTGTAAGTAGCGCGACCCAGTCATTTTGTCCTCCATCGTTTTCAGCAGAGGACACCCACTAACAACCGCGATGGTCGAGGTGAGTGTGGAATCGCCCAGGGTAGCGAGGTTTCGTGATCGAAACAATGTCCCCCCCTCATCTGATTGATCTCGGATCTGTGAATCAGATAACAGAGGACAGACGAAAAAATAGAGAGAGAGAACGAAGGAAGGAAAGTACGAAAGAAAGCTAGAGGACAAATCAGAGAGAAAAACGTTCGAGAAAAGCTAGGCCAAGCGGCCTTTGGACTATGATGGGTTCCGGCTTTGGCTCGGGTCTGCTGAAACCGAGAGACTTCCTTGTCGGGTGGTGCGACAGCTAATGCCCAGACTGAAGCACAGGACCAAGCAGGCCTTGTCCTCGCACCCCTTCTGCTGCTCGCCCCCTGAGTAATGACCCGTGATGTAGGGCCGGACGACACCAATGTCGCTATGGCTGGATTTACCGGTCCCGCCATACCGCGCGTCCACAGCATCACTGCGGAGGCAGTCGAACCACCGTGGTTGCCGTTAGTCCACGGGGGCTAACGCCCACTATCACTATCCCGGGGCGTTGCATTAGAAACAGGGCAGTGTTGGTGGCTGGAGGCAGCCTGAAAGATGCGCCGGGACCGAGGGACGATATCCGCAATTCGACCACCGTTGCCGGGAGACTCGTTCCTCGGCCACGGTCATTGGCGTCAGGCTTCGCTATTCGTTATGTCATCGAATAGTCGCTGGTAGTGGTTGCTTGCTGCCGGCTTTGTGTATTGTCCACCGATATTCTCGGGTGCGAATAGGTGTGATCTCGCTCCATACGACGATGTAGTTAGTTGTAGGTAGGGGAAAGACGACTGTTCTATGAGACTGGAGCGGATTAGGTTCGCCTGGAGAGAGTGAGAGCGAAAGTAAGTGAATGAGTCCAGGGAAGAGAATCAACTCAGGGAGTCTGTCTGATCGCACTGGATCACTGGATGAAGGGGTGCAGCATTTCGGGACATATCGGCGTTGTCGTCATCTATGGGAGAGATACGGAGAAAACGCGGACGAGCGCTCCCTGGAAGACTTCCACCGGACCAAACAAATTGTGGCGTAAATTGGAACAAAAAGACCTTGTAATCCTCTTCCGTCTCGCTCAGGATGTTTGCGCAAGAATGGCGTTGCTAACACTGTCGTTCAACAAAGACAATTAGAAATGATTTTTTAGTTATCAGAATAATAATCGTAATAATAAATTAACATGAATGATATTTCATTGTATTATTAGGGTTCAGGAGAATAATACACAATACAAATAATCTCTATTTATTAACGTATCAATACGTCATTAATATAGCAACATCATGTTAAGTGTGAAGATGCCGAATCTTACATCTTCATTGTCGAAAATCCGAGAAAAGCAAAAGTTAGAGAGAAAATGATGGAATGGTGTCAAACGAATTGAAAGAGGCCGCGTGTACAATACATAGAACAAGTTACGCAATTAACAGACTTCAAATAGGGCAACAGATCGCCGTGGCATTGTCCGCGAGACATCCATCTTTCGAGCGGCGCTGACATCTAATGTCGTCAAACGTCTTATCGGTGGAAAGCACCTTGTTGATGGTCAACAGTGGACGGATAACCGTTTACCAAACTCGAGTCGGCTTGACACATGTGCTTGCCGAGGTTAACTACCGCAAAAGGTAGTTTTGGTCGAGAGCAGATCAAAGCAAATATTCGTTCGTATTGAAAGCGAAGCATTTTACAAACTTAGACACACTTTGATGGGAAATATCTCATCCTATTAATTGATCCACAATATTGATCTTCGACGCATGGGATGCTGAATGTTCACGAAACGTAGACAAAACAATTGACGATAGTACTTTTTTTTCGCACATAATATGACTTGATAAGGTTATGGCAAATCAGGCCATGGTATAATTGGGATGGCAAGCGGGTTTAATGGGATTGGAGTATCCCACACTATCGAGGGTTTATAGTGGTGCTGCTCAGCGCGTTTGTGCATCACGCATTTCCGTGGACCCCACTAAAAAGAGGAACATGGTATCACTATATATAATAATAACTAAGACGCTTCGTCGATGGTTAATCCTAGCTCGTTTCCTCGACTTATGAATATACTAATTCGTAACTGTTTAACTATTCATAAATACACGACGAATATACATATAGTGGACATATCGAATATGTATAAAATAATATGTGTATCGTTAAATATGTTCATATATATGCTTGCAAAATGCATGGAAATATCGAATAACCTACATGACCTAGAACAGTAGTCGTATTGCGCGAGGTTGTTACACAACCCTTACGAGTAGCACACATTCGTTATGTAGGTGTGACCGTTTTTATAAGAGCACATCTGAATGACAGCCCAAAGGAAACTACGCAATCATCGGTCTTGTTATCTCCCCTCCAGCTAATGCTCAATGCATGACCTGTGTCATTCGTTAATGTAAGCGAGAGTCGGTCACCGTCGGACAACTCGAATGGCTGTGATCTGCGTACGTGTGTACAGTATAGGAGGACTTCACAAGTGTAATAATCTAAAAAGTGTAATCCATAGTTGACTGACCGAGACCTGATCCATAACCAGCAGCCCAAGGAAAGCAATGAACGATGTGCTGCTAATTTATGCATGTTAAGATGTAAAATAGAATATATCTTACCGATATACACCGTCGTAAGAGAACATCAAACCAGTGAAATATCATTTAAATTGTACAGCTAATCGTCGAGGGTACAGCATTTATAATTACGAGGTTAATTGGTTGTTATACCTGTAGGAAAAAATGGAAAAAAAAAATATATCTCCTTCGCTCTTCTCGAAAATAAATCCAGTTTTACACCTGCGGATTGATAGTCGGCAGACGATGTTATGCTTAATAACTCTCATCCTTGATGCCACATTACCAGAATGCACTGCTTATCTCGAGTGCCCGTACCTTCGGTTGCTTGCGATGCGGGTACATCTATTATATAATCATGCTGTTTGCTATGATGATACACACGGTTAGGTCACTTTCACTTGGAACAACCTCAATGTTACTGTTAATGCTGCGGTCCGTAAGAAATGTTGCCGTGACAAAGCGGCAGCTATCACAGAATTAGCATGAGGCGAAATGACGCGATTATAGATAATTGCCATAATAATGAGTGGCTTACATATCTTCATGCGTCGCCTCGTTCTTGACATTTCGTATAAATCCATCATCAGCGCAGAGCCATCATCATTACCACGATAATTATACTAATTATATTATTATTATTATTCACCACTATTGCAGTCCCCCGCAGACTACACCCTACACTCTGTATGTGACTAGTGTAAAGCATAGTTGACTAAATGTTTTCAATTGTTCGCCGCGCTGCAGACCAATCACTTCCTCTATCAATATCCTCTTCATATGGACGTTCAATCAACATCGAATATACAATTTGTGGAATACAACCATTCGAACGCATACTATTATCACTATCATATAATATATCATCTAATAAGCAGATTGGCATGAAACTAATTACTAGTCTCCGTCACAAGCCCGGCTGTCAATCGGCTGTAATATCATATGACGCGCTCGACTAATGAAATGCCGACCGTTTGACGCCAAACACGAATGAACTTGTTATATAGATTTTGGTGCCGCAAAACACCGTCGTCCCCTTCGATTAATTTTCGCGCGATTTGTCACGCGCAAAATTTGAGTAGAGATAGAGAGAGAGAGATAACGGGAGAGAGGGAGAGAGAGTATCACTCGTTTTTGCTCGATGCCTTGATACACCTATGCTGCTGGGGTGATCGATGGATCATTATTATTAATATAATTGTTATTATTATTATATGTTATGGGTGGTTACAGCAGAGAATTCATCGTTTCGTGAACGAGCCCGACCATAGATGACAACGAGTAATAATCACGATAATATAATCATTTGTCATATCGATTCTTGATGAGCTCGTTATTTTGCGACTTTTTCAGGGGATGTGCTTTCCTAGTAGATTCGGTCCGTAGACGTTATATTTCCGTTCATTTGATTTTAGTTGTATGTTGAAGTTCTAATGTTACTCCACCGGGAGATATTATACTACATATACACATATATATTCTACATAATGGATAGTATCTGGAAAGAGAGCGGAGGACAGTAGTAACGTAACTGCAGTAGTCTTAGCACTTGTGTAGATTTTTATTACCGTGATAACTGCACGGTTTATGGCCCCCTAAAACGAGAAGTTAGAATTCGTCTACATCTATATCACTATCCACCAGTAATCGAGGATTTATATTGTATTATTGAAGTGAATTCAGTTGGTTTGTGATAAATATAGAATGTTTTTCATTTATATGTATATCGTTGTGCTGTCATCCGTTGAAATGCGAATTGTAAGTATGTCATGGCCGACATCAACAAAGCTGATGTCGGCCACTTTCGATAGACAACGTTATGATGTTTAGAAGGAAACCGCTTGTACTCAACTAAGTAAACTTGATAAGTGGTCCAAAATAAGCGATGCCGTTTCGAGCCTGATTAAGCGGTTTGCCTAGTGATCACAGTCTACTGAAACAACACGGTATCTAACTAACCAACAAGGACGTGCAAAGATCTCTGTTGTCCATGAGTGTTATTCACTGAGATTTCCGGATCAGATTTTAGAGCTGGTACTGGCATTGGTACAAAAGCTGAAAGGTTTTTTGGGGGGGGTGTCCTGCTAATGCAGGACAACACCGTGACCGCTCCCACTTCTGGAACTGTTGTCTGACGATGTTTAACAGCAAGGCCCTTCCCGGTATCACTTTGCTTATTCCTTCAGTTAGGGCGGCGGTGAGATGTGTACAAGCCCCGCCACGAACACCGCACACCCTCCTTTGCCGTACGGACATGGCGTGGTCAGCTGACTCTCAGCTGCATCCATGCTGCTCTTTCACTCCAGACAAAAGCTGAAACTTGAAAGAAACAACTTGCCAATATCAGCTAGAATCGAATTGAACTTGGGTGGACAATTGGTCACCGTTTTGGTCAAACTGAACGTCAGTCCAAAGTCTTCTTGACAATATCATACTGCTGCCCTCCGTGGGTCCAACACAGCCCCCGGATTTATTGACACAAACCGTGAAAATGATAAATACAATGATTCATTGTACTTTGTCCGCTTACAGCAGCATATGAGTTCTTTTCACTTGCTTCACTTAGGTTAACGAGAGAGGATCAGATCTGACAATCAACGCTGACGCTCCATTCTCATGATCACATATCCGCTATGTTTTTCTACAACGCCCCGTGCTCACAATTTCCGCGCAACTGGTGATGTGATCCCGCACAGCGGCCACTGTTTTAGCCGATTCACGTGCGGAGGGCCGCTGATCGTAATTTCTATTATAACTTGCTGACGTCGACAACGGTGGCAAGCGGGTGGCAATCCACTGACGAGGTATCGATGCCAAGGCCAGCGGGTCTACCCATCTCGATTCGTACCGCGATGAGTCCTCGAATAGCAGCCGCAATTCCGCTTCGTAGGCTGCAGGTTCGCGCGCAACGGTGTTTGCTAATGTCGACGCATCCTCGACAGATGCGGCGGCGGCGGTGGCGACCAACACCCATTCACGATTTGAGTGCTCATACACACACGCAGTGAAGCTTGATCCCAATCGACAGCGAGCTTGTCAACCATGAAGCCAACGAAATTGAGTGCTGCCGATGATGCTGCTGCTGTTTCTATTGGCGTTGGCTTTGTACGATAATCACTCCGGACTGACGATGTCAGACCATGGTGGCTTGACTTCACTTGACTCCTCTGTGCGAATTATTATTACCCTGGGGGCCCCTAAGGTCTCACAGGCTCACACATACAAAGCGCACTCACATGGCTCAAGCTGCGCTGCCCTTCCATCGTTATCGGTGTCGTTGTATGACGGTGTAGACGAGCTGTAACCGGACGAACGCCGTATGGCTATCCCGCGCAGACCCACCAAGCTGACTGACTGACTAGAGTTACTATCCCGATGGGCGGACTTGACAGAAATGTATTTCACTGATCCAGCGGCGACGACTCGACTTCGCTATACAATAAAGTGCGACAATAAATTGCCACAATAAAGAACAGCAAATGTATGGATAGCTTGGATATGCAAGAAGACATTTTATTCGAACTGATTAGTGGCCCGTTGTACTTCGAGGCGGTGCGCCTCACTGCACAGGCAAAGCGCACATCCGCAACGAACCGAACTCATCATGAAATAGGGCGTCTTATGCGGCGCCAATTAAGCCAGCTGCTTACTAAGAGCATATCGGGCGAAATGATTACCGAAACCGTTGCTAGTTTGCTGAGCAACCGATTTGTTAGTAGGCACTTCCGGGGAAGGCAAACAATATATATATATATATATTGTTAATAAAAATAATGTAAGTTTGGCTCAGTTTTTTAATATTCAGAAGAACATCGTTCAACAATTTCATTTGTTATTTGATGGAGTTCTCATAAGGTAACATTCAATAAGCGATAAACGACAGGGAACTTAAGCAAAATTGTTGCAGACGTGTAATTAATGTCACTTAGTTATTCATCGTTCATCCACTTTTTCTCACGATGGTCCAATTTCACTTAAATGAATCATTGCTTCATAAAAAATACAGATGAGAATCAGTTATGAGCCCACTACAGATATGTATTATTACATTTGAATTTCATTAGGATGCTTTTGGCCATGACGATACATTTCTGTATTACGACTGCACAAATGTTAATCTTATAAATATCGCAAACGATAACCCGAGGGCAAAGATTTGACAACGAATATATATTTAACTCAAACCAGTGCAATACGTATTGAGCTCAATACGTATGAACAATCGTCTAAATATAACACAATCTCTGCTATGTCCCTAAGAGCCGCAGCAGCAACAACAACAACAATAACAAGCAGAGTAGTGATCACACAAAAATTAGCAGATACCGCATATGAGCAGCCATTATTATTATTACTATATTTCAAGGAGATTCAGCACACACACACACACTCCTTCATCTTTTCCTCCTTATGAACTCTGCATCGAGGAGCACACACACACACACACACATTAATGCATCGTTCATAGATTATGCATTAGATGAGCAACAGGCTGTGCCCTATTCATAGATCGCACACTCGTCATATCAGAGCGGTGGCGTCGTTGTTGATCCACCGCATGGTCGGTTCGTCGTTCTCTAGACATCATCTTGCAGGGAGGCATCAAGGGCTGTCCGCCGCCGCCACCACCACCGTTGCCGTCGATACCACCGCATTGCTGATGCTCTTTCAGAGGGGCGCGTCACAACAGCGATAGCAACTGAGGCCGCCATACGAGCAGTGACTACAACGATGACGGTGACAACAACAACAGCAACGGCCAAAAACTAATTCGATGATCCGTTCTTAGAGAAGCTGGACAGGTCGGGAACCGTCAACGAACCGGACGACCATATATATATATATATATATATATATATATATATATATATATATACTCTTCCCATAATATCCTGCCGAGACACAACATCGTAATCATAGTCGTGGTGATGGTAGACGAGTCGTTGTACTGGTTGTGGTAGAGCAATATGCGTTGTTATAGGTAATCGTAGTATATATCTATATATATATATATAGTGTAGTAGTAGTAGTAGTAGTAGTAGTTGTTGTTGTTGTAGTAACAGTGGCTGCCATGGCTCACTTCGGATGAGTATGCGTTGACGACGATGACATTGACGACACCAACACACAGGGGGATCTGCTGCTGTTGTTGTTGCTGCTGCTGCTCCCGCCGCCGCTGCTGCTGCTGCTGGCCGACTCACGCTAACATCGAGTAGTGAGTATAGTGGACTGATTGACATGGCGGCTTCTCTCCCTCTATTTCTAGCCTTTCGTCATCCCGTCGATCTGGTCGTATTCTTTTTTCTCCTTCATAATCTCTCTCTCTCTCGCTCTCTGAGGCCATATGTATGAGCCACAGCGGTACCAAGAACAGCGATTGATCACAATGCCATACTGAAAATATCGCCGTCATCCGTTACAGCTCAAAACGACGACGACCCCGGAAGGGAGGAACCGTGGAAGACATCGGGGAAATGTTGGGCCACCTTGGGATTGCTATCAGCAGTTATCTTAACAAATAGATTTCACCACAATTTATTCACACAACATTGTGGTATACACACCTAGGTACCGAGTAACATGGTACAACAGAAAAAACGGTAACCACAGTAAGCCATCTGCTGGGTAATAGTCTTGTCTTGCTTGTGTTTATTCCAGGATCATCTTTCGCTCTCTCTCTCTCTCATCTCCTAACTTTTCTTTTGTCTTCTCGAGCGAAACTGTGGCGAAAGCCATCGCAGAGCGACTATGCGAGATTAGATGCAGACATTATGGACATGCTTTGTGGAGGCAAGCGTTATGTGTTTCTGCTGGATTCACTATAGTAGACGTTGTCGGCCGAATAAGGGAGTAACGTTGTGTGGATCTGATCGGATTAAGGCAGACAGAAAGCAGGACATAGTGACAATTTTGCTTGTGTGGAAGGTTCGACATCGCCCAACCCCCAGCGAGATTTACTTTTTGCTGAACAGAGACGTCGCTGTCTGCGTTCCGCAAGGAATCAATTGATGATGAAATCGTATTAGAAGGCATAGAATGAATAATTAATGTGCGCGCATATATCAGCAAGTTGCTGCGCGTTGACATCGGAAAAGAACAGAGTCAACTCGATCTGCAGCATCTATGGCATTGATTCTCCATAATGAGATCTTCAAAAAGGCCCCACGTATAACTTTCTGTCCTGTAGACACACCTGAAATTACAGCCCTTTTGTCCTGTTTTGAAGGCAGTGCATACACCGCACCTTCAACGCCGTTTGGGAGTCATCCTAATTTTCGCTAGCCCTTAGTAGGGTAACACCGTCGTCATTTGTGTCATTGTTCTTGCACTCGTGAGCGGCGACCTCTGAACACGGTGAGCTAAATTTCGATATGAATGTACCATTCGGTGTAAACGTAACAATTGCAAATATTTCCTAGGCAGGAACAAATATAACGTGTGAACAAACTGAAGACGTCTGAATAACCAACGGCCTTATCACGGCAATATACAAATAAAGCCGTTCTCTCTGTCACCCGTCACTTCTTGTTATGAGTCTTGGTTGCTGACGAACGAACTAAGTAACTAATTTTATTAATATATCACGCAATGCAGTACAACGACTGCATTGGTTCATATGCGTCCTCGCGAACTTGAACGAGGGTACTTACGATCTCAAGCTGCAGTCAAGTTTCGCCAAGCCCGCGTCATCCGCTATACATTTCATATAGCACAAGCACTACAGTCGGCTACGTGCCTAATCAGACAACGCCAGACCCCTTGACGCCGAAAGTTGCAACCTGCAGAGGTCGAGACGAAGTTTCATCGACAAAAAACAATCTCTGGAAAGAAGGAGTAAATACGCCCGCCCTCCGTTTGGTCTGCTTCGACTTCTGCAAGTCATGGGGGACCCCTCGTTTACCCCTTGTGTACATATATAATATATATATATATATATATATATATTATATTGCACACGATCCTCTCCATCGTCGTTCGAGACAATAGCCTCCGCCGCCGCCACCACCGATGTCAACGTGGCACTGAAATGTTTCCTCTTTGTCGAGACGACGTTGTCAAGCTTGTTTCGTCGTCAGCCTCCATCGTCTATCCTTGTCGGCATCGGCCATCCTCAAGGCGCTGACGCTGCTGCCGCGGCTGCTGTTAGCAACAACGTCAAAGGCGGCGACGTTTTTGTGTGATAAATTGCCTTTGTCTAAAATAACTCGGACGGCATTCCCCGAGGACGGCTGTGTACCGCTTCTATCTCTCGTTCGTTGTTGTTCGTCGTATACCTCGTGGCGGATGCGGGTCTCGCAGGGCGATTTGGCTAGTCTGACCGTCTGCCAAATGCTGTCGTCATGTTCCAGACAGCCTTCTCTCTCTATATATATATAGATATATATATGTGAGTGTGTGTGTATATATTTCGCTCTCGCCATCTTCCGGGGTTCACCTGTTGGCAAAATCAAAGCCATTGGAAACAGCGAAGTCAACCGGATACTCAGATGGATACCTATTTTTGTGCAAATACAAAAATAGGTAATATTACTACCGACTGCAATTATACAAAATTAACAGCGAGTATTGCCTGCGGCTATAGTCGTATGATTGGGTTCTGCCTATTCTGGTCTGGTCGTCGAATTGAAGACGGCATAGTTCACGCTAAGGATGTACACACCTACTCACTACTGACCCCTGCGCAGAGTGGAACAGCTACTTCGGGAAATATCTGCTCTCAGCCAGAGACCGTTCTCTGGCCGTTAAAAGAATGCGATGCAGTGATCAGTGGAAGGATGTTTGTTTGTTGCTACTTAGCTAACGTCGAGTTTTTCCCGGGCGCCACCGGTGAAAACTACCGGAGAAAACACAGCGCGGTGATGGCGGATGCTTGTACGCCCTGTGATCACCCTCTGAAGGGCTAGCAGAAAGGGTAGCGAGAGAGAGAGAGAGAGAGCGTGGACCAAATCGTTCATTGCTACCGCTGACGTACTCAGGCGCACCTGTTCCACTGTTAGCGTTAACATGTTGCCGTCATCGGGTATCTCTCTCATTTTTTATTATCGTAATTTCCTACTTTTTGAACTCGTTTCCATCAATCGCCGTCGCCAATGAAACACGAGATTGTGCTGCGTCTTCTACGCGCGTTTCTACGAACACCTGCGATAACGGAGGCTTATTTCAGATGGCACAGCTCATTCCTCACCCATTTTGATGTGGCGAATTTGCTTGACATTGCTGCCATGTAGCAGTTAGCCCTCAACCGCAGTTCCAGTTGATGACTTGAACCGGTGACCGAACCCTTTCCACAGGCTAAACGTCTTAAACCGCGGGGAGTGTCCGGGCCAGTCACTAGTACCTTAGGCCACTAAGTCGAGCAGGGTGAGCGTACCAGCTGGTGTCTTAACCTAGGCCGCGCGGTGCATTTTCTGATGTTTGCACACCCTTGTGCACTGTGCACCCTGTATTCGCTCGGTCTCGGCCTTTCTCGCCTTCTCGTCTCTTGTTTCTCGTTCGCTATCAACAGCTCACACATAGTGCAGAGTCAACTCGGCCGGTCAGTAGTTCTGCAGCCGTAGAGCGCCACGTCAACCCATGAGTCCCAATCTGAACAGTGAGTGGTTGAGATAGTAGATGCTGGACGATTGGCAGGCAACGCGAAGCAACAACAGGCTGCCAGAGTAGGCTGCTGCTGCTGCCGCCACCGCCATCACGGTAACAGGACACCGGCTGGTCTGTCTCTTGCCAAGCTGTCGCCTCCTACCGGACTGGCCTCTCGTGGACGACCCAATAAATCAGGTCCGCTGATGCTGCTTTTGTTGCTGTCGTCGTCATTGCCGCTGACGCTGTTGTTCGAGTCAGGACCACGTCGACATTCGACAACGGCAGGCTGGTCCTACGAATGAGATGGCGGTGTGGTTCGCGATCATGGCGCGTCCGTCCACGCGCCTCAGTGGCTACTACGCCGACGCCACGGACACGGTGTACAACCGGAAAACATCCTGCTACCCATCGGTAGGCGGGCCCTTCAACCTCTTTCGCTCCGTTCAACTTTTCTCTGCCTGTACATCGACATGTGCTCATGGATGTAAGCATCCATCCCGAAAGCTGTGTGTTGTGCCTTGTGGAGCACTCACTCCCTTGCGAGCTCTTTTCACGCAGGGTTCATTAACTCTTCGCCAGCCGTGGCAGCATTGACGCGCAGCGCCGAGCCAACGCATGGCACAAACGGGCGCGACGTCGACGAACAGCAACGGCGACTTTGGTGTTCGGAGCGCCGACAGCGGACCTCCGAACTGACTGACCGACCAACCAAGCAATATGGACGAACTACCTAATCTTAGAGCAGTAGTCCCCTGCCAGTGCAGGACACACACACAGACACTTACGTCGTCCTGTGCGGTCGTGTCCTTTCAATGCATGACTCGGAGGAAGACCCAAGTTCGGGGCAATTCCCCAGCAACGAGTAACGAAAGCTCAAACACGAAAGAGAAGGTTGCGGCAGCGTCGGCGGCGGCGGCGATAAGAAGAACGTCGATGTGTCATCCTGGAGAACGGAAAGAGCTACTATGCTCTCGAAGAAGTAACCGCCAGTCGCCGTGAGCCGTTCATGGCCGTGTTGCCGCGCTCACCCCAGAGGTAAGGGCTACTGCTGTGAAGGCTGTCTGTGTATGTATTGACGCTAGTAATGCTTGAGCCTCAGAGAATTCTGGGTTCGGTATGCGGGAATGCGGCCGCGCACGCAGGCGCACAAGGTGGCCGCTATCGGGAATTGGACGACGAGTAATATTAATGGACGAACGCGCCGTGGCGAAAGTCATAGAACGGCGAGGACCGGTCGACGGATGTGGGCAAAGAATCAGGCAAGGGGACGGGCGGGCGGGCGGGCGGCCCAGGCAAACAAGCAGGCGTAGTAGGCACCAGCAGCGGTAGCAGCAGAGCCGTGCGTTGCGTTACTCCCTTCGTTGGCGTCACGGCCATCGCTTCAAGTCAGCGTAGGCCACAGTAATGAATAGTTAGGGATGTTGCAGACGGCGCAAGGGGACGAGCGAGGCGCGACCCGGCCGAATGACCAACCACCGCTGCTGGAAGCTGTTCAACTAATCGACGAAAACAGCTAGTTCAGGCTGACGAAGTCGCCTCGAAGGGTGCGAAGTCACGGGGTGCTAGCCGCGGTAAGACCACGTGGCTAATAGACAAATGGGAATCATAGAATAAATGGGTTGACAATTTTGTCGCAGCGCACGTCGTACGTAGATATGATACATGTGTGCCAAGGAGAGGTGTTCTACGAATTGAAATTATCTTATTTTTCTTTTTCCTTGTATGTTTGTATATAGATTTTTATGAGACATGCCTAATAATAAAAGTATGCCTCCTATGTCAGTATAATCCGTATAATCGTTATAAATGGAGTCTATAATAATATTATTATTAAAAATAATAAGTTATTATTTTAAGTAAGCAAGACGTGAGCAATTTAAAGTGTTTCTCTGGTTTTATATCAGAACGATCAATTTTTCTATTTTCACGGGTCTTGATACATTTTCAAACAGACGTCCACAAAATGGATACAAATATCATTTTTATACTATTCTGCGTTAACCAAGCGAGAACAAAATCGTCATAAATGTTTTGGGCTTTTGTACTTGGTGAATTCCTATCTAAGGTATTACTTAGATACTTCGGTACTAGAGTATCATACTTCACATATCGATGTACCACTGGGATTTCTCTTAAACCATTACAAGCATTCGATTGACATCGACGTATGCCTGCATGCGTTTTAAACGTGCAGCTAATAGCAGCGCATCGTAGAGATATGGACAGTTATGGTACCTCACCACATTGTAGATCAATAAATACAACAACAAATATACAATTCGCTTAAAATTGAGATACGAGTCGTTATTTCCTTAGGGCCATTTTTGATTGATAGCTTGCGTTAGCATCTAACCGTTGATATCTATTTATGAACACGGATCGCAAAGAATAACTGCTGGGTAGACTAATGCTCTCCCGTAAGGTTGCCGTCAAGGACTCGGCCTGACGAAGCAGGCAGACCCCGAAGCCGGTCTCGATTGGCATGAGCGAGTCTCGCCGAAGCCCGCGGACAAGTGGAGAAGAGGAAAATGAATCATTCACAATGGAACCAACTCCATCGAGTGCGAGCGAAAGCCCATGAAGAGTCGCCGCCCTACGACATTATAGCTAACTGGGCCACACCGAGGGGAGTAACGGGTGAGAGCTGGGGCCCTTCATCTGATTTGGCCACGGAGACGCCGCCAGAGAGTGGTAGTAGCCGCAGCCATAGCAGCAGCAGATGATGAACAGACGCCCGTATCGGACCGCCTGCTCGCTCTCCGTAGGAAAAATATGACGGGGGGAATATGGAGGAGACGAGACGAAGAAATTTCTATTTCTACGCTTTTGCGTTGTCGCGGCCAAGCCGACTCCTCTCTTTCTCTCCCTCTCCGTGAACGAATTGTACTCAGTCCTGTACTCAGCCCCGTGAGGTTCGGTGAGCACATCGAGTCAACGTGAGTCCCTGTGCGAGTCGCTGTGAGTTTGCACCGGACAGGAGACGAGGCCATGTCGTTGTCGGCCTTCTGGCGTGATTCCTGAAGCTCAGGAAGCGTCGTAAGAGACAGCTAGCGAACCCTGCCTTCGGCCTGGGTTGGGCCAGGTCGGGCCAACGGACGAGGAGCTCGCTGTCGACGACGTTGTCGGAACGACCCAATCTGTCCCTCAGCACTGGGGCACATTGTAAATGGAACATCCCTGTTCCGCTGCTGAGCATATACGAAGGCTAATTTGCGCCTTTACTGCAGGCATACTGCCGCTGGCGGCACCACAATCAACAGGCAGCGTTGTGCCTGAAGAGGTGGCACGGTCTTCTCAGAGCAAAACGTTGGTGACCTTTATGACGATCCGTACATTTAACCTGTGTGAAAATTCATACAAAAATATGTTATTGTATTCCAGACGGAAAGTAACAGATGTTCATCTGAAGGTGGCGCTATGAAATGCCATGAAGAAGGGCCACTAACGGTGTGTCAACTTGTTAGTCACATGAAGCTTTATTTTAATTTTCATGTGTTATGCCATTCTTCACATTCACATTCTGATTTAGTCTTTTTTTTCGAGACAGCTAAAAGGTTAATGCAACTGCGACTTACAACTGAAACACTCATACTTAGCCAACGGATATTCTATTGTATAGTCATGATTATGATTTTAACGATATCTGCAACGATCAATTAAGCTGTCGTGACGTACAGTTTGCGGTCTGCGGTCACATATGAATAATTCAAAAATGTAAATTAGAACAACGGGGCTTGACGAGTGCTCTTCCATTCAAAAATTATATCGGCAAGGTAAGTTCTTCGAACGAAGAAAAAAGGTTGATCGCTGTCAAGACGGGGCTGTGTGCGACCGGGGGGTCAAGACACATTTGGGTTCAATTAGGCCGATTACGTCGCCACTCGTCCAGAGGAAACTGAATATCGTTTTGAAGTCAATGACGAACTAGCCGCCCACCTCAATAAACGCTTTTAGAAACGAAGTTTTCGATGGTCGTAGGAATACAGCGGAGTGCGATGGATCTCTTGCTGGAGTGTGTCTCCTTAACGAGAGCGTGTTAATGCGATGAACGATGAAGCTCCATAATTTTTTTTTCTTATTTCCATTCGGACTCTTGGCATTCGACTGTGATTTCTGATTCAATGTCATCGAATCGTACGGATGATATCGGCTTAATTGTATTGATTACACACTTTCGGCCGTCGACGAATTTGTATGTGAAACATCACGCACATGAAGAAGAACACATGAAGGACATTAAAGGAAAACGTTGTGCTGCTGAACTTGTCGAACGCTGGAATTGTGTTACGAATTTCTAAGCGCATCTAACTATTGTTGAAATGATGGTGCTGATTACTAAGAGCTTTTGTATTTTCGTTGATTTTCAGGTAAGTACAGCAATCGCGCGGCTAAGAGATTGTCAACCGCCACCGGTTGAAGCGGTAATAAACGAATGACCGTTTACGTTATTAGTATCATCGTCGGCGTGAAGTGCTCGTCAATTACTCTAATTATAATTATGCGAAATACACGTTCCGTCGACATGGCTTGAGTGCCATGTGATAATTGCTGCTAGCAAGGATAGTAATCGGGATCCATACAGAGTAGAAGCAAAAAGTGAAAGCATTAGCGCAGATCTAATGTTGTAAGTAACGACGTCCCGCTCTGCGTAATCTTACCTATAGGCTCCTTCCGATAAATGGATCCTCTGCAACACAGACGCAGAATCGTAGGAAAACACTAGATGTCGAGTGCAAACATATTGCGCGATCAAGATAGAATCGTCTATGGTAAACACGAAGGCTCGTAGATCCATCCATGTATCGTGTAGCCAACTGACATCTCGACTCATCATTATTTTAAATGGCCATAATAGTGGCAATTCAGCCGAAGTTGCTGCATTACCATTTACCAGCCGTGAAATTTTACCACAGCCAGCTTCGATTTATGACGAACTACCATTCTAGCTGTATCAATGCGTGTCTCTGTGTATGTATCTATGTGAGAGTGAGGAAGCGAGAGTGTGTTAGAGTGTCATAGGTAACGTATTCATTATATATATATATATATATATATATCTAGTTTCTTTGCACCAAGGAGAAGGGCACAGATGGATGTAAGAAGCACCCGAGAGTAGCGGACAACGGCTGCCCGATCATCCTCGTTTCTCCTCGTAACGAGAGATTGATAGAGAAAAGATAAGGAGTGAGGGATATTATATATATATATATATATATATAGAGAGAGAGAGAGAGAGAGGGGGGGACTCTCGCCAACATCGTATCTTTATCGTGCAGTCACAACGTGTGCATCTGTGCGTTTGCCGCGCAGCCCGCCAATGATTTTGCGATCGAAATGTGCTCGTCACGAGTGTCGTTAGTTAGACAGCCTCAGCGAAACGGGCCCCGGTGAACGAGATGCAGTTTGTGCGTTCTGTATTATACATATACGGCTCGGCGAAATCTGTCCGCGTTTCTGGCTGCAATTAAGCTGCCATTGACAGTTCATGAAATGTTATGGTGCAACAATTATTTCGCACTGGCGATAGACAAATATATATATATATACCGTATACCATATGCGCATGAAGACGTGGTACATGTGCACAAATATAATACATATATATTTCCATACTACATCTATCTGACTGATAAAATGATGATGTTGGTGGAGGCAATTATGGTGCAAAAGGTGCATTCGAGTTCAATTGAAGAACAATGACAAAAAATGAGAGAAGATGAAGAGAGTGTGACCGAAGCAAGTTTGTTATTTCAGAGATATTACAGAGTGGGTCAGGTAGAGGTATAAATGATTAAAGGTAGAGTATAAATTGCGGCATTGGTGTACATGTGTTGGATTTCGACAGACGACAAAAGAGAACACTGTGTATAAGACATATCTAGACATTTCCTGTACGATGGAATACACAATGAAGAGAATTAGATGACTAGAACTTATAATAGTCGATGGCAATAGACACTGTTTAGATGCAAGTGCAATTTTAAACAACGCAATCATGTTCAATAGTATTAGACGACAACAACAGCAACAACCAACCTCTGGCGTTGACCACCAGAGCGGTGGGTCACGCCGATCAACTTAGCTAATCATTCTACAGCTCACTACAATGACTTAATGGCGCACTTCGCTTCCGGATTTTTAAACGCCACCTATGATTACTTTTGATGTTGATTATGATTGTTGACTTAATTGAGGCCGACGCGAAGTATCTCTGTGTATGTTGCCGCAGTTAGCAGAAGCAATCAAGCATGGCCAGCAGGGCTGGATACGGACGACTCGATATCTTCTTTTTTTCGTCGACGCTCTATTTAATGGCTACGATGCTGCCGGCCAACGATCGTGATTCCAACCGTCAAATTAGCTCCGACGATCGCAAAGGCCAAAGAGGCCAATTTTCGTCGCGTGCTCACTGACTACTGGTTCTGGCCGTAGAGATTTTGTTGGTTCGTACCCGTTGTTGTGGCGGCCACAGCAGCAGCAGCAGCAGCAGAAACGGCAGCGCGAGTGACGGCGCGAGATGGCGGCAGAGTAGCGTGGCTCTCACATTCGTTTTGTTTTACCACGCAATGATTCCACGAGGTATTATATTCTACCTACAGCTGAGAATCGCTACGGAACATCGCTGTCAAACATTTTGCCCCTCAGATCATCCCGTCGTAGTCTAGACACGATAGAACAGCGAGAGCGAGACAGAGAGAGAGAGAGACAAGCTAATTTTTCTTACTACAGATTTTCTGCCTTGATGGTATTCTGGGGCCTGACAAATGTCAGCGGCGGCGGCGGCGGCAGCTGCTGCTGTTGCTGTGGTCATGAGAGATGGAAGCAATTAGCATTGTTGACATAGAGGGCAAAAAAAAGTTAGGCAAAATGGAAGTTCTTTATCGGTGATGTTGCTGCGTCGCGCCAATTAGCGGTGAAAACGCCCCACGGGCGACTTGTCAACGCTGGAAGTCGTAATTTATCTGTTCGAAATTAGCCTCGACTGCATACTATTATGTAATGAGCCGTGGGATAATCTGCTGCAGCATGATGGTGTTTTAAGACCATGCCAAACATGTATTAGCATTATTAGCGTTATTATAACTATGCATACACATATGTGATTAGGTCTTGGTTATAAAACGACACCATAGTAGTGTTGTCTCTAACAGTTCGTATGTTCGGTTGAGTTGGATTGGTGTGGGCTGGACAATAACCACATCTAAAATGCAGCCCTCCATTAAGCGCTCAGTTGATATATTAGGAAATTGCTCCACCGCTCGGTGAACAGGGCCAATGCATTTAGTATGACTGTTTAGCCAATTAGTGCCGGGAGCTGTCTCACAAAATGTCTGTATCGAAAAAAAATTATTGCAGGATTCACAGCCGAGCTATATAACAACGACGGTGCTGATTATGACAAGACACGTGGTGACCTCTGGTGACATGTAAATAATGCCACCTGGAGAGGGCGCGAGACAGATGCGTACATCATCCTGCCATACAGACGACACGTCCACAGGCCGTGGTGGCGATGAAGAGACACGTCCACTTCGACATCGAACGTCTTTACTACAGAGCGTTTGACGTGCATTCAGTACTGTGGTCACACGCCACGCCGCCGGCAGATGGGTCTCAAACATACAATTAATGCGGTGTCATCGTCAAAAAGGGAACATGAATCATGTCTCGTTGATTTGAACGAGCTACAAAAATATTAGCCACTGTATCTGTACGTTGTGCGTTCATTGCTTTGTTGTAATTAGTAAATTAATTATTATTATTATCATTATGTATAGTATTCGAATGGTAGCTGTTTTATTGGAAAACTTGATCGGTTGTAGATAAAGGCTAGCAAAAAATAACTATTCGATCCGCAGCATGGGTGTACAATCGGTGCTGCGTCCAAGAAAAACCAATCAATACTGACCACATAAATGCTGCTCAACCTATGTAGTACAATGTAATGCTTCCGATAATAATGATAATTCAAATATTGATTAATAGTTCGACACAGTCATACGCATAGCTGTACACCGACAAACCGATAAAACTCAGAACTTTGTCAATGGCCAATACTCGTCGAATACGCGTATCCATTTGTGCCGAGAAACCGTTTGTTATTTTTCGGCCGCACTGCCATAATAGTTTTTTTTTTCTTTTTATATAAAAACGATGAACGATAACTCGATTCCTGCAATCTCTGCCCAGATCTCTGCATATCTGCTCATATCATTCATTACACCATAATAGCTATTTGTGTATCGATTGCCGCCACCTCGACGAGAATCACCTGCAGAGTAGTAGTCCCAATAACCAGCCAACAGCGAAGACGGCTGCAATCGTTTAACCACTTCTACCTGTGCCATTATTACTTCTCCTTTATCTCTCTCTCTCTCTCTGTTTCTCTCGAGATGGGCCGAAGATAGGCAAATTGGAGCTGTTCTCAATGATCAAGCGAAAATACAACCGTTTCTTTTGTGAGTGTGTCTTTATGACTGTGTGTGTGTTGATTAGAACAGTGGTGTCTCTGTTCGTCGTTACGGGACGTCTCTATATAATAGATCTCCTATTATGCAACAGCGGCTATCTCCCTGGCTTTGGCTGGTTATTCCTCTTCACCTCTGGTCATTGCGCAGCAGATGCGGCCGCCTCCGCCACCACTCTGCTGTAACAGCAAATTCGATCATCAATTCACTGCTGCTGTTGCTGCTGCTGCTATTGATAATGATGATGGTGATGTAGCAGAGCCCACTACGGCTTCTTCAACTAGCTGCCACCACTCGTAAATAAGCACCTATCCTGCTATTGTGGTACATGTGCCGTGAAGGAGCTACTGCATTAGGCGGCGTGAGTGCCGCACGATGTGCACCGCTAAGAATAACAACAATAACAACAACAGCATCAGAAACAGCAAACAACAGCAGCGAGCCAAATAAACGGGCCCTGCCAAACCGCCGATGACGACGCAAATGTGCTGTGTAGCTCTTCCGAGTTGCCACAGCGGCGGCAGGAAGGCAACGAAAGTCTGTGTGTCCGTGACCACAATATGGCGTCTTTATTTCATCTTGTCGGCGTGTGACGAGTGTGTCGTGTCATTTCGTGAAACAATCGCATCGGACGGCTCACCAAACGATGCGGGCTGCTTCGTTTGTTCGTTGGTCAACTGGCTCACTCCTTCTCGCTATTATAAAGGGGATATATATATATATATATATATATATATATATATATAATGTGTGTGTGTGTGCGGAAGGTTGCGATTCTGATCATGGTGGCAGGATTAATCGTGCCGCTCGTTGACTTGGCGGTTGTGCGCGCCTCGGTTCGCATCGGATCGAACGTGGCTCTGAGATGGGAAGCGTGCGTTTTGTATCAATCGAATCCGAAATGGCGGACGATTCGCAGGCCAAGTTCGGTGCAGTTGCCCGTATCCTATTTAGATGAATTAATAGTATAATGGCTACAGAACGAGGCGGTGCAAGTTCGTACGAGAGAGAGAGATTGGGGACAGGAGATTGGCGTCGTGTTGAGGCTTCATCGAAATGACACATTGGGTGAGAAAAAGCCGCGGGGCGCGCACTTAGGAAGAGTGATAGCGCGAGCAAAGTTTTCGATTCTCAAACATAAGTGAGTATCGCTATTTAAGAATGAGAGATACGGTTGTGTTTTCTCTTTGATTGTTTCGCTGTTAGGGCTTCGCTAGGATTCTAATAACTTCGGTTAAGAGTTCGTCCAGTGACGAACACAAATCGATTGCGATCTGTAGCTAAGAAATATTACAGTGACCCGCCAGCACATGACGGCGAAATCAATACGCGAACTATTAGTTGTATTATCTTATTGTTGCTGGCAGAACAGTCATCGTCGCCGCCGCCGGCAAGCGCTTGCGAAAAAAATGCTAGCTACCCATTTTTACAATCGTATAAAAATCTTCGACCTCCAAGCAATTGAGCCCCATCCGTGAAGTGGATGAGTGGCTGCTGACGATGGAAGACAACCCGATTCCAAAGTGTGTTTCCAAATGATCTGCGCGGTAGAGAACCCGTCACACGTCCCTCATCGAATCGTTCAGTCGGCTAGGTTCTGCCAACATTATCGCGAGAAATCGACCAAGATCTCATGTGAATAACAGCCTTAATACGTTTTTTTTTTGGGCCTTTAAGCGAAACACGGACATTCAACGTAAGCTCTAGTGTAACTAAAAAATGTATCAAAGTATTTTTAAATAAAGTAGTTTTAGCTGGATATTGCATAAAATGTCTCCTAAAATCTTACATTACCATTCATATCATTATTCTCCTGTTTGCTTGTTTGCTTCAAAACCTATTATTAAACTCTTTTGTTTTTGGCAAATTATAATTTTAAAAGACTATATTTGACACGATTCTCACTAGTTTGTTCATTTATAAATTAACGCAATCAATGCTTCCGCGCTCTCTCTCACTCCGCGCTCAGCAATTAGATCTGCTGTAATAGGTAATTTAAAGTAGCCACTGTAAGTTATAATTACCACTATCGTCCATATAATCTCAAAGTTTCTTAATGCCGCTGTCTGAAACATAGCATAATATATATTATATATTTTACATATTACGCTCATAGCACATAACATAATATATAACTAGTAGTGATTGTCGACTAAAATAATAGCCAACGCTTGCACAACAATACTATCATAAATCTCATAGTGTGGCACGTACCCAACTGTAAACGCTTTGTAGTAGAAGCGAGATCAAACACGTTTTCGAAGAGATAACTTCTTATCGACTCCAGACTAATCGCTTCCTGAATACTATCACGAGTTTAACAGATTTCAACACTCACGATAAACTTATCACGTGTTATTAACTACCAGAACGCCCATTAGCAAGCACAACCTAAATGTCTCTCTGCCTGGCGACTGATACCATCCTCTCTCCTCTGTACTCCTCAGCAGCTCGGCGTGCGGCGAACGCAATGCGACTGTTCATAGGGTGAAAACTAACCCGTGATAATTTCGTGATGGCGGGGGCGGCATTCAAATCATCGTCTGTCGACGAATCGTATCCACCACGGCATGCCTCGATTAGCCGGCCACTGGACCGCGAATGCTGTCTTGATACATGGCGTGGTCGAGATGCAAGTGCCTCCTCAGAGAAATCTCGGCCCGATCTCATCCGAGGGCGCAGCAGCGAAGACCACTACGGATGGGGACCTAACGGTGGGTGGCTGCCACAGTGGTAAGACGCCCAGACTCTTCATACTGTCCGCGGCCGGAACCGATTCCCTTACGGATCCCCTTCTCTAACAGACCCTAATCGAATCAGTATCTCTCGACCAGGAGGTCCCGTTAAGATGGATGACGGCCTATCCCGCCGCGACCCGCCCCTATATATATATATATATATATATGCTCGCTATACATCTCATATATATATATATATATAGTACGATACTATAGGAGCACAAGGGGAAGCACTGCGGTCTCCCCATCCTCGTAACGTTCAAACGCCTGCGGTGGAATCGTGGACCATTCTGGCAAGCTTGGCGGCCACATTAGCTGGCTTGAGGTGAGATGAAACTACTTGGCACGAAAGCCCTAACGCGTCGCCAGATGAGTTAGCGACGTACGATGTATACCAAGCGGGATCTGATCTTCTCACCGCTGTTCGTTAGCGCGAGGTGAAACTGCTCCTTGAACGGTTGTCGAGCTATGCCCCCGGTAGATCTATCCCCTGTGGCCCGGCTGTCGTGCACAGCTCTCGGCCCTCCTAAAAGGAGATCTTCGCCATTCACATGTCCATATGTATAATATCCGGACCGAATACGTGGGGCTTTATTATGTATCTATCTGTCTATCTATTATATTTGTTTAGGACGCAGCATCCATCGGGTTGTTCGATCAGCACACGAGGACAATAGCAAGGGCATGAGGGGCACTAACGGAAAAAGCAGTCGGGAGTTGTTTGGTTGCCGTTCACAGGGAGAGAGTGGCCAAGCGTAACGGTTGGGAGAAGGAGAGTGATACCTGGTACCTATAGATATGGTGGAATACTATAACACATCCGACAAAGCGACAGCTTATGCATAGCACTTCTCATAGTGGAGTTGCGACCAACAGGACGTTTCCTTACAATGGAATGAACACCATGTCAAAGCCTAGCGTTTATGCTTTGGTGCTACTGTATAGATACACCTCATTGAAAAATGCTCGTTTCTTTCGGCACCTGCAAAAAAAACAATTACAGACTATATATATATATATTATATATATATAACACCCCACCCAACACACGCAGAATGGCGACGAACACTCTTAAAAACGAGCGACCGGACATATCCTGGCAAATGTAAGATAGCAGCCGCAGCCATGGGAGCCATAGCAGCATCTTCAAAGCGAGGTCACACCAGTGTCTCAGAGTCTGACATCAGCAGAAAACATCCCATGGCCACAGAATAGGACCCGCTGCTACGATCGTGTCTACGATGGCGTCGCCAGAGACAGGGTCGACTCCGCTATCCTTTCATAGGTCAGCCTTGTATGTCCGTACGTCTGTGTGTGGCCTTCCCGACATCTTTCCTTGTCGAGGAATCAGGCTAACAACTAGTTGACATTCGACTCCTGTCTTCTGACAAATCTGTAACGACCCGTCTCACGGAGTGTCGGCCGTATGCCGCCCTCTCGGGTTGGCTTTTCTAAAGGGGAGTCGTCGCGGCACGTGAGACGGATGGGACAGAGACACGGATGACGACGATGTATTCGAACGCTTCGTATTGCTACAACGAGATATCAATCCGTACGGGGTTTCTGCGGGGTTTGGCAGGAACGAAGCAGCGGGGAATTGCGGTTCCTACCGTATTCTGTTTTCTACAGGTTAGAGAAGCGCCCTCCAGAGGAAGGCAGCCGGGATGGGTGCATCGTGAAAGCAACACAGCAGGCAAGCAGGGGACAATGAAACGAACCAAGGTGACCCCTGTGACGTGCGCTCACAGATGTCACCTTTTCACGGGGCAGAGGGAGTGCGTCAGCGTTAGCTTGCTGCGTCAATCTTTGCTCATGAAGCGGTTGGGGACGAGGTTCGATGTATAGACGGAACATGGACGTACACACTACATATAATAAAGAATGGTTGGGTATTCGATAATAATAATAATAATAATAATAATAATTTTATTGAATTGCATTAAGTTGGCTTTCGTGTGCCCCAAGCTCTCGAGGTCCAAGGTTCACTGGTTAGGAGTCCACACTCAATGCATAATAATATATTTGACTTAAATCTCTAGAATAGTCAAAAAGGATGGCTCCCGTAACTGGTCATTGTACAAAGACGGACAAACTAAAAACCTAAATTAAGACCGAATTGTAACGTCGGCGTAACCAGTGCAACCCTATTATGTATAAAGTCTAGATTTTATTTATCCATACAGTATTAAGCTTTATCATTTTACATGCCCCAGACTTTAGTAGTGATTTCAACATTACAATCAAATAATCTCTAATAAATGTTTGCTATTGCCTTTTGGTATGACCCTATATAAAGCATCGATACAAATTGGCTTCTCTACCAAAGTCAAGCGGGTTTCTGGCTCTCATCTCTATTGGGCCACTATTCCACGTACACAAACTGTATGTATTCATAACTAACATATGTTTAAAAGCGCTTCCGGGGCATCTGGTCAATGTTTGTTACCAAGCAATAATTCACGGTCTTCACGGCCTCGCATCAGCTTGCTCCCATTAAAGAGGAAAGCACCATTTCTCTATATAAAATGCTGCCAATGCTCCGCAACCCTATGAGCAAGAGTGTTCTTCGAGCAGCTGGCGGTTTGGGCGATATATTCATCCTATTTAATGTGTTCCCTCACTACAATTTGTGCCCTGTTGACAGGCGCTCTTACATACCTACACACTGGTCGATCGAGCGTACTCGCTCTTGGAACAAAGGGTTACTGTGGCAGAGGTTATCTGTGCCGACCTGTTTCGGGACAGCTTCCAGATCGTGTTTCTGCAATGCGCCTTTGTATCGGTAGCCTAACGATTGACGATGGCTACCGAATAAACAGTCTTTAGAGGCGACCATTCTTGGCGACTTCCTATCACTTCGATGTAAATGTGTAACGGGCCCAACCAACCATCTATAAATCTCGTCATGCCAGCCTGTTCCGAGATGAGGTTGTTCCGTACATGTTAAACGCGGAAGTGTAATGTATCTACAGGATATCTCGTTGCTTTATCTCGATATACGAGATACGGCAGCATAGTTAAACAGGCATCGTTTTGGCGTTGATCTGCTCATGGCTGAAGTCCGCTGGGAGGGGTGGTCCGCGAGCCGAGCATTAGGTAAGCGACACAGTCGAGCCAACGCGGCTACAATCCGGTGGCAATTCGATAGAACGAGTGAGCATTGAACGGTCGTCCGATGCCGCCGTCATCATCACGGTGGTAAGTAACCGGGAAAGACGACCAAGGCGGAGATCTTCAATTTAAATCTCAATAGACTACAACCACTACAGTCTACAACTTCCCATAGCTGACCCTCATCTGTCTTCTCTCCCCACCCTGCTTAACCACTGCTGCTACCACGGCTACTGGTGTTACTTACTACCTGTACTGTCTCACGGATGCCAGGCAAACCGTTTCAAAAGTCAACCCGACATTGGGATCAATGGCCAATTTTTTATGAATCAAAATACCAATGGTTGGCTTATTGGTAACCAATACAGCGACAGCAACATGTCACGTCGCACACGTTTACACGGGGAAAGAGAGCTTCCGTTGAAATGATCGCGTTCAACGTCTGTCACATTTGTCAAGCATTCTCTAGTTGCAGGCTATAATACATACGCAGGGACCACTGCTGGTGCCTTAGAGAGCTAATTGGCGTTCCATAATAAGGTTTTTTGCATTTAACTATCCCACCGACAGTGGAAGTTGGGGTGACACAGATATATATGTCAGGCCGAGGTCGTCGTCGAGGGAGGCGATGGCATTGCCTCTTTGCACAGGAAGGAAAAGGTGCTGCAAAAGGAAGCCTGCGCTCTAGATACATGTATATAGCTGTTGTCCTGAGGGCATGTCAATTGCATGTGCGGCAAATGGAACAACATCCTGCGGGCGTGACATGGTGGGTAAGGTGAGACAATATTAGAATCAAAGGGAGTTTTGTAGAGTCGCAAGTTCAACTCGTGAATGGAACCATATTTACCTTTATGGGCAGTATCTCCGCAATAATGTTTCAAACATTATTATAAGTGGCAATTAATGAGGTCTGCGCCACAGCTACCACTGCGCAGAGAGGAAGGCACAGTACACCCCCTGTGTGAATACTGCGTCTTTACATCCACGGGGCCTCCTACAGACATCCTATTGAGCACAGTAGTCGTCTACGGACGGGAAGTGGGTAGAGTTCCCAGAAAGGAAGTATGGGAAAAGAGAAAGAGAAGCATGGAAGCAGCTGAGAGTTAGTTAGCCACGCCATGTGGCGTACGGTAAGGAGGATGTGTGGTGCTCGTGGGTGGAATTGTACGCATCTCACCACCCACTTACTAAGGGAACTAAGAGAAATGCAACAAAATCACCTAAAGGGGATTAGGCCGTATGTTTCAAGTCTACAAATTGATGATCGGTTAAGGCACGATCTAGCTGCCTTGCGCGATTTGAACGGAAATCTATAAAAGACAATACTTCTTCGTGTTGTAAATATCAATATAATTCATTACAATGACGTTATATGTGGAGCCATAAGGCTAGAATCCGGTACGTATGTATAAATATGGATTCTTTTATACTTCAATATAAGCCGAAGACGTTATAAGGTAATTCGGGTGTCCACCTTATGGACTCCATATGGAATACTCGCCGATCAGACAATAATTATCGCTATGTAGCCGTCTCTTTCGTTTCGAACGATCTTCGTTGACATTCTCTAAATCCAATAATTTAACATACCTCTCCACTTTCTCCCATTAACTCACAGGAAGCACGTATTCGCGTTTTTTAGCTCGACATTTAGACAGATAGTTTAGACAGCTCGTCGTTACCTTCCTAAATACCTTCTCAAGTATCCCCCTTTAACCAACGTCCGGCCCGGTCCAATCATCACAGGCGGTAAGCTCTAGGGGGTATACCCACACGCGGATCCCGCAGACGACCTCCGTACCCCGGATGCTCATATCTGTCGGTTTGATGGTGTACTATGTAAGTACAACGGTAAAAAACGGCCGTCCATTCCCGTCTGTCATTTCTCACTGCGTTCTCGTTCACCAACGAACTCGCCCCTTTGTGTCTGGCTTCTTGCTTACGCTACTGCTGGCGCTGCCGCACGTACCGTTATGTTCGCATGACGAAGACGCCGGGGACCGCTGCTTCCGTCCGAACGGCCGGCGTGCCGCTCTGTTGTGTACTCTGTACATTACCACCCATTTCCGCTTCGCTTATGCTAAACGTCAGCCACCACCATTTATCCCCAGGCCGGACTTCTCTTACCCGCAATGGGAGAGACTCCCAGCTACGGGCGTTTCTTATGAAGACACCGGCGCCAGCGGCGGCGGTGGTGCTAGTGGTGGTAAGGCCTCGTCGCCGTCTCTCGCCACACTTTTCTCGTCTATGTTGCTGCGCGTCAAGATCCCCCTGCTTCAGGGCCACCTGCTCCTCAAACTTTATCATCAGGCGAGCCCCCAATCATCCGCCATGGGCGGTACGTCCGCGAGAGCCCGTCCAAAACCACGCACATCTCTCTCTCTCGTTCCCACTGCGCGTAGTCTTCTAAAAAAAAGCACCTTCGGACACGCGGCTGCACGTTTGACTCCTTTTCACATCTTAACGGGACTTGCGGCGACCGCTTCCCGAAGTTGCTTCCATTTACACACGCTCAAACCCGCCTCTTTCTCCGTTCTGCGTAGACGCCCACAACTACAGCGAAGCGACTACGGGAATGTCGCCTTTGTAACGTCCATTTCGTGACTATTTAGGGGATCCCGCCAACACATTATGACCTAGCTATCATACTATGATCTGACGAGTGACGCACTCGCACACGGGGCTTGCATCTGGGTGGCTATACTGACTAGCGATGGTGGCACAGTTGGCTCGGAGGAACTAGTTGGTATTGCAGCAGAAAACCCAGCAGGCAACCAGATTAGTGCAGTGGCATGGAAGCCAGCAACAAACGCACTACTACTGGAAGGCTGATAGACACGGCGCTTTCATGTCGAGGTGCACCTCAGCTCGTCGCACCTCACGCACTGGCGCGTACCCTTGAGGTCGGTGAAGATGGCTCCAATCAGACTTGAGTCGCCGTCATGGTCGCGCGGGGCACCTAGACTTACTCGAAGTCCTTGAGACGACTGTTAGCTAGACTTTTTTTTCTTGTTTAGTACAGCTGTCAACAACGTTGAACGAACTGTGCTAGGGTCACGTTAACTCTGACATGTTGTCCTAATTAGCCCATGCCGCTGCTGTTCTGGATCTAAGATCTAGCTGGCGTTTTACATGTTTGCAAATACTCACCATCGCTGTGGTCTAGATTTCGTTAACGTCTGGGGCACAGCTGAACGTGGCCAGCCCTCGTTAGCTCTGAAAGGCCAGAGAATCACAGACTAAACTCAATTAAGGTCGTATAAATGGATAAGTATCTTCAAAGGAATTACACATTAGTGGCAAACAATGAGCGCACACTTTTTGCAGAGTCAAATCTCCTTTTCGCTCTATTGTTAGAGCCGAATATGAGAATCCTGTGTCCCATATTTGGACACTAATTGTTCTTCTTTCACCTTTTCACAATTATCAATTAGGTTGTCTGGCAACTGCCAACGTCAGATAGGCTCTGGCCGAAAGTCATGATGATGGCAGCCACCGGTGTTAAATTGTTTTCTTTTTTTGTTCCTACGATATAATGTCCCAAATAGCAAAAAGTCGATTCTTTTCGCTATTTAAGGTTTGCTGAGATTCGTGGACAAATGCTATTTAAGGGATCAGCCTATACTGCGGCTACTTGATGACAATGCAAGATGTTGTTATTACTTATTTGGTTTACAAGTTATGACAGTTTTACGATCCGGAACTTCGAATGGGAAAGCCCTATACATATGTTATGGAATAAAACTTTAATGTCATCCGCACCGCGAGATGTTGGTCCCCGCTAAAATAAGCATTACTAAATCAAAAGTCGTAAAACAAACTTACAAGTAGTCAATGAGGAAAAGTAAAACCATGCTTTCGTTATGAACACGCACTTAAAATATTCTTATATCCGTGCATTTAACCGCACACACACACACACGCATACATGCATATGTATATATATGTTGTTTTTATTTAACATCTATAAACTAAAATGACCCCTAGTCCTTTCAGACCGGAAATGTGGCCCATTGCTACCATATGCACTGTTCTACTCAGCCGTATATGTCGGCTTGTATGATTAATACGTGTCATTCATCTTCGCTCTCTTGACTTTTGTCCTGGGACAAACAGCTAAAACGGACCGCCGTGGTGGTCACACAGTGTGTCTCTTGGAGCAGGGGCAGCAGCACAGGCGCATACTCATATACTTGAACGAACCAGGCTACCGCCAGCTAAACATGGTTGGGCAACGCTGGCAGGCATTGTAACTTTTCGCGTTCGGACCTTTGTCAAGAGGAGCCCGAAAAAAACAGATGAACAAAAGTAGAACGTTCCGAACCAAGGGGGCATAAGCTACATTCTATTGCTATAATATAGTACATTTTCGACGCCATGACTTAATGATACTGCTGAGGTCTGCAATGCTGTCCTCTATATCGTTGACCGTGAACGCGAATTCGGCCGAGACTGTGCTGCAGCTTGTTGATATTGAAATGTACCCTGATGGCCTATCAAGCGCATCGTTAGAAAATATGAATAAAACAAATTGGTATATATTTCGTTGTTTTTTTAAAAAATAACTAAGTGTATTCTCTTAAAGTGCATAGGTACGAACATCCATTTCTAATAACCTGTGCGAGGAAAAAACGTACGTTTTTTTAATTGTGCTTACTCAATTACTGGCAATAAACTTCATTTGTTAACCAGTACAGTATCATCTGAGTTGCACCCTCTTTCACCAAATACGACAGTAAAATGATGTCACTGCGCCAAAACGCTTCATGGCAAGTTAGCCCTGTTGACTACGATGCACATGAGTGTCTGACAACGCTGACTGACTGAGCTACCGAGTCAGGCTGAAAACCGCCAGCTTAATCGGCTACCTTCGTTGGTCCACTATTCCTCACTCGTCTAGCGTTGCAGGGAAGCGCTTCGTTGTACGATGGATCGTGTAACAAGTGACCCTTCACTGTGAGTTCACCGCTCCCACGAGACCCTTCACAAGGGGTTTGCTATCCCCGTTCTCGTAACCCCGGAGAAATCCAAAATCGTGTGTCTTCTCTTACTGGCCTGTCTCTCCCTCTCTCTCTCTCGGTCTATCTTGTTGTTCCTTCTTGAATATTATCCTTCGTCCAGGTTGACTGGATCCCGCCGTGACTTACATTCGATGTCCCATCAGCATGCCTATGGACATAGATGCGTACATGCAAGCGGTCAATGGTTATTAGCGAAGAAGCGAGAAAGGACTCTGGGTGGTGTCCATTGCTCCACTGCTCTAGGTTTCCGTCTACTTGTGCGTCTCTGACCGCCGACAGAATGTCACGGACTCCATGACCATCCATCTTGTGGATGTCGCTGTTTACAAAGACGAAGCCATTGACGAGAACATCGTCGCGTTCTCAAGACTTGAGCCACTCAATCCTCGTAGTGAACCCAGAATCGCCTCCGGTCTAAAGGCAGGTTTGGAACTTCTAGCCACAGTGGTCGGGCGGTCTCGTTGCACTGAGAAGGCCGCCAAAGGGCCGCTGTAACCTCGCATTTACGCTGTCCAGTTCATTCAGTTCTGCCCTTCGCACATCGTCAACCTTGTGCTTCTGTGGTATTTTCTGCTCACGACATGACAGATGGCGATCTGTAATAGCCCAGAGATAGGACATCAACGGCGAAGTAGTATGTGCCACGAATCGATCAGAATTGTCCGGTGCTTTTTATACGTGAGTTGCCTCTGACTATCGATTACGTGTTGAGTCAAGACTGGCTCTGTGGCAGCCTCTGCTGTCGTTTGGCTACGTTGATTTGATCAGTAGTAGCTCGTGACTTCTCCGTAATGGAAAAATTGTGCTCAGAATGAGAGAGCTGTTAGGAGAAAGCGACTTCGGTTAGCTGTGTATGATCTGTTTTTTACTCAATACGAGTGCCAAAAAATGAAATGTAACCTAATACAATCTGACAACAATTCGGTGATGATGATGGTGATGTCATAGTTGGCCCGAGCAATTAACTCTGGCAGCTACTATACCTTGAAGCACCAGTACATTAGGCCACTCGTTGAAACCAATTAGAGTGACGAGCAACAATGAGCTTGACTGGGATAGCAGTCTCGATTTGTGTGAATACACTCAGGACTCTGAAGGACTATTATTTATAAATACTATTATTTATAAGAGTTATTTATGAATTTAAACAAGCGAGTTGGAAGATTATATATGATGTTGTTTAGCTATAAACTAACGAATGAAAAAATCAATAAACCATATATTCAAACAGATTTACATAATATACATATATACACATATATGCCAATCATGCTGCCGTATGTATATATACATGTGACAGGATGGTTGTGTATGCTGGCTGTTTATGTCCGTGTGTCCTGACTGGTCTATCAGTTATACATGTATATATATATATATATACTGGCCCTCCCCATGTCCCTCGTAACTTGCTACAAAATTACGTCTCTTAGGACCTCGCTCCGTTGTCCTCGTGAATCCCCCCACAAACTATTGATTGACCTTCGGCCTCGTGTTATTCTAGTTGTTTGCTGCAGCTGTAGCCTGTTGTTGTTGTTGTGGCCTTGTTGAAGTAACGGCCCACCGCTGAGCTACCACCATCTATCGTCATCACTAACCTGTGCTCGGCTCAGACGACGAACTCGTGCATCCGCTCATATATCCTCAGTGGAGAACGCCGTACGACCCGCCTTCATTTTCTATGGTACAGTACACAGCTGTACTATAACGCCCCTGTATAGTGCGATGGAACACGGCAGTGGGGAAAGCGAACGCCCCTTCGGGATCCGACCGAGGCACTCACAAACGAAAACCGTAAGCCGGCTCGGGTTCAGGAGAAGACACCCCATAGGGTCGCGACAGGGACAACAACAACGACGCCAGACCAGAGCTCAACAACAACAACAACGCCAGACCAGAACATCAGACTCTCCCCGCCCGTTCCCCCCCCAGCTTCACCGTCCTTTACCATCGCTCCCTGAGAACCTTCGACTCGACGACAATGTCACGAGATTCGCTACTCGCCTGTTGCCGCAGCGCTTAGACGAGGGAAACCATTGAAAAGAGAAGCGGTCGCTCGCAGGAGTCAGTCGTTGGTCGTTCCGTTGGGTGGATGGCCGAACGAACCTTCGGGCGGGGCCCGCCATCTCAAAGGACTGCCTATCCTGAGGCGTGAAAGAGGAAAGCACCAGTTCAGCTGTCGGGGTCTATTCTTGCGGCGGCGGCGGCGGCGAACGCGGTCATTCTGTTACGGCGGTCGAGTATTTCTCACCCGGCGCATGTGTGCACATGGCGGCTGGATGGTCTGCTCAACTGAACAAAGCCGGAATGGCCAACCGTAAGCGTATTGCCTGTCGCGCCGACGCCAATTGTTCTCGGCTTTGGCAGTGTTTGCCTTTTGGACGGGTTGAGATTTTTGCCGCGTTCTTATGGCTATTTCGCGCCCTGCCACTCGTTAGCACGAAGCAGGAAATCGTCAAGACTGCTGTGCCGAGGCGTATATGATACCATATCATACGTCGATGAATAGATAACATCCTAATGACAAACTATATTTAGTGGATACCTTGCATGATTGTCCCTTGTGCATATGTAAGGCATTCAAGGTTTATGAATAAATCGGATGACATAATATGGCTAGCTATTATATATTAAAAGTCATTTGAAGATACGCTTACACCCTTTATCCCGCAACTTCGTCGAGCTTTAGGTGAAAGGTGAGCCATCTGTAAATTGTAATCAGTTGGATGACGAAATTCGACTTCCAAAGAATAAGCTTCTGTACATATGTGAATTACATAATTAGAATTTGTTCACCGGAATGGCGTGGGACTAACGCCGGGAACTTGGAACAATAGAGTCTCCAGTTCGAATCCCGCAGGACGCATGCAAATCGATGTGGTCCTCACTTGTCAATGTGTCATTAGTTACTAAATATAAAAAAACCAATAGTTCTACATTTCTCGGCGGACAAGAATATACTCACTGAATCTTCATCACGACGGACATCTATATTCCAGTGTTGTTGAGGATATATCTATATATATATATATATATATATATATATATATATGCAGTTGATCTTCATTCGAATCTGTCCCATCTTTTGTCAATGACTCCACCCTCTTCCTCTGATTTTAGCTTTCGGTCTTCAGCAAGACCGGGCCGGGTGCATCTTTCATTGTCGAAAGCACAGGGGGTCGCCACTCCCCTTCGCTGCCTTGACGAGTCCTGGTCTCTTCTCTGACCGGTGACTTTTTATTCGTTCTCCTGTTCTGTGGGGTCTCCGCCATGCCCATCTACTGTGCTGTATCCGCCCCATCTCAGGCACATATCGTGAAGCACCCTACCGCGTGAGGCCAACCGGGGGGTTCTCCGGCGTTTTGCCTTCACCGAATACTGTCAACTGTGACGTAAATTCATTCAGCAGAGCTGCAACTGCAACTACCGCTATCCACCCTCACGAGGAGACAATGGACACGCCACTCCTACGACCACGAGGGACTGCAACTGGATGCCGACAGTTGCGACGTCGTCGTCGTCGTCGGCGCCGCAAACCGGCCTTTCTATCTCGCGATGGCTGAGCGAAGAGACACGCTAAGCGTCGGCGAATCTGAGACGCTGGCCGGTTGACTTACGCCGCGCACTAGAATGCATGCTTCAAGAAGCAAAGCCAGTGAAGTATGGCTTCGTATACTGCTGGCGATATGTTAGCCACATTTTGAAGTTGAGATCATAGTGCGCCATCATACTGTACGGCGTTACAAGCAGAACGTCTAGTGTTGTCCATCTCTAGTGCCTATGTGTCTAGAAGTGGAAACGGTCACCGATACCTCTCGCGGGTGAGCCAGACAACGAGCCCAGAAGCATTGAAAGCGAATGTACGTTCTGGCCTGCCTGGCTGTCTGTCTGTCTGCCGGTCCACAGCACACGTCAAACTGACAACAGAAGAGGGGAAGAACCACGAAGCAAACGATAGTACAAAGCGACTATCGTACACGCGTACGGCATAAACCACTCCCGTGTGTTCGTTACATCTCGAAAGCGAGGACTTTTCGTCATACTCAACCTGCCAAGCGACTCAACGTCCAAGAGACACCGGTGGGTGCGACCACTTTCTTGTTCGCCCGCTCGCTCGTTCGGTGGCAGACTTTTTCACGCTACCACTATCTCTGGGGACAAATGCCCCCGGCTAACCCTTTTAGCCAACCCCTTCGTCATGCACAGGCAGGACTCCTGAGTTATTACTCCTTTTTCCATCGGCGGCCACCGCTGTCGCTGGCCGCCTTTATCTCGGTCTCGGACGACTCCCCTCGGCCACCTTCATCTGCCGGGCGAGGTGTGTGAACAGAAAGAACGTCGCCTTTGAACTCCTGCCGTATCCGGCTAAAAAAGATCTATGTCGCTGACTGACTACGCACCCCGGACCCGCTCCGCCTCCCTCGACCATCAAACAACTTGGCTTTAAGCTTCGCCGCTGTTCGGAGATACCTGGACCTGCTACGGTGTGGCAGCGTACTCATTCCTTAGTAAAATCGCGTCAGTCTGCTGTGCCGGAATCGATGTCATGACATAGTCTCATGCCGGTACGTACGGTTGTCTTACCATCGGGTGATGTTGGCAAGTGTGCTGTACAAGTGGCTAGCCTGTATGAGCGCAACGAACATGATCAGGCTTGAGTGAGCATAGGGCACAAATTAGCCTTTTTAATGATGAGACAGAAGCGTTTCTTCATTTCAATAGTGTTACTGAGTCACGAGAGAGAATATTTCGGATTCGGTAGACTGATAACGAGCTGAACCACATGAGCCAATTATTCAAATACTTCAACACAGAGCTATATATCGTCCTATCTCTATCATGGGGATGCATCCAGGATTAGTCAGAACGTGCACAATTCGATAACAAGCAGGCCTAAGAAGCGAGCAGTCCCAAGGCATAAGAACGAAGCGACCTGTTCTCAACCGACTTAATTAACACACATTGATCTCATCATAACCCCAAAGGGCCCTAATGTTCCACCGCATACTGATCGCCACACAATCGTGCTATAATTGGTAGCTTAAGTTTCGAACAGATACAAACGAAGCTCAACCGATATCAGTCGGTTCAAACGGTGTCAGTTTGACCTCAGTCCCAAAGGTCGCGAATCAATTCATCAATCATCAATATCTGCACTTTCACCAACTGGTGGTTGTCGCCACCTCGTGCTTCGCGTGCCATTCGCCTCCCGAAGGCGAGTTGGCATAAAGGGAACACCCCTCGCGAGTTCCGTGTCTATGTTCCGCGTAACACGTCCACGTTGAAGTCTCACAGCGTGAACGGCTTGTCATCGTATTATGTTATAGAAATGAGGCTGCACTAGTCTCCCTCCCCTCTCTCTCTCTCTATGCAAACATCGGCAGCGCCACCGTGGAGGGTCAGGTCGAAAGTAGAAAATCTCGCGTCTAGCCGGTATTACACCCGTACAGCAAGGACATGCTCGGAGAAGTAGCGGCAGCAAACGATAGGACTCTACGGGGCGCCTCCACGCGCTATAGTTGTCCCATCTGCAGGCATCAGCAAGATGTATTCCCCTACGCCCCTTCTCTCATCCCCCTAGAAAAAAAAGCCCCCGATTTATCCATTGTCGCCTGCTCGGTTTCGAATCCTAACACTATAACACATTCGGCACCGCACCGCTGTATGCACATGTGTGTTTTGGCGTGTACGTCGAATACATACGCCCGCTTCAATGACGTCTCCCGCTGGCAAGGAGGCCGGCGTCCTTGCCACAGGCATGGCATATACTCTACACATGCACGATGCGATAGTCGCGCTGTGTATCCCGGCCAGACTTGCCAACGAGACAACTCGCTTGCCCCCGTTGCAAAGGCGCTTCTGTTCAACGTCGCGCTCCATGGGTAATGGCACGAGTGCGCATATCGCTCAGTCGAGTCCAACCCAGCATGTATCGCACCGAGCTGTATTGGACTAGACGCCGTTTGCAACCGCCATATGCTGTGTCCTTGGAGTGCCAAGGCATTTATGTGTTGGTAGCAGTGGTTGGTGGTTATCCTGTCAAATGTTGCGCACCCGTTTCCGCCTACGAGAAGCCGGTGGTGGTGGCGGCGGCGGCTTTCGGTTCGTAGCGGTCGATGTGAAAAGGATGACCGGTGTCAATGCCATCCTTGAGCCAACAACGTATATGTCAACGGTGCATGATGCTGTACAATGCTACCGGGCCTTTTCTATGTCCGCCGCGACTGTGCGCATCACCCTATGTTGTATTGAGTCATGTCTATTTATATCTGTGCGGTTGGATGCTGTGTGAAAATTGCACAAATATGTGTATCTCCATGCGTATACGGTAGGGTGTAGTGTATTATATGCAGAGAATAGTAGCATACAAGGTATGCTATTGTAGGACCTCAACCAACTAGCCAGCATATCCGACCTTACAATGCTCGTCTGAGAATTTTAAACATGACTATAATATTCGTTTGACCCCAAATTCTGACCGCTTCGTTGTCGTTCGCCGAACGTGTTGAATAATAAATTAGCTATCATATTTATGAACCTACACTTGTTTTTTTTTTATCACAGATCTTCTCATGGCTAGACTTTGTCTGATACTTCAACGTAGTCAAACAACTCCAAGTAACTACTAACCGGATAGCGCAGTTTAGTAGCAAACTTGCGTACGCCATAACCGATACAATATAATTTCCGTTATACTACCCCTCGATATACTTATGTAAACGAGTATCGAGAGATGTGCTTTCCTTTAAGAAATAGCAGACACTGTAACGCATTCGATTGATCAGCATCATCGCCACCAGCGTTCATGCCCTTCAGCCGAAGGAGGGTGGCCTCCAGTTCTTGCGGCTTGGCTTCGACATCAGTAGCTTCGGTAGCGACTCGATGCCATCAGGGTCTTCCATCCCGTCCGAGGTGCTTGGCCAAAAGGCAGCGAAATACGCCCTATCCAGTAGTCCCTAAGTAGAGGGAGGTAGGGAGGATGTCCTCCTTAACGGACCCTCCGGAGGCGTCATCCTGCGCCATCCTTTCCTTCCCTGCTTTCCTGTTGTCGATTGAACGGCCAGCTGGCTGGCCGATCGTCAGCATCACTCGACGGGCGAAGATGCCGCTGCAGCAGTGGCATCAACCGAAATCGAAGAGTGGCCAGCCCATCAGACGTCGCTCCCTGGCTCAGACCCCCTCCATCTGTCCCGATTTGCTCTTCGCATCTTTTCCAACGTAGCTTCCCCTTCTTCTGCCCCGCGTTACGTGGTGATAGATGAATCACTTTACAGCCGCCGGCGCAACAGGGAGTCACCTTTTTTCACACCCTCGCCTCTTTTGCTCGCACTACGCTCATCGCCATTTCTGCCTCCTCTCCCTCTCTCTCCATATATATATATATATATATATATATATATATATATATATATATATATATAATATATATATATATTTTTTTTTTTGCTCTGTGTCTCCCTCCATCACTATCTCTGCCTGCGTCCAATTTCATTCTATGAGACGTTGCCGGATAAGCGCACCGCATTGCATTACAATATAATACAACGCAAGGGACACACAGCCGAGCGGGGAAACCCCTGTCTGCCTTTTCGTCTCTGGCGCTCTATACCAACTTCACTCGGATGAGTTCGTGTACATGTGCGTGATTCGTTCTTTGTTGCATCCACAGCCGCCACTTGCTGCTGCCACTGCATAGGGGGCAGCAACCTGAAATAAGAACTCAACGTTGTGCACTCAACTTGTGTCGATGTACGCGCATTGCCTTGGGCAACGAATTCAACAGGCTACTTTTCTTCTTCAAGTAACTGAAGACGAGATATGGCCCAAAAAATTGCAGCATACTCTGTCTCTCTCTCTCTCTCTCGCCCTCTTCTGACCCTCGAAGTCGAGCATTTCAAACGTTAGCCATAATGATTCGTTCGTTCGATAGGATGACAATGCGATGGGGTTCGACTTTCAAGCACTTCGGTCACTCCCCGATTGCGTAATCGGGTCATGGATGAAATGGAAGCAGGTCGGGTCGATCTATTGAAAAGGAGAACTCTGCTTCATAATGAATCATGCTAACACATATCTCGTGTGTCGCTGTGAGATAAAATGCGTACCTCAAAACTATGCTAAGGGCCTATCACAGCATTTATTTTATTGTAATCTCAACGTCATCACATATGAATCAATATTTATGTGTACAGATTGTTTTTTAAAGTTTTGCTATATATGCATATTTTAATAATCATTTTGTCAACTCCCGTTATCGATTACTCGGTTTATGATGTGCCGTTGTGGAGGCAGGCAGATAGATTTACTACTCGGCTTGTCGGGCCTAGCTAATTGGGAGACACGTTTTGAATTGGCAATGCGATAGTCATAATCGGGTCACAAGGGGTTGCCAGGATCCGCCTCAAGGATCGGCAGTTGGCGTTTCCCCTTGGGCGTCCGTACCGCCTCTATATATATATATATATATACGCATCTACGGCAAGCAAACCTCCTTTTTCAAAGGAACCCAAATTGTTCTCGTTCAAGTCGTTAGCAAGTCACTCGATATCTGGCTCTCCCCCTCGAGCCGACGTCTGCTTTCCATTCGCATACGCACCCACAGGCAGCCAGTTCGATGTCTACTTTTCCTAGGCTCGGATGACCCCGCCTACACTAATGGTTCCTTCCTCGCATCAATGCAAGTCCTTTCAGAGCGTCTCCATCTGGGACAGTCTTCCAGATCTGCCTTGGACTCACTCATGAGCTAGGTATTAGTCACCTAATTCTCCCCAGACCTATTTTGCCCGCGCTTTTCAAACGGGTTTTCAGAACCGAACATAACGAAAAGTCCAAAACTCACCCTGACACGCTCTTTCCCTGAACAATCAGACAGACTAGGGAAATGGGCGAGATTCGACCTTTGATAACGAGAGAGCGTAGACGTCCTCGATTGTCTTTAAACAAATACAGTTTGATCGACCTCGTTCTTCGTTCGACTTTTTTGCTGATGGCTATATCTGGTGCGGACTATGACGCATTTCATCAGAGCCGACACCAGTGCAGCCAGATCATTAGCTGTATAATTTACGAGTGTGATTTTTCTGATAGTAGAATATCATGATATGGAGCTACTACCCTCACTTACATTACGTGACTAATGGTTCTAGACTGTGGTATCTGTGTGAAGACAACATCTACAAATTTGATTTCGGTGTCAATCTGACTTTGGTGCGTAAACAGTTCCGTTTTTGCTACTTATCTAATTATGATGACGGCACAACACATCGAACCATACGTTGCATAATGGTCCATGACGGCCATATTTTATAGATCATCTTCATGCCAAGTGAAGTTATATATAGATATACAAGGACATAATCATCTGTTTTTAATACTAAGTATGGTCCATCAGCCATTTGTTAGCTACAAAGCAAATATCTAACTCATACAAAGGAACGCAATGTTGAAAAGTCTGAAATATGCCATCAATCGCTGTACGAGTAACATTGACTTGTGTTACAGACATATGTATGTAGCCGCCTCGAGATTCTGTTGGTGTGTCCGGTATCGAATATATTTATGATATGGGTAAAATTCGCTACACATTTATTGCTATGTATTCTCATTGCAAATGTGCGCTATTCTGTACATAACGTAACGATTTGAGTATCTGTGGTTAAACGGCAACACGAACACCGCCTTTGTCAGTATACAAACACAAAAGGCTTCTTCTTCAAACACGTATACGTTCTGAGCAAGGACACAAACAACAACCATTGTTGACAATGTGCAGTCAATCAATCAATCGAAATCTAGTGTTCAACAACGTTCACGTACACATCACGTCAGCGACACGATTGAAACCATCTCTCGAATTGAATGTGTATGCACTACATTTGTATTTGCCGAAAGTTCGTCGGGGAGAGCGCGAACGTGCGCCGGTGTCGCTGGTAGACAGCGGTCGGTCTGGTGGTGGAATGGTATTAGTTAGCGGCTCGTCGTCGTTGTTCTCTGTCCTGTGGTCGTGTGAAATCAGGAATAGATTGTTGCGTTTGCTGCAAGATTGTAGCTGACTAGTGACTATCTTTCGTAATTGTGTATCTAGCTTAAGGCTCGTTTGCTTGTCCTAGTGAGGTTAAGATGAACAAATAGATAAGTAATATTAAGAGAAACAGTTCCTGCGCCTACAGCCGTGTCCCGGTGTTTAACTGCCGTCGGCGTCGCAGCATGTCGGCCCCGAGACATCTGAACAACAACCTCAGGGAGTCTGAAACCGGAGAGCTTTGGACTATGTTCTTCGACGCGATAGAATATGGTGCCGTTCGCGATCTCGATAAATTCATCGCGTTGGTTGAGCGGTGTCGGGCCGAAACACCTCTGATGGGAACTGATCATTGCCTGACGTCTTGCAACGTCGCTGATTGCCTTATGCACCTTCTAGTTAATGAAGTGCCCTTTTGCGTCGCCAATATTGGCTGCTTCACTAGACTAGCCGCAATGAAGCCGACGGAGAGTCGAACGACGATATTCGAATCACTGATTGGTTCCCTCACGAGAAGAGTTCGTTTCCAAATTGTGACTGCCTTAATCCGTGCACGACTGAGCTACGAACCCGATGCAAAGTGTCATGACTATGACTGGGTGCGGATAGCTGTCAAAAATGGCCTACCGCTGGTTTCGATGTACACATTCAGAGATGACTCTATCTACTTGCTGGCTCTGCAAGGTGAACCCCAGCTGTTAATCGATCTGCTAAATGAACCGATTGTTTCCCCTATACCTGATGAGGTTCGCGCCGACAGCTTGGAGCTTGCTGGCGCTGTGTGCTTTCTAAGGCAGACTGGCACGGACGACGATGTGCGAGCCGCATGGAAACGAAGCCAGAGCGTCGGACGACGGTACAGATGGCCGCGGCAACACTTCACCTCGTCAATCGATGTTTTTAAACAAGTTCCGCCTGTATCAAGAATAGCGTCGTTCGAGAGTCTGCGCCGACTTGATATGTTAGCCTTGTCGCTGGTCACCGTTGACAGGGTCGTTGGCCTCCCCTTCATTACATACAATCAAAATCTAAGGGACAGCTTGGTGCGACTTCGATCGGCGATCATGGCACGTGCGCTCTCCGAGACGCGATCAGGTGGGAGGCGGCTTCATGTTGCCACGTTCGCTGTAGCGAGCGCCGCGACCGATGCCAGCTTACTCGAACACGTCCTCACAGAATTGTTTCGGCCGAGAGCGGACTACACACTGCCACTTCTTCAAGGATGTGACGAGTCGCCGAACGAAGGCGACATTTTCGTGCTTCTCGAAACACTATTTCTTCACTGTGATTATGATCCCATGCTGAAACGTCGCGTCGCCGAACTCTCGTTGGGTCTTTGCCTGCTGATGGACGCGACGTCGGTTGCAATGTTGGAATGGAAGAGTAGCGAACTAGGCATATTACTGCACGCCGCTGTGATCAGTTCGACAGTATCAGACGCACCGTACGGTGCCGGTGAACATATCTCAGCAGTACTCGACGCTCTGCTCAGTCTTCGGGCGTCGACGTATGTCCCCGTATGGTACGACGGTAAAAGCATCCATGAGCTCGCTTGTGACACACCCCTCATAGCGGAACCTCTGCGGACGAAACTAATCAACTATGAGATCGGGCTTCGTGAATCGAACAACGTTAACGACGAAATCCAGATGGAAAGCCATGGGGATCTTTTCGATGGCGAGACGAGAGATTCGGGGCAAGGACGAGCATGACGACATAGTGAAACACATGAAACAGACAACAGTGCCGGACCCGACCACATAACAACTGCCGGGAGCTGCTCTTCCAGCCGAATCGAGGAGGGCATATACCTTCTTTGAAAGCTCACAGTGGCCGAGTCGGCATACAACCCTGCTTTTGGGTTGACGGTAACTTCGAATGATCACTGGATATCGCATATCGCTCATGGCCATTTTGTTTTTAGAATAATCTGAAGCGTTTACGAAAGGTTTTATTTTAATCCTTCCGCTAATTTTTAAGGCTTTATCTTTGCTAGCATCGGGCAAAATAGGTTTTGGTGAGTGTTGACAGTTTATGGAAAAATGCAATGGTTTGGATATTCGGTTGCAGACGTGAAACAGCTATTTGTGTATTACGTTTTTATTGTGTTTCAACTGCTATCCTTAGTGTTTAGGTAACACTAATCCAAATCTAACATTGAAGTAATATATATATATATATATTCAGTCACACTTCGCACTATTCAACTCTAAATTAATATAAACAAAAGCGGCTCCAACATATACACCCAAACATTCAAACATTTAAAATCGATACGATGAGTTTTGTCCAAATCATTGATCGATATTGTTCAGTATTTTGCTGGACCGATTGTTGCATTGTGGCGAAAACGAGTGGTTACGATCTTTGAGATCACAAACAAATGTGTCAAAGCGTATCCAATTTGGTATATAATAATAAAATAACACCTACAAATACGTATTCATTGGTAATTGTTACAACAATAACATATTCAATATAAACCAGTGTCGATTTTACCAGAGATGGTAGTTTTTATGAACAGATTCAACTCACGAACACATCGTGCTGATGTCGCAAATCGCCGTGGTCAACTGCGATGTCCGAACATTGTATAGCTTGTAACTAATGAAAATAAATACCTCTGTTTGAAAGAAATATAGAAGAAGTAGAACGGAATTCATTTCATTCTGGTTTTGTTCCTTGAACAAACCAAAATTTGACAAGAAGCCGATTTTCTTCAATTATTTTCAGCTCCGAACGACATTTCAGTTTCTAGATTCGTGTCTGTTGTGCACGAAACCGAACGAGCGTTGAGCTACATGTTAGAAACAGACTCAGTTATAAACAGGTCAAATTTCACCTCGCTATGATGCTTTGTTCGAAGGTTATCAACGCATTATATAAAACCGCTTTGAATGACATAATATTAAATTCGAGCAAGAGCCGTCCAGCCATTGCAATGGCAAGTAATATTCGTTCAATAGGTTCGTCTTTGCTGACGCTGAAGTTTTCCTAAACAACACTATATCAGTTACCAGAAGCAGAAACATTAGCAAAAGACACCACAAGCTATGCCAACTGTGTGTGTGTGTGTGTGTGTGTACAATCCTCCCTGGGCACTACCTTACTGCGTGTGGCTACAATTACCCGCGTGGCGAACTGAGTTCAGTCACGTTATCAGTCACGTATCTGAGATTTATTCAAACATACAGTAGTTAGGAATTAGTTCTAGGGATCACGTCTCTCCTCCGATCACATAGTCACGTATCTCATCCGATCTCAAAATGCTGCCTTCTCAAAATCCCATTGCCACCTTGCTCAAAACAGCATAATATCGCTCTCACCAAGCAATAACAACAGTAGACGGCTGCAGAGGCTCAAGCTCAATGTGAACGTAAGTACCAAGTCTCTCACATTTCTCAATGCAATCTAGAACATTTGAGTGCCGCTTCTCCTTTGTCGGACTAATTTCATGATGACGTCTCTGGTGTCATGTCATACCGAGTGTTGACGATCTATGGTGCACAATACTTAAACACCAAGACTCGTCTATGTTTCCTTTCTGCGTCTATAACACAAAGTTATCAGCATATCCCGGATGATCACACATCAGATCTAAAATATTATAATATGCACCCTAAACGTAAACAAGTGGACTGAGTATCAAGGTCTTCGAGTCAACGCAAGGAGCCAGAGACACTGCTCGACCTCCTCTAGAAAATTCCACAAATCATAACATCGGACGATTCTACCCTCTCCTATGTAACCACAGAGATTCAGGCATCTATACGCAATAAATCGCTGCCAAGCAGCACTGAGAATAGTTGCTGGAAAGTAACACTGTTGCGTAACAACGAAGAAAGGTGTCCTCATTTCCAGTGTTAGTCGCTTATTCTTAAAACGCTCAATCAGACCAGAGAACCTGAGACCTTCCAAAACTCTACACCGAGCAATCCACGTATAGATGAGAGTGAACGGTATATAAAAAGGCCGTTGTTCTGGCCGTTGTTTATAATGTGCTTCGACCTACAGTCGTGCAACACGTTCGTGAGCTTTGATTGTAAAAGCGAGAAATCTGCATGGAGGCCAATACGAGCAATCAAGTTTTATCGGCCTTGTGGCTGAGTGAAACAGGTGCCAGCAGTCCCGTATGGGATTGCATACTGCAGGGTTTGCGCACGGGCAAAATCCAAAACTTCGCTCAGTTTTTGGGACTCGTCAACTCGAACCGTGCTCAGCTGTCCGCCTCGAATGAGAGATCGAGATTTGCTGCTACTGAGGAGAATTGCCTGAGTGATGATGTTGTTGCTTGTACCAAATTTGCCATACGAAGTAAGACCCAATTTTCAGCCGGTGATCTCATACGTCTGAAGGCATTCACAAGCGTCGAGCCAACCCCGAAAAGAGAAAAAGTCCTTAGGCATGTAATCGATTATCTGTCGTCTGTAAACCACAGCCTACTCGGAGGCGTTATACCCGCCCTCCTTGGACGCCGATTTGGGCAGTCGTCATTGACACTACGTGGTGACTATGACCTTGCCTGGGTGCGAATTGCGGTGGATCACGGTGCGCCATTGACGGGCCCTGAAGCTCATGTTAACGGACTACACGCGATAGCTTGGACAGGTAATCGTAACGTAGCAGAGGAACTGCTCAAGCTCGACTCTGATTGTCACACTGGCCACCAGCGTGTGCTAGACATTATCAATGCGTTGGAGCTTGCTGGCGCAATATGTCATTTGCTAAAATCAGGCAAAAAAAACGACGATGGCAAATGCATCTGGGTGAATAGCCTACGTCTTCGCCGTAAGTCTCCTGCCTCGCTGAGACATTTTAATACGTGGACCTCGTCCATTTATGCATATTCAGATATCTCTCTGTTGCCGGGTGAGGCGGCAATCAAAAAGCTCGATGATTTTGATATGCTCATTCAGAGTTTATTGATCATCGAGAGAGTGGTAGGTTTTCCCTTCCCTGTGGAAAACCACTATCTATCGGTAGCGTACACGCGGCTTGTCGATATCATCGTGACGCAAGCATTAAAAGGTACTGATGTCGGTGGGCAACGCCTTCATCTGCTGTCGTTCGTCCTGGCGGCGATACCGGCGGATAGCACCGTGTGGTTTCATCGTGTCATGTCAAAGGTGGGTCCAGACCTTGGTACCTTACTGAGCAGTTGTAGAAGTCGTCCATCGAGTCGCGATGTCATTCTGTTTATAGTGGTGCTGATTCAACGATGCGTCCGCCCTGAGCAGGGGCGTGAGCCCGAAGTGCGTCCAATGGTAACAACGCTGTGCTTTCATCTGTGCCAACTGTTAGATGTCGAGCTCATTGCTGAAATGTCGCTACGCGCGCTCGATTTAGCTGCTTTACTGCACGCTGCAGTTGTAGCCTCGATGCTACCGAATCCACCAAACGCAACTATTGAGAGGCTCATCGAGGTAGTTTTACGTTGTCGCGCCTCTGTCTGCTATCCGACATGGTTCAACGGCATGAGCGCATACAACCTAGCTATTAAGACGAAGTCTCTCAGCAATACCGTTAGTGTTCTCATCATGAACTACCTGCCTAAACTGATCGGCAATGACTAATCGATACCCGCCGAACCGAAGAATACGAACAACCTGACTTGTTCAGTTAAGAAATACTTCGGAACGGTATGAAAATGAATCGTATGAAAAAGACGGTTGCTGGAGGACGCCTCCACTAACGCCAAGCTCGAAGGCCCGAAGGCCGGCGACGATCTGATTCTACGATTATCACTTCTTTGTGGGTGTTACACAAAACGGGTGATCTGTCTTCCGTGCTGGTAACATTAACATACTTTAGCTGTGAGAAAGAATCAGAGTGGATTCCTTAACGACCGATTATTGTCTATGCAATGACATACATGGTAATGTAAATTTATGTGAGACCTTTTATTTTGGTGATATTTTGGCGATATTAAATAGTAGAGCTATGAAAATAAGTTTCTGTCCAGATTGATCGATTAAATACACCTCTGGATCCTCGTATGTAATCTATTTTCCTCAGGTGGGTGTGTGTGTGTGCCTGATCAACATAGATTGTACAGTTAAAATAACATAACATATTTGTCGAGAACAGCTCATGTCACCGGGTGCACCGGTTGCTGTCGTAGTTAAAATAGAAACATATATGAAAAAACATAATTTGATAAACTGAAGGGTATTCGACGTTATCGTAAACCTCACTGTAATACTTCACATTCAAATGACAACCATAATAACAACAATAGTACCATAAATGAACTGGGGAATTTTAAGGCTTTAAAGACGAACTTTTCTCAGAATATTAAACATCACCCTGCACAGTGCTGTCATTAGCAAATTAATTGTATAATAAAAGCAGCTGGTTAAGTCAGCTGGACCTGACTGCTTCCTTACTGATTCTCCTGCGGGGGCCGAATGTGGTCAATATCTGAACGCTAAGCACATATAATGAAGCTCAATTCACCGTTACTCCGCAATACGTACTCTCGCTATAGAGGTTTAGCTATAGGTGGTCATCGCTCTGTTGTCCGTGGTGTATTGAGCTTTTCAGTGACGCCAGACCCACTTGAGGGATCATTACCCCAATGCCTGTCATCTGGTTAACTCGATGAATTCATGTGTCGCTCTTTACATGTATGGTAGTGTCCTGCGCTGTTGTTACACTACTACATTACGAATCCAATACTGCACATATAGGAATATCAAGCTGTACCTTTTTGCCAGACTTAACCAACCTATATTCAATCAAGGCACCTGTACGATTCTCGGCACAGTAAATCGCCAGCATAGATCGTGGGGCTTAATGAACGGTGCGATTCACATGTTTAGCATTGATCGGGTAGATGTTACAATTTGAACTAGAAAGTTAGAAATCATCATACGTTTGGATCTTTTAAATTGAAATAATAAAAAATCGTCAAGTCGACAAGTAGTTTCGGCAATGGCTAGAGCGGAAACTTCAATGTGGTGCTTTGAAATTGTTACGTGCTTAAAGATTTCTTTTAAAAAAAGTGTTTCCATCGAAGCCTGCGATTTCCATCCTGTGCTCTCCGGAGACTCCAACATACAGCAATCCGTGTGCGTCCCTTATAAGATATATGCGATATATTACAAACGTTGCATGTTGTGCAGATATGCGACGATGCCAGAGGGAGCTTGAGCCGGCGACCCGCCTCACCCTTCTACCCAACGACTAGAAATATTCAACTATCATAAACTATCCATAACAATCCCCCCCCCCATAGGACATTTCCTGTAACCGCTTGGTATGCATATATATCCAGCTATTATGACACTAGCTTAGCCCCCCTTGATCATCTCCCGCCGTCCCGGTATTCTAATTATGAACACACAAAGCAACGGCCACAAGTGTTTGCTTCTCTGCTTGTCTCCTCCTTTGACGGTGTGTCCCCGGCCGCACGTTCACCATTCGTCCTAATCGATTCCCGTTCTCACTCGTCGCACACGTTGCGTCCAGTTGATCCGCAGTTACACGAGCCGTAGATTGATATGCTTAACCCCTTGATGCAACAGCAGTAGCAGCAACAACAAGAATAACATCGACAACAACAAAAACGACATCGGCAACGTCAGCAGGAGGCGAAGCGATAAATCTGTCGAAGAGGAGCCAGCCGCAGCATATCGACATTCAAATCTCTGCCAACTGGCAATACCATCGCATAGTAGCCGCTGTGGCCGTAGGCGCGCGCACGTCTACTGTAAACGATCCACTGGGGTAGCCCTACAGCGATGGGGACACACACGTCTTCGCCATCTGGCATCCGCCTGTCGCAGAAACTCTTCAGAGTCTCTTCTCCCTGCCCATCTGTCTTCGGGCGACATTTTCTGAAGATTCTGATCGCGGAAGCTTTCCTCGATTCGATCCCGGTTCTCCACCCCATCTTTCTTGGTGCATTTATTCGCCTGCGTTCTCTCCTCGACAGATATTCGGCGGCGGCGGCGGCGGCCGCCGTCGCCTCATAGAAGCACAGTGACAAGTGCGATGGTATCACCCATGACGATGTTCGGCTCGCTCTCCGATTCGGTGTCGAGCTCCGAACCCTGACAGGTGTAAAAATTATGTGAGCCATTTGTTGCCGTAGTAGTTCGTTCGTTATTAAATCACTCAACGCAATTTACCTGTCACGACACGAACATGACGGGAACGCGTTTGCTATTGAGCTCAATTTGTTACGATAGCAGGAAACGACGAGGCGGAGACAGGGTGATCCCTTAATACGCGGCAGAAATAAACGAGGCCTTTGATTCCTGCTGCGGATATTTGCGCGCTATTCATATTTCTATTATACATTAAAGTATCGCGCGCGTGTGTATGTGTGTGTGTATACAGGGTTTGTTGTCACTTACACTTTGTACAGAGGCGAATACTGTATCTCTACTGAGGACTGAATTTGCGATCCCTCCGGCACCTTGTTGCTCAGGAGAATCTTCGGCGTCTTTCCAAGTGACAGGCCAATTCCGCAAACAACCAATTACACACAGTGATCTCCATTGTTTAGCTGAAATCCTAATTCGGCTGTTAATCCCGCCATGTTGCAGCCGTGGAATTAATGTGCAACAACTTGGACAACCTGATCTGGTTATAGTCGTATAAATGGGAAGTCAAGAAAATGCACCACAAGTGCAGAGCACGTAGTCTTCTTGAGGTTAGTTAGACACACACATAGAGTAGGTGTCACTGATTCTCGGAGGCGATCGATGATGTCACGACACCATGTTCTGTGGGGTTTTTACGCATGTTCACTATTAAATTTCTTCTCTAATTTAGAAGAACAAATCATTTGCCGTTGTCCGTATAGTTCTCTTTCGAAAGTACTTAAAATGTGTTGTTAATTATTGATGATGAAACGAGGGTTATGCAATAAAAATATATAAGTGCTATGTCTAATCACCATTAATTAATGGGAAGCTTCTCTCTTTTTTATTTACATTAACAGGAAAATATACAAAATAATGCAGGAGCGCGAGAGTATATGAACTCAGCACATTTGACATATATTATAGTTGGCAGTATGATGATGTATAATAGTAACCGAATCACATACTAGCACATACTTTTTTAAGTGGATGAATATATCTGTTATATTTCAGCTGAACGTGGCTACTGTCCAGCTTCATAGTAACGACGATATAGACTCAACAATGATGCAGTGAATAATAGAAAAACATACGCCTCTACTAATTATCCCAATGTTTGTGTTAATTCGAAGCTTGGCCTCATTTCTTGTCGACTAGCTACAATTGCTTGTTCTCTAATTTATCGGCCCCATTTCTCGGTAGCGCAGCTATCGTTTTCGATATCTATATATACATATACACATACAATCTATATATATATATATATACACACATGCACATATAATACATACATACATAGAGTAAATGGCCCCGACGCTACTAACAATAATAATTGTACGAGTCATTCAGAGTCAGCCATTACGATCCTGCTATCGAAGCGGGACCACAAAATGAGTTTGTCCCCTGCCGTCAGCTCATGGCCTCTTTTCGAGAGTTATCTTCTGTTCAGTTAGACCTTAGCTGCTGCTGCTGCTGATGCTACTACTACTACTGCTGCTATACCCTTATCGAAATAGGCAGTAGTTTTTAGCATCTCTGAATTATTCCGCATATTTGCCGTCCTCGTGTTCTTAGTACGCCGCGGCTTGGCTATTACGCGTATTTGCGCAACGGTGAACACAGAGTGTATATTATCGATGATTTGCGCCCCTGTGTCATTTCAGCTCTAGCGAACAGTCACCCTCTCTGCTTTCTACAATACTTTGCCGTTCGTCGCCACCAGCGTCGCCGCCGCCGTCGCCGCTTCTGCCACAATTACTCGCGTGGTGCTAAGTGACTATGAGACAGGGGCGATGCCGCTACCGGGCTGACGCTTTATTCCCATCTGCGGCGCGACCGACGTCACCCATCGGGAACTGCTCGCGTTCTTCTCGCGTCCGAGTGCATCCACCCTGAACAGTAGCTTCCTTTGTTACTTTTGTCTTTTCTCCGATTCGGTAGCAGCAGCAGCAGTGTCGGCACCCTCCCCGTAGAAAGGATCGTCATCTATTATACATGCTCTTATCGGCAATCGGTAATCGGAAACCATCTTTTTCTCTTTCTCACTTGATTCATATTGCTCTCAATTGTCGACTGCAATCGTTTATTCAGTCTTGCGCTATTTCCGTTTTTCCCCTGGCGAAAAACAGCCAACGACGACAACAGCAACAACAACAACAACGCTAACAACGACAACAACAACGGCAACAACGACAACGAAATGAGAGAGGCGCGGCAGTTTCTCCTTGACGAGGCACTGCAGTAATCGCAGTACAAACACAGCTGAAATCAATGTGGTTCAGAAACAACAAGCCGAACTCTGAATTCGCTCGGACACGACACACATAGACAGATACATCTCGAACAGAACGGAATCAAGGCACTCATCGGTTCGCCGGGTGCGAGGTCTCCCGATTTCGTCATTTGGAGATTCCCGACGGGCAATGTTTACGAGCACCAACGCTATCTGATGATGTTGTTGTAGTCGGTGGTGATTTCCGTTGTTGGTGTCAGAAAGTGCGCTGCCCGCGATGATTCCTCAGAGCGAGCATTTATCCTGTAATAATAATAGCCAATGTGAAAACGCTTTTCACATCGTATAGGGTCGCAATGTGTTTTACCCCTTCATTCGTTCCTCTTACTTTTTCAAAGAACGGTGCTCTATGGTCGGCCAGACCTCTTGAGCACTCTTTGCAGTAAAACTCATCATCATCGAGCTTCTTGTAGCCGATTTCAGCGCGAAGATCATGACTTCGCCCGTCCAATTGGTTCGCGCTTGTTCCATGCGGCTTCGACGTCCCTTCGACGAGTGGCGTTTGTTAGATTTATGTTGACGATATCCTTTCGATCGGTATAAGTTTGTATTTGCTAGTGTACATGCACAGTGGGCATGGCACCCGTTCCCATTTCATGGTGGAGCTCACGACGACGAAAAACCCTCCGCGACTACCACCAGCGAGAGACGAACCGAGGAACACCCAGGGTGATCGTCGCCAGCCAGCCAGTCAGTCAGTTTGTGCTCTGCCGAAGACAGGCGTAATCATTCAGAAACGTAGTAGTTGTAGTTGTAGAAGTAATAGCGGTAGAAGACGAAGCAGTATCACCACCAGTGGTCGTCACAAAGGTGCCAATCATCATTAACTCAGTTGGAGTAGTGTGATATTTGTGTTGATGTCTCTTCGTCGACTTCTTCTTGTGTTTTCGTGTTTGATCGTCATGGATCGAACTCGGATGGATCGGTACGGCCCTTCCCATGTCAAAATGGCGTGGGGAGGAGAGTTGGGGGGACGTGCGCGATCAATTTCAACGGGGCTCGCATGAGCATCGCTACGATTTAGCGGCAGTCCACGATTGATTAGTTGCCGACCGGTGTCGCTGCTGTCGGCAAACAAAGTTCAAGTGAATGCTGACGCCGATGATGCTGCGTCCTCCGCTGACGATTCGGCTGATGTTGTGAGCTGCTTCGGATGCAAGAGGAATGACAAGGGGACGATGTGATCTTTTTCGATTAAACATAGATATTAATCACATGTTGTCTACTGTTGTCAACGTATGTTGGGGCAGGATGCGAGAGGAGGGCTGACGCGACTGAAATGTATGCGTTGCTTAGATTATTAATCGGACGGAAAACAACGACACACACACAGAGAAAGCAACGATACATCAGAACACAAAAATAACAAAAAGCTTCTTCGCGTTTCGTGTCATGTGTGTTTATTATGGTATTCAGAGATGATTCGTCTTGTTCCGGAGATGCGGGTGCTACATGGGTAGCACAATGCTGGTAGTGGCAATCACGATTCAGTTAATCAGATGTATAATAGCATTATAGCTTCGTGGGAGCTGACAGCTAGACTTCTATGCTAGTCTACTGCAAATTATGGATTATTGGATAAATCAGCCATAAGCAAATAGTGCTTGTGGAGCGCCACCATCGAGGCCGTGACGATGCGTTGAGGAATCAGTGGTGCGACACGTCTACCGTGGTGCAACGCAGGCCGTTTGCACGTGGTGACTGATCACGTCGGCGTTCAGATAGTGAATCAGCGATCGCTCGCAGAAGTACCTATATGCATATACTATAGTATATGCGAATAGTATATTTGTAGATTTCTTCGTCTTAGGTTTCGCCGTTCACTAGAGCGATTATGGCAGAGGGGACTGACCATAACGAATGTTCAGGTAGGAACAATGCAACAATCATGCGAAAATCTGATCGAGCCCATGGTCAATTAATAATGTTTAATTAGATGAGATGTTCCCCCGCTGAAATGTGAAAAGTTTGACAAATTTTTCAGAGAACGTAAAGGCAACGAACGTCTCGCAGAAACGGACCATCGTCACTCGTTGAGTTTTATTAAGGGGTATTTCTATTCGCATCTATCGGCGGCGCCACCGCTTTGAAATAAACTTTGCAGTCTGCGAATCATGTCTTTGTTGTCATACCACTGATCTTCGATGTGATCTTATTTGATGCTGTGTGTGAAGAACACGCCTTCTTTTTAAACTGATATATTATGTCAAATGCTACTAAATTGATCATATTCAGAAAGACACATTTAGCACAAATTACCATTAGTATAATTACCACGATGATGAGTAGCAGATTGCAGCTGCACGAGATCATGATCTTTCAGGATTCGCACAAAACAGAATTCGCACGCGCTCTTCAAACCTCAAGACGAATGGCTGATTAGTGAACCGTGACCTCGAACCGGTAGCCATAATCGCAAATGATCGTTATGCTGCCCAGGACGTACCCGTTTTTCTCGGCATGTTCTCACCGTATCTCATCCCTACTGCAATATTCACTATCGAATGACGACGAATGGCCAGCGTGAAAAACCTCAGCGCACGCGACTCTGATCACCGGCAGCGAGTCCAATATGCGAAATGGCAAATCGCCTCAAGAGTGGTGATCTAATTTCGACCACATTGAATAAAGAAGAACGGTACCACGAAAGAGGTCTGCTGCATCTCGCCATTGTACAGTTGCCTGCTCGATAGGGCCGATGGATTGTTGAGTACGGCCACAGACGACTGCTACTCGAGCTCGGAAACCTTGTCTACCAGACTGGCCGATTGCAGTTGATATGATAGTTGGCGACGGTATAATGGTCTCGGTCTCATCACCGTTGGCTCACACCGTTACACACCGATTTGTGTAATTTCTCCGAATCATTCCCCGTGTAATCATTTCGGTGCAAGTGATCCGTCATCGCCGCCCTCCCCCCCCCTCCACCCCTTCAAGAGAGCGAGGTAGAGAGAGACAGAGAGAGAGAGAGAGAAGAATCATTCGTGGATATTTTGCTTATTTTACTGTAGTGCTGCTATTACCAGATGTAATTTCATTCCTCTGACGCTTCTGCCGCCCGCCAGCCTACGGCAAGTCGTAACGTAATATGTAATCTATAATTGTGTGCCTTGCAATCGTGGCCATTTTCGCCAGCGGGTGTAATGCTGGCCAATCGAAATACAACTGGCCACTACCGTCAAGCACTGCAACAATGTCTACTTATTTCGTGGAACGATAAACGATGAAGAGTGATCACTGAGGCTCGTGCCGACGTCTGAGTATGGCCGGCAAGTGGCCTGACGCGGTACCTTGGCCCGCGAGGCAAACCGCAACCGTGTCGATCGAACAGCAGAAAACATGATAGTATAATATTATTACTGCACCCACTTCTTTATACTTGTCTATGTGCATATCCCTGTGCCTGTGTGTGTGTGCGTGTGTGTCTATGTATAATATATTAGAAAAAAGAATTCATCATAATCTATCTAACTGTCTCTCGTGTGGTGAATCGGTAGTGTAATGAATGAAATTTTGGGCCGCCATCGCTTGGGCTTTTCGCTCTTGCGACCGCAAAACTGCTTGTCAATGACGCAGGTACTATTAAACGAGAATTAAACAGGGGGAGATTAATAGCCAGATAAGTTATAGGAAAAAAATGCATAGTATCAACGAACGGGGTGAATCAATTTTCGCCCATTTGACTGTAATGAATGTTGCATGTTGATTGTTTGGCGGAACCTGTTCGCTCCATCTCGCTGGCCAGGCCAAGCGACTCTGGAGTGTCTAGTTGTTGTGTGCGCCACAGTCTGGAGTGTTTAGCTTGAATAGCGTGATTGCAGCTTGTATCGGCCGTATGAACGGCTCAATGCAGATGGAGTGGTCAATGTATAGCTTTCATATTCGAGCGAATGTTCCTACTATAAACTAGCTATTGCAACGCCGAATTGCACTCGGTACTCATCCACAACACCCAAACGCAGGTGTGAAATAGTTACTATATCCAATAAGCAGCCACACGATATCGTTCGTGAAGTTTGTTTTTTTTTTCGTTAACCAAGCTGGTGACCCTCATCCACGATAACCATATACATATATATATATATGTCTCTTTGACTGTAAATATATAACACAATGCTGACAGACTAAGCACACTCTATAGACACAGATTCCGCGTGAAGCCACCCAGACAATGTCAGCCATTATAATATCAAATTATCCAGAGCTCGCCCTATTGCCTCATGAATTCGAACCACACGTTTTGGCGAGAAACAAAGAACGACATTGAAAATCTGAAAATAATCTAAACCACGTTCCTCCCGTGTCGTGATATACGGACAGTAGATTGCATCCGCCCGTCATGAAGCTCCACTAATCACTAAGTATCGCTTCGCGTCGCCGGATAATTACCGTGGTGCACACGTGTCATACAATTCAAGGCGTCCAACAACGAGAATCCACTTCCGTTTCGTCACCTGATCTACGGCAACACCAGCAGCAACAGCTTTCGGCGTACCGACCAATTTATTCACTAAGCAATAGCAACCGCGTAAGCAATAACGCTGCCGCTGACGCAAAACAACCAATAATGGGTGGCTACTAAATTTTCGGCAGAAGGGTACGGCACCTAACGAGCCGTGTCGTCGTTCCATATTACAAAGGATACATGCACAGATAGCTGTATATAAATAGATAAGTTGAGAAGATTGCGTTCGATGGCTGCTCGAACATAGGTACATAGGGGGAAGCAGTCAAGCAACCGGTGGGTCGGTTGTCTCGGTAAACGTTTTCAGCGAACGCCTTTTTGATTAATTGAAAGGCAGGACGCCGCTGTTTCTGTATCTGAGTTTTACTCTCGCCATCACGTGAAGCGGTGGAGAGGCATTAGTCCGCAGAGTAGAGAGCCGTTAGCAGCTCGCCTCAGGCTCAAGAAAGAAATTGCTTAAAAAACAACTACATACATATATATATAAAGCTTGTCACTCAGTATAGTATAATACGACTTTCCTCACACTGTGAGCGTCTTTTTGGTCAGCAGGTAGGATGAAGACAATAACTTATTAGTATTATTATTATTATAATATTAGTATGTGTAGCATTATTATATATACCGTTGGTATATATTATCGTATTATTAAAAATGTGGTTGTCTTTTTTCTTCTGTTTAATTACTGTTATATTGTGGCCACACAGTATAACAGAAAGGGAGTTTCTCTCCTATACAGTGTACCACCTAATGAGATGCGATTAATAACCGGTGTCCTAGTAGTGAGTTGGCGGAAGGAATATCGAAAAGAAATTGAATGAGCATTATCGAGGAGGATACCAACGCGGTGTGCGAATTCACCATGGACACCACGTCGGAGATGAGAATGAGGCGAGACCCTGTGAAGTGTACCTATATATATATATATCGTTCGTTGGCTGTCGATCGGGCAATTTCACGACGAGATGAGATAAAACAATGGATGTGATGAAATGTATAGCTATGGGTAGAGACTTATGCTTAGGGGAAGAGTGGATCTTTTTGTTTTACAACAAGTGTAATTCACGATCCCCGCCTTCCCCCCTCCCCCCCACCAGCTCATTGTGCCTGCTTTCTTGATGGTAATTACTTGCTTGAGCAACAAGGCGGCACATAGATGGAACGATCGTTCATATTCATTCGTTTGTGATTTTGATTGTAACAATTAATTAATGCTCATCGACGGTGCGCAGCCATTGTCTAACTGCTAATTACTATATATATATATATATATATATATAAGACGCCACACCGCCATGACTGGCCAATCGCCGTTCGCTCGGACTTGACTTGTCGAACGCACTCGTCGTCCCCGACCAACAAACGAGGCAGTTACTCCGCTCGTTACAGTTAAGTGATGATTTGTGAAGAATATATGTAGAAGTCGGCCTGAGGTATATATATATATATCTAAGGCTGAAGGCGAGTGGCTCACAGCACAATACCGTCGCTTGTCGAGGATCAGACAACAACAACAACAACAATAACAGGTCGGCGCGTTTATGTTTCATGTGTTTCATTTGATACACACAGTTGTTTTATTCGACGAACCTTGGCGTGAAATGTTGAAACAATCACTCGAAACACACATGCATCCGCAAGCTAACGTAAGAGCTATGACAAAATGATACTAATAATATGACATAATAATGCAGAACATCTTTAATCGTTGCTATTATAGTTTTCGTTGGGATTTCTCGTCTCGTATGAGAACATTTGCACAATTCAACCTGTCCGATTCCCGCTGGCGAAGGCTCTTTGACGGCGGGGCTGTCCCGAGATACGGCACGGGTCCAACCCGATCGAGTGCGGTGTTTCGGCAAACTCCATCAGTTTCGGAGCGATTCTCAGAGCAAGAGGTTGTGCCCAACCAATTCTCCGTCCCCATCTATCATCCAGCAATCGCGATGCTTTTCAACTTGCTGACAGCCGTCAACTGCGTTGGCTGTCTTGACGTTGTTATGTTGTCACATAATTGAAAATTCGACGATTTCGCCTCGCTCCTTTAACAACGCAAATAAGAACGCCCATCTTGTCCATGAATTGGACAGCAAACGTCAGCGAGGAGCCGAGCCAGTCAACGGGGAGGGAGACAGCCCCGCGCGCGTACACACACACAGACGGATGAGAACAGCACAAAACGAAATTGAAGAAGATCGACAGATCTTTTTGACAATCAACAAAAACCAATTAAAGATGAGATGCACGGAAACATGTAGCTCAAAACAACGAGCTAATTTATTAAGGCACCTGTATGAAGTAGTGAAGGATTCTCATTGATTCTCATTGACGAGAACACGGAGACCCGAATGAACGCCGTCGTGAGGCATTGATTTTCACGAATTTGTAGCTACTTCGAAATTTAATTGGAATCGTACAACCGGTAGCAGAACAAGGTATTCAACATTATTGAGTGGCGACGACTGGGTATCGCCTGTCAATAATCTTCTCAAGAAAACTCAGCCTAACATTGTAGTGACTGCGTTTTGCCAGGGATGGAACTTCTCTGCTGAAAGTACATCCGCAGTTAATTGTATGCCTGCACGAATATGATAATGATGATAAACCATATGACTAATCAGTGTCGTTCTTGTTCAGGGAAGCTTTGCTTCTCGTAGAAAATGTAAATATATTTTCACCGTACGAATTGAGCTATCTAACACATAGCGTTAGGAGATTGCAATGCAGCTCATAAAGTATATAGATTTGTAATGGCTTCCTTCTAATGTATGACAGGTAAACAGGCTCCAGATCGACAAGTCTGGAGATAAACTAGTAGTTCTGGTGTGTACATCAAACCCCCGAGGATAAACCTTTGATGTTTAACACGGCTAATCTAAATCAACGGAGTTAATGTACTTACTGCATATATCCGTTCTCTCTGCTCTCTCTGTTTTCAAGAAGACAGTATAATATATATATAGCCGAGGGAGGTGTTAACATTCTGGGTGTAACTGACTGGGACGAGAGTGTAGCTGGCTTTGAAATAATGTTCGCTCTATTCTCTGTTGTATTCGACAGCTTCGACGTGTATCATTCAATATGAATAATCGTTTGCTGTAACACCTGAGTAGCCAGGTAGTGCCCGTTGGATTCTTGTTTTTTATTAATTGATTTTTCTAAATGAATTTGACCTAGCAATGACACCATGATTCGGTGATCAAAAACGCAGTGATTATGGTAATTTCCTTTGTTGTGGTTACATAGTAATTAATATATTGGTATTCAAAAACGATAGACACCAAAAAAACGACGTTCCAATAAGGCACTTTGGCGAATTGAAAGACGAATGGGTTCACAAGCGACGACGATAATTAACTCTCGGCATTTCTAGCTCCAAAATTCAATGCAGAACAGATTCTGAGAAGTGAACCAGAGCTGCGCAGTGAAATCATCGTCAAAGAGGCAGAGAAACCGCCCAAACCATGATGATCTACTATTATATATCTTTGAATATGATTTTGTTCAATAGGAACATTCACTTAATCGATTTCTGTTAATGATGATGCCGATCGTAGTGTTCGTATCGAACGGAATCAATTACGAGTCTATCAGGGGGCTGATAGGGAAAGCGTAGGCTATGGTATTCGTATTTTCATCGCTTGAGATCGACCGATCATTTCCCTGGACCAACCTGTTGTCGAGCCAGCGGTTATCGATTATAATAAATATTATTAATGAATGAGGAGATTGTTATTATTAATGAGCCGAATATAGAATTGGACTCCGGCGAATGATATCTCCGATCATCCCCGAGCTGTCTGCAACTATCGTCAGATATGGGAAATCAGCTATTACTATGTGATATATGTCACAAAACAGTGATATTAAACACGTGGAAAAAAAAGGCGGAATTCTTGTCTGCTCGATTCAATTCACTCAGAGTTAACGTACGCACTTGAGGGGCCGGATTGTGAGCCAACTAGTTCAACATCGACAAACGAGGACCATAAGTATCCCATTTCGCCCACCGTCTAGAAAAGCCTTCGGGAAACCTAATCAAACGAGTTTACTAACTACCGAAGCCCAATGAATCTCTCGTCCACCATACAGAATCTCTCTCGAGCATCTAGCGGGGGTACAGTTAACAGAGGACTCATTATCCCGTGCCTGCAGCAAGCTATCAAGCACCATTACTGGAGTGCGCGAGTGGAAATAACGAAGATAGTAATAATTATAATACATTACATCGCAGACTCAAACTGAAGGAGAGTTCTGGAGACTGTTGTTTCGTTCACTTATTGTGACAGATTCGACAAAGCCATAGCGGCACACACACACACATTATCCTATGCGCTGACGACGCCACTATACGAACGGGATGTATAATAGCACATATGACAGTCAGGTCGAAAGCTCACAGCGACCTGACCCGACATAGGCCTGGCCACCCGCAGCGCAGTAGCATCATTAAAGCTCGCTCTTTATAACTCACTGACTGAGTGACTGACTGACAGACAAACGTTCACCTCATAGTGTTCATGCACCGGAGTGTCCTATGCCATTCATAGTGAAAAAAGGGGGTTACCACCTGCTGGCATCAACTTCCAGGCGCGCGCGCGGATCGTGAATTCGTTGTTTCATCAAGCAGCTTCAGCTTGTTGCCCTCTCTCTAACTCTTTCTTTGTATATATATATATATCATATATATACCTCTTCGTTTTGTAGTGAGGACGACCAGGACCTCTGTCCTTATTTACGCATGGAATTAAAATAGTATCCTTGAACTCGTCGTTGCCTGTTCAACATATGAATAGCAGCGTTCTATGGGTAGCTCTCCCCGTCCACTTATAGTGCGTGCACACGCTGACCCGCGAACGATTCCATTCTATTTTTCGCATTTCCTCTGTGGTGCGTGTCATCGTTCTTCTAAATCGAGTGCTCGTGCTTAAGGACAGGGATGGTAGCGTCTCTAACTCGCTGCCATTAGAGTAGTAGGCAGGCGGGCAGCGACAGTTCTTTATCTCTACAATCTACTTTTGGACTCTCCGTTGGTCATGCGCACCTGAGCAGCACCGAGACGCGAGACCTGCATCTCCACGCCGTTTTCCGATGATGTCGACGGCTCGCGCAGGTGGAACCTTGCATCCGGCCTGGCCGAATGGCGGTTGGATGCGCTGACTCGAGGGACGCGCAGACAAACAAGCAATTTCACTCCACTGGCAACAACCCATTGGTGAGCCTTCTGCCGGTACAGCACCGTCAGCTCCCTCGCTTGGCCTTCGACTCGTCCTGCATACAGGAAATGATAGGCCCCTACATATATGCATGCCACGACGACGATGCTTGACTAGTAGATGTGCAGTGCTAGGTGCAGTATGTATGGTGCAACGCTTCGGTTACTCACTCGTCTCATTGATTGATTGATTGAGCGCTCGCCCGGCTCAACTAACTACTCGCTTCTGGTCCGTCTGCAACTCCTAGCTCTTCATCTTGAGACGGGCAACTTTTCCAACTTGCTGCCATCCGTGTCATGTCACACCTTTTCAACTCGATAATCGAGAAGAGGGATGGCCGATGGTAGCCGTGGGTAGGCGTGAAACGAAACGGAAGATCGTCGACCCAACACGAACTGCGACGACCTGGTTCCCTTTCGAAAAATGCCTTGACAATGCGGAGTGCCTCAACGAACGCGTGTCGAGAATAGATCTCGATGGTGGAACATGGTGTCAATGTTGCTCCATGGCTGCGCGTTGAACACGACAGCCAGCGTGCGACCCAGACGAGCAACCCGAGCTGTGTCCCGCTCAGTGCTGCCGTAAGACCCAAATGAACATTAACGATTTTCGGCCAGCATTCGCCTGCCACTAGATGAAATTGAACGGCATAAGCTTTGCGTGGGGAAGAGACCGGAGGTTGGAGAATCCGGACCGCTTCAGCAAAGCTGCAACCGATCAGTAGATCAAAGTGTACGTCCTGAACCATGAACGATATCTGCGTTCGGGGCGGACCGTATGGCTAGCTAGGTGGCTGACAGCCGATGGCTGCTGTCGCTACCATTGGTTCCCGCATAGACTGAAAGGAGCTTTGCTCATCTCTGTTAGCTTTCGTTGCTTCTGGAAGGAACCACTGGGGTCATCATCGTTGAATGGCTCAACGTTGAGCGCCCCGCGTCCATGGTCTAAGTGGGCGAGCTGTTGGGCTCATTAGGGCGACAGCTGGGGCGGCAGCAGCAGCAGCAGCAGCATAGCTATTCGGATGTCTCTCCGCTCCCCGTCGAACAATCTCGCTTCGCTTCTCTATCTCGCTACAGTTTTCTCGACGGTTCCCGAGAAAGATCCTTTCGCCTTGCGTTTTGCTGTTATCCCGACGCACTCAAGGCACACGGCTCGTTCTCAGCCTTTCTGTCGCCTGCTAGAGCGCACGAGAGCAACACAGGTGACGCCCGGCGATGGGAAAGACCAAGGGCCAATAGGGCTTAAAAGTGAGGGCTGGAAATCCCGCCACCGCTGGGTCAGAAGTTGTCCTTTTGGAAATGCTGCGTTCACATAACGCCGCCACTTAGCTGAACGCGGTTCGCATGCCATTTTTGAGTTGCGGATGCATAACAAATTCTCATGAAAATGAATGCACCTCTTAAGCATACCCCCTCCTCCCCACGACGCCAGCGATCGGCAGTACCCCACAAAATGTATAATTACATAAGTAACGAAAGCTCGAATGAAGGATACGCTTTGATGTTCATGAATTTTAATATTGATCTAGCATAACGTTGTCGTCCATTCTGTTGCGTCAACGCATGGCGCATAACTCAAACGACGAAGCAAATCAATGATTTTTCTTTTGAGAATAGTTGCCTGGGACCCTCGTCGATTACAGCACACCAACTACCGTCATATGCCACAAATTGCTAATGCAATACTACAATGAATGTATAGTCTTTGGCGATAAACAGCCGAAGGCCGCAGGTTCGAGCCCCGCGACATGACATATTAGAGAACTTAAGCATTGTACAAATTGCAGTTCCTTTAATAAACCAATAAACTTTTATAATAATAATAATAAGCCGTTCTAGTTTGTCTCATTCATTCTTCAGCCATACCGAGAGATGTCCTCCGCGAAAGATTGGCGTCTCCCCGTCTGGACGGTACCCCTTAACCAACCCTTCAATACCCTATCCGTCAAGGCGGATTACTTCCCAGTCACATCATTGATAACATCGTTGTTATGTAATAATCAGCATAATGTTTCCGCCAACTCTCACGGGACAATATCCAGCTGAGTTATCGTTAATCATAGATGATGATAAGCAACTTGATCGTTAACAGCGCATCACGATTAGATCAGAGGCATAGACTCTCGCATCGCAAGCAACTATTTAACTCCTCTCTCTCTCTTTCATCGTCATCGTCATCATCGTATTTTATTCTCTCTCTGTCGGCTCGGGTCTCTAAGATTTTTCCCAGGCTCACGTCCGTCCACGGGTTCCTGCCATCTCGCATCACTCTGGCGATCGCTTCGCTTACAACTTATAATTAGATTGTGTCGCCCCCACCCGTAAATACTGTTAGGTATATATATATATATATTAGTCAAGCAATAGTCGTCTTCAGCAAATGGCGCCGAGTGCCGAACAATAGGGTTCATTGTACACCATCTCCTGTTCTCCGGGCACCGTCTCTCTCCGCGTGCGTTTACTGATTCGTCGTGAGTGGCCTTTAAATGCGCGTAACGGCGGGCGACACCAACGAGTCGAATGATCGAGCCTAACTCGTCTCTGACTTGTAACAGGTTGCACCGACATCAAGTCAGCTCGAAGCCATTAAATACGGTTCTTGGCTTTACGGGGTATATATATACATATATCTATACAATATATATGTACTATACGTTGTTTTTGCTTCTGTTCTGCGCGTTGTTCTGTTAAATGTGGTGAAGGGTACGTATTAATGTAAACATGAACTATAAATAAAATCAGAAAATCACAGATCTTTTCTAGATTCCCTTAGCTGTTCGAAACTCAGTCCAATGTTCCCCAGGACGACCTACAATATATATTTGCTTAAAACGAAAGCAAGATAGGTTAAAACGCACGGTTGTTGATTCTAACGCGCGATAGTGTCATGGGAAATTCTAATCTATCCTCTCGATATACAGTGATTGAGTGTGTGTGCGTGTGCGCGCGCGTGTGTGTCCGTCTACATGCGTAAGCCTTTATAGATCACGCTCGTTTACAAAGGCGGGGACAAACTTTCGTCGACCCGTCAGAAGATGGAGAGATCGTGTCGGCAACGCCGGGCTGCCCTGTCAGCACCGTCATATTCCCCTCCTTGCTAACGACATCTTCATATACGGGTTAAAAAATTGTCAAAGAACGATGGCCGAGAATGCGTCAAGGAAACGATGCTGTTGGACGATATGCCGCTGCTCAGGTAGGACGGGCATGTTTGGTTGCCATGGTAAACTATCCACCTCTAAGGTGGTTAGTTAGCTATCGTTTGCCTTTTTTACTTCGATCTTCGCTTAACGCCAGTTCTGTGCCTACTAACCTACAACAGCTGAACCTACAAACTACGTCTACCGTGGCTATGTTCGCTGATGAAAGATGAAGAAGAGCAATGAACCTGGTCGAGGTCTCAATTGACTAATGACAAGCAACCAGAAAACCCGAAGATTATTTTGACTGTCTTTACGATACACAATTTAATTCGGTTCATATTTACCATCTCTACATGACCGCACACCAGACCGTCTAGCGAATGGAACCCCAATAATAATTAACCAGCAATATTATATTATTCAACATATGACCGCGAACGATGATCGTGGCCATAAACTTCCTGTACTGTTTTAACTTACTTATATTTTCTTAGCTATTATATCTCTTACATTGCAATGCAACATCACTACTGACGCCTCCGGCAGTACCGCTTGACGGATCATAGTCTTGAGAAACCGTGTATACCCTCGTATCCGCTATGAGCGTTCCCCACACGAGAACCTGCCGAACGGCCGACCCACGTCAAAGCCCAAAAATCACTTTACACCGACCCCCCCCAAAGGACGCTCGCACTGTTCAGCGGCTTGCCACCAGTCGACGTCTTGGCCGTACCGAGGCGACGATCCACTCGGTCACAGAGACGGTCACTCGATCGCTCGGTGATATCTATGCCTGGCTCTACTTAGCGTGTAGCATCTTCCCGAGCCAGCGTCCACGCATCGTACATCGTATGCGAAACATGTATGCCTATGGCTGCGTTCTATCTTTGCCGGTGTTTGAGAGCACTTCAGAGCTCCTCTGGGTTTTACTATTCTGGCTGAACCAGCATAGCCGCCATTGCGATGCTGTTTGGCAAATGAGAAGGCGGCGGTGGTGGTGGTGGTAACGGTGGAGGCGTTGGCAGTGGCGCCATGAAGTGAAGTGCGTTCGCCGCCAACGCCTCTGTTGGTCATCGATCACTATGACGCCGATGAAAGATTTAGGCTGCTGTGTTCGAGCAGTACTGTTGCATGCAGTGGCTAGGCGCTTGTGGAAGCGGACCGTGGCCGTCAAGCTATGGCCGCCGGCTCGCCGCGTGTCGAGATTTCACTGGTCTCGCTGTATGGCTAGCCACGTTGGATAGTTTGGCCGGTACTTTCGCTGGTTGTAGTCAACAATATTGAGCCTTTGAGAAAAACCTAGAAAGGGTATAAGGCGCATAGAGAGAACCGCGAGAAAGAATCGACAGCCTGTCTCCTTCGAGTATTGTAATGAACGCGCCACGACAAACAGTGCGGGCGGGCGGGCGGTCTGTCTAGTGAGCTCTGCTTGAGAGACCGACGTGATTCTGTGGGATAATTGTTGACTTTGTAGTTAGAGTTAAGGCAGGTAGCCATTGCAGGGAAACGAAAAAAATTACCACATCTCTAGCGTATTTGCCACCACAGCAAACCGAATGGAACAAGTAGCGAGAAGGGCACATTAAATATGTCATCGATCTTTTTCAATTCTCGTTGACATTCGCACAGTAAAGATGTGGGGAATGCAGTCGTACCTTGTAGTGCCAATCATCTATTCAGTGATCCCGTCAGCATACACGATTATATATTATATAGCTCAGCTCTGGGGGGAAGAAGCCAATGGCGAGTGTTTTATTGTAAAACGTTTTCTGGATTAGCAACTGATTTGTGCCTCTTCTAGGGTTAACCACTTCCATTGCACCAGATTGCTCTCGTAGAAATAGAGGTGCTCTTATGGGATATTCGTACAGCTACTCCGTCCGATGGTATTACCCAGAATGAACTGTACACACATGCAAAATGTGTATAGATATTATATCCAATTTCACAGTGTCAAACTCGTGCCTTTTTCTCACAACATAATTCACGGGCCCCGTACGCGTCCAGCAGAATCGGTCACTAAAGTCATATTATAGAATGGAGACCCAAATTTTAGAAAATAGGCTCAGCCCGAATGTGCTCAAGAATCCACCTCTCAGATGTCTTTTAAATGAAACTAAACTTTCAATAGCCGTAGGAAGACGATATTAACACACTAAACATATTACCAAATATGAATCATAGCAGAAATAGAAGAATATGCAACATGTTGCGGACCTGTAACAGATGGCTCGGGAACTTTAGGTGCCGCCAATAATTATAGTTGCTTCCCAGAAAAACACAGCCGTTCGGGAAATCCACTGTGGCCTTCGTAGAATCGTAAAGAAAACTCTACGCATGAGCTGCCTGTGTTGTCGAACTATTTCATGTTAACGCGGCTGCTTTTATATGAGGATTTGAGTTAGCTTTTATGCATCTTCGACGGACCAAACCACCGTTTTGAGTTCACGTAGTCAATTTCATTAACGAAACAGAGGCTTACATACATGAAAAATACATAGTATTAATTATTGTTGTTAATCATTGCTGTTATTATCAGAGAGTTATCGACCTCTCAAAAGTAAAGTAGTACTCCAAGGGCGAAACCCTTCCGGCCGACTACAACCTAAAGCACTCCCGCGGCGATGAAGGCGGCCGTTCATAGCGACAAGAGGCTTTTCTCAGAAGCGACCAATATGCTTAGAGGCTCATTGTAAAACTTCGCAATATTCTCCCCCAGAGTATAATAAATGTAGCCCCCCATTCGACCCCTTGCCCCACACGGAACAAGGGTTGAACTCGCGCTGATTCGTCCAAGTTACAATCGATATGAAACGCTGGCTTGGGCCGACACGGCTATATCCACAGAGATAAGATCTCTGTATGATTAATATTGTTACGCATAGACGAAGAACGCGAAGGGCACTTCTGGGAGAGCAGTTCGTCCCTGCCATGCATTGAGACGGATGCGAGACAAGGGGTGCCGCCCATATAAATACAGGCTCACTTATGCATATTGCTTACACAACGTTTTGCTAAGAAGCGCTATAAATGATGCTGGTAGCTTATACCCCCCAACGCCGTCGGCTCGAAGCGTCTAGGACGAAAATAGCTTCATGTTTGTTCTCGTGAGACACCAACTAGTGGGCGTTTATTGTTATGATTATTATTACAGATGCTCGACATACTGTGTCTTTATCGAGCGTCGGAGAAGACGAGTTGGCTTTGTTTTCCTCGATTTTTTTTTGGTTAAGATTTTTTCTTGGGTTGACCTTGCTCTTCCTGTTAACCCGCCGTAACTATTAGTGTTCATCTGAATGATCTATCGCGCTGTGTCCACTAACCATGATTGCGAAATTAAACTTCAACATTGTTATTACTGGTTATTATTGCATAACTTATCAGTAACGTTTCATAACTTTTGAACTAAAGCGGAATTTTGTGGAGTTATGGAGACTATAGCATTGCATACAGCATATATTTTCAATGTGACTATCATAGGTTAACCAAAGTCCAGATGAAATCTCGAGTAGCTAAATGCCTAACGTAGATCACGCTGTTCACGTAATGTGCCATAATACAAGGAGAGGGTCTATACTTTCAAAGAAAAAAGACGAAGAAGAATTGAATGGAGAATCTCCACCTCCGCCATCGTTAGCAGCAAAGTTAACTTTTCGCTTCTATCAATGGCCGTTTGTCACTGCTTAAAAAGTAAGGGGAAAAGTTGAACGAAAAGTGTTGAACGAAGACGCCAGTGCCGCCATACAATACACAGACACACACCACGCACAGATTCTACCAGAGGGCCAAAGGTGACACCAAAAAATCATTCCGTTTCATAAATGTATACGACGCGGCGGGAAGATCCCGTTTTTACTTTGACCTTACTATAATCCTGCCAGCTCCGTATTACAGAGAGCTACATGATGCTACATGAGGCCTCTGTACAAAGTTGATCTCAAACAATTGTGCTCAGTCTTGTCACTTACCTGTTGGTTTTTAAACGAGAAAAAAAACATGGAGTACCTTTGCATACCTGGCACTCTCCCAAACTGGAATAGACGGTGAATATTGAACAATTATTTCTACTATTGTTCTAAGTTCCTTCCACTAAAATGGTGATTTGACGTAACAAATATATACATTAGTGTATATATATATATATTTGTTTCACCCACACTAATAATCATAACATTGTAAAAATCATAAGTACCTGAGTATGTCCATTGAGGGCGAGAATATACTACATGTAATATTACAAAAATATTGTGCCATCTCCGATTTTCTTAATAAAAAATCTATATATATGCAGCTAGTCGAATACACTCTCACAGGATCGCCATCCGGACTTGCAATATGCCGTCATTGTTATATGTTATCGCTTTTTCCTGCCCCACAGTTTTCTTCGTTCGAAATGAGAGTATACATCAGCTTGCGCGAAGCTCTCGGTCCAACCAGTGCTGTTTGGAGATAGGCTCAGCTACACTCATCTCCCACGTTCCATTCCCAGGATGACGTGATGGAAGCGTTTCCTGCTTATCTTTATCTCTCCAAAGAAAGTGAGCCTCCCTCGACGTTCGGAACATAGACAACATGATTTTATCATGAAATTTGTTCTCCAACGGTCTGCAGCGATAGCTGAAAATACGAACGCGTTGTTGCCACGCTGCTGTACCATGCTTTGTCTATTTAAAAGCCCAATGTCAAGTCAACAGATTTGTTACAGGCGATCTATTATACCTGCTTGACCCATGTGGAACAATGTGAATTTTTAGTCAACTCGTTCCTTTTTAATTTTTTGCTGGTATCGCGTTAATACTATAATTGTAGGAGAGTATAATGAAATATATAGCTATTCGTTCATTACGAGAATGTTAAGAAGGCAGGAGACATTGAGGAGGGCAGCTTTTGCGAGACAATTATTATACGATATATAATTTCTATATATTCCCGGCCATTACATGCGAATATATCGTCCCTCTGATATTGTACGGCTATACACAGCTTTGTCACATCGGCATTGACCAACAAAATGAAGACATGACTACTTGATGTAATGGAGACATCGCATTTTATTACTGGTATCATTTTCATCGATAGGTGTCTCATCCCCAGCAATTCAGCGGAAAAGAAAAATATATCGACATCGACAGACAGAAAAAAGCTTCCTTTTTTTTATTATTATTATTATTAACGACGTCGAGCTAAAAACGCCGCACCGCCTTGACACTCTTCATGACAATTTAGCCGGACAAATTTGAGAGAAAAACTGCTCAGACGTTTTCGCGTCGTTTCCAATCGTTCCAATGATCAGAAGCGAACAGCAGCAGCAGCAGCAATCGCTCCCGTGAGTGTGGCTGGTCGTATGCGTTCTGTGTGTCTGTGTATTAAAGAACCGAAGTCACATTGAATATAACGGGGCTGAAAAATCGATGGATCCCAAAGAGCGGGACGGTGGAGCCACGATGGAAATAAATGATCCGGTGTCTATAGTTTCTTTTGTTTATGACTCGACCGCATCCAGTCGACGGAACCAAGCGGCACCACAGTTGGCTAAACTTCTCTCTCACTCTCTCACTCTCTGTCTCTCTGTCTCTCGGCGTGAATGAATAATGATTGGCTGATAGGGTGATAATGTGTTCAGATATCCTCATTCGAAAATGAAGATATCTGGTTTCATGAACATTTTATATAATTGAGAATATTATGTAGTAGAGAAGAGAGTTTGTTATATCTATATATTATTGCGTTTTCGGTCCTGCGGACAGCAGTCAAGTTGGATTTTCGCATTTCTCAACATGACATGAAGGAAAATGGCAGTATCGTCGACCAGACGTCCAACAACGCTCGGCAATACAGCGCAGTATGCGTGCATCGTCAAAGTGCGCTTTGTACTGTGGATTTTAAGCATCACGAACATGAATCATAAATGATATCGTAACAAAATTCATGTCGAGAAGTTACATATCACTCACACTAGCATTCAATGAACCCTTGTATGAGTGCATTTACTAAAAGTTAAAGGTTTATTGGTTTATTGAAGGAGCTGCAATTTTACAATGCTGAAGCTCTCTTATATGTCACACGACAGGGCTCGAACCTGCGGCCTCTGGCTTCCGATAGCCAGAGACTTAGCCGTCCATTTTTTATGATTATTAATTACAATTATTATACTGTTTTAAAAAGAGTAACAAAATATGTTAGTCCCACAGGAGATTCTTTAAAGCAGTTGTCGGTACGCGTGATAAACGTACTCCGTAACACCAGATGGGAGCCATTTCGTCTTGGGACGGACAATTGACACTGTGACTCTATTCTAGGGACTGTATTGAAACTAGTCGGTCGGATGCGTTTTCAAAATATTATTTGTTGACAAGACTAAGGTGGAAATGGGTGTTGGCCAGTTCCTTGAAATGACTCCCATATAACGCCATATCACCTCTCACGTGTTATGACTATTTATTCTATATCAGTGAGCTTATTATATTTACCACGTTCGAGTTGGACGCCAGTTGGCAATCTTCTCGAATCCATTAACACCTGTTTAATAATTAATCACAGGGTTCTGCTCGCCTTCCGTTCCGCACAAACTCTCCATGTGATAAAGATTCGAAATTAGCACAATTATAACATGCCTTTGCCTACACGCATAGTCTATCTAAGTAAATCCTCGGAGCATCACTGCTGCTTCACTTAGAGTGTGTGTGTCTCTGCTGGCGTGGATAGCTTTTAAATACGTGTACGGTTGAGCTAATGTTTTTTTTTTCGTCTTCCACTTACCATGTACTGTTCGTGTTGTTGTTGTTGTTGTTGTATCGTCTAGTTTACCCCGGCGCGCTCTCGCTGGCTACATCGACGTTCATCAGTCCAGTCGTTGTGGCTCTATGTCGGCGACGATCGCCTCGAGTTGCTGCAGTTCTTGGTGGCTTGCTGTCGGCGCTGGGCTGTCTATTCACCTCATTCGCTACACAGTTTCATCAGATTTTCGTCTCGTGGTGCTTCGGTAAGTGAGTGGTCAATTGGTTGAGGGCTTTATCCTTGATTCTAATGTTCATCACTAGTAAGAGAAATGGTTCTAAATGGTTCTTGTGTACAATACATGTATAAGAAGCTAATTTCCAGCCTAGGTCAAAATATGTACAGAGGCATGAACTAATTATTAGGTAATAGTAATAACGGTAATAATAATAACGCGACAGATACATGTTGTGGGCATTTAGATAATCGCTTTAAAATTCCCCCCACCTTTGGAAACCCCGAGGGTCTCTGGTTCGAATCCCGCAGGACACATATGGCTTGAACGAAAATGTTCCGAACCATGGCCCACATAGGAGCACTCTCAGGGTCAAAAACGAATAGTAAGCAGAAGGTTATCCCTCACGGATTTCGACGACGTAATAACAAAGATGCAAACATTTATTTTTACACTGAGTTCTATAAGAAAGTAGGTGTTGTTGTTAAAAAGTAAGAAATATTACTTTCAGTTCATATTAGTTAAGGGAGAACCACTACAAAATATGCCTGTATGCTAAATACAATCACTACTAATCAACCGCGCATATATCTATATAAATATTATATAAATTTTATATATATATATATATATGCGCCCATAATCATCAAAAATCCACTTCATTGGCCAGCTTGAATGCTTCACCTCAACAGAATCCCTCGTTGTGCTCTGTGCCTCTCTCTCTCTTGCAGTGGTTGGAATTGGGCTGGGCGTCGCTCGGGAGACGGCCAACATCGTCGTGGGATCGTACTTCAAGCGAAAACGTGAAAGCGTCGAACTACTTTGCCTCGCAGCTACCGGGCTCGGTGTCGCCTTGCTCAACCACTTTCTTCATCACGTCCTCGGGTAGGTGCCGAATCAACGACCAGGACGACGTGTTATACACTATTATATGTCAAATGCAGAATATTTTGTTCTTTCCGCTTCGTTTTCACGGAGTTGTTACGGATGACCCTCAAAGATCTAGCTGCTAACGATGTGTTAATGTCGTTAGGAAACCTCCTCTGAAAAGACTTTCACCCACTTCACTTTTAATTTCACCTTCAACGCTTTTTACCATAGCAAGGGGTATAGTGACTATACGTAAATGAAGAATGATATATATATATATAGATCAAAAACAGCGGCAAGCGTTTTACTCGAGTCGATGTCGGCCATGGACAACACCGATTGTGTAAGGCGAACAAGTGTAACAAAATGGGAACCCAATACTACCCTGAGCATAGGGTATGGGATGGCTTCTGTTATCATATTCGGTGTCACCATCACACTCACATATATTAATATAGACTAAAGGGGAATAGTGGGAACATCTAGTCGCTTAGCACTTTCCGCTCTCCCGTTGCTCTGTATCCTATTGCCAGGGCTGTGAGGTATATCGTTATTAACGACGGATCAAATCGTGATTTTATTTTTGCAGTGACATAACTGAGATAACTCCAACTGTATTTATTATCGTTTAGCTAGCAAGACAAATTCAACCTGATGATAGGATACACGTCAGTCAAGGGTCCATATAATGAAGGGTACGTGAGAATTGAGAGCGATTCGAGAATGTATCATGTTGTTCGATGGATTTCGAGCGACGATGGGACATCGGGCTCTCTCGGCTCCTTTTTCAGTCGTTTCTTCTATTATGCTCTGAGTCTAAGTAGGTCTGCTCATGCTCGGGGTAGGGGCTTCGCGAACGTCAATTGGTTTCAACGGTTATTCGGCGTCTGACGGCAAGCTGGCTGTACAAAATAGAACGTTAGCGTGGTCGCCTCCTTCGTTGACAGCTCTATGGTGTCGTTAGCAGTGAGTCATTGTGCCCAGTAGCAGCCCTTTGTCTGGGCGGAGTAGCAAGTGCCGGTCTGTCTGTCGATGCTCACATGGAGCCAACTCTATGCGGTTGATTAGGGAATAGTCTAAATGAGTCTATCTAGCAATTGGAACATCGCAGGTCGATGGCGAATTTGAGCAGATGCGGAAGTTGGTCGGACATGATCTGAAGCTGAAGGCTCTGTAACTCCGAACTATACAAGGCAATCGTATGAGGAGGCGGGAGCCCCAATGTATGTGGGAATGCTGAGAGGATCAAATGAAGACATTGTGACTCTCAGGCCATTAATGTCATCGTTCATACTGCGGTTCATTTTTCCATTGGCACGAACTTACTTGGGCCTGGTGGCGGCGGTTGACCTAAATTCGTAATTCTCAAAAAGCATTTATGGGCAAAGTGGTCCACTCCGACAGTCGAAAAATAACGAATACCCTCATGATCAAAAAGAAGTACAAAAACGATGGTCCTACTACAATTGGACACAGACAAATTTACCGAGGCCGTCATGGTCATCCCCGAGGGAGGCGATGGCATTACCTCTCCGCACACCTAGAGAAAGCACTGCTGACACAAGGACTTTACGCGCTTGTCACCTGCGGCACAGGCCGAAGAGGTTGGCCGTAAGGGGGCCACCTCCTTATCGAAGGTTTCGAAGGCAAAATTTAATTACTATTACCATCATTCTAGTACTATTCTACCATCATGCAAGACGTCCATTTTACGCTACAAAGTGTCAAACGGTTACACCCGTAGTACAGGACAGTTGATTAATGAGAATATCGGGGCCTCCCTTCTGGCGAATAGAATGGTTAATTAGAAAAAGTACATTTCTGCTTGCAATTCATAGCATATTCGAATTATATAATACATTGTTTTTACATCTACTATGTTTTCACTTTAGTCCAATCGCTTAACTTCCCCTCATGTTTGGACTGTGAAGCTTTGTATTTACAATACCACAGAATGTCAAAGAACGAAGCACATTGAATCCCAAACGAGGAAAAGTCACTCGCAATCGATTGGTGGTAATTTCATTTACAAGTGCAGTGGCAAAAGTGTCGCTTTTGCTAAGTATTGCTAATGCTCTCTGTTCGCAGTTCCCTTGGGTGGCGGCATGGCCTGCAGGCGACAACCGGAGCGGTATCTTCGCTATTCATTATCGGAATGCTATATCGGCCAGCATCGTTATACCATCCACAACGGAGAGCTATCGTGCACCTCAAGAACCAGGTCAGGGTGCAGGATAGATATTCTACATTCCTAATATGTCCCAAAATTATATTCACGTATCGTAAAGACGCAGTAAACAATGTTTTCAGATCAAAGGTGCCCTCCATGACATAGTGTACAGGTTTCAGCTTTAATGCCACAATTCCGTTTGGATTTTGAGCTTTTAGAAAACTTGGTCCATTTTCTCCTTCTTTCGTCTTTCGTATCCATTTTAACGCGGGTAATATAATTACATATCAATCCGCAATTATTCTATAATAGGTCTAACCAAAAACGTATGTTTTTCCAAGGTGTACATATTATCGTCCAGGTGCATCTGAGTATAGGCATAGCTTGCATGGAAGAAGTGTTTCCTTCTAAAAGTAGCCACCCATTGGTGACGAGGGTTATAAGTCTAGTCACCAAAGGCACCAGCTCGAGCAACCAATTATTGCTTGTGAATTTTGTAATGCTTCGCACAGTATCGGTCCCCTCACGCAGGTTTCCTGGATAAACTAGATCTGTCGCACTACTGTGTGTCCCGCGGATATCATAATCACAATCGTTTCAATGACTGCATATTGCGGTAGAGCGTGAAACCTTATTACCCCGACACCTGCGCTAACGCCTCATTGCCCGTAACGCGGCATCCATGCTCACGTTAATCAACCGTGTGTTAAAGGTTGACTCAGTTTGAAGGGCGCTTAGGCACGTTGCTATTAATACCGTCTGGTATCTTCGCCCCTCCGCTCCGCAAATGTCTAATACATCAATAAAAACAATATATATATATATATATATATATATATATATTACGTCCAGACTGGATTGGCGCTATGCCCGTGGACACCACAACCGTGTGTTTTGGTATATTGTGAAATGTTGCTAACATTGCTAGATAAAAATGAGAAGAAGCACGAACATATCCACTTATTAGGCAATTAAGGCTTCCTCAAACCTATCACCCTACTTACCCCTGTCTCGATGTCGTTCAAAGGTAAGTGATCTGTGTTGTCAGAGCTGCTGTCATCTGTGCTGTTATTTTTAGTCTGCTCAAATGCAACAGTTTAAAGATAGTGAGCCAACTTTTATCTACAATAGATCAATATTAGCAAATCATAGCCATCATGTTCCTAGCCCTCTTGCCCAGCTCCACTCCGCTGTGAATTCCTTTTAGAAGAATTTCTTCATAGCAACAGTGGCCTCTATGTCGGTCTCGTTGTTGTCAACAAATTCGCTCAGTCTACAAGCAGGGCATAGCGAATCCCTTCCCTTCAAGATTGTGGCGATAAGACACGCTATTCTTCGCGTTAGGCTCACGTTGTCTGTCGACCCTGGTGTGTTACAGGTTGAAAACAACTTTCCGGCCGATCTCAATGTCACAAACAGATTCCAAGCGGGCTCGTCCGCGCATGGCCCCACGTCTAACCATGTCAACTCAAGCAGGCGAACCGCCGCGAGGGGACAAGTCTCAAAGGCCACTGATGTAATAACAACAACATGAAGGGTTCAATTCACTCGGGAGCTCATTCAGCCTAGCTGCTGTCACCTCTCGTATTCTCATGTACCCGAGCGGGCGAGCCATCCTCCACCGTCGTTGTGTGGGCCCCATGAATGTCATTTATCCGTAATTTGCTATTTGTAAGTGACGCACGGTGTTGGTGCAGTGCTACAGCAAAATACCATTCCACATTGACTGCATCGATGTTCGGTCGTCGGCGTCGTCAACGGGTATCGCTCTTCGTTGCCTGCTGGCGACTCGAACGAGACGATATGGGAATCGTTGTGGCTCGTTGTTACCTACGGCTGACGCTCGAACATTCCATCAGCTCGTTCTCGGCGCGTCTGTGAAGGGTAGACAGCTAAATGGATAGACGAGTACAGACGGATATAGCCGAAACAAAGTCAACACGAAATGTCTCACCGGGAATGAACGCTCTTTGATTTCGGCTGGTATGAATGAGTATCCGCTCCGTCGGTAACAAAAATTTAGTTACCATACAGATTTCTAGTGCAATACGCAATGCGGAATTCACGATTTGTTTAGATGTAAATAATCCATTCTTACAATAAGCACTGCTTGGACGATTTGTGGCGCCATGGCAGGTTAACAATCGTAACGGATCGAGATTAGACGAAAAAAGGTTCATTAAAAGCGAAGGTGCGATTCACTAAATATTGATGCATTCACCGCGGGCTGACAACAGACAGAGAGGGGCCAACCCAGGCTTAAAAGGAGAGTAATCCGCTTTTCAGATAATTCGCTAATTGCCTGATTTTCAAAGCGCTAAAATCTCCTCCACCGAACTTTACGGACAGCCTGTCGCGAGTTGTGATGCCAAACAAACACTGTGCAGGTCTGAGCTTAATGATGATGTCGGCCCGGCGAATAAGTTCATCTTTTGTACCGACCAGTTGATTCCACTTGTAGACACTCAACGCCCCTGATATTTATACACTTCGAAGTATCGATATTGAGACATGTCAAGCCTGGTTGCATCAAGTCTTTCATCGAATGGTCCTATAAACTGCAATAAAGGCTCCCTACAAGGCTCTCTCGAACTGCCACAGACTTCTCTCTCAAGAGACCATCTCTCTCTCTCTCTCTATAACACTCATAATGATATGTTGTTCAATAACAAGAGCAAACAACAAGCGATCATTAATGGTCTTAATGACATTGATTTGATTGAATGTCGTCAGCGCTATGCACATCCAACTAGCGCTAGTTCAACGCTGGACGAGCCGACTTCGAGCCAATTCACGACACACCCCATGACACTGCAAGCGACTTCGTGCCACGCCCGATTAGGGGGCACGTGGGGACATGAACCCGTATGTTCAGAGTTCGTTCGTTCATTTCAAAGTTCAACCGTCGTCGTCGTCGACTCGAAGGGGACAGTGACTTGGGTCCGAATGAGTCTGTGACGATGCCGCGAACAGGAAGCTGGTCCGCCGCCGACAGATGGGGCGCCGCCAGCGAAGTAAAAGTGGCTTCATTAGGTTTTCTAGCGAGTACGAATCATTTGTATTGACGCTCGCTGTAGAGCGGACGGGGACGCAAATGAATCAGTCCTCAAGACCCGAAGCGGAACGCGCGCGCGCGCGCTGTGGCCAACCGAAGCGACGTCACTATCACTGATGTATAATATAATGCCACCATCAGATACAATATCCCCAAGTGGCTCCCAGCAGGCGAAGAAAATCAAGTGACAAGCTGGTGATAACGATGTGATTACGTTCAGAGTTAGATACTTTGTGCTAATGCCTAAACAACACGTAATAATGGTGAAAACGAAGAAGATTAAACTGCAAAGTAGGCCCCAAGTACACATAGATAGCCCGTCGAAGTGAGGAATTATTGGCTTGATTCGCGCTATTCGCTTGGTGCCTCAGTGACTGAAAAGATTACGAGGAATTGAAGAAGGTAGGACAGGAAATGGACTCCGAGGTAACTGAAGTTATCCTCGTATGCCTATGTCCGAGGTACGTCTATTGGTACTCTTACCATCATAGAACGCCTTTTTGGTGTTTGGCATCTAATTTGGTAATCCATTTAGGTTGAGTTTTCTTTTAGACTTTTGGATAAATCTTTCCAGACGCGGAGAATCTTTGGATTCCTTTACAATATCTCTGTGGATCCTTGCCAGGTAAAGCAAGGTGGAAAGTTAAGCAAAGGTGGTTGAATGAACGTTAGGGCTTGACCCGAAAACTCAGTCGCAGCGAAACGTTTGATGAATCTATTCATAAGATTAGCTTACATTATACCGGACGCCTCCTACATATTTTTCACGAAATATCAGGCCTGCCCAGGCAATGTTGAGGGATCCTCCCATATCTGAGTACCTCTAGGGTAATCCATTTTCTGAGTCGGTGGTAAACCTGTAGTTTGTTGTGGGGCGGGGCATTATGTTTCAGCGAAAACAGATGGTTCTTTGCTGTGTGTGTGTGTGATGTCCACCCTTGAAATTGTCCTGGGAAGCAGGCTAAGCCTCCAAGGCAAAGCAAGTAAGCTATTGTAGCCACTACTTTTCGAACCCTGATCTCGCCTCTGCGCGTTTAAGTTAATCCACGCTGTTTCGACGGAACAATTGTGGCCCTGTCCAGTGAGTCCGGGACGGGGGCGTTCGCGTCCATAAGCCAAGCCTGATCCCTGCCCCGGTTAGTGCAATAGCAAGCACGACGATGCTTTTCATCGCTCTTATTTAAAAGCCGCGGTACAGTATTACGGTGTGCAGAATTTCTATTGCTGATATTAGAGGGATCTCACTATGGCGCGACAGGGCGGGGACACTAAAACAAGCAAGCTGTAACCCCTGGAAAGTTGTACGTTGACAGGTGAACTTGAACGGCGCCAAAGGTTTTGCAAAAAATGATTTTAGCTTTGAGGCGAACCATAGAAAAACATTCATAAGGCTTAATGCTCGACGAAAACTTGGTACTTTTGAAGGGTGTGGATGTTCAACGGGGTGTGTCTTATGCACTACATGGACTACCAACATCTGACAAACACAGTGGATTCGAGTAACCCAGGTGTCGAGGAACTCCCACAGAAAGAGCTTAGGTGAGAGCTAGATTTAGCTGCAAAGTATAGTAACTGCAGGTTTGCCTCTACTGTGGCTATCTCAAAATGTTATTAGTTCGTCAGAATTGTAAATTTGTTCTACGTGGTTAGGACTTGTGTCGGGATGGGCACCTACATTTTCAAAGGAAATTGCGATTCATCAGAGATTTACGCGGATTGGCCTCGTGTTTATGCCTGATGTTTCTGGCCACTTCCTCCAGGTCAGCTCAAAACCAGGCAGCCTGTATTTCATTTCACATTCATTTCTGCTCTTATCCCGTCCTACGCAGGACCAAGGGGTGCTATTCGAAAGCAAACAAGCAATCACACGCTCATGATTAGTGGCCATCAATATGACCCCAAATACCGCTAGCGGAAGTTGTGATTTATTATTATTAACTGAAGACGTTGATATGACATAGTTATCGTGAGCCAGAACCAAGACGAATAACTCAGCGCACAGTGGTTGATCGAGTCTTTGTTGAATGATTTGTATGGTTGCTGTTCCAGTCGCCCATTGGCATCCATCTGTGACCGAGTGACTTATCTGTCTAACGTGGCCTGTCTGTCTGACGGCCAGCAGAGTCGTGGCATATGTGAAATCTTTTCTTTGGAAGACAGCTGTATACCAACCCGTTGCTGGGACAGAATCTACTCAGGCTGTATACAGAATATGGACTGAGTCGGCTAGACACTGTCAGAGTTGGTGAACATTGCAAAAAGCTATTATGAATGGCTATCATGTGCTAAACAACGCGAACGGTCTGTGTTAAAGAGCATATTTCTAGTTGAGCTGACTGTCCCAGATAGGGTGTCTATGCTCAGCAACCATCTCTAGTTCCATTTGCGATATGGGTGCTCTCTGCTAACTAGACACAACTAGAAGTAGTGTCTCTGCGACAAGTAGAGTTTGCCTGGCTTCTCTCCAGTGCTCAAGAAACAGACCAACCAGTATCGGGTGAAAGGAAGTCTTCAGTGAAGATGCGTGCTCAAGTGATGATGCCGATTATCAGCGGAGGTGTCACGCATCGCCTGACACGCGCTCGTGTACATAACAGCAAAGTAAATGTCACGTTGCAGTCGGAGTAAACAGCTACTTTATAGTTTTGTGTACCAATGACGGCGTGCACAAGTTCGTTGATTTTTGAATCGGAATTGAAATGCAGAAGCGACTAACATTGTCTTTAGACAGAGAACAGATAGACGATGCCCTTAAGTATGATCGTATTGTTGCGATACATCTAGGTTTGTTTGCCCTTCAACGAAGCGAATGAATTTGACTGATGTTAAAGAGAAAATATATCGGACTCAATTTAAAACATAGACAACCCTTGCCACTTGCAAAGTCGACCTTTAATAATATACCATTAGGTACACTCTCGTTGTTATCAGCCTTTTTTTATTATCGTTATGACTACAGTGTATTTCATCGATACTACGTCTTTTCTCATTGCGTCGAAACACTCCTCTATTCGTGCCAAATGTCCCCGGAAGATATCTTCCATCCGGTAGAAGCTGTCACTCTAGTTGAGCGCACTACAATGCGAATGCGGCGCCACTGCTTTTCATCGTTTGTTATATATATATATAATATATGTGGCATCTTTGTTTTTGATCCCGATCGACCGGATCGAGTTTGCTCGTATCAACGTTCGTCGATCTAGTCCCTAGGTATCCATGTTCCTATGTTTGCGCACCTTCCCATGGACTGACATACTGACCCATCGAGTTGCAGAGCCGGGACAGGAGTGCCTACTCCAACTATCAGCATTTCTTGCCTCGCCTCTGATCCCTCATTGATTCTCACCGGTGATGTCTGCCCGAAGCAGCGATTTTCGTTGTAGTGTTCTGTATCTAACGAGGTAATTTCCGTTTCTCTTTTTCGCTTTCTCGCCGGTCTTTGTTGACCCTTCCCCCCGGGATTTCGCGACACCCGCCTCGAACAACCGTCTACCCGCTCGTACTTGATGCCTTCCGTCGTCGCTCCATGTCCCCTTGAATCGTGCCATCGACTGGTGTTGCTGCTAACGGCGGCATTGGGTGGGACGTGGGCTCTTCGTTCCTGCGGTTCGATTCGTATCGAAATTCGTATCGTTCGCGTTTGCAGCGTCGGAAAATCAAAGAGAAAAATCCAACGAGCCAGAAACCGCCAATGTTCGAGTTCTCCACACTCAGAACGAAGACCGTCCGTGTTTTAATGGTTGTCTGCTTTTTTGCATCGTTCGCCATACACACACCGTTTCTGTTCATCGTACGTATCAACAATATGATAAGCTAACATCATAGAATACTACAGCTTAGGCAATTGAAGAATTCAGAAGTATATTATACAAACAATTATAATTATAGAGCCAATATTACACTCGTAGCTAGCGCAACGAAGTAGTAGATTTACAAATTTAAAATCACAGTGACACTGATAAAAAAAAATCTTCATTAGCGGCTACAGCCACTAATGGCTACAGAAAATCGATTCTTTCTAAACAAATGTTTTAGCTTCGCTGCTCAGATCCACTAGACGAATGTGGCAGTCCTAGCACAAGCTCGCCAGCATCAGTACGCCGCTTGTTGATTATTCCGACAACTAACAATTTCAATTTGGAGTTTCATCTACCTGAGCCTCAATGGAACCTTCTCACTGCATGTGCGGACACGACCTTTTCCAGGTACCTTTAGCGATCTCGGAAGATGCCGGCGGTCTAGCCAGTATGGGAACGCTAGGCGACCAATACCTGCTCCAGACAATTCTGGGCTTGGCGCACACGTTTGGCACATGTCTGTTTGGGATGCTGATCGTCGGCAATTCGGATGATTGTTACGTGGGACGGAGATATTTATCTCAGGTATTTACAATGATACTGAACGAGAACTACATGTACGAGGGAGGATTCAGATGTGACATATGATCATGAACCATGTCAAAGTATGTGGTTTGCAATTGAGATGACAATCTCAACATGTATTCGCCCGAACTGTGTGCTGATGGATGTTAAACGAAATTCTATATCATATCAAGAGTCGAAGACAGCACCAGCAGCAACAGCAATTAAGTAGAGATATGTTATAATAAGTTACATATATATATACAAAATAAATCGATGTAATTATTATACTTATCACTGGGCAAACTGACGTGCTAATAATAATAATAATAATCATTGCTCGGTTTTTCGTATTTGTTTATTTGTTCTTCTCTCAAATTTTCAGGCGGGTCTTCTAGGTTTGAGTTTCTCCTGCGCTTCCCCTCTGGCTCTTGGGGGCTTTCGTGGACTAGCCCTGCTCGCCGTCCTTAGCGGAGCGCTCTCTGGTGGCCTCGGTTACTCGCTTAAGCTGTTAGTGTTCGAACGTCTGCGTGCAAGGCACTTCTCGAGAGCGTGGGGTTTCGTGCATTGGTCGATGAGTGCGCCCGTTGTTCTTATTCTGCCAATTACCCGTAAGCACCTGTCCGAGTGTGACTTCCTCTCCTTGTGCAGCAAAGATTAACTTCGATAATCAAAAGTAGTCGATCCGGTGAACCCTAGCCTTTAATCGAGAGCACACGGGATCGAGTTTTGGCAAGGGTTTACTAAACGCTTTGTTTTCAACAGATATAATGAGATAATGTAAATAATTACTTGTCGAGATGTTGGATATTATGTAAACCGCCACTACCACCACCATTGTCTTCGTAATAACGATACGTTTGATAATTCGTAGCCGAAGGATTTCGTTCTCGAAACATAAAGTTTTGTTGTATCATACTCGACAAAATGAGTTGCGGACAAGGGCTTGCGATCCGCTCAAAGTGTATATCTATGAGATATATGTGGTAAATTATGAAAAGAAATAAAGCAATGCCGACAAAGTTTGCATAGTCATTATTGCCTCCGGATAAACCCTCTCATTTTTCCAGCATGATTCGTCGGCAAAGCGAATGTTACAGTTGAGCAACACGCAGCTTTCGTGGGTCATGTCCAACGTTGTTGTATACAGACACTAGTCAGTAGACATTTCGGCCTTGTGCAACTGCTGTTGCTGCTGCTGAGATTGGCGAGACCAAGCGATATTAATCATAACCCATTTCCATTTGTGCCCATACGAATAGAATACCTCTCGGGATCAACGGGACCTTCAGCCGCTGGCGCCCTCGGAAATACTTCCGGCAGCGGGGGCGCGGCAGGATCGAGATTTGGCCCGGGCGGTGGTCTATGGTGGACGGGAGATTTGCGGGTGCCGTTCTACGTCTCATCGGGTTGTGCCCTGCTTGCCAGCATGGTTCTATTTGCGCTGCCCGTTTCACATCGGGCCGCTTGTCGGATTCTCTACGCAGATCCGTTCCAACGGTAGGTAACACGAGAGGATGTTCGCCAAACAAAAACGTCACCACTTGAAGAATTAATGTGTACTCAACCTGATTTACGGCTCGTGCAAGGTCCTTCGAGGCCACGTCCTTTTACGAAATCGTGTGCTCGACATTTCTGTGCAGTGTGACTGTGTGTTATGTAGATAGTGTATAGTGCGAGACCTTTTTTTTGGTGGAGGGGGATTACGGGAATGCATGATGCACATACGTGTTGGGCGGTCCATATCAACACTAATGTGGGACTCACAAAGTTAAACCCGCGTATCTCCTCCCCTACCCAGATGGCTCGAAAGACTTATGCAATGCGAGACCTGACGTAGACTAATTATGCATCTATCCATCTGTCATAACAATGTGTCAGTGTATTTTTTGTTTGTTCACCATACAATTTACTGAATCCGTTTTGTATCAGGGCAGCGCCTTTCGTCGTATCGTCCATATATTTATATATATACATATATCTTACCTCGTGATCACACTTGAAATCCCGTAGGCTGCCTTGACACGGTAGGCGGTATGCCGCGCAAAGACCAGCACAATACGGTCGCATTTTTCCTGGGCCACCACGATGACTCTTTGGACAGGTCATTGTCAGAGCTTTCGGACACGCGTGTGACCTGGTGGCTTTAAAGACACGCAGACACAGGGCACATGCTACCTATATCTATACGTGAGAGGCCTGTATGTACGCCCTTTTGCCTGCCATTCTCAACACATTCTCAGCAGTCGCTTGCTGCTCCTTGTTGAAGCAACCTTAACCGCAGTGTCAACCCCAACCGCCAAACTTAGCCCCCGCATCTTCCCTCACGATACAGCTAACACTGGCACACATTCGTGGTGTCAATGGTGACGGGTCTCTTCTCCAGTCCATGACGATCTTTCTCTAACCGCCACCAACCCCCTCTACGTTCTCCGCGTCTCACAGGAACGGGAGTCTATCGAGCAGCTGGCATACGTGCAGTCAGTCTGGCAGCAGCAGTTTCCGCAATAACTCCGCTTCGGCTGGGCTTGTAGCGTCGAAGAGGAACAATGCTGCAATGGGAGTCAGCCTAGCGGGACCGCTCCACGCGAACGGCAACTGCTGCTCGATGCTGCCGGCCGGACCAGCGGGTTCAGCTGGCGTTCTTCCCGGCGCTCTTGGCAACGGAAGCGTTTGTGCGGGGTCCGCGTGCAATGGGGGTTTCCGCTGGAGAGAGCGAGGAACGTTCTGCAGCCCGGGCTGCGGGCCAGCTGGACACCTAGGCGGCGGCGGCGTCGGCAGCGACAGTCGAGGTCAGTAGTACTGGAATGAATAGTGCAATCGATTTTGAAGGCAAATAACGAAAGGTTGAGAATGAGGTGCTCGTCTAGACAGAAGGTGCCATACTGCTAATAGTGACTGTTGGTCCGGATAATTTGTCAGTTAACTGGTTCATTTAGGGCTAGGTAGGGCTTCCAGTCGAAGGGAATATCGCTTCACGATTTTCATAAATCAATGTTCACCCTATGCAAGAAATATAAATTGAGAGCGAAAACATATTCACAGCATACGACATGAGGCAAGTGCAAGTGTACACTCAGGCGAAGCATATGTTATCCCTCCTGTAGGGGATTCTGTGTTATTGTCGTATTCTAGTTAGGGGGGGGAGGGGATACCAAACTTTTAAATCGTAGAACGTGTGGTTTGCCTTTTCGAGAGGTTTACGCCTTCTTTGCACAGTGCAGGGAAGTTACGCCACCCGATCGTTGCCGCTGTCATTGCGAGAAGGAGGGACTACACTGTGAAACTTTTCTAGTGACATCGTTTGTTGTGGCTTACCAAAATGTTAAAAGGAGATGAATAAAGAATTACTCGAAGGGAAGAGAAAATGGAGTCGGATACCGGCCAGACCCCCATATCTCCCCTCCCACCCGCGCGCCCCAAGACAGAGTAAACTATGCGAAATTTGAATGAAGAGAGAAACCGCACTGTGACAATAACAGTGTCGTAGGTCTAACACCGGCGATAAGTGCTGGAACTGTAGGTAACCCGTGGGCATCTAAGCGCTGTATTAAACTCGAGAAAGCATACCATTCCCAACGCGGCGTAAAGACTTTTATGTAACTCTCAGACTCACTTAGACTGCTGGCGAGTTCACCTTGAAGCGCATTCGAAACTTCCTGACCTCCTCCCCCCACCCCGAAAATGTTGAGTAGCTTTGCAAAAACGAATTACTCGACTCCGAAGGCGATGCTCCGGAGGCGATGACAGAGAGAATCCGAAATAGGATGGACTTTTCAGCAAAATACAAACATCTGAGAAAGGAGGGAAAAAATCGTCTGCGTTTCGGCGGATGGACCCTCGCCGAACTACGTCAACCTCGTGTGATTTCCTACATTCTCTCAAATTGACTTGATACTGAGGTCTGACCTATGCGGCGTGTTTCATTGTCTCATTTGCGTGCTTCGTTCCCTGTCGTCTGCCACGTATTTCATCATCCCATGTGATCGGTGCATCTTGGACCGCTGCGACTGTTTGGCGTACAACTGCAACTTAAACATCTCTGCATGGCAATATAATCGCGACGAGACAGCCGACGAGTGTGTGTCGTGTCGGGCTAGGCTGGATCGCCTACAGCGGACGGTCTCCTGGGCTACCTCCGTCGATCTGCTCAACGCACAGATGAGCAACTTCGAAGATAACGACGACTTCAATGAGATTGGCAAGCGGCCCGAATTACTGACGTGCATCTCGGAAGAAGGCCTAGTAGAAATGGTAAGTGGGGGAAAGATGATTCAAACAGGGAATCATGTTAATTAATATTCGGCAGAAATAAGGGGTGTTATATAAAACATGCTACGTACATTTCTAAGCTATACTCTACATACATAGTTGTAGAACTTATGTGAAGCAATTTGTAATCAATTAACCTGGGTGTGAGCTGCGAATACAAAGCACCCAGGTTGTTTCCAAAACGACAACAAAATGTATTGTTTCAATTCGGGGAAACTGTGCGGTGGACTGCATAGTTCGGGTAAGTCAACTAATAATACTTGAACGTCACCTTGTTGCGTTAGTAGGAATTGGCGAATCATTCCTGGTATGTTAGATTTGGTCGTCGATGGATGGCGAGGGACAGGAGGCAATTAAAAAAATAAGATCATAATTTCATTGCTGACAAATGTGCCAAATATAATAATAAATATAAATATAAAAAAAGGTGCTCCTAGCTGAGAGAAGGACCAAGCTGAGAGAACGACCTAGTCCACCAAAAGTGGCCATCTCTGAACACGGCTAGCGTCCGTTCCAGCGCAGCATCACTAGCAACAATCATTTTCTACAGAATTTAATGCAAAACCACACACTTTTCCAAGCTTTGCCTGGATTCTTTTTCTGCCTCAGCTCCTCAGACCGTTCAGCGCTGAGTGACACTGCATTTCATGTATAGATGAATACGGCACGCACAGACGCATATCTGCCGAAACTCCTTTCAAATCTTTGTCCGTTCGCCTTTAGGATCTTCTCAGACAGATAAGGCAACGCTGCTCTTAGCACGAAAGACATAAAATAGCGAATAGAACGAAAATACGAGTTTTTCTTTCTGGTATTTTTCGGCAGTGCATTTGAATTCCTTCTCTTGTTGCTATTATTATTATTATTCTGGAAAACTTCATAGAAAACTGTACATCAGAGCTTAAAAACACAAGGGCACAATGACTGGAGAGCTGTGTTCGACATTCGCTGACCTGGAGACCGACTTGGTGCATACGTATACCTTCTTATCGATTGTGCATCATTCTGTTGCGTCTAACAATAGGGGTACCGCTTTATAGTTCCCGGTGCGAGAGGGTACATTCAACAGATGTTGGGACATCGTAAATATCGTATGTGGCCTGCACTATAATCGCAGCATGGTCGGCAAGTGGCAAAACATGGCTGGTTCACTTACCACCAGCCTCGTTGGGTTTACCAACCCGCCTTGGCCAACGCTGCTCTATACGTGTTGTTACATGGTACGGGACTACTTATGTTTCCTGCGGGATTCTAGTGCATTCTTTTTTCTCTCAATTGGCCCCTCATCTGACTTTTCATCTGGCAGTGCCACCAATATACCAGCCGAATGATCCGGTAGGAGTCTACCACTCTCGGTTGGTTCATGGTACTGTTAACTCTGAAGATCCGGGCCAACCGAGAGTGAAGTTGAAGTGGGGCGTGAGTTTAGCGGATATGTTTGCCACTTAATCGGGCAGGAGTCCCACAGTACCATAGCAAATACATTAGTGTGAAGCCTGGCCTGCATGAGAACTCTCCGTCATAAAAAAAAGTACCACCACTACAACAACGGCTCTTAATATGTGACGTTTTCTATTTACTTTCACTTCAGGTGGATCCAACCTTGCTACTATCCGAGTGTTGCGAGTGTGAAATGGCTGAAGATCTGACCGGATCACCGGACTCCCCGGTGAAAGCTGGCTCTGCCGGTGGCGCTGTCGGAGGCTCAGCCGTAGGAAGTTCCGGATTAGGTGGTGGGCCCGTAGACAGTAAGCGAGCGCCCTCAGGTAGTTTTGGGCATCTACACACGTGGCAGCCTGCAATGACACCAATTGAAGAAGTCACCTCAACGGTTTAATTAGTAGCTGGTGTTTTCACGTGTAACGATAGTAGTGCTGGTAGCTCTATCATTGTATTTGATTCGAAGTATCTAGTCGCATGTTCTGATGACGTTACAACATATATTTATAGATAGATGAATTGTATCGAATGCACCTCTATATATGCCCGTGTTGAGAACCATCCATGTGTGGGCAATCTACCAACAGATTGAGGAAATGATCTGTTTCTTTCCTCGAGACAATGACGGGAGTGTTGTCATGTCTTGACCTGTTTCTACACAACGTACGACGTCCGTCATGATTACGTCGCGGAGTCGGTTACAACGATGGGCCACCTACAACACGCATCCGAATAACGAATCATACAGTCACAGAGGCAGCCAGTCAAACGGAGCCGTTTGGTAATGGCTTTCCGTGACGAACAAGGGTCAGTGAATTTTGTGACGAGAATAGGGAGAAACGATCCGATGATATTCAAGTATATAAGAAGTCACGGCTGCGAGTGCGTGCTAGTCTCCTGCTGAGATTGAAAACGATATTTTTTTAAAGGGGTTAGGGGAGGGAATGCGTTATGCAGACTAGACATTCACGGCTAAGGTACTCGTTTGGTACTGTGTGAATCACACGCACTAAGATCGTCGATCTCTTCGACTTGGGCCTTGGTCCGGAACTCCAATTATTTCAAAGCATGGCTTGCTGGGACCGACTGTAATGATTGGCCTCTTTGTTTCGGTCCATTGAGATCCTTCACTCGCCGACACTTTATAGGTACCTATGTACTATTACTGTAGGCAGAGTCGAGCAAAGGTCTGACACCCTGGTCGTTCCGCAACACGCGCAAACCGATCGAATGCATCTGGTGCATTAAACCCGTAGGCGCAGCCATCGTGCAGAGAGCGGAATTTATGCAGAAGACAACGCAGATTACGAAACGTTGGCCTTTCACACAAGGAGCGTATCGACAATGGCCCTGTTTGTTCTCAAATAGATCCCATTAACGCTGCCGCAAATAAGTCACTTTAACAGCCAGAGGAGCCACGGGCAAACCACCAAAACGCAATAACGCGTCCTTTGTCATGTGCCATCAATATTACGAAATATAACGAAGCTGGCTGGGCGTTTGCATGCGTGAGTAAATTGTTGGCTCAGTGGTAGCGCCTATGATTAAGCCGGCATTTTTGATACCGGTGTCGCACGCTTAAGAATCATACCGGGATGATCGTAGGTGATTTGCACACTCGGCAGCCACCTAATACAATTAGGACCTAGTTAGGACCTAACGTCTGACGGACCAATGAAGTTACTGCACTGAGAACGGTTCATAGGTAGAAAGATAGGTGCTCTCCGAACTCGCTCTTTGGCCACATTGTGGAGAATGGACAGAGGAAATGCTGAACATTAACAGACGTACGCACGTCTACGTGCTCTCTTCATCGAGATGTTCTACTGCCATAACTTGCCATAAGTGCATACGTATATATGGAATCGTAAAAAAGACGAGTGCTGATTTATTTACAGCTTTAAATCTCGGGGCAGGCCGGCACGCGGGGTGAGAACTGCTCGAGGTCGCTTTAAAAATTGCGTGCGCCATGACGAATGGAGAAAATTAGTTTATTGTTCTGATGATAATAATAATAATAATAAAAATCATAATAATAAAGAGATTAATAATAATAACAATAATAAGCAACCTGTAGGTTTGTTCTGAGTGATGGGAAAAATATTGTACGATTATTAAGACCACTACTGGCCCTCGCGTAGAATATATGCACGGTGCTAAGCAGAAACGTTGATCACGAACAAGGACAAGAACGGTTTGTCAGGCCGCTACAAATCAGCGGTTAGAGTCAGCCAGAAATACACAGCTAACTTCTACCTTATCCTATGGGTGGACAGAGTACCCTCAAGTTGTTACTTCGTACTGGGTGCAAAGTCGCCGCACAAACAATCTGTGAAATGTAACTCTCGTTTACATTTATCTCAATCCGTATCTGTAGTTTCTACAAAGATTGATCGGTGGTCGTCTTGTCCTGGCTTTGATTCGAAGCTTTTTGGCTCGCTGCTTAGCACAGGATCTACCAGCCTAATAACCGGCGGAATTATACATACATAAAAATATATATCCAGAGAGATAGTCGTATAATAATGTAAATGAACAGGTAGATAATAGAACACACGATTATAGAATAGACAATGTACTTTTTTTTTCTATACGGCGACTCATTCATAATAGAACAACGATATAGCAAGTTCAGTGATTATGCCAAGATTTTGGCCAGGATTCCTAACCTGTCAGTGTGGACTGATTAGGGGATATTGTATAGTCTGTAGAGTTCAGATGTATACAGTGATCATGATATATTATTATAATTACAACTACTACTGGTAGAATTATTACGTGAGCGACAGGGCGCCTAAGCAAACAGGTGTAGGAGTCAGATCGAGCCGGGTGAATACGGTGAGCGAGAGAAACTGATGTATGCTGATTTTCGTAGCTGTTTGTTGGGCGTCATTGTTTGCTCATAAGGTCATAGAACAGATCTTGAACAAGAAGTACGAAAAGAAGGTAATGCACAGTCACCATTTGAGCCGTAAGGTCAACTGACAGATGCAACATAGTCTGGCACATCGAGGGATTAACTGCCTTCGGCAAAAAGCAATACGAACAGGGATCTGCGTCATGGAGCGAGTCACTGCGCGAATAGACAATGGCGTACATGGTCGACATCTTACTTATGATACGCATATGGTGCGCAGATAGTGTCGAACACCTGCTTCTTCATAGGAAGCTTCATAGCACAGTCAGCTTTGACAAAAGTGCACAACCGCCAATTTCTATGGATTTCAGGCGCGTTTCAGGCTCACTGGCGACAACAGTAGAATGGGAGAACACATACAGGAGAAAGGCATTCATTGACACTATAGTTTACAATAGTTTCGTCATACGCGTTATTTTCTTATTCGGATATCGCTCACGAGGTGGGACTTACAGGTTTACACACCCATGTCAGTTTACAAAGCTCGCCATTTGATACGCATGTGTACTAAAGTATAATTATAGCCAATTCTATCACGTCGTTTGCGGTCCTGAGGCCGCTTTCTTTCGAAATGAAAAACTCATTATTTATATATATATATATCTATATATAACGAAAGATGACGAATTCACCTCTCACATTGCGCTCGAAAAACGACATAGAAACTGATTGCGACATTTAAATGTATTGTTTAATTTCATCTCTTCGTTCCTTGATTATGCAAATCATTTATATATATTTCGATGTACATGAGCCTAATTTTTCAAGGGCCGACTTTCTGCCTGCGGCGGACACAACGAGTGTGATGTGTGAAATGTGATATATTTATTACTAATTACGACAAATGATATGAGCTGGTTAATAACAAGCATAATAAGGATGAAAATTTACGACACAAAATGACTGGAGAGACATGCTAGAAAAAAAAACACCACCAATGATGTAAAATCCATATTTAATTATTTGTACATATACAAAATACCTAACTACAAACTATTAATAGAATACGGTAGAAGAACGGAACGGGAGGCAACGAAAGAAGAAGACATATTTAACTCTGTTTGTATATTGATTCATAACACCCTAATAAGATGCTGAAATAAGATCACTAATTTAGGTCGTCAATAAATTATTAAAATAAAACATTTAGTAAAAAATGAACAATTGTGAACAATTACTGTGGCGTTCTCATTGACCCTTTTGACAAAAATGTCATAGGACTCTCGTAGTGATGCAAAATAATTTGAGTGGTAGAGACGATTCTACTTTGAACAGACAAAATATATACAGAGTACTCCGGTAAGGGCTCTCGTTACCGACTCTGATAACGAATTGTCCAATACCATACTATTCGTCGCATAGCGGGGTTGAAAGCAGCGACCAATAGCTATCTCAGCAAAAGGAGTTGAGGTCCAACCCAAACAAGGGCCTAACAGCTTCCACATATGTATAAGAGGGGAGGCACAGCACTCAGATTTGATTCCAGATCCGAATCGACAATTTATCATCGATTAACATAACTGGTAGTCTTCGCAGCGTTTATTCTATATGGCAGACACCCTAGCGTACCTAGGTGTCAAGCAATATTCATAATACCACTGCTGGCTCTCGCTGAAAACGGTTCTCCCGATGATGCCAGCTAAAATCTTGTTCGTGTGTTTCCCAAGCAAAGAAATGCGAAGTTGATCCAATAGTGTTTCCGTCTGTTCTCAGCGAACAGGGCAGCGAGAGGGGGTTTGTTCCCGTCTCGCTTACGTAGCCCGACAGTGGATTCTATTGGCAACACGTTCGAGCGGGAAGAGGACCCGTGGACATTTTAATAAAACTCATGTCAATGTCATCCGAAATGTGGGTCGACAATCGTGACCTCGTTGTTCGACAAACGCAAACGTGGCCCAGGTGACAGGGGTAAACCTTCACTTCCTGAAGGCGGAAGGATATAAATAATTCCTAAACGAACCATACGTAAGTACTGTGTGCCGCATTTTTACTTAGAAGAAACACTGCTAATGTAGGTATTTGTATCTAATAGGGAACTTTACAGGAACAAAAAAAAATGCACTCAATAATTGTCACTTTAACACTTGTCTTTCAATGTACGTCATTTACGAGACGAATTACGTGATGATTATTTATAGCAAAACACGAACAGTGATCTCTTTTTTAATGATGTAGATAATGCCCAACGCAGATTGCTGTCTGAATTATAGCCGAAACGCTTATGAACAATATGAGCACATGGACAAAGGTATATAATCGAGTTGTTTCTAGGGACATTAAAGCTAAATGAATCCGATGCACGCGCACAATATACTACGCGGATCTTTCAGATTTACTGCCATCATCGTCTCACTGTACCGATTGGCGTCCAATGCTAATCGCACGTGGTACAGCTCAAAAGTTACGAGTTATTTTGATTTGACCCCATCACTGACACCTAGAGCACCTCATACACACGAGATGAAACGACGACACGAAGGACTCGTCAAATAGTGACTGTTTCCATTTATGTTTATCGTCTCTCAACTCTGACACACACGCACGCAAATATAATATAGGACCCCAAAAATTGCCGGATAGAATACTTAGAAGAGTAGGCCCGCAGTGGGCACGCACTTTGCAATCAGCGTCTGCTGCTGGGGTTCTAGTCTAGTCTTTGTGGCACTCCCTAGATCGTCGTCGCCGCCGCCGCCGTTGCTGACCGCGGCGACTTCCATCCTTCTTCTTGTTGCTTAGTGTTGTTCTCATTGTAGGCTGCGACCCTCTTACGGGATCGCGAGAGAGATCTTTCCCTATATTTCTTTCTTTCCCAGCAATCGCGCTCACCCATTTTGGTTAGAGATCGTGGCCCCCTTTGGCTCCTTTTTGTTCCTGCATTTCGGTCTGCCCTGCTCCGTTCTGGCCAAACCGGTCGACCGAGCCACCGCCAGAACGTAGTTCTCTTCATCGTGCTCTTCTCATATCCATAGTCTTAGCTGGGTGCGTCATCCTTCTTGTACTGCTGCTCTCTTCTTGTTTTTCTTCCAACATCATCAGACATGAAGGAGCAAGAACCAACCGCTCCGCTGCTGACTGCGAGACCGCCGTCGTCACCGTCAGCGTCACCGCTCAGCCATGACGCGGGTGGGTCCGAAGCCCTCGCCCGCCGAAGGGACCGTTATCTCCGTCGAGTAGCAGGGGATTGCTGGTTAGCAGTGTCTCTCTGGGTCCCTCTCTCTCTCTCTCCCTCTCTCGCACACACTCACACTCACTCACTCTTTCGAGGGTCGGTCGCTTACGGCGGCGGCGGTGGCGGTAACGGCGGCTGGCTCGATCTCTGGTCGTGTTGTTCTCTCTCTGTCTGGACGGTCTCCTTCTACGTCTCTCTCAGCGAGGAAAGTGAACAGTCCAATCCCTTCGTTCTGCCAATCTCTTACTCACTCTCTCTCCTTGCTTCTCCTGCAGCGCTCTCTCCATGTCAGTCGGCGGTCCGAGCCTGCATCCGTCAGAGGCGTAGTCGTTCTGGATAGAACGGATGGAACCCTCCAGCTCTGAAGTTAATGAAGGATAGCGGTACTGAACGATGATCGCAGGACGGCGAGCGATGCTATGGCGACCCCAGTGGTACAGGGCGGCGGCGGTGGTGGGAATCCGCCCCTGGCGGCGAAACGAAGGCGAATGTTCCTCCCGTTGTCGGCTGGACGGACAACGCCAGCGAGCCGAGCGGCGAGCGGCTACCCAGGCTCAGATCCAAAAATGAAGGAAGATATATGATGATATGGAGGCCAGTGGACTCCCTTTCTACCCCTGCCATTTCAGCAGACAGCCTCTAGTGCTTCGGGGCAAGTGGATCGAAGCCGTCTCACGACTGATGCTGGTGCTCAAGGGCCGACAGAACCACAGGCGCGTCCTGCAGGACAACGGCACTGGCCTTTGGCTACCGGGACGTCACTGTCATTCCGACGGTGGGCTGACTCCTCTGTCTGTAAGTCACCGTCCTGTCTGGCGCGAGGCAGTTATACCTATCCCATTCAGCCTTGCTTGTCTGAACTTCCTAACAATATTCAACGAGAGGCGATCGTGAAGGTTCTCGAAAACAATACATGTCTATCATGCATGCACATTCGTGGGTAAAAATGCATGCATGGATTAAATTTCCATTCTAAGCGGAGGTTCAGCTCGCAGCCATGAGAACTGACTAGTAGGAAGTGGGCGTAGATTGCCACATGAGGAATGAGCATGAAGCGCTTGGTTCCTGTTTACCCATAGCTTGAATCAGACGCAGGACCCACTTAAAACTCTACAGTGAGAGAACAAGAGGGCTGGAAAAGGGAAATCACCATTGAAGAAGAATAGCCATGCAGTATCCGACATGTATATCTGTTCTCGCACTATGGTCGAACTAACTATCGTTGGAATGTGCTTATGGAACATCTCGCAAAGAGGGCTTAGACCCATTTCTAGAAAGCTATCCAGAAGTGACAGAACCCTGCAGCTGAATCTACGAATTTACAGGTATGAAAATTATATATACGATGCTAGAAATTATCTAATATGTTGCATTTCGAGTTGAGCCAGACTTGCTTGGTAGAAGTCAGTCTCGCATGAAGCAATGCTTGACCGGTTGTGTCAAGCTGTTATTGTTCAACGCCCCGGCAGTAACTAAGATTTATGTATGGTCAACTGGAAAAAAACGGAGTTTAGTGATGGAGCACAGCAGGTTTCTGGCGTTATCGGAGTATATCCGCATCAGGATTCGTAAAACAGTAGTAGCAAAACAAGCTGCTTTGCTCATCCACGAAAGAGGCGTCAACTTATATATCTGTATGTTGGACTCGCAGTGATGCCGTGGTGGTTGGCCCGCATTCAATCAGTGGTGTGACAGAATACAACCGTCGTACATGATCCATTTCTTATCGTCGAGAATTCGACAAGTTCAGGTTAGCAGCGTTAGCGTTTCTGATCGCCAGCGACTTTGTGGGACATCTAGTTAACCCCATTCCATGCTTGTGTGTTGCTTGGAGTCTCAACGAATTCCCAGTTTATAAAATAATTGCATTTTTATCCACCATAATATTATAGTTACGGATGTACTGCATGCATTCACATCATACGGAATTTACTATTTCTTTTGGTCGATTCTTTAGTTTCTATAATAGGCACAAGGGATAATAAATAAGATCAAATATTGGGAAAGTTTACTGAATTAAGAAGCCCTGACGACTAAACATTTTTGTTTAATCCAAGGTACCGATCGGTAACAACGCAAATGTTCTCCTGGTTATAGATCAGATCAGTCCCTACTAGGTAATATCATGTCGTCTACAACTGTGTTCAGATTAACTTGAACGTACAACTTCGCAAACTTGTTTTTGCTAAAGAATCATGACATAGTGGGGCTCTTTCGAGAAATGACGCTATATGATGGCGGTGAATGAGGCTGTATTTCATATAAAACGAAACGCTCTTCATTACAGACACAGTTCATGTCATACATTCTAGTGAGGATTTGTGAATAATAACTGTCAAGCTACTGTTGCCAACTACTTCAAGTCTGCCTGGGCCTCCTCTGTATATCATATGATCATACGTCCCCGTACCTATGATATGACGATTCTGTTTTCTTCGAGGACTGAAATTGACAGGTGTCCGCCTTTAGGGAATTGTGCCAATCATCTCTACCGTCGACGCCGGTATTAATTGGCATCACGAGCATGCGACGTGAGGAAGTCACACCTGCTCCGCGGAGATGGGAGAGGCCAGGGGTATGCTTTATGGGGCAACATGATGACGTCCGGTACAATCGGTCAGCCAGTGCTGAGATTCGGAAGCGGCTCAAGGGACGTGGCCTCGCCTAGGGCCTGGGACGATATCGGGATGAAGTCTATTTGTCAACGAAACGGTGGAATGCCCAATGCCCCATCGCACCTGGCCTCTCCGTCACCGTGCACTCGGAAGACCAATGGCCTGCCAAAGGGAGGACGACGTCTTGACCAATCCAAAGGCCCAGATATCTTCTCTGCGAGTTCATTTTCCTTACGAACCGGTCGTGGCCCCCGCTCGACCCGGCTGTACCCCCCGTACACCCCTCCGGCCACGATTCTTTGCCGACATTGGATATCGGTATCCCTATTGACATTTCCAATGGAATGATAAAAGATCGCCGGTCGCATCTCACGATTGGCTATGTGGCTCGCATGGCCATGGCGTTGTCCCCACGGCGCGGACTCTCCTTTCGTTGGCTTCATGCTGGGCCAACCGAGTGAGGAATTGCCGAGAATAGCACTGCTTTGCTTATGAACCTGAACTACCTCGAGGTCGTGGACTGGCTCGGTACGTCGAGTGGCTATCCCGCTCTAGGGCTAAGCCTGCTCTTCAGAAAGCAGCGCGCACCGTTACCATGGCTTACACGGCAGCGGTACACAGAGAGAGAGAGAGAGAGACTGCTGGTCACCTTCCTATGTATCTCTCCTAGCAAGAGATACGTTGGAGACGGGGGTGGCCTCATGTCAATACAAAATTGGCTAGCACGAAGGCCCTTGGGGGCCGGCCAACAGTTCCTCTCTGAGTGGCAACGTCCTGTAGCGGTGTCTAGGCGTTCCGTGTCCGTGGTCATGGATGATGCCCTTCAACAGCAACGATACTACTGTTGCTTTGGGGACTGTCTAACTGTCGGCTCGAGCAGCGAGCAGTTGCCCAACAACAAAGCGGTTGGTAGATTACGAAAAATAGAAGCACTTCATGCATTAAACATAGGCCCAGCCGCACATGTTAGCTTCATTGTTGCGACCAGCCGACCAGCCTGCACTGTGTCACTCGGCTACCATTCGAGCAGTCAAGTTACCCGTTGAAGTGACGAGCTTTTTGATGAAATGATGAGATTATTATTATTATTATCAATATTTGGATACGATGAACAGACGGATCGACAATACTAACCCAGTGGAATGGGGCCACCCATTCTTGCTGCTGGCAGTGTTTGTTTTTTCTCTCCCTTTCTTTCCCTTCCGTGTAACCCTCTCCCAGGATACTGTATATGATATCTCCCCGTTTATCTGTTCGTATGGAGAATCTATCGATTCCGGTAGGATTTGTTTCGCTCTTATAGACCTTATGTCGTCGTTGTCGCTCTGCCTAACAAGACGATGGTCCACCACAAATCGAACAGCCGATAACCGATCCCACAACATCGCCACCTCGTTCACTGTTTCATAGGCTCATGGTCCTGCAGTTCCTTGCCTGTCGTCTCGCGTCCAGCCGGTTGACGAGCAGCTATTTATTTGCGTTCACCAGATTATTGTCGCCTACCGTTTGTGGTGTTGCTTGGCAGTTATTGGACACTTGGTTATACAATCGCTCTGCGTATTAGATGCTATCGATTAACTGTAAATATCTTTCCGCATATAGGGTGTTAGTGTGGACTTGTATGTATATGTATAAGCCGATCAAGATACATCGGTATACAAACGTTAGATCCGTCCATCTCTCTTGAAGGATGTCTAAGCGCGAGACATCTCCAACATGTGTGTAAGTTGTATGAAGATTCAGGTCAAGAGGCCGGTGGGTCGGGTTGACGGTTCGTGTCATACTAAACCGAGGGCAGCTCAGGTGATATATATATATATATATATATATATTTGTAAGAGTTCTGAATTTCACAAACATCACACCACAACTATCAAGAGCGTTTAAAGGGTTGTTATATGCTACATGCTTCATATTTCGATAAGATGGTAACAACAAGTAATTCTCGTCCCTTATTTGAGGCTCATAATTGGGTCGTTAGGTCCTTATAGCCAGAATGGCCTTTGGGAGGAGCTGCACACCCAGGCCACAGGTGACCGGGCAGGTGCATCCACAAAACAATGCTGCGAATTAGTTGGCCATTAAGGTTGATAGCCTACGAGCGTATTAGGCCGACTTGATCTTTCCGTTTGCACGCCCTCCCTATATGAGGGGTGCGCATATACAAAGCCTTTAAGCCTTTATGTCGCACTAGACGACGAATTTTAGATTACTCCTAAAGCAAAAATTAGCTGGGAAATATATACGGCTAGTTTTAGTTTTTTTGTGCAACGACTTGGAATGACACCTCTTTTGTAACAAGGGCAATGTTTTTCCTGGGCACTACCAAAATTCAGGCGTTTTGTTAGTCTACTTCAAATGTACGTATTGTCCGATGAACTACCTCTCAGCAAGACACATAGGTCGCAATCGAAATTGAGTCTTACCTTTATAATAAACACAAATAACAAATTGCATGCATTAGGCATTCCCAAGTTCGAATCTCTAAGCGAACTGCTACGGTACAATACAACGTGTTTGGCTTATTAACGGAACTGCAGTTTTCTACAACGCGGAAGTTCTCTTCCATTCCATTCGCACCTGCGGCCTCTGGCTTTTTACAGCTAGAGACTTAGTCGTTCAAGCTACAAGTAGCATACAACAGATATTTCAGCATATAACGTCTTAGCCATGACGCTATGGACTATAATATAAGAAAACAAGCCCAGCTAATTTCATTTTAATTGTCAAGGCCTGAAACCTTTTTGTACCAATAACCCCGATAAATACCTAAGCTGTACCATTTAAAAAATGTAACAGAAAAGGTTAAAAAGTTATCCATCTTTTAGAGGGTGAAATTGATATTTGCCCCGTTGTCGCCAGAGCTACCAAATAAGAAAATAGTGATACGTAATTTTATATCGCAATTAGATAACTAAATTTCCCATTATTATTCCTTGTTGATATATGACTGGATTCATATCAGCGTCAAAGCAAACTTGCAAAGGACCCACTAGACTCCCAATCCCAGATCGCTCATACTCGGCTTAGGTAAAGGTTGCCCTGACAGATCGTGATTGACCTGTCGACGCTAAGCATACATTTCTAGCTTTGACTTGACGGTATGCGATTAAGACGAGTCTAAATGCTGACATGGGTCGCCGGCTCCGCACAGTAATACCCACTAAACGTTGGGTGGAAAATCGATTTCAATGTAGATGCCCAGACACTGCATTGCGTTTTGCTGTGGTGTAAGGAAATCACAAGCTGACAAAATGTTGACGAAAATAGAAATCTGCGGCTTGGCGTCGTAGCGCCGCAGAGCGGTTTGAGCTTTATAAACGTATCGCTTTAAGAAGTAAACTCACAGATCGATAATAGTTACCGTGGTTAACTGACTTCCTGATCTGAAAGAGCGGATGCGATCCAGCATGAAGTTCATTGTGGTTACTATCTGCCTCCTTGTTGGCGCTTCGGCCATCCACTACGAGATCGTCAGGGTCAAGTGGTCCTCGTACAAAGCCCAGCACGGTAGAGTAAAACTTTTCTCATGTGCACCATAATTTTTAAAGGATATTGCAACATTATTACTATACTATTATTATATCATGATGATTATTATTATTATTATAATCACCATTATTAACATTATTCTGCAACGAGACCTAACAGGGAATTCTATCCGACTTGAACGGATATCGAAGGAATCATACGTGATACTTCCACAACCCTCATCAGTGTGGCCGCTATTTATTTAACGCTGTTGTCCATATGCCTACCTAGGCAAGGAGTATCACCCCACCGTAGAGGCTACTCGCCTTAACAACTACCTGCAGTCCACCATTGAGATCGAACAGCACAATGCTCGTTTCCATCGCGGCGAGGTCGGCTATGAGCTTGGTCACAACCACCTATCTGACCTAAGCCACGAAGAAGTTAAAGCCAAGTTCCTTGGCAAGAAAAAAATTAATGTTGAGGGACGTAATTTCTCTATGGTCCCCCCAATGGCCGCTATTTCCATTCCCGCGAATGTTGACTGGAGGAAGCGAAACATCATCACCCCCGCTAAGGTAAGACGAAGTTCTCCGTTTGATGTTCAGTCGTTTTCACTGACAAGGAAAGCGCTTGTTATTAGAGTGTACATTTGGATACAGTGCACAGTTTCAAGTGAATTCTGACTGTTTCCTACCAAAATAGACTGGCTATTATTATATATTTCTGTCCTATTGACCTATTGTGTACAATTGACAGGACCAGGCTTCGTGTGGATCCTGTTATTCTTTCGGTACCGTTGGCGTCATCGAGTCTGCCATCGCCCAGAAGACTGGCAAGCTCCTCGATCTGTCTGAGCAGCAGGTTATCGACTGCACGTTCGAAGTCGAGGGGAATATGAATGCTGGCTGCGATGGAGGACACGAGGTGATTGTCATGGACTATGCATCTGAAAGCGGTCTTGTTCAGGAACACTTGTACCCCTACAAATCGGGAAAGACCGAGGAGCATGGACGATGCTCGCGCTCATCGGGCCCCCACGGCAAGGGGTTGAAATACCGTCGCGTCTTTCCCGGTGATGAGAAGGCGCTACAGGAGGCTGTTGCCCAGTACGGAAGTCTGATCATTTCGATCTCTGGTGAGAATAGGGATTTCCAGTTGTTCCGCGGAGGCATCTACGACAACCCTCGTTGCCCTAAAGAGGTCGATCATGTCATCTCCGTGGTCGGCTACGGAACGGAGGGTGGCCGCGATTACTGGATCGTGAAGAACTCCTGGGGTAGCAAGTGGGGCAAGAACGGCTTCGGCAAGGTTCTCCGTGGTAACAACCAGTGCGGTATCGTCTCTGACAACTCATGGTCCATCTACTTCTGAGCCGCAGTTTTGTATTGTAGGCACTACTTGATGAACACAACGTTCTCGAAGAAGCAAGCATAAAGTGTTACACTAAGAGGTCGTACCAAATCTCATTGCTAACTGTGAAACAATGGCATAAAACAGTGGGCATTATATTTTTTCATTAAATCAAATTTAGTAGTTGTCTTCGGTGAAAACCTCTTGGGCTTGTATTATTGCCATGAGCACGGTCTCATATATTTAACATATCCCATACGTTAACTACAAGCTCTGTCATCACTTATATGGTTGGGAGAAATATTTTTAATTTATGTGCTTGAACGGCGTTGCAACACATGTTAAAAGAACGAGTGTCAGCAAGTTTTTCATTGTTCCTTTTTCTAAAGAACGACCCAATCACTCGCGTTTTTCAACTATTTGCGCGCGTCCATGTTTAATGCAAATGCGAAATGTTACGGTATGTTGAAACCGCATGATGGATATAAGATTCTTTCTATTTGGTCCTGAAAATTCATTATGCAGCGAGTACAAATATGGACAAAAGACGGTGATATCGAAATAAATTATCAATGAATTATTAGCAATGAGCGCATTTCACTTCACATTTCATTTCACTGCGGAGCGAAGCATAAACTGAACTAACCATTACATGTATAAGGTTCCTTTATTTAATAGCATCGAAAGTTGATCCTACTGACAAGCAAAATCGAAGTTTAAAAAAACGAAATTTACCAAGTCTGAGCTCATAGTATGTCGATTCGAGGCTCAAGCATTCATAAAACATTGATCGGGATTGTTTAAGCTTAGCATTGTTTACAATTTATTCGATATAGATGCAATATCCGTCACGTCCGACACTGTTCGAGATGATTGGCGTTTATCTGCCGTTGACCAATATAAGTGACGACCGAATTGAACAGACTTCAGGCTGTGCCGCGAACGTCACACAAATCGAATCCGACTAGAGTCCATGTGGCTTATGATTCATGAGTTGTATTTCGTTTACATTGCGATAACAATAACTTGACTTCTAGAGGCTTGGTCAGGGCAGTGCAGTTTCGAAGCGCTACATTCAGCACACGGGTGTCCGAAAATCCGCTATGACACAGAGAAACTCGACCTTCAAATGCCGACTTTCTGTGGACAACGGTCCGCAGTATTATACACTATAGTTTATAGGGTCACGCTATTTGAGGAGTTTAAAATATTGCATAAATAACGAGCGCGCTTCATTCTACCAGGGTAATTAAATAATAAATTGCTTTTCTTTTTCCTTAAATATAGTTTTTTTTATAATGACAAAGTGAAATGAGGCCAAATAGTAATCAGAAAATTCCAGCCCTTAAACTCGTCTATTTATTTCCTTAAATTGCGCACGCCTCTACTACGCAATATGACAGGCGTCTGCACTAGACTGCATATAGTGCGTTGCCCTACTGCACTCCACGCGCACATATTGTCCGTACGGCGCCGTCTCAGCAAGACTCGTACTACGTGTCTCGATGGCAACAATCCCCAATCGCTCATCCGAACTTGGATAAAATTGCAATAGCCCACCGAATAGCACGTCCGCTGCAGATCGCTCCAAAGAGCAGGTTCACAGATCCTTTTGAGTGGACCAGATCTAGTACGAGGCGCCTCAGCCGTCCAGCATGAGATTATACTGGCCAATGGTCCTATTAAAAGGTCAAATAGAAGGCAGTGCTCAGTGTGCAGATGAATTGGAATTTCTGCTGGAATCTGTGCCATTCATTTGAAAGCTGTATACTATGGCTTGAAGGTTTGTTGAGACATCTCCCTGGTCCAGAAGTTAAAAAAGCATTCACAATGAGAATCCCCAACTTTCGTTGAATGGTTTTCATTCATTTATTCACATTGCGGTTTATCGACGGATCGGGTCTTAAATAGTGTATTGCTTGCCCGCCACTACCTTCCCCCGCGGATTCCCACACAGGTGGGCTGGAGATGGGTGGAGGGAATTTTCGAGCCCCCCGCGGGGCGGACATTGGGGGCTAACTCGGGCTGTTCTTTCTCTCTCCTTGCTCTCCTTTAGCTTAATGATCCCAACGCCCCCACACCCCAGTCTATAACTTCCGCTTAGACCACCCTTGATTTAACCATATATGCTGCTAGCTTCCTGACTCATTTTCCCACAACCTCACTCGAGTCGCATACATATATATCAGGCTTTTGGTTTAACACCCCTTTGTCACTCTTTTAAGAGAAACCTGCGTCCACTCTTGCTGACAGGGGTCAGGGATGGACTCGGAGAACATCAAGCCGAGACCGTCCAGTACACTCGGCTCACCCCAATTGTCCTTCGGGCTAACCTCAGCATCCCCCTATTCTTTGCCGTACCAGCTAAGTCTTGCGATGCTGGTGAATCGTAGAAGCTCATGGACACTGCTAACTAGGCCAGCAATACCCTTTTCTCCTCCGACATCCCTCCCACCAGGGGCATTAGGCACGCGAGGTTCAGAGATACTCGCTATGCCTTGGCTGTGGTCTGTTGTGCCCAACCTTCCGTCGAGGATGAATCCGAGATAGTTGGCCTCATTTTTTTAAAGGCATGGGCGCGTTGCCATGCTAACGCATGACAACACCGTGACCGCCCCCACTTCTGGAACAGTTGACAATTTTCAATAGCACCGGCCGTCTTGGTATCGCTTAGCGCATTCATTCAGTAAGGGGCAGTGAGATGTGTACAAGCCCAGCCACGAGCACCACACATCCTCCTCACTGTACGGACAAGCCGTAGTTAGCTGACTCTCAGCTGTTTTCTTCTCTCTCTTCCCAGACCTCCTCTTTAGGATCTTTATCCGCTTCCCGTCCGTAAACGACTACTGTGGTCAATAGGGTGCAAGTAGAAAGCCCCGTATATGTAAACACGTAGTATTCATGACACATAGGGGGTGTATGGTGCCTTCCTTTCCGCACAGTGGCAGCTGTGCCGCAGGCCCCATTAGTTGCCACCAATATTTTTCAAATCTTACTGCGCAGATACTGCCCATAAGAGGTTGATCCACCTCGTCCTCTTCCTGCCTGTTAGGTACACTGCTTCCGTCTTAGCAGGTGCAAGCTGGAGATGGTGACCATTCTACCATCCAACGTAAGGCTTCATTGGCCATGCCCTCTTGAGCCGTGTCTTTTGCAACCCCCCTGTGTACACTTATTAGCCCGGAAGAAGCTAGTGTCATTACAGGTATAAGGCAAGCGCGGGATTCACGGCAAGAGACTCAAGCGGCGACTACCGCGGCGTCGCCTCAAGAAACAAGCAGGCTCTTACTGAGGCTGTCGGTCAGTACGGAACTATGCCCAACTCGTGAAAGACGCCTGGAGTAGCAAATGGGGAGAGAACGTCTTTGGCAATATGCTTCGTGGTAACAACCAGCGCGATATCATCTCTGGCAGCTGTAGTCCATCTTTTTCTAAGCTGAAAATGATATTCGGCCTGTAGTTACACGATTCGTATATACATTGATGATGTTAAGTAAATGTAATTATATCCAAGGTTATTTCAAGTTTATCGTAACATCGTACAAATTCCGCCAGCGAATGGAGGAAAACCACGTTCTATGGCATGCTCTAAACTTTTCTTACAACATGCGATCTCTTTAACCCTATTAATTTCGTATCATGCCGAAGTTCGATATAATTTTGGAGTTCAAGCCCAGCTTGTCAGTAATCCATTTAGTTTCATTTATTTGTACACCGTTCGTTTAATATAGCGATGGAACTAATTTACATAAGCATTCACATGAGATGTTTCCATAAGAGGTTTAGGATCGGTGTACATTACCAATTAAGAGATGCCAGCTGGTTTACCGACTGTGTCCATTTTCTCTTTATTTCCATCTGTTGTTTCCCCTGAGGCATGCAACCACTTTTTCAGTATCTTTTCTGATTGCTCAAGTGTTGGGGAAGGGGAGGGAGCCACCCACTGTATCTATCTGCATCAGTTTGTACGGTATTGTCTCGATCATGCGAGAAAGCTAAATATCCATTGAGTATGGCATTGCAGAATTAGAGCCCTCTCTTCGAACTATTGCATCCGCTCAAGGGCTAACCTGAGCCTTGTCCCCTCTTCTGCTTTTCAAGTTGGTGGAGACTGGGAGAGGCCCACGATAACTCGTGCATACTCTCATATATGCTGACGATACTATAGTCTATGAGTCTTTAGGTTTCAGGCTTTATTTCGGCTAGTTGCCAAAGATAGAGAGAATTGGCCTGGAGATAAACCAGACCAAATCGACCGCTATGACGTTCCGAAACCGAAGCCGTCATGTGAAAGCAACAGACCCCTCGTGCTTGATACAGATCTGATGCTATACTTTGGTATAGTTGTGCTACTAAACGGCGCCATTTTTACCAGGCACATCGAGAAGCGACCCGGATGAGCACTGATCACGTCAGCTGGAATACAGATGCTTTGCCTAATATCTCTCTGAAGACCGCTCCTCACTTCGGAATCGAGGTCAACTGGAGAAGTTAAAGATTTTTCAACTCCGAATCTTCACCCTCACCAGCACTACAGGGTTCGTCAGGGCATATATGAGCCCTGGATTTGTTGTGTTCCATGATTGAGAGTTCACATCCTCCTTGTACGTGGGAACGGTTCGCTGCTACTACCATTCACGCATGTTACTGTTATAAACTTGTGACGTGTGGTTAAAGTTTGTGAAATGTCCAGTTAGCGTGTTATTATTGTGTCCCCGCAACTGGAGAAGCTGGATCGTGTCAAACCGGCTGAGGCCGATAATGTTAGCCGATACTAATCGGGAGCTGCATACGTCAATGACCATTCAGTTGCACATTTACCGCAATGCATTATCCCTTATAATAGCCTTAAATGTGTTATATCCTTTTTAGGTTAGACATTTCGTCAACTTTCTCGTTATTCTTTGGTTTTCTCTTATATTATGACAATGTTGTCTTGTCATTTAAGCGACATTATCATTAATGATAATGATAGTAAGCGATAGTGATGATGAAATAGAAAAAAAAACTACATCAATCCGAACAGGATTCACGCGACACACAAATGAATGTTACCTTTTCTGTCACTTTTAAGAATCTTTGACTATGCTTAACAAAATAAGGTCAGAGTTCTTAACAGACCTGTTTACAAATGGTAATGGAAATATGGCGCGAGAGTCATGCTCAGACCTGCCACGGCTTGGCAATATATTATAACCTATTTGAGAGATTCTTCTCCCTGTTCTTGACGGTTCGTACCTATGCGGTAAACTGCGATACATACACCTCAGCAGGAAGGGTACCAGAGCCGATGCATGTGCAATGGCTTGACCCTAAACGATGTGATCGCTATTTCAATATCGCGTAAGCGTAATTCTTAACCGAACTTCGACGTTTTTGAAGATGGCTTGCTATAATCTATTTTGTTTTTCAATGTATGATATTCACTGAAACATACTGACTCAACTACGTATGACTGAAGCTCTGCACCTTTATATGACACAAAAACTCCATAGGCAAGCTTATTAGCACATGTTGGAGGTCCGGAGATATTCATCTGAATTGCAGGACGAATTCTTGCAGCAGATCCCATAACAATCGCTATGAACTCCTAGTGTCTCCTTAGGGATTTCCTGCACCAAGAGGTCTGGCTTGATTCTCCAATCCTTTTGTTCTTGGCAGGGACACTTTAAATGAATGTGGTGGGGATATTGACTTGAACAGATGGACAAGGGCGGCTGGGGATTGAATCCTGAATCTTGTCCCTGCCTGGAGAAGTCCTTTAGACCATTAGCCTACCAAATTATACCACAGTTCTCGAAAGTTTCTCTACCTGGTGCATTGAATTTTGCATGAATATTCTTGCTAATTTACTAGTTCATATATATGTTTTAGCATTAATGCTACTTCTACTTTCCAAGCTTGGTGAACATAAATTATACAATACTTTACTGTGTATTGCGCCATTGGTCGTCGCCGGACTACCCAAGCTACTTGAGCTCGTATCAAATTCACGTAGTGCAGCTGCTGCTCGATAACAATTCGAGATCACTCATCTTGATGCCGTCATTTTTGCAGCAGGACCTGTACCTGTTGAGATCCACAAGAATCGCTTTTCGAATGCTATACTCAACGAGAGACCTAAATCTCTAGCCAACAAGTATGAAAACGTAGTCCATTGTGCAGTAGAAACTACGTGGAGATTGCGCTCAAATAAAGTGCGATTTAAATGTCGTCCTAGAGAAACGTCTGAAGTCTGCAACAATATTCTGAATAACCAATGATAGGCTGACTGTCCAAGGCCAACCAACAGCAGATTGACATTATACCATTCTCATCAGTGAATTTATAAGCGAATGGCTACCAAGAGTCAGCTCACAGATTCTGCGCGCTCCTGAGTGGACTAGATCTTGTGCAAGAAGATGAAGTTCTTTGTTGTCAGTGCCTGCCTTCTCGTTGGCGCCTCGGCCATCCACCACGATATTATCCAGGCCAAGTGGGCCTCTTACAAGGCCCAGCACGGTAATGCTCAGTACGCAAAGCATGTGTGTTGGGAGAAAGCTGGATTATTCATTGAAAAATGAACACTGAAGCTTGAAAGTTTCTTCAAGGTACCGAGCTTAAATGTGTTTTAAATGATCTCGAACTTGAGTAATCGAGTTAATTTAAAACATATACTCGATACCTATACTGGCGGTTTTAGCTCCGGCAAGCAATGTGCGTAAGACGTCTATATCTTGCCCATAGATTTATATAAATTGTGAATTAATGGCTTCTTTATCAGTCACTGTTTTTTGATCAGGCAAGGAATACCACCCCTCTGAGGAGGCCACTCGCCTTAACAACTTCCTGCGGTCCACTCTCCAGATCGAGCAACACAATGCTCGCTTCCACCGCGGTGAGGTCGGTTATGAGCTGGGTCACAATGATATGTCTGACCTGAGCCAAGAGGAGCTTAACGCCAGCTTGGTCGGCAAGAGGACCATTAGCCTTGAAGGATTTAACTTCACTGATGTTCCCCCCATGGCTGGCCCACTTCCCGCCAGCGTCGACTGGAGGGAGCAGAACATTGTCACTCCCGCTAAGGTACGGACAAACTTTTCATATCGAATTCTTTCTATACGAAGTCAATATATGCAATATTATCCACAAAACGGCACAGATTGGGTTCGCCGAGAAACTAAGCTGCGCCATGCACAAAGCTATGCTGGCTCTCCGTCGACAACGAGAACGAATTCCAATACCTCGGTCTACTCATGATTTCTAAAGGCACCCCTTTCCTAGCTCTCATCACCAAAATATGTCTAAAGGCGCTATCTGCCGTGTCGATGATTAGAAATCCTCATCTCTTATCCATCTCAACGGCCTCGCGTCTCTTCGATTTAGAAGTCGCACCGACAGCCGCCTACGGAGTGGAGATCGTCTGAAAGGATCTAAACCGAACTTAAGCTCTTGAGTAGCCTGCGGGTATCCTACCTCAAACTAGTCCTGGGGCTCCACCGTACGACTCGTATATTTCGTCGGCGATATCCCCTTATTGAAGGAATAGCTCTAGAAACGCTTCTATCTTGCTGTAACGTCTCCCTACAACCACGCGCTGGCGATCTGCGAAATAGGTCGTCAAGATCAATTCCCACTTTCCAAACATGGGTGCAATAAACGGCCCTTCATGGAAGAGAGCGAATCGATTGAGGCTATATCCTGTGACAAGATCCACTGTACAAGGTGTGTACCTCATGCCCGCCAGCTACCACGAGCCAACCTCCTCATGTGTATGTGCGCGCTGTGGTCTTGTGTGTGAGAGACAGATAGATACCATGCTGCCAAATGTCCACATGTTCTGCATCTCGCTGGCCAGCCACCCTCCCACACGAACGAACTCGATCCTATTCATGATTTATGTCTTTGTATAAATATAATATACAGGGTGCGTTTTTAGTTAAATTAATGAATATTTTATTATTATAATATCATCAGTATCGCCGGACTCGTTTGAAGTTGCTATGAGAGGTGATCTAACTCCAATCTACATAGTGGAAGCACATATTTATAAAAAAAATACTTTCTTCCCCGATTTCTAAATTAGTCATTGATATGTGTCATTTATAGAGGCAGCTCGGTTGCGGATCCTGCTATGCTTTCGGCCCCCTGGGTGTCATTGAATCTGCCATTGCTCAGAAGACCGGAAAGCAAGTCGACCTTTCCGAACAGCAGGTTGTTGACTGTTCATACAGAACTATGGGAAAAAACAATAACGGCTGCGATGGAGGTCACGAACTCGTTACCATAAACTTCGTCAAAAAGAACGGCCTCGTGGAGGAGAGCCAGTACCCATACGTGTCTGGTGCGAGCAGGCATCACAATGCCTGTGAGCAATCGTCCGGACCCCACGGCAAAGGATTGCAGTTCCGCCGTATCCCCGCTAAGGACGAGAAGGCTCTCGCTGAGGCTGTTGCCCAATACGGAACCATAGTTGTCTCTATCCACGCTAGTAACAGCGACTTCCATCTCTATCGTGGCAATGCTATCTACGACAACCCCAATTGCCCCAAGAAGGTCACTCACCTCATGTCCGTCATCGGTTACGGATCTGAGGGTGGTCGCGATTACTGGCTCGTCAAGAACTCGTACGGTAGCAGGTGGGGAGACAACGGCTTTGGCAGGGTCCTTCGTGGTAACAACCAGTGCGGTATCGTGTCTGAAGACTCGTGGTCGATCACCGTGTGAACTCCATATTAGACAACGTTTCTGATTCGAAACCCGTCGACAGAAAGAGACTTAATTATTCGATTAAATAAATACAGTGATGTGGTAAAAAGTATTAGTGCTGTGAGGCTGTTGGCTGCGATGAGTGTAACTAGTAGATATTTATGTGTTATAAAATAATTTTGTTCTCTTTTATTAATATCTGCAGTCTCTTTTACTAGAGGTATATGATGTAGAACTATAATATCTACATTATCTCTGTATGTGATCAGTTTGCAAACGGTTCTTGATCTCATGCACACCACGGATCATCCGGTTAAAATAGCTGGTGATGTTAATATTCCTATCATACGTAGGGCTAATGAGTCTTAAGCTTTTTTGAACTCGAAAGCAGCGCTGTTAATTTAATTGATGCTTAAGAAACAACCTGTTTGAAGTGTAATCCAATCCCCACTCCTACGGAAGGCGCCACACTCAACTACTGCTGACTACGATTCTGGTATTTTGGATGATGCAACAAATCCCATTACAACCGCTATAAACTCCTAATGTCTCGTTAGGGATTTCCTGCACCAACAGATCCGGCTTAATTCTCCGATCCTTTAAATGTTCTAAAGATCGACAGTTTTGTTCTTGGCAGGGACATTTTAAATAAGTGTGGTGGGGATATTGACTTGAACAGATAGACAAGGGCAGCTGGGGATTGAATCCTGAATCTTGTCCTGCCTGGAAACGTACTTTAGGCCATCAGCCTACCAAATTACACCACAGTTCTTGAGAGTTTCTCTGCCTGGTTCGTCAAATTTTGCACGAATATTCTTACTAATTCACAAGGTCATACATTTATTAGTATTAAAGGTAGTTCTACTTTGCACATTTGGTGAACATAAATTATACAATACTTTACTGTATATTGCGGTCGTCGTCGGGCTACCCAAGCTACTTAAGCTCGTATCAAATTCACGTAGTGCAACTACTACTCGATAACAATTCGAGATCACTCATGTTGATGCCGTCATTTTTAGAGCAGGGTCTGCACTTGTTGAGAACCACAAGAACCGTTATCGCTTTTGGAACGATATACTCAACGAGAGACCTAAGCCTTTAGTCAACAAGTCTGAAAGTGATCCATTGTGTAGAAGAAACTACGTGGAGGCGGCGTTCAAGTAAAGTGCGATTTAAATGTGTCCTAGGGAAACGTGTGGAACCAGTCATAGGCTGACTGCCCAAGGCCAACCAGCAGTAGATTGACATTAAACCATTCTCATCTGGGTATTTATAAGCGAATCGCTACCAAGAGTAAGCTCACAGATTCTACGCGCTCCTAAGTGGACCAGATCTGGTGCCAGAAGATGAAGTCCTTTGTTGTTAGTGCCTGCCTCCTTGTTGGTGCCTCAGCCATCCACCACGAGATTATCCAGGCCAAGTGGGCCTCTTACAAGGCCCAGCACGGTAATGCTCAGTACGCAAAGCATGTGTGTTGGGAGAACGCTGGATTATTCATTGAAAAATGAACACTGAAGCTTGAAAGTTTCTTCAAGGTACCGAGCTTAAATGTGTTTTAAATGATCTCGAACTGGAGTTATCGAGTTAATTTAAAACATATACTCGATACCTATACTGACGGTTTCAGCTCCGGCAAGTAATGTTCATAAGACGTCTATATCTTGCCCATAGATTTATATAAACTGTGAATTAATGGCTTCTTTATCAGTCACTGTTTTTTGATCAGGCAAGGAATACCACCCCTCTGAGGAGGCCACTCGCCTTAACAACTTCCTGCGGTCCACTCTCCGGATCGAGCAACACAATGCTCGCTTCCACCGCGGTGAGGTCGGTTATGAGCTGGGTCACAATGATATGTCTGACTTGAGCCAAGAGGAGCTTAGCGCTATCTTGGTCGGCAAGAGGACCATGAGCCTTGAAGGATTTAACTTCACTGATGTTCCCCCCATGGCTGGCCCACTTCCCGCCAGCGTCGACTGGAGGGAGCAGAACATTGTCACTCCCGCTAAGGTACGGAGAAACTTTTCATATCGAACCCTTTCTATACGAAGTCAATACATGCAATACAATATTATCCACAAAACGGCACAGGTTAGGTTCGCCGAGAAACTAAGCTGTACCATGCACAAAGATACGCTGGTTCTCCGTCGACAACGAGAACGAATTCCAATACCTCGGTCTACTCATGATTTCTAAAGGCGCCCCTTTCCTAGCTCTCATCACCAAAATATGTCGAAAGGCGCTATGTGCCGTGTCGATGATTAGAAATCCTCATCTCTTATCCATCTCAACGGCCTCGCGTCTGTTCGATTTAGAAGTCGCACCGACAGCCGCCTACGGAGTGGAGATCATCTGAAAGGATCTAAACCGAACTTAAGCTCTTCAGTAGCCTGCGGGCATCCTGCCTCAAACGAGTCCTGGGCCTCCACCGTTCGGCACGAAACAAGCTCGTATATTTCGTCGGCGATATCCCCTTATTCAAGGAAGAGCTCAAGAAACGCTTCTATCTTGCTGTAACGTCTCCCTACAACTACGCGCTAGCGACCTGCGAAAAAGCTCGTCAAGATCAACTCCCACTTTCCAAACACTGGTGCAATGAATGGTCCTCTATGAAAGGGAGAGAATTGATTGAGGCGATATCCTGTGACAAGATCCATCCAAGCATTGTAACAATGGCAGTTCCTTTAATAAACCAATACAGCTTAACCTATACTTTTGCCGTACAAGGTGTGTACCTCACGCGCCAGCTACCACGAGCTAACCTCCTCATGTGTATGTGCGCGCTGTGGTCTTGTTTGTGAGAGACAGATAGATACCATGCTGCCAAATGTCCACATGTTCTGCATCTCGCTGGCCAGCCACCCTCCCACAGGAACGAACTGATTAGATCATGCGGCTAAGCTTCCCTCACGGATACACACACAGATGCAAGAGAGTTGTTCTCATGCCACACTCCATCCTATTCATGATTTATGTCTTTGTATAAATATAATAATATAATATACGACAGGGTGCGTTTTTAGTTAAATTAATGAATATGTTATTATTATAATATCATCAGCATCGCCGGACTCGTTTGAAATTGCTATGAGAGGTGATCTAACTGCAATCTACATAGCGGTAGCACGTATTCAAAAAAATACTTTCTTCCCCTATTTCTAAATTAGTCATTGATATCTATGTGTCATTTATAGAGGCAGCTCGGTTGCGGAGCCTGCTATGCTTTCGGCCCCCTGGGTGTCATTGAGTCTGCCATTGCCCAGAAGACTGGAGAGCACGTCGACCTTTCCGAACAGCAGGTTGTTGACTGCTCGTACAGAACTGTGGGAAGAAACAACAACGGCTGCAAGGGAGGTCACGAGCTCGTTACCATAAACTTCGTCAAAAAGAACGGCCTCGTTGAGGAGAACCAGTATCCATACCTGTCTGGTGAAAGCAGGCATCATTATACCTGTAAGCAATTGTCCGGACCCCACGGCAAAGGATTGCAGTTCCGCCGTATCCCCGCTAAGGACGAGAAGGCTCTCGCTGAGGCTGTTGCCCAATACGGAACTATAGTTGTCTCGATCAACGCTAGTAACAGTGACTTCTATTTCTATCGTGGAAGTGCTATCTACGACAACCCCAATTGCTCCAAGAAGGTCACGCATGTCATGTCCGTCATCGGTTACGGATCTGAGGGTGGTCGCGATTACTGGCTCGTCAAGAACTCCTACGGTACCAGGTGGGGAGACAATGGCTTTGGCAAGGTCCTTCGTGGTAACAACCAGTGCGGTATCGTGTCTGAGGACTCGTGGTCGATCACCATGTGAATTCCAGATTAGACAACGTTTCTGAGTTGACTGAAGGCGAATCAATTATACGATTAAATAAATACAGTGATGTAGTAAAACGTATTAGAGCTATTTTGTCCTGAAGTACTTGTGAAATATTAGAATGTCTGTTTACTCCCTTTACGAAGGGCTGCTGCCAGTTTTCATTCTAGTTTGGTTCTGCTTCCTGGTTCTGGTTTCGCGCTCCGGTGGTGCTTAAGAGACAGACTCCAAAGGGGAACGTCGAGGGCATGGACGCTCTGGGGATCCCGGAGGAAGAGGTCCCACCCCAAGACGGGGAGGGCGAGGACGTCTCTAGCGAAAACGGGGCCATGCAGGGCAGAGTGAGGGCGAATTCGCGACGATGGAAGACTCCTTGTGGGAGCTGCGAAGGGAGGTAAGGGCCCTCGCCCCCTTCACTACCCCGCGTAATAAAGAGATGGCGGCTATAAGAAAAGCTGGCCAATGCTGCAAGTGGACTCCAGCTGGACTGTGAGAAGTGCGGCTACCTGCGGAGGACCACCAGGAGGGAGATGGAGGGCCTGCGAGCCACAAACGGGGCGCTGCGCAGAGAGCTTACCACTGACTTCAGCTCATTAAAGGGGAGTGACTGTCGACATTGATACAGCGACTGGTGGGCGCGGATCAATCGATACTCACACCAGGGGCCGTCCGGGCAGTGGTGATAACAAGAGCGAGGGACGCCGATGAGAGCCTGCTAAAAGAGGTCGGGTGCAATTCCCACAGGCGCTAGGGGTATTTTGATTGGGGGACGGGGAAGTCTGTGGAAGTCATAACCATTGAAGGAACACACCGAACTGAGGGTGAGGGATATCGTTTTTGGTGGTCGGCATGATCGGGAAGGACCGGACAATGGGGGAAGAAGCCATCGGGGAATTCCAAAGGGTGGTACGAACAGTAATTTCGAAACCTACGGAGATGGGCCACCAGGGCAGGCTGCTCTGCTACCTCCGGAGCGAGGGTAGGTCTCGGATCATCTCGCGGTTGGAGCTGTGCTGCCCAAAGAGCGAGGTCGCAGGGGAGCTCGAGGTGTGCCAAAACCCAAGAGACACACCGGGAGGAGGAGACAACCCTCAGTCTAGCGTTGCAAACAGTACGGCCAGAATATGCGTAGGAAAAGGCAGGGCATTTGCAGACATAATCAAGGACCTCAGGGAACGGAAGCACAGATCATGCGTCCGAGAGGTGCATGGGGCAGAGATAAAGGGGGTCATTCAGAACAAAGAAGGAGAGGTTTTTTTTAGAGTTCGGAAGCTTTTTGAGGGCGTCGGGAAGGTTCTAGCTGGGAAGATCGAGAGTCAGCCGGGGGTCGTGACAGACGACAAGCCGAAAGCAGGGGGACCCACGAGAGCGATCGCGCTGTGGAGGATTTACCGTCTGCTGAATCAGACCGAGCTGGCGAGGGAACTTAGATCTGAGATGGTGATCGACCTGGGCAAGAGCGAGGAGGTCAGGCTGGGGCGACAGACAGGTTTGTAAACACTGCCTTAGATCGAGATTCCGTAAATCACCAAAGAATGGCTTTACCAGGTACAGGCGTTGTGTCATTTATGTCAGCCCTGCACTGGATCGGCCCACTTTTATCGAGATTGGAATGTCTCTAGTGGTATCCGTGGGTTCGACGAAAATTTCCTTGCCTACAAACTATTATAGAACCTCCTGTTCCGTCGGAGCGTAAAGCAATCACATTTGATTTGATTCTCGAATCTACAAACACGATGCATACGTCCGGGGGGCTAAAGCACGATGTCTCAGAGAAAAGCACTCAACTGGAAACCCGCTTCTGTTTATCTATAAAATGCTATTGATTCTTCAACTGAGTTATGGGATCTTTTTTTCATAGAGCTTAAAGGTAAATCCTGCATGGATACCAGGCCTCGCAACTAAGGTATTTGCCTAGTAGTGTCAGACTCTTACTGACTAAACCCAGAACCGATTTTGACTTGGGGCACTGACCGGGACTGTCAAAAGTATTACTTCAGTCAGTGCCTTGCAGGGACCGGCAGTTGATTCCAACCATGTCCTATCCCTCAGTTCCTCCTCTGGGGCGAACCCTCCCGCCCAGCCTCAGCGGGTGGGTTCCGAGTATTTTCCCTTCGGACCAGCTCTGCTGTCCGCGCCCGTTCTAGCCTATCCTTCTCCCGAAGGGTGCTTTCGGCTAGTGTGCTTCCTCTGTCCCACTTGTCTCTGGCCAGGCACATCTAGGAAACGAACCCTCGAATCCCGTCTTGCATGGCTCTTGTCAGTTCGGTGTCTGCGATCTCCTGCCGTACCTGCTTTGTGACTCTACATGCTGCCAGTGTTGAGTTACGGGATCTCGATTTGGAGAAGTATCTACAAGGTGATCATTTGTAGGGGAGAGGTTATTCGCACTACTATGACGTCAGACTTGGGACTCTCTTCTTAGGGATGTCAGGCAACTCAGGTCAGCTCCTATCTTTGTTCGTGAAGAAAAGAAAAAAATTTAAATTATTTTATCTTTTGTTTAACATGAACTTAAGTATTGCAAATTGTTCAGTCAATAAACAGCAATGTGAATGAATAAACGAATGAATCCGAGTTTCCCTAAAGCTGTTGTGCATCCCTTCGATCGCATGCTAAATTTAGTTGACGTTCCTCGTTGCCTTCCAGATACAGTTAAATATCTTAAATACGCTGACAGTTCAAAAATTTACTGCAAATAGCTTGTCCTGAGTTCTCTAATAATTGTATGTTTAAAGTTGTATATACATATATGTGTTCTGCTTCCGACAAACCATTGGTTGTTTGTCAGTTAACTTATTGATTAGCAGCCATATTTAAACAAACGTATTCATATGAATAAAGGGGCTCAAACCCTGTTTTTGAGACGCTTAAGTTAGAATTTTAATGCCCAAATCCTATGCTGTAATCGGATGTTTCATCCTATCAACGGCATTGAGAGGATAGAGTACATGAATCCCTGGTGGTGTTATACAAAGGGGTACTGTGTACTTCGTGTTGGGAACATTACGAACCGTTCGCTGGGGAAAAGGAATCAAAGTGGACTCCTTCATGGCGTATATATTGTGTAAAGGCGTATATATATATACACACATATAAGAGAACTTAAGCATTGTAAAAACTGCAGTTCCTTTAATAAATCAATAAAGCTTTACCTTTACCTTTACACATTGTGATACAAATTTCTATAAAAGATTGTGCGATAATGTTCAAATAAATGATAATTACAGAAGTAAATCAACTTCAATGGTTCTGAAGGACTGCACTACAGACAATTCGATCCGTCACTTTACAAGTGACCGCGGTTAAAAGAACAGCTCTGTTATTTTCAGGGTTTGTCCCGCAGCGAGATTTGTGAACAGGGATGATCCAGGCGATACGGTACAGTTGATAAACTGATTCCAGTTTGTTGAAACAAATTACTGGATAACGGTGTCGAAGTCAGCCTTCGCAAAGTCCAACCAGTCCTCAGCCACCTTCGTCGCAGTTGTCCAGTTTTTGATACGTGCGTTATTTAAATAGCTCAACAACAGGAGAGCAGTACGAACACGTTCACCAACATTCATGGTCATAAATTCATTTTAGCATTAATGCTAGGTATACTTTTCGCACTTCGAGAACATATCTTATACAATGTGGTGCGTTACCGGGCTGCCTTATGCTTACTGAATTTTACGCATGTATCAAATCCACGTAATGTGACTGTTACTCGATAACAATTCCAAATCACTCATGTGGATGGCGTCATGCTGACAGCAGAGTCTGCTCTTGTTGACAGCTGCAAGCATAGCTATCGCTCTTCAAACACTATGTCAACGAGAAACCTAAATCTCTAGTCTAGAAGTTTGAAAAAGTAGCATATTGTGCGAGCAAGTAGAAACGACGTGGAGACGGCGTACTAGTAAAGTTCGATTTAAATGTCGTCGTAGAGAAACATGTTAAGTCTGCATCAATATTCTGAATAACAAATCATAGGCTGACTGTCCAAGGCCAACCAACAGCAGACTGACATCATATCACTCTCATCGGGGCACTTATAAGCGGATCGTTACCAAGAAAAAGCTCACAGTTTCTGCAAGTTCCTGAGTGGACTAGATCTGGTGCCAGAAGATGAAGTTCTTTGTTGTTAGTGCCTGCCTTCTCGTTGGCGCCTCGGCCATCCACCACGAGATTATCCAGGCCAAGTGGTCCTCTTACAAGGCCAAACACGGTAATGTTCAGTGAGCAGACATTTGCTTTCCAGCGGAGTCTGTAGCGTTTATTTGAAATATGAATGATATAATTTGAAAAAAACGTTTAGGCTCAATACCCAACCGGCGCTGAGAGGTCTCAGCACCAACGAACAATGTTTGTGAGATGTCTACGGCGCCCACATAAACTCGGAATTAATGACTTCTTTATCAATCATAATTTTTTGATTAGGCAAGGAATACCACCCCTCTGAGGAGAGTACTCGCCTTAACAACTTCCTGCAGTCTACCCTCGAGATCGAGCAGCACAATGCTCGCTTCCACCGCGGTGAGGTTGGCTATGAGCTGGGTCACAACGACCTGTCTGACCTGAGTCACGAGGAGGTTAGGACCAGGTTCCTCGGCAAGAAGACCATCAATCTTGACAAGTTCAACTTCACTGATGTCCCCCCTCTGACTCTCCCTTCTCGCCCCCGCAGCGTCGACTGGAGGGAGAAGAACATTGTCACTCCCGCTAAGGTACGGAGAAAGTTTACACATGGAACACCTTTTATGCAAAATCAATATATGCAATATTACTAGATTGTGACAATTTTTTGCAATCTACAGAAGGATAACATATATTAAAAAAAATACTTTCTTTCTATATTTCTAAGTTAGCTCTTGACATGTGTGGTTTATAGAGTCAGGCCAGTTGTGGATCCTGCTATGCTTTCGGCACCCTGGGTGTCATTGAATCTGCCATTGCCCAGAAAACCGGAAAGCACGTTGACCTCGCTGAGCAGCAGGTTGTTGATTGCTCGTACATGATTGAAGGAGACATGAACGGTGGCTGTGACGGAGGCCACGAGGTCGTTGTCATGGACTATGTCAAAACGGCCGGTCTCGTTGAGGAGACTCAATACCCCTACAAATCTGGCACAACCAAGCATCATTACAGGTGTCAAACCAATAAGGGTTCCCATGGCTTGGGACTGAAGTACTGCCGTGTCCCCCCTAACAAAGAGGACGCTCTCGCGGATGCTGTTGCCCAATACGGAACCATGGTTGTCTCGATCTCCGGTGAGAACAGGGATTTCCAGCTCTACCGTGGAAAGATCTATGACAACCCCAGTTGCCCCAAGGAGGTCGATCACGTTATCTCCATCATCGGTTACGGATCTGAAGGTGGCCGCGACTATTGGATCGTCAAGAACTCCTGGGGCGCAGGATGGGGAGACAACGGCTTTGGCAAGGTTCTTCGTGGTAACAACCAGTGCGGTATCGTCTCTGACAACTCGTGGTCCATCTCCGTCTAGGTTCGAGATCAGGCAACGTTTCTGATTCGAAAGCCTTCGACTGATGGCGGCTTAATTATTCGATGAAATAAACACTGTTATATAGTAAAAATCTCCAGTGCTGTGGGTTTGTTGCATTACGACGACTATGACTAGTAGTTATAGTTATCTTTTTGCCAGATGTAGATGATAACCAGTAGAACTAGATACATTTAGATTCTACAATTCTCGCACCTTTGTATGTGATCAGTAAGACAATGGTCCTACGGTTGATACTACGGTTATGATCGCTGCGGATTCTAATATTTCTATCATAGGTCAGGTAGGGCAGATGAGTCTTTGGCTAAGAACCTGTTTGGAGTGTAATCCAGTCTCCACTCATACGGAAGACTCCCCATTCAACTGCTGACTACTGATTCTTATACTTTAGATGATACAACAATTAGTGAACCTGCTGTTGAGTCAGGGCATGAAGCAATCACGTTTGATGTGATTCTCGAATCTACAACACTATGAATTTTTCCAGGGACTAAAGTACAAATCGATGGACGATAACAGCATTGGACTCCAATATGACATAAATTTGATTTTGTTCTTCAATGATGGCTTCCTTGTAAATGTGTTACTAAATATGTTAGTTGTTGCCGATCTCATGAATTAATTTGCAGCTCCGTTTAATTTAGCTGGGCATACTTGTTCCAGAAGTGCATATATGTATCGTTTAAAACGGTTCCTCGCTATTAATCCAAAAGACCCTATGCTGTCCCGATGGTTGGCTATATAGCGCCACAGAATTCTCACAAAAATCTCGATTTTAAGGGCAGTCGACCTTTCTTCAGATAAGCCAGATACGCCAATTGCCGGTTACAGTGTTGTAGCCTGGCAGTCTTCATTGCAACAACAAATAAGGAGCAAGCTATAATATCTGTAGAAAGTTTAATGACTGTGTCCCTGGCCCTCCCAATGGTTCGAAGACCAATGGTCTAAAGTTGTACTCATTCATTAATGAGTCGCATTTTCTATTCTTGGCTTGTGTGTTCGCCAGAATGAAATCCCAAATCAGAATTTTACCTCTCGAAAAGGGGATTAACGGCAAACCATCAGGAAGATTTTCATCAGAGCGAGAAATACCTGCTGGCTCACGAATGCAAGGAATAGGTATGGAACGAAGAGCTCTGGCCAAAGCCTCTTTTAATGGAGTGTCTCGGGCCATGATCCTCAATTTTTCAACAAAAGAAATCATAACGACCAAGAGAATCAACCGGTTCTCCACAGCAACAGAAATGTAGAGAAACTAGATTACTTCACAAACGTAAACCTACAGCAAGATTGATACATTGATCATTAAGTCAAGTTCCGATTTGAGATGAGGGAAAAGCATTAAGCCATGCTCCGGCCCAAGACCTAAAGAGGACCTACAACCTGGCACGTTCCACATCGCTCGAAGCTTGATACGGACAAAGAATCGATAAATTGATCATTGAATAAGTCCTGTCGGTCTTGGAGTCTTACTTGTGCACTGGGCATACTATTGCTGTTCGAAAAATATCGGAGATTTCATATGTATCGATTGACCTCCTGAAAATCCATGAAAGCGGAGTGCACACTGATAGCCCCAGTTTCTTCATAACGAAGTATTGTATGTTGTTTGGTGTTTACCTTAATTTCGACTGTGGTTTTCTTAGGTGATGATGGATATTTTCCGCACTGACATCCACATCGTGAACTATGTACATTAGAGGTCCTTCCGGTAAAGACGGTGGTTTTCTACTCGGGCGTCGTGCTAGCTCATCATTGCGTGGGTACGTGTCCTCGAAAATGTTCTTCAATATTCCAGCCCTTTCTTTGTTATCTGTAATAAAGCTACCGTCACTTCGTTGAAGTGAAGTTAGTGTGTCGTTTAGTTCGTTTTGGAGTGTGTCTTGTGATCGGCGCTTTCATAGCTTTCAAAGAACGACATCCAGTCCATGTGGTCTAATTGCCATTTCAGTGTAACAAACTCGCCTCTTTCATAGTCTAGCCCAAGAGTCTGTGGTTCAGTGTCTACCGGGCTGCTTGCAAGAATTAATTCTACAAGGTGGTGGTCGAATCGTAGAGGACTTGGTAGAACCTTCACCCTTGACACAGAATCATCGTTACATAAAACAATGTCCAAAATAGTTGATGTGTTTTTAATACGTCTGGTAGGATCTGTTACAAATTGAGCAAGCCCATGTGTCGCACAGAAACCCGACAAGAGGCTCTCTTTCGTTATTTCGTCGGCTGCTCCTGGCTTTTCAAAGGTTTCCCAGTCAATTTGCGGCTGATTGAAATCTCCGGCTATGACAACTGTGTGGCCCGTTTCGATGAGGTTCGAAAGTTCTTCAGTAAGATATTGCACTCTATTTCTAAGCTTAGCCAATCTCCCGAACGGTGAGAAGTAGACGGATACCATTCAGATTGTTCTATCAGAATATATCATGTCACAAGCAACTATTTCCGATGTGGCTTCGAGCACGTCAATTTCAGCACAGGGGAGACCCTTTTTAACTTGCAGAAGTACTCCGCCTCCCCTCAAACCTGTCTTTGCGGAACACTTCGAAGTTTCCTCCACCACTTAGTTCCGCGGAGTTGACAGAGTCTTTGGATAACCACTCGAAGATCTTCGCGATGTCGATGTTTCGCTCCTTAGGTATAAATGAAGTGTGTCGATCGCACCTTCTTTCTGTGGTGAACGTTTGTGCAGATGCAGCGGGCTCCGTGTTTCAATCGGTTTTGATTTTAATCATGGGGGTCGTCGTCATTATCCTCATTTGTTTGAAGTCATGCCTTCGGATATGATGCTTCTATGGCTGTTTCACGTAGGGGACCTCTAAAGTGTGGGATCTCGGTGTCTACTTCCCATAACAGTGATCAGATCATCGTCAATAACAGTGTTGTAGTCCATATCTACTTCTACATCGAACCTCTAGTCACTACTACGCCCCTTCATTTTCTTTACCCTTATAGGATGAACGTTGCCATTTTCTTTCAGATGATTGTACACTGCTTCTGCGGTCACCGTTGGACACATGAGTGAAATGTGCAATCGTCTTTTTATTTTTCCTTGTTTTGATAGATGGAACCCTGGGTTGATACCCTGGTAGTCGCTCCTACAGTTGTTCAGATCGCTGTATCCGTTTTACGCGTTAATCTACGCGTTGTAAGTGCACTTTTTCTCAAGTCAGGTCTCTTAGCTTTGGACTCCTGATGATTGAGTTCCGATTCATGCGGCAAGCGTGTTATGTTAGCGCCTCGACTCCGTCCCTTGTGTTGCATCTCCGTCAAGGGCCTTCGGCTTCGACTGTCCGACCGCCCTCTCGAATCGTTTCTCTTGTGGACCTTACGGAGATTTCACCGAGTTTACTTTTGCGTTGTTATTCACATCAGCTGATTTGGGCGGGCTGCACCTTAGATGTATCTATCCACCACACGCCGTGCACTTTATGCTAGTTTCTTTTCTGCCGTTGATAACAGCTTTGCAATCCAGGCATGCGGATCTTCTCCTCTCCTTCACACTGTTGTTCTCGTCACTTTCAACGTTTTTCCTCGTTTTGTTAATAGTCGATCTGGTCATCTCCGTGGGAAAAGTCGGAAAGCTGATCGTACTTGTTATTTGCCGACTCTAGCGTTGGGCTTCGTATGCCGTGTACCAACGCGAGTGTTCCGCGAAATTGCTGGCGAGACTCACACAAGCCTACACAAGCCTTGTAATCATTTATAATTGTCTAGTATGAACATATGCCGTCTATTCTGCCAGAGGTTCATTAGATGACGTAGAACTACGTACACACCATAATTCCCTTACCTTTGTGTGTGGTCAGTAAGACAATGGTTAATGATCGAATGTATACAAACGGATTCTGGTTAAAATCACTGGTGATAAATATGAAATCTTCCCAGTGGTCGTACAAACGATCCCGTAAACGTCTTCAATGATTTTATTTTGAACGTTTGACGTTTCGAATAGTGCCAGCAACTACAAACCCGTACCACGAAACGAACGAAATATAGTATATAATAGTAAGTCGTAGGTTCAGTGTGAAAATAGCGCTGGAATAATCTGCTCCTATGAGTAATATGGCTGCAAGTAAGGATGAGATGGATGGGATATCTATAGTTGTTTACGAATCCCGTCTAAACGATACCAGAGAAGTGGTGAGTGCCTTCGAAATGTATACAATTGCTGTTATCTTCCAACACCAATACTAGCTTTACCGATAATGGCTTGTACATTTACTGTCTACGCAAGTGGTATTTTATTGATAGTATATCTGCGACATTGGGCCCACATCAAGTGCACCCAGACGTACAAAAAGCCATCAAGCTGTTTTATCTATTTACCCCGTCCTATCGTACCCTGTATCAAGGAAGCCATCAACAACACTGAGGTGTCAAGAGGCACGAAGAGGTCAAAGGGGCGAGATAGAATGCGCCGGCGTCAAAAAAATGGTTCCTCGAAACACCGAGTGATTTCGAGCAGGAAGCGGAAACTGTGGCAGCTGCGGCGGTAACAGTGGGGATCCAGTGACCACTAGCCTGCTGCAAACCGCCGAAGAGCCCGTCAAATGGATCGGCGGATAGGGCACCAGCTAAGATGAGTCCAAGTGCCGGGACGCCCTTCGCTCAGGGACGCGCCCCGAAGCCTAACGCCAGTACCTCGCCACCGAAACTGCGGTTGCATCGCGGCCGCTGCTTTCAATCCTGGCAAATGCTATATGCCGCGACGCTATTGCTGCATTGCGCGGAATTCGGTAAGCGCAAGAATCTGTTCCAATAATTAACGACAGACGCGGAGCGAAAGGCGAACCGGACGCAAGTAATGGCGTCATTTCCGGTCTTTGAGCTTCGGCTGGTGTGGGACGCTGGGTGAGACAGTGAGGCCGAGGCTCCTCTCACTCAGTAGCAGCGGGCCTCAAGTAGAGACCCCGAAACGGGCGAAGACACCAGCAAGCAATGCGAGAGGGAGAACCAAGTGCGTGAACGGAACCGAGACGAAGTGATACACGTCTACCCTTGGGGACTTTTGAGGCCTGAACAAGAAGCAAGACGAAAGGAAATGCCTTGCATTGTGCCATCAAGCCCAACTACCCCCCCCCCCCCCCAGTAATGACAATGCGCGGCATGGGCAGTCACCCAGCAGGCAGGTCCCCTACATGGCCTGCTGAACGGCGATGCAAAGTACATCGTAAAGGCCCAAAATAGAAGCCTTTTCCTGATTTCGATCGGTTAAATGATTCGATCCGTTAAGCGTTGGATAACTAACATAACAGTGCTCGAAACAGTGTTCCGTTTGAACGCATATTGAGAACGCCCGCTGCGAACGGTGGACTCAACCCATCACTATCCAATTGTCCTTTAGCAAAGCTATGAGCGCGAAAGGTCTCCTCAGCCTTTGCAAACGAATACGTCGAGTAGGGTCATAGCACCGTCGAATGTTACGCTAGTGCAAATATTCAGAGTACGCTATTGTTGTGTTTCAACTGGCCCATAGCTACTGGTCACGGACGCGAAATGAATGTATTATACAACCTTCCCTGTGATCGCTTGAACATGCAGGACTACTGAAAGACGCCTATCTGCCACGTTTCGTATGAATTCGGGCATGTCAATCCGAAAGGACAGTGTGGACACGACCTCTTCAGACAGTTTCTATTCAGCATGCGTACACAAAGTCTGCTGGACATCGACCAGAATGCATAGCGGACAAAAAAAAAGAAGGCCCACTGGCCACAGTGAAGAGGGCTCATGTTTTTCCTGCAAAAGGCAATCCCATTAGTAGGTGGTAGAAACATCTAGTGCAAGGAGACCCTTAGTATAGCGCGGAGTCTTTTAACTATATTATTACTCTGCCTGACCTTATCAATGAAGGCTCAGTCTGGTCGAGTTGCTTACGCAGTCGATGTTCGAACGTTGGGGATGTACGAGGCGTCTACTTGACAACCTCGCCAAGATTCTGCCGCGAAAGGATAGCTTGATACTGTAGTACAGAGGGGAGAACCAAAGGAGAACGCGCAAATATTACCATATGAGTGAAGCCAGAGTAGCCGCCTGCGGTCATTGAGATGCAGGCGTGGCCTCCCCAGATTTTGACCATGCCGAGCCATGGAAGCAAAGACCTATTGGTGTCATCGGAGGCGTTCATCCGCTACGTGTACACAGACATGGACCTAGCCGCTTTTAGCTGTCCGGATCACTCGCATCGCTGATGAAATTTCTCTGCCGTTTGTCACCGTATTCGTTCTCGGAGTTCTCAATCTAGGGGAGATATTCGTTTAAAGTTTACCTTAGTTAGTTCAGGCCAAACTCGTGCTTGCTTCTCATATGCATCGCACAGAAAGGTAAGCCCGTAGAAACTGTATTTGGGACAGACATTTTTACTGTAGGTGAAGAAGTATGAGTGTATCCGAAGCAAGTCGAGAAACAGTCATTTAACTGAGGAACACTGCGCCAATACACGGTCCCTTCACCGGAATTTAACATACAATGGGCCTTTAATGAAGGCCTAGCTCTCACACGGGCCGCTTTCAAAGGATAGATCATCATACCACATCGATACTATACATTGTAATTCGCGCAGATACCTTCCTGTGAGCAAACACAGAACGGGAATGCGTCTCGTAGCAGTATTATTAGAATTACTAATACGAACATTTATTCTACTTTTTCGTAACAACTGTACACATTTATGTAACATATAACAATCATACATAACAATTATTGTATGTTTGAATATATATATGATATATGTTTCGCAAGCCCATACATGCCACTGCATTGATACAGCCATTAACGTCGCTTTATTATTTGTCTGTTCTTTCACTACTCCGTTCTTTGCCCTTTGACGAATGTCCAAACACGACCAGCCATGGACTGCGAAACAGTTACACATGATGCCCCACATCGTCGTTTGTGCCTTTCTCCCTGTGGTGCAACAGAGCGAGCCCCAGAGCGTAATGTTCGCGGTACGAGTTCCGCGTTCTGCAGTGCCTTCTCTGCCTGTCGAGGCGCTCAAATCAGAGACATTGTTCCATCGAGTTCGAGTCGTAGCCGGCACAGATTTTGCTCGGACGTCCATTTTGTTTTGGCGTTTTGCATCGTCGTCGTCAGTTACCGCCTGTCTCAGATTCAGTAAATTCCTCGCATCTAACCAACCCCACCCCATCTTCCGTAGACGCTTGCCGATACTCTACACTCAGAGTCCCGAGCTGTCCCCCATTTACATACTGTCCCAGTATCGACTGGTCTCGGAACTTGTCCCGTTGCGGTGACTATACACTAGTGGCCGTCAAACAGCCGAGTAAGTGGTAATGGATGCCATCACGCTTGTGTGTACCCGCATTGTGTACGGAGCTGTTACCACCCCGGCACGCTTTCTTCGCAACAACGCGAATCACCCTCGTTCCTATCCTCCCCCTGTCTACGGCTACCTCCGATGTATCGAACCCCTCTTGCCCCAACAGTATGAACTCGTCGAGGCCGCTTGTCGCGGGGGTTTTCTTGCTCTCTTCCTTTCTCTCCCGCTGATTCTCCGGTCTCTGTAGACTCCTGCTGCTGGTGCTGCTGGCTCTCGAGTTTGGACCTCGGAAGTTTTTGGTTGAAGTTTGGTGGTGTCGACGACGGTTGTGGCCGCCGGCAGCCAGCCGGCGCTCGCGACAGCCGCCAGGGGCGCCCGTGCCAGCATCCGAGCCTGAAATTGGCGCCGACAGCGTGAAGGAAATTTAGATTTATGGTGACGCCGTCAGACGAACGAAGCGAGTCGGTCGACTCTCAGGCCTGTGCCCTTCGCGCGATCCCCAACCGTCGTACCGAAGAGAGAACCGAGAAAAAGAGGAGCGGAATGAAGGTTGGCTAAGGAAGTAACGGAAGCAAGAAACGAGGCAAGCCTGTCTGCGCAGGCCAAGACGACGGACCGTCGAAGCATGCGGACAATTTGAAGTGGGCAGGCACTCCGTTGCGGGTGGTCACCCCCCTCCGCGCCCCTGTCAAGGCTTCTCAACCTTTTCAGATGGTCGGCGTGAGAAGGGACCAACGAGAGGAGATCCAGAGACAGAAAGAGAACGAGGAGTAGAGGAAGAAGCAGAGAACCTTGAAGGTTCAGGCGGTGGGAATTTATGTGCACGCGACTTCGTCGGGTGACTCTGGCAGGCCGTCGAGCGGGGGGCAGGGGCCGACCTTTCGTCAGAGTCGACCACGCATGCGAACACGACCAGGCGACCGATGGTAAAGCCGCTGACTGAAGATTGAGCACTCGAGATCGCGTCGAGCCGCGACGTCATCCTCGTCCCAGTGGTTAGCTCGCTGAGTGGATTGGGAATGGGCTCAGGCTTCATTCGCAGCGGATGCGGGCGCTGTTGGGGCGTGAGGCCTCATGCAACCCTCCAGATCAGACTTGGACATCCGCGACAACGATAGCGATTACGGCGGAAAACACCATGACGGAATGGCAATGCCCACATCACCACGACAGCCATGGGAGCGGAGGTGTCGGCCAAGGGGTCCAGTCCAATCACCATTTCTCAAGCAAGCAGCTACTCTGACGAGCTTATGAGCAATGAGCACGCAACACAACGACAACCGGCGTTAAAGAATTGGGTCTAATACCGCTAACCCCCTCATAACTAATTAGCAATGAATGATCGAATGATTGGTTAAAATAACCAACAAGCCTTTCCTCTCACTCGAAAGATACGTTGAACGTTCAATGTAAGCTGTGCTAGAGCAGACTGATAAAATTAATCAACTACAATTAGGAAATTCGACTCGTACCTGAAGCTGCACAACTTCAAGCTGATTGGACGGCACAAGAAGTGAGCTGCAGCTAAGTTCTTCATTTTGCTACAACGATGGCATATTCTACAATCAGAATCGATTACTTTATCATATGGACGATTTAGCTTTGGACATTAGAGTTTACCTCTAACAGACAGAAGGTGAAACCTAGCTTTCTTTCTTTTTCGTATCGTCGGATGCTATAACGTCTATCACAAGTGTCTCCCGACTGACTCTAAAGGGCGTCAGGGACGTTTTCAAAAACACATTTTTTACCTGCCCTTACCCTTTTTGAATAACAATAATTAATCGCAATATAGTAATACTGTTTGGTTCATGGGACACTGAAAGAAATACTTTCGCCACTCAGTGCAAACGTAGCGCCCCATTGAATTTCTCTCGTTTATCTATAATGGTACTAACCTGAAGCATCGTTCTTCACACCGAATTGTATTATATCCGATTTTGGAGACCCATTGCCTCTATTTCAGTCGGAGCTACATATGTCACTGACAGTAGTTGTTGCCTTTGTTCAACCTGCAGCAATCGGTGGTCCGGACGTGGTTGCTGTCATTGTTTCGCTTACTGAAAACGAATCCATCACTGGCGGAATCAATCATCATATTTGGTCCAATAGGTCCTCACGATCAGCTGAAAGGAGGGGGTAGGCTGGTAGGGTAGCGTAGGTGGTGAACGTAGCCTCGGTGGTGAAGTGACTCTCGCTGATGGCTGTGGAAGTGGCTTATACGAATAGTAGACAATTCGTTTGTCTCAAATTAGTGAAGATAGCACCTGTAATCGCCATAGAGGTTAGCTCCGTAGATCATATGTAGAGACATAAGGACTTTTGCGGAATCGGTAGAGATATAGCTGATACGCTTTGAGTCTGTGCAAATTATCTATTTGCTGTTAATACGATTGCATACATAGGGGCTTCCGTTATATGCACGATACTTTAGAAGTTGTGTCCTACCAGCAACAGTATTACTAATCTTATTCCCTTTTTGAGACGAGAACATGGTAGGTCGATGAAGCCCCGACGAGTATAAAGGCAGGGAGATGGGTGCAAGCATCCAAAGCAACGACAGCAAAACATTTTTGCAAATCAACGGAGATAGAAGGATTGCATATTTGGATGTTGTTGGAGTAACTCGGGCTGTGACAGAACCGCGTAACCTCTGCTAAGGAGCATCCTAAAGGGCGAGGTTGGAAAAACTTAGTCCGAGCACGCTGTAATATGGTATAATATGGAAATCACACCTGCAAGTCCGACGATAAAGCTACTGACGTAAGCGCCTTCCACGCCGCTTGCGTTCGGGACGAGCACAGTTGCTGCAGGCGCGTTCACTGGCCAAGCGTCAAACCTGACGCCACCTACCGACCTGGACATCGGCGGCAGTGCAGCGACTACGATGTTAATGACCTCAACCACATGTCGAAGATCCGACAACAATGACTAGTGACAACGACGCCGGTGCCATTTGACGGGCTTCATTACTAATATTTCATCATTCCTCAATCCTTGTGCTATTCTCGTCTTAATCACGGGGTAAAGTGCAGCCCCCGGAATGACCAGTGTAGCATATGAATATTTCAGCTGAGAGGTCTAACTGACCAATTTGTCAGGATTATCGATACCTTAAATATATATATATAGTATGCATAGTCAGTCGCACACCTATCTTAGGGAAGTCACAAACTTACAGCCCAGTCATGATGATCTGTCTACATCGATAGGTTATCTTACTCTTGTTAAAGTTGAGCGTCTTTTGTCGTGATTGTGTCATTTTCTGCCAGATAACACTAGAAACGTTTAGTCGTCAGTCAGCAGAAATTGTATCTTTTTTATTTATTCATATTTTAATTTATAGCATATTTATTTTCTGACTACACACTAGAAAATTCTCCGTCGGTATCTGGCCTCCTTCGACAAAGTTAGTAGTGAGGGGTCCATTGCCGTCTGGGGTGCCGAAGGCAATAGGCGAAAAACAGGTGAGTTGAAGGGCGGCGTACTTCCGTAACTTGGCGCTATCCTCACGGGAATAGTTGATTCTTGCTTTGTTGTATGCTATGTTTCAGGTTTCGATATGGAGATTTAGCGGTAAGTTGTTGTTATCCTTACTGGCTATGCTGCATTGGTTACTATTTGTGGTCCGTGGTTTGCAGCTGCCATTCGTGTTTGTTTTGTTACGAGTGAATCGGTCAGAGGCGAGATCGTCGGGAGAATAATATGGCAGAAGGATGGCGGTGTCCCATTCCATTGCTTTGGACGCTGTGACCATAAACAGACGCTATTAGATGGCTGTGGTTTCAGCTGGGGTTGTCGTTTTGTCCAGAGTAGAAGAAGTGGTGGTGCCGACGGGAGACGGGCTAGCGCCTGTAGTGGTTGTCGCAACTGTTGTGACTTCAGGTTCTGGGACTGCGAGAGAATCTCCTGTGGAAATTTCTGGTTGATTCGATTCTGGCGTCGTCTGAATCGGAACCTCTTCGTTTCGTGGAGGAGCTGTCGAGATGCCCATACTTGTTCCTGATACGCTTGTTGACTCTGTTGGAAGCAATTATCGAATTTACTGTGGGTAGTTAGTTGAATTTTACTCAGGGCGGTTAATTGAATTTCACTATGGGCAAATAATTGAATTTTACAATTAAGTAATTGATTTTAAAAATGATCAAAGCTTGATCAATTTTGATGAATGGTTTTACAATTGTGCAAAAATCGTCTTGAATGATTCTACAACTCATTCTAGTATTCATTTTCTCTTTGCCGACTTTTAGTTCCAACAGATGGGGGACTTCACACCTGTTAACTGTGGAATCGATGTTGTTGATTCGGGAGGTTTTTTCTCTCTTTTCAGTGTATGCATGAACATCTTCACTTCCGGCCAGGGTATAGGTGTTGACAACCACAGATTTATCCACTCCAGATAGGCGCCCAGGCGCAGGCCGAACGTTGCATGCCTGGTCTCACAGTAGTCGTGCATTCGAAGGGACACGATACCGAGGATTTCTATACCAGATGGCCGTCGCACAAATATAGGTGCCCCAAGATCACCCTAAAAGTATCAGGCTCATGAATCATGCATTCGTGACCAACAGCATAGTCGATGAAAGAAAAAGAGATATGCGTATTGTTTACTTCAAATAGGTAGTAAGATAGCAGGAAAATTGAAATCTTCATTGACCCGATGTTGAAGCAACTATACGAGCCAATGGATTTAGATTCAATATCAAAAAAAACAATAGAACAATGATACACAGCCAGCATGGACAGGAACAACACGAGCAAGCTTTCTAGGGTTCTATCCGCCCTCATAGGGGCAAGCGTGTCAAAATATGCTGTAATAATAAATTAGAAATCATAATAATAATGGTAATAAAATGTGTATCGTGCATTTGTGTGTGAGTCTCTATTAATATCGCACCTACCGCACAAATAGCTGGTAAAGATTGATAGGGTTTAGGCTGAACGCAGAGGTTCACCGAGTAGTCGACCTGTTGCGATTTCATGTTCCACCAGCTCTGCTCTTTACACCGGCTTTCTGAGATTAGCCAGAATGCGGCCACATAGCCCGGAGGTTGTTGAGACTTTGGGTATGTTGGCCGATGGGCAGGGTTTCGTCGACCTGCAACAACTACACTTTATCGCACAACTATCGTTAGGAATTATGTATGGAAAAATGAATAGAACACAATGTACCGCACCCGACTCCATCGAGTGTTGGGGTATCCGGTTCCCTCATCACAGAGAATGTCTATGAAGCTTGCGTTGCTAACCTGTGTTTCCTTGCCGGGTTCGCAGCGCTCTTTAGAAAATTCTAAGGTCGATTGAGGCAGTTCTATAAAACTTCCCTTCATAGAGGAGTTGACCTCGAAAAACGTCCAGTAAAGATTAGATGTAACAAAGTCCGTTGTTGGAACATCGAAATTGCCGATACAAATTCACACAAAAAAAAAGCATGTTTCACGTCTTTATTAACCTACCGTGTCGACCGAATCCCGCTACAAGAGCATATTCGTCTGTTTCGTTGGTTACCGACCATGGGACAGCTGAAATAAATGCGTTTAGGGTATTTGTCCCCGTCGCAGTAGGACTCGTGGTGACGATAGCGCTTGAACGTTGTCGGCTAAATCGTAGCATGACTAATTCGCGCATTCTACGTAAGCCCTGAACTCCAGTTCTATAGAGTGACAACAAAAAAACGTTAGTATCAACTACAATGAGCGAGAAGGCTGTGCTCACTATTTCTTGGCCAGGAGTTTTTGTGATTAGCATTTGATCTTTTAAACAGATTGCCTGCCATACGTGTCGTATGGACCACAGCAAGAATATAAAGGTGAATTTGTTCATATAGCGCGATCAGAGGAAACCAGTTCTTTCGGAACTAGACACCATTTTTGCATGATGTAAAGTCGAAATTAGAGGTTCGATTGTTCAGCAAAAGTTACATGCGTGAACCTAACTTCAACTGTCATATAGATATTTAACATGATGACCCAATCCAATGTTAGTTAAGTCACGTAAGAAAATTCCTGCGAAATTTTTATTTATCCGTTTCAGACTTTTACACATTTAGAAGTTAAACGAAACTTTTTGTGTTTTTGTAAACCTGATGAATTGATAGACTTCATATAGATGCTCTCCAGCTGGCCTAACAGTCATGCGTGTCGTGTCAATATCGCGGTAGCGTCTGAAATAGTCAAACATTTTAATCTTCAAATTTCACTGTTTTCGTAGATAGATTTTCGGTATAGAAAATCATTTTACATTGCGTTGCTCAAGGTTTTTGGTTTTCGCCAACATTTAACGTCTACGGTACTGCTTTTAACATACATTGCATTGCTGCCAGATTTTGTATCTACCACATTTCTATGCTGCCCATTTCTGTGAGCTATGGGCTAGTGCTACTTATATAATATAAATCGAGATACACTAAACTCTTAAATGGTAAATGGTAAATGGTAAATCTTTATTGGTTTAGAATGAATATAGATACTAAATTATACAGTGATCTTAGTGAGTAACACTCTTTTAGTGTATACAATGACCAGTAATGCAGTTGGGAACAGAGCTTCAGATGACATTATTGTGGCTTTTAAATCGAATATGCATGAGCCAAAAAGAATATACGTACCCTTTTCCCCTTATATGTATAACCCATTGAATAGAGAGGCTTACTTAAAAACTGAACTTACAATTACATAAATAGTTTAGACTAGAGCCAGCGATCTAAATTCAATGTAAATCGAAACTGACTGGCTATTATGGTTAGGTTTCCGATTGATAACCAGAGATGGTAAAGCATTTTAAAAAATCAAATATTATTGGTACCTTAGTTTACCTGGCTCTGAGAGAGAAACGAATCTCGATGTGTTATGAATCCCGATTATGCTATTTAATTGAGTAAAATTCATCATTCTTCTCATCATCTCAATTTAGAAAGCGTTAACGACTTGCTTTCTCAGTCCGCATAATCTATTAGCATCGTCCAAGTATTTAATATTGTACGTTAGAAAACCAAAACCTCAGTTAATACAACAACCATGAAGAGAACTCTAGATATGAAGAAAGAAGCACAAATGGTGATTTGTTACTAGCGGTACGTTTATCTAAAGGACCGATCTGCTTGAGCGTGATAAATTACTTACGTGCAATTTCCAGCGACGAGCGCTTTGTCATCAGCAATAAGTATTCCAGTGCACACGGTGGTTTTATTCGTAAATGTGAAATGAGCCCGGGTCGTCACAATAAAGGGGTAATTTTTCGCGAAGTCGGAGGCGTTGCCGCCGATAATACAGTGGCAGCCATTCGGTAATAATGCGATAGCTAGTAGGTATATCGCGGTCGGCCAAATCAACAGGATCGAATCGGGCCAATTTTGACTACTTCTCTCTCCCGATAGCATCATTGGACGCCCCTCTATTGGGCATATAGATAAACAAGGTCAAAAATAATCTATCTGTACGTAATGTAATTTGCGCCGAGCTTATATTCGGGTCGTTATCTCATAGCATGGTGATACTGTGAACAGAAAGGGGATACACAGGAGCAAAATGTGCAGAGAACCAGTGATTTAAGTTGTCTAACACTGCACACGCGGTATTGCAGTATGTACACAAACACAGGAGCTAGCTTGATCTGAACATACAATGTATCCGTTACTTGAGGTTCTGTCTTGCGATTGTTGGAAGCCCATTAGACTGGCTGTACTGCACACTTCATCGGGACCATTGTCACTTCATGCACTGAGACGTTCACTCGCTTGACAGAATTAATGCATCAAGCGACTTACGTACGAAAGGACGTCATTGAGTAGATAAAAATCGCTTGCGACGATAAACAGTTACTGCTCGAGCTGATACAACGCTGAGTGGCTAACTAAATAAGGGTGATTATAAAACCAATAAGTTAAACAACCCATTAAAAACGTATTAAGTACCAGGACAGTGTAAAAAATTGGTGTTGAGTATCTCTTTAATAAAATACTATTTGTTCTATCTAGCCTGCTAGTTGACTACGGCCACAAAGGACCTCAGTATAAATGTCGTGCGGAGACGGTGCACTTTCACAATAGACCACCACATGGGATCCATTTCCACTTGTACTAGAGTCGGGCTCGATACTTCAGCAGACAGAAAACATATCTCCCTGTATATATTACAGTCCTTCCGCAATGCGTTCAGTTGACGTCACCCAAATTATCATCACTTGAACAGCGAGTCCTAGCCAGATAAAATAGAACATAAAGAAAGATAGAGATAACGCATCGAATGCACTGCCAACATGTCGAATTAAATCATCTAGGCAGGTTACATCCTTGTAGTCAGTTATTGAAAGACGATCGAGTCCGGTAGCGTGGCGCATTTGCGTGGGTCTTACAACCAGAGGAAATACTTAGCTGCACGAGTTCGATCCCCACCGGTGCACATTTGCATTCAGTGGTCCGTCTTACGAAGCAACGCAAAAGCAATACCGTGGATCTTAAATTTTAGTTGAGAGTCGATCTGTAAACTTTCACCTCGCGCGAGGTAGCTTGATGCGTTCCGCCCGTCTGAGGCAACATGAATGTGTTTGCTGATAAACACGTAAAAGAAACGCAGTCGTGAAGCAAATTACAGACCATCGTCAAGTACTGCCAGTGACGAACGCCCACTGCTCGTCTCTGTGAAAGTCAGCCATTGCAGTCCCCCGACCAGCTTAACTCGGTCGACGAATTGTGTGCGAGCACTGCGTGTGCCGTCGTCTCTCAGGTTTATTCAGCTGTAGCAACGACACTTAGCCGACTTTAGAAATCATTCGATTGTGAACTTTGAGGGCGCACGCACCGGATGCCAATTTGTAAACGGGTAATGATGTCCATGACGTTCTTCCTTTCGTTTTAGTCGACCATTAAGAAAACTATTATTACAACCTCAACTGCTAACTTTGTGCTATCGAATGGAGTTATTGATTTTATTTCAATTAGAGAATTTTCTGTAATTGATATGATGGCAGCAAAGATCTACTGCCAAAAGCAACCGAATTGGAAGAAAAATGATAATAATATTAAACCTACAGATTGAAAGTAAGTTAGTCACATAATGTATTACTTACAATTTGCCAATCACTCTGTGCTCGTCAAATACGCGCGGAGCAAAATATATATATATATATATATATAGAGGGAGAGAGATAGGCCGATTATAACGAATATTTCACGTTCACAAACAAATGTGTTGAATAAATGGGTATAACCAAAGTCGAATGGCAGTGTTCTATGTAGAACATAGTATAAATAGGTCTGTGCCATCAATTCAGAGCGCAAAGGTCTTCATTGACTTAGGATGACCAACGGAAAAAAACAAGCGATTTGCTCACGGAGGACAATATTGCTTATTGTTAAACGAAAACGCGGTAAAGGATCGTAGTTGTTCGAGTATTTTGTTCACTTCCCAAAGGTTGCCGCTGGGCAGGCTACCGACATAATGAAGTATATGCATGCTACATCCGATGATAAAATAATAAAATTCATTTTTGTAACAATAATACTCATAAAAATTATGCACGTGCTTCGATCTGACTAAGTTGGCCACCAGCCTCACCAGACTGAGTTGGATTTCAGATGAAGTGTATATCGTCGGAATATTGCAACGATTCCAAGTTGTACGTTCGAGTGAGTGTAGTTAGCGGATTCGTATCATCTGTGGACAGCGAGAACAGGATCGGCTACGGTGAACCTCGGCGATACGTCACCCCTTCCTCTGTCCCCTAGAACGCCTGTGACGAGAATGATAAGTGTTATGTCACAAATCTGGATGTCTACGAGTTTCTTCGGTATCTGCATTGAAATTAGTAGTATAACGATTCTTTTAGGCATAAGTAACTTTCTTATTCGGGTTAGTTTTAGAGACAACCTCAGAATGGCCAGACTGAGTTCGACTCAAATCATCAGATAAATTATTCTAGTGTTACCACCACCTGATATTTTGCTTCAGGTGCATTTTTGATGAAGCTTAATTTGCCCCAGTAGTCGACTGTTTTCGTTGCATATTCGCAAACCCTATATATTGTTTCTACATGCAATTAGCTCCTAAAATCGGCATCATATTCCATATTCGCAGTGAATTTATTAAGAGGAAATACACATCTAACAATTATGGTGGGTGACTCGGTCGTATTCCTTCGTGCGCATCACGTCTGTCAACCTACTCCAAAAACAGTGCGCTTCGCTATCTGCACGAGTTACACATAACTTCACGTATGCTTGGAATGATATTGCTCTGCAAATAAAGCATGTAATCTTGCTCCCGTGTTTTTATCGAGTCCTGTCTTTGTAGGTTCCATTAGAATGGGATGAAGACCTTTCCAAACAAGGAGAACAGCCTATCACATGACCCCAACGACGCTAAATTCCCACTACGAGGACATCCTCATCTGGCTGCACGTTACGCTGAAGAACACCCGAACTTTACGTTCGGATCTCGAACGGTTGCGTTGAACTTTTTGTGCATGTTGCAAATTCTCCTCACTTCGACATCGCGAGCCGCCCCTCTGCCATTGTCTGACTGATTTCGTTACCATGCGTCCATCCATCTGTGTGAATCTCGCTCGTAGTGTACATAGCACCACATATTAGCATAAGTAGCACAACACGACCCCTTCGTTAACACGCCTTGGGAAAGTGTGGATGAGTTGCGCGTTTCAGGTTCAGGAGGACACAATCCGCATCGGCAAACGGTACCTCAGCATTAGGTCTAAATCGAGACATACGCATTGCACGCTTGAGCTGCCTGTGATCGACGAGTTTCAATCAGTTTGCCCCGTGGAACGCGCAAACTGCATTCATTGAATAATCCGCTCGTTCGTGCTGCGGGCACATCTCTCGTCAGTGTTGAATCGCTCTGTGCCTCGATCTCTCCTACTCGCCGAGCAGAATCGCGCGACTAACGATGAAGTTCGCAGGTTTCAAATTCAGCTTCGGCTCTTTCGATGTCAAGCTCATCGACAGCGATAGTTCGGCACACATCAGCGATAGTCAGTACGGTGCAGTTTCCTGTGCTAAGTGCGAGTTTACCAGACCCCAAATGTTCTGGTGCCATTGTAGGCACCTGTTATGTGAAGGGTGCGTGCTGTCTCTTGGCAACGCAGACAAGACACACTGCGTTGATGTTCTATGCTCAATCTGCAAGCAAGCGACAAAAGCGACATTGTTCAAGCTATCTGAGGCAGTCGTCTCAAAGATGCTGTGCAGTTGCGCACGATGTCCCAGCGTTCTAAAGCTCGGGGCCATGAAGTCCCATCTGATCAGTTGCTACGTGCTCAACCCCGATTCAAATACCGAGGAAGCTTCAGCCAAGGAGTGTGCTAAAGACTCATTCACTACGGACAACACTTCCCCAGCTAGCCACGTAAAAACGACTCCTATGGACGGAGCGTTAAAAATGACAGCTTTCGGCGAAGAGAGTCGCCATGCCGACAGTAACATGTCCGAGTCGAGACCGTGGTACGGCGAATATATTGTCGCACTGCTAAAAACCGCTGGCTTCAAAAAGTGCTACACGTCAACAACGATTCGCATCGACGGGATCAGCTTCTGGTTCGCCATAGACGAGCACAATGTTCACATGATCGCGCTGGATGTAGCGAATCCTCGGCCTCTCAAAGGGCGGGTAAACATATTCGGACTTGGCAATGATCCCGACAAAACTCAGCCGCTATCAGGATTGAGCTCGAAGGACCAGTTCGGCGCGCCAACTACCGGCGCGGCTCTACGGTTCGGGGCACCCGCGAGCCTCGATACCATACCACACGTTCTCATGATAACGGTTCAACTGGAGTAGACCGAATTCAGTGTTTACTCCTACTTCTACTGCTCATTACGAGGGCACGCTGTCGCGCGGCGGCGACAGCCCCAGATAAGAGATAACCGTATGTGATATGTTGCTCATGAGGTAAAGGTCATTTAACGTACCCACCACGCCACGCGGCTACACGGGCATGCACAGCACACTGTCTGTTAGTGTAAGGACCCCTCATTTTAAAGTGGTATGAAGCAATGTTTAGTTTAACTAATCTCTATTTAATTAAAGCGATGTGTCACCTGACGGGGCTCGAATCTGCATTTTACATCCACAAACTTCGCAGTCCTGGCCACTGTGTGGATGTTAGCTGACGATACCATAGTGCTGCTAAGGAAAAAAGCGCGCGTGAGAGACAGAGAGAGAGTAGTCTCACGTATGTGTAGTATTATTATCGATGAATGTGATTAGTCACCACGAACACTCGTGTACGCCGTAATCGATGGTTGGGGGCGATAGTGGTACCTGCCTTGAATTACTGGGATTATTGAGAGCAATGTGCACGATTGTTGAATGATTGATAGAGACATATCACATACGCCCGGAGCACGAAGCATGAATGCCAGCTGCTATATTGAAGTACTATGAGACAACGAACGATGTGTGGATCGATTTAAAATGTCTGTCTTCTGTAAATTTTACCACAGTAAGATAGGAAATCATTTTACGTGTGTTTCAATTGTTGTTGTTCGTTGACTCTTTTTATTACTTTGCATTTAGACGGATACGTCTAAAAGTGATTCCCAGCATAGGTTCGTTTGGAAATAAGTTGAATGATGACCAGCGAACGGAATTATGTAGACTTAGTAGCTAATGTTAAATATATGTATTTATATATCGGACGATATTTTAAGCTATTTGAATACAGCTGATTAATTAATCTGTCTTATTCATCTAAGCGTAATACAAGAAACGGCTTTAACTTCTATTAAAGAAACGAGACCGATTTCGTTTACGGTTGTAATCGCATAGAACCAGTCATAATCGGAGTCAAGTGACTGTGTTGCAAATAAAGGTGAAATCGAAATGTATTGTGTTGTCTGCTACATAAGCTGATAGATAAAATTTCTCTAGTAAATTATGGATAAGCACAATCAATTATTTATTCCAATTACGGATTGTTATTATACATGATGACTATGACTGTCGTAAACCTGATTCGCTGTTGGTCTCCCGCTAAATGGTATCGATTTCTTCTATGCCATTACCTGCTAAATAGATCGGCGCCTCCGCTGAAGGAGGCGGATAGTTCTCAGTTGTTCCCACGATGAATGACGGATTTGTTCGCCGCATGCAGACCTCAATGGGCTCAAAATATAATACTGACGGGAAATATTCAACGCCGAACCTATTTCAGATACTTCAGCTGGTGGAATCTCGAAATGGCTTGCAAGTCTGATACTGGGTTTGTGTATTTTGTTAATTGAATCTAACGTCACGTCAATTTAACAAGCAGATGGCGACGCATCGAATGGATTCATCGGCGCCAGATGGAGAGAAGAAATGCAAAAAGAGTCAACATCGCAAACGCTTGGTGGCTTTTACGGGGCTAATGAAACTAGCTGAATCGTCTTTTGCCCAAAGTAGCGTGTTGTAGTCAAGGGTCATCTAGGAGAATCTGTATTCGTTAATGGATACTCATTAGTTAAGCAACTACCAAGCTATACACGAAAGAAGCTTAGTAAATTTGTAAAAAAATAAAACACAGTGTAACTGCCTTTGGTTCAATACTACAATTGACACGCCTATCTGCTGAATACAGGCTCCACTCACCGGAGTACTGTTTCAGTGGGCAGTATTCCTGCATACATCAGTGATAGAGGTTAGCCACCTCGGCTATTACTTTCCATGCTCGCTTCTTTCTCCTGACATCGGTTGCTACCTCTATTCAGTGCGATGGTCCTTTTGGTCGATATGTCATCTAGTAGTCGACCTGCATTATGCCGGTTCGAGCGTGACTTATTTATCTTACTTATTTATTCTCTAAATAGGAAGTTCTGAATCCATATTCCCTCCGTGGCGTTCTCTCTGCAAAGTTACACAATACAAATGTCTCCGTTAGTGACCAACATTGTACATCAGAGTCGAACAACAGAGAATTTACGCGACGACTAAACTTTTGTACAAAGTAATATAAAAGTAAAGTTCATTTATAATAGAACATCTGAAGATCGTCTTATACATACTACATTGATTTATGTGCAACGTTTTCCACGAGCACTGATATGGTCCAGATCCGTTGCTGATGCGACATTCTGCTTATACTGTCAACGAATCACAAGTTGTTGGTCCTCTCCGTTTTGTAAAGCGCTTTATTCTCCGTACGTTCTAATGCGACAGGTTGCCTTGATATTCCCCGACCCCGTCTGAGGCCTCGCGGACTTCTCTCGAAGATTAATTTGACATGGTTGTCAACGTTCTTGAAGGACCGCTGACGGCCTCTTAGTATATTCTACAGATCAAACGTGCCTGCAACGGCTTGGCCAACTTTGCAGTCTCTTCTGTTCCAGGAAGTAATTATGTATCTGGCTATAATGTCTCTTCTGATCTAGTATCCCCAGTGCTTGATGAATGTAATGAAAATGACTTCGTTGCTGTCTTTAGCAAGGTTTCACGATGAAAACGATTTTTCGCGAAAAAACATGAATATACTCAACAATAAATGACATTAACCTGGCTGGGATACAAACACGTATAAATTAATATAGATACGTCTAAAGCCCTTTTCAGTGGTCGCCCGCTAAACGGAGCAGGGACCTCCAGAATGCTTTCATTCATACGGCAGAGGCGCGCGGGCCGAGAGCACCGTGTTGTTTTGATGGGTCGCTTGTGAACTCTCGAGTATATTCTGGTCATGCTGAGTTGACAGCTGGGCGAGCGCCGTATCTAGCGCACTGTGCTGGTGTGTTAGGATTTGAATATCTAAGTCAGTGGATCTGCCCAAAATGTTTGCTTCATCCGTCATATTTATAACAAACCTTTGAATTTGGGGACACTTCGATGGGTTAACCTGCATGTTAGAGTGGCTGTTCCGTCGCATGCATCTTGTTGTCGATACTCAGTGAAGTAAGTTGCGAATTACTATAGTAATTATGTTCGTATTGTCTTTATTGTGGCGGAGATCGCTGTATATCCGCTAATCTCAGCTATTTAATGCATAATAGTAATGTTCACCGTAATATTTCGTCAACGACCAATATCTAAAACAATTCATACGATATGGGCGAATAAGCAGGATTTATTCGCTTCTCGATTGCGGTCATGAGAATTTTGTTTGTGTTGCAGGGCCTGAAAACGATTACTTTAGATCATTTAAGACGGGTATCATAGCCTTGCGCCCTCGCACTCAAGACACTTCGATCTCACTTATGGGTTCCGGAGTATTAGGTGAGCCTAGTCAGGAGTATATTGCCTTCTCAGGTTGGTGCCTAAATCATTATTATATGTTTACGAATATGTGACAATAACAATAATAATGGGTTGATGTTCCGGGAGAGTAAATTTCAGCAATTAGATACGAGCGAAAATGTAAAATCAAATTATAAAATACTATAATATTAAATAGTCAATTATACCTAGATAATTTTATATGATGCATTACTCATTTATACAAGATAAAGAGTTATGAATATAAAGAGCCGTTACCAATTCAAAATATATTTTAGCTACTAGTCTAGAATTTCATTATATAGTTTCGTTATTTCTCGCTGGCTGTTTTGACTGGATTACGTCGTTATTGTTGTTGAGAATTAAACTACAAATCCGCTCCCCGGAACATACACCGACAGCATTGCATTACTTATAAGTTTATAAGTTTTTTTTTAATATACCGGCCATTTATTTATATGAAAAATACAAACAGGTCTAGAAGCTGAGATCTTGTCGCACGCTATATGGCGTGTGTATGTTTGTTGTGTATCCTTTAATGAAGCCCTATAAGCCGGTGATTTTGCACCAATTGCTGACTGGACATGACGCGAGTGATGCGCTTTTCTAAGCTCAAGAAATATACCGCTCAATTTCTCCTTCAAAGGCCACTCGTTACGAATCCAATGGAGAAGAGAGCAACTTTGAAAGGTTAATTCCTTCACCGCATTCTCATATGTGTTAGTTGATTTGCCATTTGGTCATTGACGCTTAATAATGATGCTGGTTGATTGTTGCCTGCCAGATATTTCGGACACTCCTTGTGCAATCAAATTGATCACCCGTTACCTGCGGTGGCATGAGGATAATGCCCTTCATAAGCATCTCATTTGTCATCTATTGGTGCCATGAAATCGATTAGTAGAATACAACTTTTGATTTAGACAACGTTTGATTAGGGCGGTTTCCCCTTATCGTGAAGATCACTTTGTTATATATGATACATTGCGTGATTACTTACGTACGTTTAGGCCAACAGCGAATATAGGCGCATTGGTTTAGATTTGCTATTCCATGAAATTTAATATATTTATATTATAGTTGGCCAAATCTATTAGACGGAGGTGGTCGTTTCTTATGTTGTCGAAACAAGGTGGCATTCACTTGCTTGATTCAATGGCCAGTGACCGTCGCCGGAACTCTCGGTACAAAAAGTCCCAGTATTCTCTGCTGGCCTTGTATTGTGAATTGTAACCCCCCTAATGTGACGCAACAAAAGGACCGTCCCAACATCCCGCTAGATGGGTCGACCCTTGCAACTTTAGACCAAATCTAGTCTAATGTTCAACAGGCCACAAAATCTGTAGGCCATATTGGTGGAAAAATCTGTGTAAATTTGAGTGATACAACCGCAGCAACTACAACCAATAAAGTGTTTTTTTTTTGTGTTTTTGTTTTTTCGTTGGCGGCTGACCTCAAGTCCTTCTGCCCGCAGACACGTCTCGGAACTTATCTGTACGGCGGTATTATGACGAGAAATCTCGGAGAGAGAAATGCCGACCTCTCTGAGACCACGGACAGTACACGAAGCAGGGATATGCCGTCTACGTATCCAAGCTGTGTCTCCCCACCTTCTATCGACTTTAGCGCACAAACCATTACAGGGAACGATCAACTCTAAAGGCAGGCACTTATAGCCGGTTAAGCAGAGACCAGAGCGAGTTCCGTGCTTCCCGAAGAAGTCGAATACATCGAGAAACGTGGTGAAAAGCACAGGAAATCGTTTCCATATACTGCATAAACTGAACAGCCGACAATTGTCTATTGACCTACAATCATCTTCGCTCCGACGGTGATCCATCTGAACCAGCACAGGTGGTCTTGTACTCGCGTGACTTTGTCGTTCATGCTGTTATTTGTCAGCGTTACTATGGAAATATTTGTTCCTTCTGTTGAACTAAAACCCCGGTGAAATTGCTTGAATAATGTCTGTTTCTTAGCTACAGATGAGATGGGATTATTTTGTGCTAAAAAGTATTATCTACAGCTTAGTGTGCATGTAAGCCCATCCGAATTTTGACTCGTAGCATATATACCACTATAGTATACTAATAAGCATATATATACTAATAATAATATGATCTATGTCGATGATGTCCATGTATAAACCTCCAGTATGCGTTTTGTCTATTTCACCTATTTCACAGGCAACTGATTGTTCGTCGCATGTGCCCTCTAATAATGTCGCCTAAGGAAATCCAACAACCGTCTCTTATCTGCTCGTTTTGTTCGAGGTCGTTCTCACAAAGGGGACATTTGACGAGACACGAAAAAGTTCATCGCGGCGAATTTGACTTCGTGTGCAGTCACTGCAACGCGAAATTCGTTACGCGATCTGATTTCAATAGACATATGAGCATTCACAATACACAAAGGCCGTACAAATGCGAGAAATGCCCAAAAGCCTTCAAGGATATTCGATATTTACGGAAGCATATTCAGCTTCACGATGGGAAGTGCAATTTTACCTGCGTTAACTGTCCCGTGAAGGCAAAGCGGCTCGATACTCTGAGATGTCATATGAAACTTCATACAAGGACACGGAAGGAAAGACTCGAAGGACTTGAAAAGCATGAACAGCATAGATGCTATGTTTGCAATCGAATATTTCTTGCGAGGAAGAGTCTGAGACGTCACCTTCTCATCAAGCATATCGGTCTCAGGCGTTTTACTTGTGAACACTGCGATCAGAAGTTTACAACCGGATACATTTTGAGAGGTCATATCCGGGCGAAACACACTGATGAGAAGCCATTCGTTTGCTTTGAAGGAGATTGCGCAGCATGCTACGCCACTTATGCATCCCTGTGGAGTCATGTCAGAAATCACAAAACTCAGCCGCAAGTATGTGATGTTTGCGGAAAACAGTTTGAAGCGTACACATTGTGTATAAATCATCAATGGTATAGTCATAAACAAGCGATTAAGTAATGGATGCTAACTTTTGCAATAGATGCTGCTCATTTCATAGTTCAAATTAAGCAGGTATATGTCATGCTGGCTCTTGAATTGCGGCGTCCTGCTTTTTACAGCTAGAAACTTAGCCATCTCCCCAATCATAATTGCCACACTGGTGGAAACCTCAAGGGCGGATTTTATTTGTTGCTCACGCATTCTCTTAAATTAAAAGTATATAGAGACTTCGTAAGCTCACTTATGAACTACTACGCACATTGTTTGTATGTCGTACAATTTTTCTTCGTAAATACAACCGTTTTGTCAGAAAGATCTGTGAAGGTGGCAGATTCGAAGCTGGATCGTAGTTAGATAGATTCGGCAAATAGCAAGAAACATCCGCTGTCCGATTCGCGCAGTTGTGAAATTAGTTTTATATTACGACTCAATGAAGTATTATTATATATATCATAACCTCAAAGCAGCGTTGACGCTAGTTGGATCGCATCGTTTGTAATCTGGAATCGTAATAAAGATCGGCCGATTTTCTAATCCACATGAGCAGTTACCGTAGGTTTAACAGGAGAACGCGGTAATACTCGCGCGGTTGACTCCCTCATAACAATTTCAAGTTTGTCCCACATGCGGTGTAACAAATAAGCCCTAAACAAGCGGACGTGAGACGTCTAGACGTCGCGGTAAACAAGGGCATACAAAAAGGCATGCTTCTAAGCCTGTGGAAGCGAGTGCAAATATTTCAGAAAATATGCGTTCGCAACGAGGCGAAGGCTTCTGACAACATCGTTCAAAGTGCAAAAGCAATCTAGCCAATAAAACCCTTCTCGTGGTTTTCAACAAATGCCTAGCAATTTCCCAGCTCGAGGGGGAACCCGGTTAATGAGTGTGTGAATCTTACACCTCACGATCACTACGGCTGAGAGACGCATGTGCATTATGCATTACCGGTACCCCTCATCGTATTGGAAACCAGGTATTCTTTTAAACGAGATTTCTTCTTTATCTACGAGAGACGATACTGTATAGAGACGTCCAACTCACGCATCGAGCACCACGAAATGAAGCCGACCCTTTGAGGTGACAAAGGACGAAAATTTAGTCTAGCGCACTGTGGAGGCTGAGCATTCAGTACTCGATTCATGTGTCGAAAATAGACGCGTATCACATGCATCACACCAAGATCAAAAGACAATCTCTGAATACGAGAAGTTCCTAATATATATCATATATAGTATACTCTATTTCATATGTAGTATACTGTGTATCAGGAATTGTATGCCAGGAAATGCCTAGAGGATAGGGGAATCGCTTAAGCACGGAACACTCAACAACAGGAATGACGGTCAATTAGCTGTAAATACCCAAAGATTATCTCAACTCCTATCTGTTCTCACAGCAACTAGCTCGGCAGCACCATTATATTTATTTCGTGTAATTTTTCATTTGGTGTACCATTTTCTAACAATGTCCTATCATAATTCCGCGGGTTGTTATTGAGTGTTACGCAAACATTTATATGCACAATCGTTACATGTAGCCCCTGTAAAACACACAGAGAAAGCGGAGGTTTCCCGAGCAGTAATAGACGCAAGGAGGCGAGTCGTAATACTCTGTATTGTTGTTGCATTGATCGTGTATGAACGTTGTCTCGTCTAGCGAAGGTAGAATAACTGCAGGATAGTGCCACGCCAAACTTGTGTTACAATGCAAGCGCTTGACGCAGCTACAGCGGTCATTTAAGGGCATCACGTCGAGAATATTTGCCTAGACCAGCTAACAAGTGTCGTGTGCACTTGACATCTTGTGCACAGAAATAGGTCCTTCGTGCTAACAGTGTTTCAGTCAGCGTGATTCCTTAAGAGAGGAGGTAGTTATGGAGGCTGCTCCTTGCGAACACGCGGCTTCGTTCAACGGAGAGAGAATTTCCACCTGAATTGTGCTGATCGAACAGCGAAACAGAGATCAGAAAACGCAAGTCAATAATCATATATAGACAACTAGCGTAGTTTAGCATACTTTGCTTTTGTGAAGAATCAGTATACGCTGTGTTATTCGCACCCGAGTGCTGTCACAGCTCTTGAGACTGCTTTTGTTGATTCGATTCAAAGGAACAGGTCTTGAATGTACATGCATCAACCGTCTTTTATATTTCAGTTATCTTAGTGTTTCGGTATGTTCAGTTAGCTGTGAGGCGACACACCAGTTGTCGTCTTGTTTGACATTGCTTGCCTATTCGCACAGGTGATTTGATATTATTTCAGTCATTGAAGAACATTCAAACGCAATTTGTCGCACCTGCGGGTAAAGACAACGCCTCCATTAGTACCTTGATCAGCGATTAATAATCTCCGCGTTTTTGCCACAAAGGCGTGTTTAATAAGGTACCCTTGGAGCTTGGTGTTTGGGTTGTTGGTTATGAACATTTGCTACGCGTTTCTGATCTTGTTTAATGTTATTTAGGCAAGTGTGCACATGTGTGAATAGGTCGAGGTCATATGTTCTTTGTGTTTATTTCTCGCAGATCAGCGATTTGCGTCTCGGCTGCTGCAGTTGACAATGGCGTCTGCTAAACACACTTCAACCATCAACATCTGCTCGTCTTGCGGCAAGTCGCTTACGCCGGACGGACGTCCTAGCAGACTTGACAAAGCCCATCGTGGTGAGCTCTGCAGCGTGTGCAAAGCTAGCTCCGCAATCCGCCAACACGACTCCACATCCACTCCGCTACGTTCTGCGGAGTTTGCGCTGACTGGAAACCCAGATCGACATCGGAGACAGCACACAAGGGGATCGGGTGAGCACGAACGATATCAATGCTGTGTCTGCAACCGAATATTTTGTCGTAGGAGTTTTCTGAGGAACCACCTTCTCGTGGTTCATATTGGTCTTAAGCAGTTTTCCTGCGAAAAATGTGGCAAACTTTGCCGTAATCGACGGAGTCTCGCAGAGCACGTGGGGGCCAAGCACAGCGGCAAGAGGCCGCACGTTTGTTTCGAAGGAACCTGCACAGCAAGTTATGTTACCTATGGCGGCCTGGTGCACCATATAAAGAAACACAGCACTCAGCCACAAATGTGCGAAGTCTGTGGACGACGATTCGAAGCCTATTCATTCCTGCAGAATCACCTTCGCTACAAGCATACTAGATTGACAGTGTGAGAGGCAGCTAATGGGCGGTACAGAGGGGACACTAAAGATCCAAGTAAACAAGCAAGAAAATCGAATGTCTCGTAACAATGTTCGTTGCAACTGAATGCCAATAATAACCTTGGATTAGCGTGATGACAATACGGGATACATTAATGATAATAATAATAATAGTAATAATGATGACAATACCATCTTGCATTTACGGCGATGTATTGAAACATGAAATGTATATTGTACTTACATCGTGTTTTACATCTCAGTATGAAATCATCTGTCATTCTCCGCTCCTCTGCTATCTGCGACCTGTTCCGACGATCTCGAATTAGAGTTCGTGTATAATCTCAGCCAGCCGATATCATCATTTGTAGCGTTCCTTCAACAGGACTAGGGAGCTCTTTCGTTGCACCATATCTCTTCGCCATTTGATCTCCGCCGTTCCAGTAGGTTTTTTTTCTCTTCTTACTTAGCTTATGGGGATTAACGAGTTCTTCCCTTCTTCTGCGCCTATTCACTAATTCACAAGTTGATCGTTCGTATTTCACCCATTTCAGTTTCTCCACGTCGTTTATTTTCACCATCTCTTCTGTCCACCACTTGTTACTCCTTCTGTTCTTCTGTTGAACATTCGGAGTCGTGCACCGTATGTATATTTTGTTATATTATACATTTTGCCTATTCCCGTGCACTGTGGAGCCCGTCTCTCTGCTCCACATTGTAATCTGTTCGGTCTATCTACTATGCTGGATGTTCGTTGTGACTAGCTAATTTGCTTATGTAACTGCTGGCTCATACATACTCCTCCGTATTATTCCCTCGTGACCAGGAATCGCTGCCAAGACCACAGAGATTTCATTCTTACTAAATCTCTGCCCTTGTTTGCCCTCTCTTTTACAATCTCTCCTTATTTTCTAAAGATGTCCTCGCCGTTTTCTATTTCTACTCCCGAACGATTTTCACCCCAAATTATATCGTATCGTTTTATTTAAGACTTTGAGGTTGTTTCCACCGTCAAGATTCCCTGCAAAAATCACATTTGCGCCTTAGTTTTCATTGAAGAACTGTCGTATTTCTCCTACTAAAAAAGTAAATTTTCCGGGCGGCTTCTCAGCCAACATTTGATGCCCACGTTGCCGCTTTCGGCATGGCTTCATGAGACGGACTCCTAAATGCAAACTGCAGTGCACCTATCGCGATCGAGCCCGTGTATACACCTTCGTGGCTCCTTCCGGGTCAGACCACAAAGAACTGGCATCTGCTGCAATTCCTAAGTGTTTTCTGCCTAGTAGAACCATGTCATCAGCGTATAGTAGTACACTGATCCTTATTTCGACACTTTCCTCTTGGTTTTTATTTCTTATGCTTAACCGTAGATCCGCTTCTTATACCTGCTCCGCCACTCCCTCTCTATGTGTATCGAAACATTTTGCGCGCATGGCTTCGATGTAGGCGGCGATACGTGGATAACGTGATATTTCTAATACACTATTTTATTTAACAGAGAAGCTTCTTACCGAAGGAATCGAATAGACAGGCACATGTCGTCTATCTTTGAATTGTAATAAAAATAGAATCCTGCGGATACTCCTTAAAAATAATTACAACGATCAGAGTTAGTATATTTGATGTTTCCACTACAACGTCCATACCAAACATGCACAGTAAAAACTCATCGTCTATTGTAAGGGCACAGTCGTTTTAATCAAAAACGCCTACAACGGTATTATTAAAGTACAATATATCAAGTACAATACAATACAATACAAACTGCTGTTTATTGACGGAACTGCAACATACATTGCTTGAGTTCTCGTAAAAAATAATAGGTAAAAGGTGTAAAATATCACACTGCAACAGACGAAGTTACAATTGACAACATATTATATCAACGCATACATAGGGGCAAATACATTGACACGATTCCTCTTCCATCATAGTCACAAAAATCAACGTTATACGTAATTTTACATGTCAAACACAGTGATCACTACCCCTAAAAATTTTCTTAACTTCGTGGACAAACTTCTTTGCTGAGGTGAGGGATCGAATCTCACTCGGGAGAGAGCCCCATACCTCCGGTAGGCGGTGAGCCAGAGCATGGCGACTTGACTCTCTGGTGGTGAATGGTCTCACGAATACCGTTGCCCGACGGGCCGTTCGCTTTTCCATAGCAGAGATGCAGAAAGAGATGTCACCAGGAATTTTTCCTCTTACTATTTTGAAGGCAAGAAAGGCAGTCTGAACCTTGCTGATTCCACGGAGGCGAAGAAGCTCAGCATTATCTAAAATATCTGTAACGGAAGCACTGCGACGCCGATCGAAGATGGCCCTAAGTGCGTCGTTCTGAATGATTTCTCCTTTGCGCAGCGTTCCCTGAAAGCTCCCACCCCAGATTGTGATTCCATAGGAAAGCAGAGGAATGAGTAACATCCTATACACCAGCAGTAATCCCTCAGTAGGTACTCCAAGTTCTCTCAGGCGGCGCAGTGAGGCAATCACCGCATAACATTTTGGAGTAATAGTCCGTAGGTGTTCGTGCCATCTGAGTGTGTCTTGGAGAACAAGACCCAAACATTTGACAGAGGAAGACACCGGAACCGACGAATTGCATAATTCCACTGATTGGATATGAGTCGTCCTTTGTGGCGAGCGAAAGAGGACGATACCCGTTTTGCTAGCGTTTATGACCAGACCAAATTTCTCGAAAATAAGTAGAATACAGTAGCAGTAGCTGCTGTGATTTTGAAGTCAAACGTCAATTAATATGACGAAAGGGATTGCAGTTGTAACAGTGGAACTATACCTAAAAATCCAATTTTCATTATACACACAATATATACTACTCTTGTTTTAGTTTCATTATTTAGAAATGTCTTGACAGACACCATTTTTGTATTATCAGTCCATTATTTCTGTATGTGAGAACTAAATGAGTTTGATTAAACAAGGTTAGATTGAATGAAAGATTTTAACGTTGTACTGTATGGGATTAAGCGAGAGCAGGAATAGGTAATGGATTTATTCTTTCCCGGAGCGATTAGGCTTATATATATATATATACTGTACACCTTTTTGTATTATATTCAGTCGACAGTCAGTTCGGTGAGATTAAATATTTCAGCTCTTCATCGATTCATTTGATGATTTGTTTTTGCCAGTGAAAAAGTACGCCTGTTGAAAGATGTCTTCAAAGCATTTCTATTGTGAGTAGAATCTCGGAAGGAATGTTATCAATACAATCTGGCTTCCCAAACAACTTCACGGCGGGTTTCGCCGATTTGTTCCAAAAACAGGCGGCGGAGATCTCCTGCTTCTTACTATCGTCTCTGCCTAAACCAATAACGGTTATATATCCACTAAATGGCTGGGCATTATTTACACTCTCCGCGTTCAGGATAATGATCGATTTGTCAACAAATAAACGAAACGTTGTTCCGCGAACTTCAATCTTCGATGAAATGTAGCTACCACAGAGACCTGGCCTATCGACAAGCTTGACCAGATAGACATTGCACTGCGTGATGACGGCCTCTGTGAGTTTTACCAAATGAATGGCGTCGTCGGCAGGCGGCTGCGATGGTTGTTTGCGATGTGCGACAACAACTATTTTCTGCTCTTTTACCTCGTCCGTGTCGATTTCTAATGGGGCTGTTGCTTGTGTTGATGCCATGGTGCCCATTTTACTTCACCTAACTGAAGCAGTTTACTAGATGGTGCTCACAAGATAGGGACTGTCCACTTGAGTGAAATCGTTCTTCTATTGGGAGCGGCCAACAGAACATCCTACCAGGTTTCCACAACACGAGATGCACAGGAAGGCTAAGCAAGAGACCGTCAAACAGAGTGTTGCGAGCACACTCTGAACAAATAATAATCATCATACCACACAGTGCTGTGGTCTCGTTCAGTGGTGCAGGTTATTTATTGTGTAAAGCATTTGTTACAATCACCAAATTTCAACGGCTCGTTGAAGTGGACAGCTTTGGACATTCGATAGCTTGACATATAGCAAGAATTCAAGCTATTATTTATGATCACCTAATCTGCAAGATTACCTCTTCGGTTCTACAGGAAAACATCACGATGTCAAAGTAAGGTGTCCAGTTGCACCTGGCATCTGGTTATTGTCAAATGATGGTGATTTTAGGATCAAGGGCAAATGGTTATCTTTGTTAGCTGCTGTGTAGATCAATTGATGTACTCACTGATTTTGTTTTTAGTTCAATTCTGTTATATGGTACATTTACTAATCACATTATTTTGTATTGACGTCAACCTTCTTATTTTTCTAATTCTTTTTTAATATAAATAACAATAACTTCATGGTTAAAGTCATGATTAGGTTTACAGTTATTTCAGGACCTGCTGGCAAAGAACTACCCTATACTGCTAACGATAACCAGCTGAAGCATTTTAGTTAATTGTTGGCAGCTGCTAAAGGATTTTATTGTTTCACTGTTCAGCGTATTTAGTTTTGAATGTGACCCAGGTTAGGTTCATATAATGTAATGGAACAGGCAACGCCGGATGGTAGCCTATATACGCTTTCGTATTTGGCCTCCCTCTGTGCTTAACAGTATCTGTAGAGATTCGTTAAACATTGACAACATCATCTGTGTTGAACATTGAAACGAATTGGTTTGTCCGCCGCAGATATTTGGACAACTCTCCACCAATGCGAATAAATGATAGACTGGTAAATAATTAAATGTCTAAGTTGTAAATGGGCTAATTCAAGAAGGTCATTTTGCCGTTTGTTCTCTCTACCCGAGAATTCATTAGATCTAATCAGCTTATCTTTGATAACAACGAACTTATGCATGCAGGGTGATCAAAACAGAAAATAAGAAACCAGGTTAAAAAAACATCATTCTTTTTTACGCGTTGCGTTTAAATCCCATTATCACAAAATGGCGGATGTAGCAAAGACGACGTGCGATAGAACTTCGCGCGCAACTCTATTTAAACTGTCCACCATTTTATGTAAATTAGAAGTGCCACGTGTTTAAGAGTGGGGCAGTCCCTGTTGAGCATTATAAATATGTCATGTACTTTGCTGATTTTACCTGGGTACTAACCAGCTTTAGTATTTTGTGTTAATTATAATTCTTCAAGAGAACACCTACAAATAATCGCGGATGCCCACTATACTTGCCATAGCAACTCCAATCTGAGCACATAAAACAACTTAGAAACAAATGCATGTTACCAATACTGCTAGATATAAGCTACCTCCATGCTGGCTTAATGTAGAAAGAAATTCATCTTACATGGGGGTCATACACAGCAGTATTCAGGAATTCGAAACCACTTCCTCCACATCGCCGCTTTTTGAATATCACTTGGCTCACTAGAGGTCACTTAACGGAACTTCCTTGTCTTTATGCTACACCGTCAGCGGGACCTGACATATTCACATTAGGCATATTCATTCAGGTATTCATATTAGGCATATTCAACTATGATATCTAATAGTCTTTTCTCTTCCTGTGCATCTCGTGTTGTGGATACCTGGTAGGATTCTGGTGGCCGGTCCCAAAAGAAGAACGACTTCACTCAAGAGGACAGTTGCTATCTTGTGAGCACCATCTGGTAAACTGCTTCAGTTAGGTGAAGCGTCCAGTAAAATGGGTTCTTCTCCGTGGACGAATTTTGCCGGTGTCACGTCCGCTCTTGGAAATCAAGGTGGCGCGGTGTTCAACTTTGCTTTCATTGCGCTTGGCATGTTATTTCTGACCGTTGGAGCAAGACACTGTCTATTGAGCTGCAAACCGTGCCTTCACCAAATGTTCAACTTTGCCAAGGCTCATCTCGGAAACATCATTCACGAGGTGGTTATAAGTGCCCAACAACTTGCTGCTGGTGAAATCCTAAAAGGATCACCCACTGACGGAACCTCCCAGGTGGTGAGCCATAGCATCAACACGGACGCACCTATAGCCTCATCAAAGGTCGATAAGGACAAGGTAAAAGAGCAGAAAATAGTTGTTGTCGCACATCGCATACAACCATCGCAGCCCCTAACCGACGACGCCGATCATTTGGTAAAACTCAGAGAGACCGTCATCACGCAGTGCAATGTCTATCTGGTCAAGCTTGTCGATAGGCCAGGTCTCTATGGTAGCTACATTTCATCGAAGATTGAAGTTCGCGGAACCACGTTTCGTTTATTTGTTGACAAATCGATCATTATCCTGAACGCGGAGAGTGTAAATAATGCCCAGCCATTTAGTGGATATATAACCGTTATTGGTTTAGGCAGAGACGATAGTAAGGAGCAGGAGGTCTCCGCCGCCTGTTTTTGGAACAAATCGGCGAAATTGATTAAACCCGCCGTGAAGTTGTTTGGGAAGCCCGATTGCATTTATAATATTCCTTCCGAGATTCTACTCACAATAGAAATGCTTTGAAGACATCTTTGGCTCGGGTTGGTTCCGTTAGTGAACGTTCGGGCGTACTTTTTCACTGGCAAAAACAAATCATCAAATGAATCGATGAAGAGCTGAAATATTTAATCGCACCGAACTGACTGTCGACTGAATATAATACAAAAACGTGTAACGTATATATACATATATATATATACATAAGACTAATCGCTCCATCAAAGAGCAAATCCAGTTAAAAAGCGCAGTACTGTCTATTGCCATAATCAGTTTGATGAATATTGCTTGACTTGACTACGCCTTTCCATTGCTAATGTATATGCCAGGAACTATATTTGCCGCAGGTTCGAATACTGTGACGTGACGTATAAAAGAACTCGGGCCTTGTAAAACTGCAGTTCCTTTAGTATATCACTAAAACCTTTAAAAAACATTTTATACAAACTTCGCGATCTCAACGTATTACGTAAAGTGCTAGCAAATTTCCATTACCTATTCCTGCTTTCGCTTAATCCCATACAGTACAACGTTAAAATCTTTCATTCAATCTAATCTTGTTTAATCAAGCTCATTTAGTTCTCACATACAGATATAATGGACTGATAATAAAAAAAATGGTGTGTGTCAAGACATTTCTAAATAATCAAACTAATTACTAAAACGAGAATGGTATATATTGTGTGTATAATGACAATTGTATTGTTAGCTATAGTTCTACTGTTATAACTGCAATCCCTTTCGTCATATTAATTGACGTTTGACTTCAAAATCACAGCAGCTGCTGCTTCTGTATTCTACTTGATACTTTTCCTTTAATAATTCTGTTGTTGGCGTTCTTGATTAAAACTATTGGGCTATTACAATAGACGATGAGTTGAATTGCAGCAGATGCGAGATGTTTGTGGTCTGACAGACTGGGGGGAGCCACGAAGGTGCATACACGGGCTCAATCGCGATATTTGCACTGCAGTTTGCATTTAGTAGTCCGTCTCATGAAGCAATGAAAGAGTCAAATAGCTAGTGTCGATTCTCGAACGATACTTCTTTCGGAGTAAAGAAAAAGAGCTCAAAACTATTATAGAGTTCACTCAGTAAAAAAAACGGCAATCGACTGAATCATTCGCACAATCCTATTTAGTATCCAACTGTTTCGCTCCGAGCAGTCACTTTTTGAAATGCATAAATCATTTCAATATTTAATTGATTACTAGTCGCATTGTTGGGGACTTGTCCAAATATCTGCGGCGGACAAACCAATTCGTTTCGATGTTCAACACAAATGATATTGCCAATATTTAACGAATCTCTGCAGATACTGTTACGCACAGAGAGAGGCCAAATACGAAAGCGTATATAGGCTACCATTCGGAGTTGCCTATTACATTACATAATACGAACCTAACCTAGGTCACATTCAAAACTAAATACGCTGAACAGTGAAATAATAAAAGCCTTTAGTAGCTGCGAATTAGCGTTAGCATGATAAGGCACATATTTTCCAGCAGATATCTGAAACACTTCGATCTTAGCCAAAAGGCCGAGAAGCGATTGATGGTGGTCTAGTGGTGAGCGTCTTGGACTGCTAGACAGGAGGGACGCGGGTTCAAACCCTGTCAGACGCTTTGGAGAATCTTTGGAGTTCTTCATCTGCAGATTCTCGTCAGGTACTGGGAAGGAAGAGAATAAGCAAAGGTGGCCCCGACAAGTCCTCATAGTAATACCTAAAGGTTAAGAGCTGAGGCTTGTCAGCTGACGGTGAGCTCGAAAAAACAATTAAACAAGGTATCTGCAACGACTGCGAGTCTAATCCATAACTTTGCCCATTCATAAATCAATGAGCGCAGAAAGAGATATGTCATATCAAAGATGTATTCGTTTAGCAAGCAAAGCAAGCATATTTCTTGATAATAGAAGAAAAACCGCGAATGCCCAGTGAGTGGGATTCTCATATATAAGGGCTTGCAGAAGGTTTACCTCTGCAACAACTACTAATTAATTGATTTAATCGTTGTAACTATGTAGTAGATAGGTAGGTAGTGACGCCGATTTCTTCCAGAGCTTCCACTAAATATCCAATGACAGGCGCCGATATGAGTCGATATCGTTTATCGTTCGAGTGCGAGAATTAAAAGATTCCTTTCGTAGCGCCCGCCGTCCTACGAAACTACGCTGCATCCGATTAAGCTACACCGAAAAACGGTACGGTAAACTTAAGATATTCTTACAAAAGATGTCAACCTAAAATGAATACAGCGATAAAATGAGCTCGATGGAGTTAATCAGCCAACAATTGACCACAGCACGAGTTATGGTCAATTCGATATAATTATATAATATATTTGTCTAGTTAGATTATTAGTTAGGTTGGCGATTAGTAAATAGGGATTTATTTGTAATTCACGACTTTGTAATGATTATTTGACCATGGTTGCAGAAATAGTACAAAACAGTTTTCAACTAAATAGAGACGTAGAAATAATATACGGTGGAATTGATGCATGATATGAAGATTAAACGTATTTCATGTTTTCAACTGCTGCAAGAAATGGCCACGGAAGAAATATCTCTCTCTCTCACTGTCTCGTCCTTTTCGGGGATGGACATTTGGTCAAGTTGAATGCCCGGAAGAGATTCAGTGTTCAAATTGAGATTTGATTCCTACAAAAACAAAACGATCTCTACATTGACACTGTCGCTTGCTAGCGCCAAGATGTTTGGATTTGGAGAATCGCTTAAGTCGACGAAGTTCAAATTGCTGGTGTCACTTTCCAAGCGTAAATAGTGATAGATGCACTTTAGCTTGTTGTGGTCCCTCCCAGACTACTCGTGTTGAGCATGACAAAGGTAGATTCGTCTCTCAAAGACAGACGCTCAAGATCGAATGATTTAGCATCGTCTTTTGGATCGATGACAGGCTTGGGAACGCAGTCTTTGAGGTGGAGCTTGATATCTTTCAGCTTGATGTTCAAGTCGCATCGTGGGCAGATACAGATCAATTCCGATATAAACTCCTCGAACAATTCAACCAAGATTCCGGTCGTTGTTTTGTCACAAATCGAACACTGTGTAGTAAACGTTCGGCCTTTCTCAAGATCGTCGAACACGAGCACACATCTATCGCAGAACATATGACCGCAGTGACACCAGAACATTCGTGGGCCAATGAACTCACACCGATTGCAGGTGAACGCGTCGAGTTTAGTGCTGTTCGCTGCGCTTTCCTTCGCCAGCCTAATGTCAAACGATCCGCAGCTGAAATTGAAGCCTGCAAACTTCATTCTGAATTCGATCGACGAATGTGTGTGTGACGTCCACTCAGCTAGTCAAAATGCGGCCAGTTCGAACTGCAAAGGGTGTGTACACGCTGAACGCGTTGGAGGCCCACGGAACTGGCGTGGATCTAATAAAGTTGGCTTGTGTAACTCGATTGGCAAAGTATCATTTAGAACGACCGAAGTGAGAGTCATCATTTTTTGGCTTCGTACACACGGAGTCGGAATGGAATGGCCTAACAGCAGTCGTCTGCTACGAGCTGGTATTAGGATGTGGTCTTCTGAGCTCCTGCTGAGCTTTCTTTATCCGAGAATCGTTGCCCAGGTACGACCGGTTCAAAAAATAAACAAAGGTAGCCCTATAAGTGCTCGTGGTCATATCTAAAGGTTAGACCTGAGAGTCGGCTCAAAAAAATGTTTGAGCTTCCCCAGATTTCGACAAATCTCTGCTTTCATGAGTGCTCTGAGTGTGTCCAGCGTCAACAACATGAGCCTTATTCACCCGTTAATCTCATCGAGCACCGCAAACTTAATATTTTTCTCTTTTTGCAATCCGCCATGGCAATGGGCATCCTGGTAATTGTGGCAAGAAATTGCGTCACAGTCGAATTCGTCTATAATATATCGCATGCAAATGGATTCATGGACGTTGCAATGAGCTAGTTCTTGGAAAGAGGAGGTTCTTTCTTACTATAAGTCCCCATTCGTTTGCTTCACATGTGTCGACCTTAAAAATCTAAAATAGTATATAAGAGGGTGCTTTCTTAAATGCAAAGTACCCGGGAATTAGCCGAGATGGCTGTCAATCACCACACTGCATCCAATAAAGGTTATGATTTGTCTCTGGTGGAACTGGAAAGGTATGATTTACTGGGAATGCTGGAAAACAATCGGAAAGTAAACCAGCACGTCAATTTGACCCAGTTGCATCGCGTAAATCGCGTTCTTGAAAAGAAAAGGCCTGGTACACATGAGTATGTGATCCTGTTAGAGGAAAAAGCCAGGACCCACTCGAAACCTACGTGAAAGTGACTCTAAACAACCTCATCTGAGAAGTTCTCCTACACCCGCCCTATTCGTCGATCCTCGCGAAAACCAGTTATCGCGATTTCCGTTTTCTGGCAAATTATTTGCAAAGCATCAGCTTCATCAATGAAGAGGACCTCAATGAAGAGAGTATTTTTTCCAGGACTATTCTTGTTATCTAAGTCTTGGATACAGAGGCCTCTTGGGGGTATTTTTTGCTGGACTGCTACTTTTGTCATGGTTGGATAATTATTTTGCTTTTCCTTGTGGGCAATTTTTTTACATTCTGTTCTGCAGCAGACATCTCCAAATCTGTGATAGTGTCTCTATCAGAGATGTCGGTGCTTGGACTAGAGTGGGGTTTTTGAGTCTCTTTCATTTGAACTGCGAGAGGCTTGAAATGCAAAAAATATAAATACCTGATATGTCCCACTAATAATAAAAGACATGAAAATACCAAAAGTAAAGTCATTCGAGCCCCAGAGACTCAGTAGTTGGTTATCGGTCATATCTAACCCAGAAACCTCGCCAAGGAAACCGAGTCTCCGTGTAAAGATAATATCCCACTAATAACCGATGAACCGAACCGCCTTATGCGCGAAGCTCCGCAAGTGAAGAAAGAAGGCCGGCTACTCAGAGCATGGGCGTGCAGAAACCAGATTTATATTCGAACGAGTGACCATGACCGTCTCCAGCTCATACATCAAGCAGATCAGCAGGAATTGGTCTTCTACGGCAAAACCACGCGCCATGCAGGTACCAGCTTGCCGAAGACTCAGCCGGGCCGAACTCAAATTCAGCCCTCGCGTTTCGCTCTGCTAGATGCCTCATTTGTTACTGCAAGGTTTAGAGAAAACCTGAACCCTTCACCATGTATTCAGAAAGAGCGCACATCGATTTCGTAAGACCCTATGCCTTTTGAGTCTAGCAGCCATACGTTCGCATATCAATTAGCAGTTGTCTGGGGCTCGCTTCCGTGAAAAATCAGGCTATTCACCTCCGTTGAAAAATTATCACGCGAAGTAAATGCATTTTTCCGTAAATATTTGTCCATACTGCGCTTGATTCTGTATAAACTTTAAATCCAACGGGAATTCGAGGTGTGCCGTTCCACGATGTGTTGAGCACTTTCGGTTATTTTTACGAGAACTTTAGCAATGTGCAATTGCAGTAACCTCAATAAAACGATACTTTGACTGGATGCAAAGAAAGTCATCTTCCGCTTTTTATCAAACAGCAAGTTAAATATCTGAAGAAATATTGTACATGACTGTGCATTCCGCGAGTCTTGTATGTTAATAGCTCTGCAACGACTGACTAGTTCGTTTAACTAGAAATGCAATAAAGATAAATTCGACCTTCCATAGGGATATGATATAAGCCACATTAATTATGCTACTATTTTATTAGTATAAATAGATACATCTCTCAAATTCACAACAAAACCACACGACTTGGCTGAAGGTGTTTTCAGTTTGTCAGCAGACACACCTGTTGATCCTATTTTCGTGCCTGAACTTCTCGTTTGTTCTCGTCAATATTTGAATTATATCCATCAACTTGGCATTGTGGTCGAGTTGCTTCTCCCAGCAGCGTCCATAGTGATTAGCCGTTCGAGAAATGTTTTCTTTCAGAGCTAGAAAGTCACCAGACTGTGACGATCATAGTCAGCTGCACCCCCTGAGGTGTAACCTGACATCCTTAAGCTTGATATTCACAATGCATCGTGGACAAATGCAAACAAGCTCTTCTAAGAAGTCCTCAAGTAACTCAACCAGCATTCCCTTCGTCGCCTGTTGACAGATCGAGCACTGATTGTTAAATAGCTGGCTTCTGTGGTGTTGTCCAATCGTTGGCATCTGTGGTAAGAACGCGCAGGTATGACACAAGACATGCCCACACTGACACCACAGCATTCGTGGTCCGATATATTCACAGCCAGCACAGGCGAGTGCACGAAGCCTCGTCTCATGTACCGCGCTGTCTTTAGCCAACCGGACGTCGAACGAACCGAAACTAAAGCCGAAACCCGTAAACTTCATTGTGGATGAGCGGAGCTGAAGGCACACGCATTAATTCACATTTAGGCCACTCTGTTGGTTACATAATAGTTGGCCCAGGCAGTGACTAATGTAGAGAGCCGTTCGTACAACAAGGTCACTACACCATAGAGTAAATAAGTGCTCAGCTCATCTCGAGAACTCTTCAGCGTATTGGAGAGACGTATTCTGATAGTTTAAAAGCGGTACGATATCGAATGTGGAAATGTTTTCGGTTAGTGTTTGAGAGCTTTGGGTGCGCTCGATCGACGAACGCGAGCGAACGCACCCAAACTCTGCTAAAAATCTGACATTCGAATTTATCAGTATTGAAGTGAATGAATGAATTCGTGACTTTCAAAATAATGGAGCAGTTTGCTCGATTCAACTGTGAAAATCGAGGAAATATTCTTTTTAGAGGAACGGTTGCCTTGTCACTGTGAGATGATTATCATTATTCGAAGTTGAATAGGCAGGAATAGTTAATAAAGCAAGATCATTCTTAGGTTAAGACGAAATTATCGTCATTAACGAAAGAAAGGCGAACGGAACCTTTCGAGCAGACCTCAGGACGGAATGTCTTGTAATAATAAACGCACTGTATTTGAAGGTAGATGTGTACAATCAGCAGTCACAAACATAAACAAGTACACTGCATTGGTACGACAGATCTGACCCCACAAATAAGTCATTTACCGACCGTTTCTCGGCGATGACCTTCAGTAAAATATGTCGTTTAGATCTCGTTGAGGTTTTTCTTATGAATACACCTAAATACATTTTTCGGGTCGACTCACAGCCAACATTTGACGTCCACGGTATTGCTTTCGATATTGCTTCCTAAGACGGACTCCTTTAAACGCATATTCGAGTCTGACAATTTAAATGAATATGTAGATATCGCCGTTGTTAGGAGAACTGGTAGACAGAGACGAACTGGAGGTCGTAGATGGGAACCTGGCTGTAGTTGACGATCCTCAAATGGACGTGTTGAAAGGATACGTGTCTCAGAAAGAACCGGTTCGTTGACCGGTCTTTTTTAATAATTGACTTGTCGGGCTGACTACCTCGTCCAATAATGTGCCACCACCAATCCGTTTGTAATTTAAGAATGTCTGCGACAACTACAGAGCTTTGTCACAGCTTTTTTAGACTAGGAAGCTTCTTTTCAGTACAAGTGGACATATTTTTGTCGGTGGTGTTAAGTATCACCATAATTGGAGGAATATGTAGTAGGCAACCCGCCTAGCGGATTATTTAAGAAACAAACAACAATAATATAACTCGCATATCATAATTATATGAATAATGTAAACATGATACAAAATATATATTATATATTGCGTGTACACATAGCTCCTGAACTGAATTTCCACATTTTTCGTGAATCTGGCTTCTCTTTCCGACCCTAAAGTGCCGAATACGACAACAATTACATTTTTCTCAGGGTCTAAGTAATTTAGAGAGAGGCCCAGTAAGGGTAAAAAGATTATAATGGTCAAGTCAAGTTTGACCGCAAGAGCGTCATATTGACATTTACGCAGATTTACTTTCCTCAAACTGCTACCGAACTACTCCGAGACATACAACATGTCTCAAGTCTAGCTTGAAATTACACAAAAACATATACATTCCTCGATCTGATGCGATCAAACACTCTGCACAAAAATTATTTAACCCTTACTGTGGCGATCTATTAGCCTATTGCTTAGACAAACACAAAATCTGCCCTGTAGCCCCTTATGAGTTCGTAGCCCCCTATGCAGCCAATATGAATGTACTTACGCTTGGGCTGCTAAACAGGAGGGCCATATTACATCTTGAGCTGGGGATCAAATCTTGAAATGTATTACCTGTATTTTCTTATTTTACTATTATCCACATATGGAACAGTCCACAGCATGTTTTAGTAAGAAGGTACACAAAGCGTATGCCACACATAACTAGACAACGGGATACCTATATTTTGAGTTATTGTATCATATCACAGGTTGTTAGGTTTTATGAATCCCATTCGATTTGACTCAGCCTATCTGGTTAATCTGGTTTTTCTGCATCTTAGCATATGTCTACTTTTTTAGCATGCGGTAGTGTTTTGTTCGAGTCTCGCTCGAGAGGGGCACAGGTACCAACCGATGGGAGGATATTAAAATCCTTCGCCCTTTTCTCAGTAAACCCTTTCACAGGTTGTGCATAGCCTCGCTCAATTCGACAGATGCTGATTAGGATCGCTGGAAAGAATGTGTGCCCCAATTTGGTGAGAGGGTTAAACGCTCTATTCAATGCAAAAACAACCGCAATGCGCCATTGAGATCGGTTGCAAATGTGTACTCGTCAGCTTTAGCTCTGTTGCATTTTCGGACTCTGTGTCTCCTGAGCTTCTTCAATTATCACAGTTTTGTGCGACATAGAAGAGATAACGTACGGACGTTGAGACCTTTACTCGACTATCGGTGGGCGTGTCTCAACAAAACGATTCCAGCCCGCGAGCACACACGAGGAGATGTCGATCACCAACCACCTGCATCAGCAAGCATCCCCCTATCTGTACGAATACTTCTACAGTGGATCTATAGAACATGCTGTTCAATCGAAGATGCTCCCGGATGAGGCGGCCACTTTGTACTATCATGACGGTTGCCTGGTTCGGCAGAACGATAACCCAACATGTGGATTCGTCGCCGCGGCAATGGCCGCCTCAATTCGCGGACGCCAGCCGAACGTCAACGAAATGATTGAATGGGCCTACAGCCAGCAACTCACGAAGATTGGCGATTTGTTCGATATTCGAAACATGAAAGCTATCTGCGACAGATACGTTCAGGTATCTTCAACTGTCATCGATTACCCTGATGAGGACGCGATGTTCTCAGACCTTCTCCAAGGTAGATGTTTCCTGGTGCCATACGACGCTGGCGATGGTGGAGATCCGGGCATAAGTAATGGGCATCATGCCCATTGGGTTTTGGTGCTCGGTGCATTGCTCATTCGAACCAACGATGACCGTACCTCGATCGCGGGACAGAAGTCGTTGCCATTCTTCAAGCCGATTTTCCGAGCCAAGTTCAACGACTACAATCCTGACCTTCAGTACCATAAACGCTTACTGTTCGTGCGGCAAGGAGGGACTAAAACGCCACAGATGTGGCGTTTTGACGAACTTCGCTCGAGTTGTATGCAACTTAATGAACCCGACCCAACTCTCGAACTGAATTATCTCATCCCTGAGGGAGGACTCACAAACGCGCTTCGAGGCAAGGTGCTACGGTTAGATATGGTACGAAAATCGTGGCAAAATGATGATTGATGTGAACAACTGAATATGGCTTTTTAGGAATATGTACATTTATATATTATATACCTCTATCATCGCCCATACAGTAATAATAATAATTATAATAACAATAATCGGTGAACACTAGAATTTGTATCAATACACTGTAAAAATGACTAAGTAGACTTACTAAAAGTACTTTATAACTTCTCTTCCCTGTATCTAACCAACTTACCCCCCAAAACCAAAGGACATATTTTGTGTTTAATCGACTAATTAATCAACTCTAATCCCTCTCTTGTCTCGACGTTCGACGGTATCATTGAAGTGGGGAGGTCGGAACTGAATTGATTGCGTTATATTCTTGTATTCGTTGTATTTAATGCCAGGAAGGAACGGTAACAATGAGTCACACGTGTTAGGAAGCCAACTGTACAACCACTGTAAATCGAATAATGTAAACATTTTGTCAGTGTTGTATACAATACAATGTCGTTGTGGATCTTATCTATCAAAACTTGAACGTGATTTTTTTTCACAATTCGATATTGCATGTTATAAACTCCTTAAAAATCAGACTGCATTGTTGTAACAAAACCAATAAAACTTTTAATAAAACATTTACCTTTGCCTTTACGGATGCTGTCTAATGTACAATACATCTGTGAGAAATAGACTCGATACTAGTGGTAATAGTACAAGTAACAGAAGCAATGCCGCAAAGCAGGTGTGCCGTGAACTAAAATGTTGGCTGGGAATCTGCCCCAAAAATTTACTTTATTGAGTAGCGGTCGTAGTACGTTTGGTGGAAAGAAGAATAAAGATGAAGGAAAGATTAGAAAACGAAGAAACGAGGGAGGTGAAACTATAGCGGCGGCCATTGAAAGGGACGTTCCGAGACAATCCGTCTCAGATACGAAGTGCCACACACAGTTCCAGTGGATGTAAAAATCAAGCTTAATTAAAAAAAAAACAAGTAAATAGTAATCGTATAATAATAGCTCAGCATACGTGAGGGTGCCAGACGTCAGCCCACCATATCCTACGTTTTTTTTTATCTAAATATGACGTTTTTATAACATTTCTCACTCTTCATATACATTTGTGTGAATTAACCAGAGTGAACGATATTATATTACGGTAGTTCCGTTAGGCTCGAAAGTCAGTTTGTTTGTTGCGGTTGGCACGTTTGTTCCAAAGACCTCAACCCTCCTGAGGCCGCGGCCTTATGGAACACAGTAGTTGGTGTCGAGCGGGGTGACGACAGCTGCGATCAGCTGGTAAAAGTATGGAAATAGTTGGTGAAATCTGAAGCGGTTTGCTTCTTGAGTCCCGGCAATGAGCCACCATCTCTGGGCTTTTCGGCGAAGACTCTCGCGGTATCAAGCATGACTGATGTCTTCACTGTATCGGTATCTGAATCTACAAAAATGAGTCCACCACGTATGCTAATTTGATAGGCCCAGATGGTTGGTATTTGATCTGTAGTCATAACACCAGGATACAATGTATTGTTTGTTTTAGGTAGATGTTTATGGACAGAATTCTCGGGTACCGCTCCGCGTCCATCATCTTCATCTCATGCCATCATTGTGTGGTCAGAATTCAACAAAGAAAAGCTTGCATTATTATTACTATTACTATCATTATGTGCCATAACCAACTCTCAAGTAGTCCCAGAAGTCAAGTAATTATGACTTCAAGATTTTCAACTAAAGGAGGTTCAACAATGTTTGTTATTTATTGATGAAAGCTTTCGTTATTTTGTATGTTCTACATATAACGACTCGAAGATACACTATGGCTATTTCTCGATAACTTGCAGAGAAACTTGAACTATTTTTCTAACTTATCACATTTTATTCATATATATATATATATATGTATATATTGTTGTTTAGCATTAAGTGACCAGTCATCAGTTACAATATTTATATTTTTATTCAATTTGAGCGGCAACAACATTTTTCATTGATTATATTTTGATTTCAGTATTGGCCGATGAATAAACATCTTCACCATTATGATTAATGAGAATGTCGTTGAATTGTCATTTGTTAGTCTTCATGGTGTTCCCAGATTCTAATATGTTAATAAAAGCATGAATCAAATACGACCATGATTAAGGACTGTTCTGCCTTCGCTAATGTACGACTGTATCGCATTCGTGAATATCTTGTTGTGTTTATTGGTTTTACTGCGAAATATTTAGAGATACTGCATTAACATTTGACCGTTGAGCAGGCAGAATCTCTCATCAGTTTTCGTGCAAAAGTGTCAATCCACTACACTCGGTTGCTCAGGCAATCCGACTATATCTGGAGATAAATTAATGTCGTTTACGAATTTGGCTTCTTTGCATCTGGTGGACACGACCTAAATACTGAGTGACCATCCATGTTTATTTCATTTGCCCTCGGTATTGTTGGCCAAGCCGTCTGCCTCGTTGATCTTCCCTTGTCCCCCTGTGGCTGAAGCTGCTACGGTGTTTTTTCATTTGTTTTCGGCTTCCTCCTCCCCCATCAGACATTTTCCCATCAGACATTTCTCGGCGATTGTGTCCGTGTGGCATCACAACGAGAAATATCCGGAGAAACATCTATGCTAGGCTGAGAATTACATGAGAGGCTTTGAACCTGCGATCTGAGGTACGTTCTGCTACCGGTCTATCTCTCCATCCGTTGGTTCCCTAGGTATTGGAGACAGCGTGGCTAGAGTTGTCGTTAAAACCTTTTTCGTGCCAGCACAAATTGACTGGACACCGAACAGCGTAGGATAACAAGTTCGTTGAATCATTGGGATGGGGGGTGGCTTAGTCGATTTCTTTCTCACAGCCTATGGGATCTACTGGTGCATGTGCGACATAACGTGTAAGGCGCCATTGCGCAGCCTCTTCTTCGGTCACTGTCCGACGTAAAAGGATCATCATCATTTTTGCTATTCATTTCACCCTGTTTTTACATGTGTGTATATTATTCAATCATTTATAATTAATAATATATTTATTCAAACATACAGTAGTTAGGAATTAGTTCTAGGGATTATGGGGGGGAGGCAGAGGTCGACAATGTCCCGAGGAAGGAGATGGCAATGCCCCTCTGCACAGCGAGGGACAGGCGCTGCAGAAGGAAAGAACCTGCGCGCTTGTCCCCGGTTGCGCGGATCAACCTATGGTAGACCCCTTCGAGGAAGTTCGCAATGAGAGGGCCGTACCCGCCCAAGGTCTTAAAAGCAAGGGGGGAAAACAGGTGGGTTGCTTGGAATGCGGCGTACTTCCTTTATAATTAATTGATACACAGTTGAGCATATATTACGTATTCGAAATAATAATAATACAAATGAGAGCTTTGTTGTAAAAATACCGAGTCATGAGCTCGCCACTGAGACTGAAATCTCTCTCTCTCTCTCTTTAATAATTTCTAAAATGGCTGATTAAATATGTTAAAATTTCATATAAACATCACCGTAACGATTACGGGTAACCTGTCAAGTTAAATTTTATTCCTGCGTCATTCTCATCATGTTCTACACCTTTGATCTTTACTGATCATCTCATTGATCTTCACCGTTCGAGGTGAATGCGAGGTCACAGTTACACAGTCTGGTGAACATCGCTTACTTTAGTGGCATTGGTCTGCGGGTGAACCTCTTGTGCCTCGGAAATCTGTCGCGCGACTTTTGCACTATTGGCTGCATCATTGGTACGGATAGTTTGCTGTTCACTTGTGTTCTTGCCTTGACAAAGTGTTTGGGAAAACGTTTCCTCAAGACCCGATGAAAATCGTCATCTGGAGCGCAGTTGCAGAGATTCGTCAATGCCAATAAAGCACTCGATTAATATTTCTCCTTTGATCCAGCCTCCCTCCGGTCTCACTCATCCATGTTCACATACATATTAACTTAACATTCTGCGGCAGTAGAAATACACACGCACACAGATGCATTATAAAATCTGTGTAAAACAGGTAAAGTTTTGTATGACATTGGTCAAGTTCATCTCCGCAGTTTATAGCACACGCTTGGCATTCGCACGTCTGTAATTCCGCATTGCGTTAATCCGTGAATGTAAGCAGCTGCTCGTCGCCGAAGATTTGCTCGAACCGGACTGGTGGCCTGCTCATAAAAGCACACACATAATACAAAGTTCACTTGCACTTAACCATCGTCTGAGGCGAGTCTGCGCACCTGTTACGAACACATACATATCTGTATCAGTCTAAGCTAAATGACTACACGATACTACGTATGGTTGGAAGTCAAGTAGACCGAAACGACGGGAAGGCCGTGTAAGGGAATAGGCTACCGTGATAATCCCCGCAGGGCCGTGTTGAAAGGACACGGGTCACGAGAAAACCAACTCACTGATCTCACGAGAAGAAAAAAGAAGGATGACGACATGAACGTCGCTAGTTTTTATACTGCACGGATAACGTATTCCGTTAGATGGCGCCACCCGCCGGTCTATTGACATTCCGATTTTTATTTGACATCCGTGACATATAAGAGAGCTTAAGCATTGAAAAATTGCAGCTCCTTTAATAAACCAATAAAACCTTTACCTTTACATTTTGACGTCTTGTCAGTGCCGCCTAATTTGAAAAGGAAATCTATGACAACTATGTCAGGCACTAAAATCTATGTAGGCACTAAAATCACTAACCATTTTCTGCACGACACTGTTCTATCCGTGTAGGCATACCGTTTTTAAATCTTGAAAACACCGGGCTCGGAATAGATGATATTTGTGGAGTGGTGAAGGTTCCGGATCTCATCGTATCGGACCTCTGCCTTCAGACCAGTGACCGGGGGCACGATATGCGTGACGAAATGTGAATTTAAGAGCCTGAACTTTGGTTAAAGTTAACTAAAGTTCCATGTATCTCTGCTGCTGATGCTGCTGTAGAATGGCAAGTTCCTGCCGCAGATGGGTTATCTCGTTACTTAGAGTGTTGATCTTGCTTAAATACTCGTTCTTTTCAATCTTTAGTGTGTGCACCTCGTGCTCGAGTTGCGCAATTCGTTCTAGCTTCTTTTTACGGCACTTCGATGCGGCGAGTCGGTTCCGAAGGCGTTTGCGTTCAAGCTTGCTTTCTTCGAGCACATCGTTCTGCCCAGTCTCCGCTGCTGGCGCCAAATCGTCACTGTCCATCGCCAGAACTGGCATCGTTGGCTCTGGCCTTGAGAAGGACGTTACCGGATTGGGCTTGTCTGTTGGTAGTTGTACTGATGCTGCAGGTCCTATTTGATGAGCGGTGACGGACTCTGACGTGGCAACTGAGGTAAGCATTGTCAGTGTGCTTGTTGTTGTGCTCATAGAGGTCTCATTCGATCCGGACGGTTGAGCGTGTTCGAGTTCGCGTATATGCCGTCGCTTACATTGCTCTAACGCATCTTCAAATCCTTTGACAAACAGCCTTTGTTCTTCCGTTGCCGCTTGTGACGAAAAGATTTTCGGCGATGTCAGCGGCGCCGACTGTTCAGTAGAATTGACTCCTAGGGCACCTTTGAGGAAATGCTCAAACTCTGGCGACGACAACACGAGACGCTCGAACTCAGGCGATGGCAATACGGTTACAGCGAGCTCGCTCTTAAGCCGCTTTGCCCGATTGATACTGTCACCGGTACCTTCTGTGCCGAGATCAAGGCTTGTGGGCCGCTTTGGACGGCCTTGTGTCTCCTCGCCGGCGCCCGATTGCCACTCACGCACAATCATATCTATAGCGTGCATCGTTAGAGTCTTAAAATTTGCCAACGTAAGTGATGATGATGAGGTAAGACAAACGTTTCAGAACAACGATCGCAGACATTCGAGTTTGAGATGTCGTTACCCGCGCGCCTACTTGGGGTCTCACCTCTAGAAGAATGAGTCACAGTTGCCTACAAGCTCGCCCTTTAAATGATAAGCGACACCATGAGCCTGGCACCGCGAAATCACCGCCGGGAGAGAGGATGGCGAGCAATCTGAACGAATACGCCAGTATCACTAGGGGGCGGTCTTGGGCGCTTCCAACGACGCGAGAGCGTTTGGAGCAGCACCAACGAGAGACATAGAGAGTGAAAACGAACGTCTCAAGGAGAAAGAAAGATATACAGAGAACGTCAACAGAATGGAAAGCCTTCGGTTCAGCAATCCTCATCTACGACAGCCAATTTCCATCGACAGAGAGCACACATCTTGTCATCTGTTAAGGGCAGTACCCTCGGCACAACACTCGCCTGTTGGCCCCCTCGTGGCTGACTTGATGGTATCTGGTGTCTCCTGTTGAAGTCGATGATGCGGTGCCTGCTCTCGGATCGCTAGGGCCCTGTTCTTTACCGTCAATCGCATGATTTGGACTACGGGAGAGCTCGGATCGATTTTCCTGACACAAGATGCCAATTCTTGGAGGGATAATACCGATGTAGGGTGCCCACGTCGCCGAAACGACGGCAGTCATGTTTCCTAATATTTAGAATATATTTTCTATGAAATGTAGCTGAGATTTCAAAGGAATTCAACTTTGTCGGCATTGAATTAACCCTCCTTCAAGCATAGGTTCCCTGATTATTCAGTAGTAGAATTCGAATTCTAGTGGTGTGTATTTGGCTGATAATGAATGTCATCTGGACACCAAAAATCGCAATTTTATTTAATTCGACTACGCACACGAGCGCACGTTTCGATTATCTAGCCCACGTCGAATACGATACAAACATCTCGATCATATGGTTCATCAGTTGTAGCGGGCTCCCGTAGCTCACATGATGTACGAGCCATGGTGATAATTTCTCTATAATGTCCATCCCATGCTTCGTGAGAACATGAACGATTAGTCGTGTAAGTGCACTTCGTCCGCGCACTAGGTATAATAGCTTTGATTTACTCTGTGCTTCGCTGAGTGGTATCTCCCCAGCTGGATTTTGTGGCCGATAAAACAACATTATGTTCTCGTCTGGAAACAATAAAAGAAATAGAGGGTTAGCAGGCAAAACTGTCGTCCTTGGGCGCTCTTACATTATGACCATTGCTGCAGTCAATCTACGCTATAGATCGGCGGATCTGATGTAATCGTCGCAGGTATCTGAGCGACTATCGAAAGTAACTGATGAACGTGTGGCAAAGTTCACACAGGAGTTGACGCATCGTCTGAACTTCGCCCGGGACAAGGCCATGAAGCTCTGGTGAGTTCGTAAGACGCGGCAGCGAGTGTACCCATTTTAACGAGGAGCAAAAACTAATAAACGCTGACTAATACAAATGGCCAAGCTGACTCAACAGTGCTGATTGGAGTGTAATTAGTCAGATGATAACTCCTCTCGACTTGCCTGACAAGATGACTCAGGCAAAATATCTAATTTAAAGCTCTGTGTTCACTATATGAGCTTAACGTCATCTGCTGACGATATTAGATCTAAAGTAAACAAAACACGGTGATGGTGCCGAAAGAATACCTCGTTCTATGTATGTACAACTAGTGGTCCCATTTATTAGAACAGAGAGCAATAACTGCAGAGTAAAGCAGCCGGACTTTACCGAAGAGTACTGTATCTTAAATGTGTATTACTGGTTATTACAAAATACATATCTCCATCACTTCTAGCAGCCATGTAAGTGACAAAAATGTATGTGGGGTCGACATCTCGTATACTGCCAAAATGCCAGACCGTCCCCAACTGCGTCACGAATCGTATCAAGACACTCACAATAGCACGAAATACCAGTTTTGTTTTCTAGGGACTTGGTAGCAATGAAGTAGGCTTGGCCATTATAGCCGGGCTTGTTGACAGCTATGCATACTAAACTTAGCATATTTGCCAGATGCAAGCAGCGTATTGTATTTTATCGTTATACGATAGTATCTGTAAAAACATAAATACTTGATAACGGCTAGGGATACCTTTCTCTAAGTTCGTCTCGCCTAGTATAAATCCTATCGAAATTGTGTAGTAGATAAGCTAAACATTGTGGACGCAAAAATAACCGAATGTTCGTACCGTTTAGATAATTACCCGCTTCCCCTCTTGTTTGATTGATGGGTGAGCATGTCGAATCTCAAGGGCTATCAGCCACTCGTCAAACAAAGTGTAAATCTTGCGTTTGGCGTTAGCAGCGATAGTGGCGTAGCAGCTGAGTCGTAGTTCATTACCGTGGCAATACTGCAGTGCCTGCTAGGGTACTTTCTCAACAGCAGATGTCTAAAGCACTTCGCGACGCACTCCGATACCTCGACATTAGCAATCGGTTGTAAGACAATTTAGTATCTAAAGTAACCTCAAAAATGCAACCTCTGGCTGAGACTGAAGATTTATTTATTCCAGCCGTGTAAATCAGATTGCTCTAGTTGCGCGTAACCGCGTACATGCTGACGCAGGTCATTAACTAGCCCACGTTGCTGAAAAAACAAACGACAGGACCAGTGAGTTAAATTTCGTGTTGACCCGTTCTGTGCAACATGACTTGTCGGCGAATTTCATTAATATCATGTGAATATATATATATTTAGCTTAACACCTTGTTGCCTAGATTTGAGATCGCTTGCGTTCAGCCATGTTCACTTCCATGTAACGCTAACAAGATCTCTCGCACAGTAAGATTCTGGCATTCCCTCACTGCTGGATACCACATTGAGCTGAAAAACCCCTAGAGTGAAGGTGACTCATTAACTTTTTAACAGAACGTAAGTTGTTGATCTGATTTGCTGGGGCGAAGCGCAAATATTCCTGCCTGACATTAGCTAAAGTGTAATCAATTTTGTAGTGGATAAATTTAAGTTGATATAGATTTGCATCACGTAGTCTAATAATTTCTCACCACCACGAAACCCTCTCTAAAAATCTCCACGTTAAAGAACGTGTATTGCCAAAAAGTAATCATATTCGAGGTTAGATTACTCTAATCCAGGTTGTCGAGCCACCGTTGCACATTTGCATCTAGCAGGAGTTGTCCGTGTTATGAAGCAATTCCGACAGCTGTACCGTCGACATTGTTACATGTTGACTGTGAGTCAAGCCAACGTAAAATTTACTTTACCTTTAGGATAGTGGTCAACTAGAATACTTCAAATAAGCTCGGCTGATGTCAATGGATACTTCCGCTGTCTAGAATAACTGTTTTCACTATTCATTTCTGCTTCAGCCAGGTGCATAAAGAGGATTAGGAAATAATAATTTTACTCTATCATTATTTTGATTGACGTAATGAATTAATTTGGATTAATGAATTCATCAATGAACAAGTGTCTTGCGGTAACGCAAAAGAGCATGAAACGCATGAAAAAACGCGATCTGTTCAGCGGGACCGACCCCTAACGTAGACAGCTGATTCATAAGCATTTACAGTTCATATCACGGGCAGCATATCTTCCGACATAAATCATGACGGTGAGAATATAACTCAACCCTACCGGAAATGAAGGTAAACACAAATAAAATAAATAAGTCGCTCACACGAATACTGAATAAAAAATTCTATGAATTATCAGTAAGTAACTATAAATACACTTCCTAGATATTCAACAATTTTGCGAGTTAACATTCTACCGAAACAAAGGTAAAATTGCCAAACTGAGCTAGCTTGCCCAAGACAGTGACGAAAGCATCCATAATTAGAAGAAGATACATTGCATGAAGATCCATAGAGAATACATTGTAACTCAACTGAATGAAGCTGATTTCGTGCGGTCTTTCGATGGATAAACCATGGATTGCTACGTAGAACAATATTAAGGCTTAATCAATTGCCCATTAGTCCGAGACCTACTGCCTTCGTCCGTTCCCCGAAATCGCTCGCTTCTAATCTCTTATCAGCGTAACCCCGAACCAAGGAGAAGACTATCCAGGAAAATGCATTCGATCGGTTACATCGGTCGGAGACCGCCACATGTATGGCTAATGGAACAAGGAGTGTAGCCGACTCCTGGGCAATGTCATATTCGATGCAGTTCCGGTGATAGAGTACATTCCGGATGGTCCTAAGCACCAATCACGGTTATGCTATATCTGATTGTAATCATTTCGATGCGACCTAGATTAAGCGCAGGGGCGATTAAGCATTGTAGACATAGTGTGAGCATTCGACCAGGTGGGATCACAAATAAGTCTCCTGTCTCCCTAGAAAACAGGAGCTTGGCACTGAAAGAACTACATATGTTCGACCGAAACGATGGCCAGTTTGAATACACCAACGAATATACAAAGAACTTAAAACACAGACACATAAACACACACCTTTACTTAAAAATACAGCCTTCTCAATAACGAAACTCGTGTATGGCCAACAGCTCCTAGCCGCGGAGATGCCAGGGACTAAAAACGCGTTTCCGGCGACAGCCAATCCAGCCATGTTGTCTGCCTGAGTATATTTAGCTGACGAAGCAATGTTTTATGGAGAAGTAAACCGATACACTAAATTATCGTAGGAGAAAGCTAACGGCAGAATGGGCCAGGACAGAGAGTGTACGGTGCTTACCTCGCGAGGGGTGTACTTGAAATAGGAAACACTATTTATGTTCTGATGAGTCTACTGCCATTAATATTGCCCCTGTAGTATACTGCCTGATCCAATAATATAATAATAATAATTTACTATAATATTATGTGTAAGATTAACGAAGAATCCATTATTACCATTTATCATTTAATAACTAGATTCGCCCCATTGTAAATCCAATTGTTTCCACTCCGTCGTCGAATGGCCGCCTGCATCCATCACTGGTGGTTGCAACCGCTCCCGTCAAAAAAAAGTGCCACTGTTTCAAGTTTATTTAAAGACACTCCGAAGTATTTCCATTAAATCGAAACGGAAGTGGTTCTTATTAAAAACTATACTAATTTCGAATGGATCCGTACCGACACGAGCCGACGAGGACATAACGATAGCAAAACAAGTGAAGGGTTATGACACAATGAGTCATATTGATTCAAAGGCCGATCGTGGACCGTACACATGATCTCTCGCCTATAACCTATAAGAGAACAAGCCTAGTAAAATTGCAGTTCCCTTAATACACCATTCAAACCTTTACAGCACAGCCTGTGCTGCCTGAAACCTCACTGTTTCGAGTTACTCGTCAGCTACACTCGCTCCCAATATGACTGGTATTCGGAATCACCTTCCCTTGATCATTCTGCCACCTAAGTGATAACTTAATGTTTAGAAAATCTGAGAACAACAGTTCAGCGCCATTTATTTACAATATGACGAGGATCGTACTGCTACCGAACGAATCAGTTGGAGGTGTCAATGCCGCTGAAATTAACCAATTAGCTAGAAATCTTCGAGATGAACGTATTATTGTTTGTATAAATTGTATCGAATCGCTCACAAAGGCTGACCTAATAATTGTTTTTCGAGCTGACCCTCAGCTGTTGTTCCCCTATGTGACAGGCCTCAGCTCTGACCTCGCTCACAAAGGCTGACCTATAGTGTTTTTAGCCTCCAATGTCTCAAGTGACTGTGGCCTCGTGGGACTGGTTGTTATCGAACAACGAAGTGAACCACGCAACACAGGATCTGATGTCAGCGTCTTTTGTCTCTTCATTCTGTGGTAATTAATAAGCTTGCGACTTCCGTGATATGTAGCCCGGGATATTTTTAAACATCAAGTGAATCACATTGCTTCAACTGGGATGCTGCTTCGATTTGATTGTAAAATGCTGACGATATTGGGGAATTGTTGTGAGTTGCAAAATTATTATAGTGTTATGTGAAGTACATTTTACGATTATCTTTACTAGAACCTATACGTTGCCATAACTGCCATCCCGTCAATAAACCGAATGATCTATCTATCTATCTGTCTATTTAGAATTTCAGTTAAAGTGTAAGGCCGTCGTAGCGTTACGCATCAAATATCTGCTGCTAAATGGAGTTATTTTGTGATATGGAATGAGTTTAGGATCTTATATTATCTTGCACCTTGTAACACAACGTGTAAACACAATAGATAGTTATCTATTCTTATTTGTGAGCCTAATCTTTTACCTGTGTGGATGTCCCGGTGTATTTAGACAAACCTACCGTATTTGAAAGCAAGTGTATATATCTAACCTAACTGCGGCAGCTCATTGGCGGCCTAATTGCAGATGATGATGAACTCCACCAGGGACGAGTCGATGTACTTTTCAGGTATCTATAGATTTTGCTGCTACTCTGGATGGAGGAAACGACCGTGAATTTAGTTGCCAATACCACAGTTTCGTCAATTATCGAAACCCACGAAATAGGCATTTATATTTAATATAATGTTTAAATTACGACGTGAATTCAAATGGGCCACACTATGTCAGATTAGGTGTGCTTCAGAATGAGCAGAGCCCTGGTGCTCCTAGGGTATGTCATCCATGAGGTACCCTCAAGCACGTAGCTCACTTCAATCGGTATACTCTATATGGCTGAAACACTGACCTATATTTCTACTGAATAATTTCATATGGGCGTTGATTAATAAAATTTTGTTAGCCCCTACTCCGGTGTCTGCTGCGTACATTTTCGTGGCTACAAATATGAACAATGCTCTCAATAAATAGATTTATTATGTTTATCATTATGCGAACATACCGCGCCTGTAATAGTCACCGAAGCTCCTGAGGTTTCTTCAAACCCCCAAAACTACAGCGAAGAGGCAGAGACACTGCGGCACATCAACGAAGATATAGGCGCAACAAGTCAATATCACAGCGGTGATGATCCGATTCGGTGTTGTCCGGATCCGCATAAAAGGTCTTGCGACACTCAGACCAGCGCAGTAGCAGCAAATTCGTTGCCTCCAGCGGTGGAAACATCCGGTAAGTTTCTGGTGATGAAAACCTGATTAAAATACCCATCTGCCCAATGCGATACGATATGCGTAAGCTTTCGCGGAAGAAGCCAATAATTGAAAAAAAATAAATTCCTTGGCCAATATTTATTTTTACTAATCAGAAAGAAACTGTAAATTGAACACACTTGCTACACGATCTTTTTGCCGGGGGGCGGGGCTTATTACGTTCTAATAGTACGTCGGACACGTAACGGGATTACGTTTACCGCCGGTAACCCTGTATCATAAACAGCTGTTACAGAGAGCGGCGTTTCACGAGAACAACAATTAGTGGATCAAGAGGTGCCGTCCACAGTGGAAGCGGGTGGGGACTTACCCCCTCACTCATCAGAGGAGAAGACTACAGGGTGTTCACTAACCACGATCGGAAATGCACCAGGTTGGAATTTAACTTATTTAAATTCGTCGCTTGACATTACATCTACATGATATCCGGGCAAATGGCAAAGCTGCGATTTGCGAAGCTGGATCCGATGGCGTCATGTTATATCATGTCTACAACAGTTTTTATTGGCTATTTCTGCTGGCCGGATAATTTTTATAAATACTGTAATAGTCTATTAATTAGTTAATAAAAATAAATGAATTATTAGTATTATTATCCTATACCAATAATGAACAATTGTCTAAATATTTTCCTTTGGAGTCGGTACGCTATCGTCGAGATGGCGGCCAGTAAAGTTACCGCAGTATAAAGCACCTTGCTATTACACCATTGTGAACAAATGTATGTAAACCCTGAAGCCGTGTATGTACCAGCGCTAGCCTCGGACAGAGATAGTGGCTCGAGTGGATCAGACGACATTGGTGCACCGATTCTGACAGCCGAGATCAGCACTGACCAAGGTTTGTTGCGAAAACCGTACTCGGGGCTGATAGGGCATGAAAATCTATACGTAATCTCCAAAGTGGTTGAGTGCCAATCTGTTCAGAGCGTCTCTGGCTATCAGCAGATGAAGAACAATAGGGCAAACTCTACCAGAGGCACGGAACAGTGGCAATTAATTATTTAACAATAAAAACTATATTCAGCGAGATGTTTCGCTCTCATGTGCGCAGACGCTATCCTGGCGAATGCTGTTCTGAGTGAAACGCTGGCCTTTGAATTGCACGAGCGCTCGAACCCCGTTGACAACCATGTGGCTGCTGTAGAAAATCTACCAGAGCGTGCCGGGCGTGAATTTGGCGACACGGGAGAAGCACCGTGGAGGCAATTCGGCCGATCTCACGTCGATGGTAGTAACCTAAAAGACGTAACTAACGGTTTGATAAGCTCCATTTATTTTATTTATTGTAGCACATGTGAATATTGGATTATAATGAAGGAACTGCTTCTGCGGTTGGGTCGTTTGTCATCATCCTCTCTAATTTGGCTAACGTTAGAGTGTTACCTCTCAGCATCACCTCTCAGGACAATCGCTCTGTGATTTACATCTATACCAAACCCCTCGGTCTACCTAAGCTGTTGTCAAACTCAATATTTTTCGGTTTGTGCATTCTAGCCTAGTACACAGCAGTAGTAGTACCTTATTACAGCCTATTCCTTGTAGATGCTGATGACGTCGAGGACTGGAGTATGCTCGCCCAGGCTGGCTCAGACATCGACGACGATGAAAATGCTGCCGAATGCACAGCCGCCCGCGGAGATGGTGTTACGAGCGAGGATAGCACCAGAGCCGATAGCCGTGTAGCTGAGAAGAACGCCGGCGCCACTGTACGAGGCGTGCGCAGTACATTGGCAGAAATCATCGAAGATGATTCGGGCCATTCCTCGCCAGAGGAAAACGACGTCCGTGATTTTGAAGACATGCGGATGGCAGATCATGAAGCTCCCTTGCAGGGCGACGATGGTCCCAATTTATCCAATCAGGGAGCCCGATCCGCCATCTCTACGGACGCCAGCGTGTTGAACGAAAGTAGCACTGCAGTCTCGAGCCACACGGCAAACACTGCCCGAGCAGAAAAGGGTGCCGAGACCAATGAAGATTTGTATGGACCTCGGGTGTGGGAGGTTCATGCCGCCTTCCTGATGGCTGTACTGGCCATCATTTGGATAGCCGTAAACGAACTCGTGAGCAGATTTACAGCGTGGATGCAGTACCCCGAATTATAGCGAGATCCTTCGTTAAGTGGCTTGGTATCATTGGACTCGGTAGAGTTCTTATGCAACTGTTATTATGGAATCAGCTGGAAAGGGTAGTTTTCGAAAAATGCACGGCATTTTTCACATGTTTCCAATCAATTTTCAATCAAGCGTGCAAGGTGAAATAAAAAAAACATTAGCTGAATGTGATCTACCATCTTAGTTAGGTTAGTTGTTGTCTTTGGGGGCACTTGCTCAGACCGTTGAGTAGACAGTTGTGACGCCGCGAAGATGCAGGTTCGAGTACCGTGAGGGGGGGCCTTACATTGGCGCAGATGCTGTTGCCAGCTATAGTTGTAGCTTTGTTATGTTTTTGCCAGGACTGAAATCTCCCTGTACCCCAATATCTCGTTAAACGAGTGCTGAACGGCTCCCGTGGTGGAGTCGGGACTCCGCCATACAGGTTGGTCACAGGTGTCATCTAATGTCGTTCTTATTAACTAAACGTAACTGCACTGTGAAATGATAATATAATCAACACCAACAACGTAACCATCGATTGAGCTCCAAATGGGGATGCGCTTTGGACCTCACGGCTGCCTCACCTCAGTTCTATTTTGCAGCATATGCGTACGTGCAAGTCACTAGGGCTCAATTTTCCCGAGACAATTGTTCTCGTGTCGTGCAACAGCACGCAAATAGCCTAACTACTTGAAGCACGCCACTTTCACTCCAATGAGAGGAACAAGGCGAGTAATCAATAACCAGATTCTCCAAACGTATCTCATTCCTATGCACATAGGTTATTCCTCTCTCCATGACTCTCGGAAACCGTAGACTATTGTCGATCGCATCGTCTGTGTGTTCGTCGTGCACTACAACGATCACGAAACTAGCACAGGATCGCAGGATCTAGCAACTGCATCCATTGGAAGACTCCTCGCAATTCCCAGCCTTCAGGTACCGTCGTCTGCTGGACGCACGGCGTCATGTGAGCGTGGAATCGGGAAGTCGAGATTAGAAGGCACCTTTTTCGTTTCGCTTTGTCAAAGCGAAAAAGGAGAAACGTCGACTGAGAATTGGAAGCGAATGGCACCACAGTGCACTCCTTCAGGCCTTTCTTCTGTAGTCTTTAGCAAGCGGGGTTGCAAGGTGGGGAATTCTCCCACCCCTACTTTCCTGTGTTCCGATGCCGGAGGGGGCTACTATCCAGCATGGAAGCTAGCGGCAGACGCAGCGAGTCGAAGCGAGTACACGAACGAGAGGAAACACGATTTCGATTGTGTGTTGGGTTGTCTGGATCTTTGTGCAGCGCGTCTTATACCATTCGAGAAAATACCCAGTTGCAACAACTCCACTCTAGCAGAGTTAGTCAACGACACCAGAAGCATTGGACTGGTCTGCAGACCTTTTCATCCGGCTGAACAAAGACCCTGCCCAGTTTTTACGTGCGCTTTTTACACACACACCTCTGCCTAGAACTAAAAAAAATTGCGTCGGCTGAGACGCCTTCCGGAAGGTGACAAAACAGCCGACTCCGCCTGCACAAAATAGCATGTGGCATGCAGGTGAGTGGCCGTGTGAAGTGAAAAGCGAAACAAGTCAGCTAGAGATGGACCATGGGTGTTGTCGGGCTAATGCGACCTCTACTTTTAGCGCGGTCGGCGTTGCTACCGCTGATATCAGCAGCGAGTGTGACGGACAGACCAATGCTAGCCAACATTGCCGGCTTCCCTTTTAAGCCTCTTTTGCTAGGGTCGACCGCATTCATGCCATTCAGAAACACTGCTAGCGTCTGCCACGGTTCGCCTGTTTGGCTTGCTGCAGTAAAGGCTGCCTACTTGTAGCGTTTGCTGTTCCCTCGGTATACGTAGACGGCGTAAAGAAGACCTATAGGTGGGCTGAGTGCGAAGTGGGTGTCGGCCACCGGTCCTATACGAGATAAATGGCTATGAGGATGTGGGTTTGGGGTGGATGAAAGAGAGAGAAAGAGAGAGAGAGGATAGAAGAAGATAGAGACTCTCTGAATGCATCTGTGAGTCGGGCACAAACCGCCCTAGCGGGAGCATGTAGAGGCAGACGAGGCAGCGTCACAGCGGAATAATTCACCCTATCTCTCTCTTCCCTTTGCAGGCCAGTGTTTCCGTACCCCTCTGTCACCCGGCTAGCCGAGGCACCATCAGCATTCTGCGTCGTCTATATCGCTCGTTTCTTCGGCTGCATGCCTCCAGACCCCTCTGGTAGCCGACTGCAACGTAGTCTAATAGTACATGGTAACAGCCGGGCCCGCTCCGGACGACACAACAAGCTACAGTCACTTAACAAATCGTACGAGACAAAGCCTTCTCCTGCAAGACGCTGCAAGGACGTCCAGCAAATCGAGCGGCTAAAGAGCCTCCCTCAATAACAACAGAGGGAGGTCTGGCTCACAGCAAGCGGCTACGGTTACAGCAATGTTTCATCTCTTGTTTTGTAGGTGTTTTGTAGGCGACAGTCGCTAGACGTACCAATTTGGCAGGGCGCGTACTCGAATACATTCGCAGGTCTCGAACAGATTCACAACTCGCTAGTGGACTCGGACGCTCTAAATGGCTAAACAGTTGCTGTTTCGCGTTCAACTGATTTTCTTGTGCGTGAGAGTTCCTTTTAGTCTAATTGCTCGGGTCGCCCCATGTACATCCGTAAATGCAATTTGGTAGACGTACGCATTTGACAAACAGTCGGGCAAAAGCAGTCCCCTTACACACGAACCTCACAGATGAGAAGGCCCATCTCCATCTTCGGAATGGTGGCACTTTCATCCCATTGGAACGCGAAACGCCAGAGAAGTCGGCCCTGCAGATGAAAAGTTTCTTTCATGACGCGGTCATGTATATATATATATATATATAGCATGCAGCTCGTTTGCTTCGGCCTGAGTCCGCGTCGACTATTGCGGCACGCTGGCTCTCCAACAGTCTATCTCCCGTCGAGTAGAAAAAAGTGACCCGTGGCCACATTTAACCACCGCTTCGTTAGCTGGGCACACTCCGAGAAGTTCCGTTTGCTGAGAAGAGGAGAATTGGGTTGCTTTCGATGGAGGAAAGCGTCGACTACTCCATCCGCCTTCCTACATCATCCTAAGTAGACGCGTCTGCACTCATTTACATCGTTATCAAAGGTAGGCTTATGCGTTCGTATTGTCCGGCCGCAGACTATTCATGCCAATACATTTTGCACGATTTTGACATCTACGTCCTGACCAAATATGTCCTCAATGCACCAAATATATGAATAGTATTCCCAATTGACAGAATAGTCCCTGCGGTGGCCCGTGTCAGAGAGGTATATATTTTTTCTCTCCACATTTCTTGCAGTAGTGTCACATAGTTGAGTGTCCCCCCGTGTCCAGGGGGCACGTCAGCCCCTCAAAGGGAGTCAATTATATTTTTGTTGACGGAAGAAAAATCGAGATCCAGGAGAACGTCTTGTTCGTACACCGACAAACGTTATCCTCGCATTGATGCAATGACGGTGACATTTGAATTTAGTCATATTGCCAAACATGGACAAAGATAGAATAATACAAATCAATATTTCCCCATTTTATAGCCCTATTTTTGAATTTTGAATTGAGCCGCGGTGAATTGAATTCGCTTGATATTTGATATTGTACCATCATAGTATTTGATTAGAATTTGATTTCGACCTGTTGATTCCCTGCGGATGAGGTTGACGATTTCCTGAATTCGAAAAAGAAACAGTGTAATCTATGTACATATTGCGGTCGTACTATACGCGACCAACGTCGCTATCATCCGCTCGATTTACGAGACTCGTTTTCTGTGCGAAATCCATCAACTCTTCAAGTATTTGCACGCTATGGAAACGAGCCGAATCCCCCCCCCCTTAAGATGTGCTTCTACTATATTGCCTATAATAATAATACGGGCACGGCTGGCACTGATTTCGATTGCTGATCTTCGATTCGATGAGCAGCTTCAGTGGACTTTTTGTCTTCCTTCACTCTATTCCAACCTCACCCTCTATGTGAGTATATGAACCTACCTAGCCATATACGGTGATCTTATTATTGAAGTACCTTCGAGCTGAGCCACGTTACTGCGGTGAGACAGTTTCTCTGTATTTCATTGAGCTAATAATCGAGCCTGTTCTACCATATTATAAGCAGCTACTTTGACATTTCGGGAATGTCGCCAGCACCTTGTTGCTTTTCGCCGTCCACTTTGTCTTATTCTGGCTGGCAACGCACAGCAACCGGCACACTATTGTGTATGCTATGCACGAGGTCGTTATTGCACAACGAACGTGTGTAATATCACACATCACGATGTAACACAATACTATAGCGTCGGTAAGAACTCGCAGATGTCTTATGGCACCCGATCGAGCATGGCAGCCGAATAACAACGGGGATAACTCTGCAAGGGCAGAGTCGAACGCATTTTTTGTGAAATATTTATTTTGCTTCTTTGTGAAAACAACATCTTATTTTGCATACGCATTTAAATATGACACTTCAAGCTGTGCGCAATGGGTCGAAATGCGTGTGACGTGAACCTTGGCGTGTGTTAAGCTTTTGTACAGAGTCTTAACGGATCAGATATGATCCCACCATGAGCTCAGGAAACTGAAACATGTGTTGTTGGTACCATGATAAGAACAATAACAATAATAATCACAACTGTGGAATAAACATGATATGATCTTAAAAATAATAACAGAAATAGCAACTTAGTTTATTTAAATGATTACGGCATTTGCTTTTAAAGTGTTCACTTGGGTACAATTGAAAGCATGTTAATTTTACTTTATTGTACAAACCACTTATATATATATATATATATATATCGTAATGAAATTACTGCAATAGATTATAATGTTTTTCAACTGTGAATCACAATGGTAAGCAATAGAGATTTCCGACCTTCAGATCTCGTCGAATATCCATCAGCTCTGTTTCGTTTATGTTTCGGCTTTATGCTCCGCCGGCCAGTGTTCTCGACACAACACATGGATTACTGTTATGAGAAGAACTTGGCTAAGTACTCGGGCCAGTGGATTGGTCCCAACAGCTGGCTCAAGCCCCTCCCCGAAGGGATTCCCACACACGAGGGGATCCCACAATTCCTTCTCCTCTTGAACCGATCCTTTTCCATCTACTTCACGGCGGCTGTATACATACAGTTTCAGCTGCTTTGCCCCGCATACCCGCATTGTCATCATTCAGGTGGGGGTTGGAGGCTTCGGAGGGCGCTCGGGGGCACTGGGAACCTCCTTCGCCATCGTTTCTATCACTGACTGCGACGCAGGACAAAGGCAGACTTTGGTAGGCTACGGCCGGAGTCAGCGGCTGAAGCCAGCGGCATAACGGAGCGGGCTAGAGTGTAGGCGGCGGCGGCGGTAGGAGCAGCAGCTGCTTGCAGAGATGCTTTCACTTACTCTATCTTTTTCTCTCTTTCTCTGTGCTTAACTCTCTGCCACTTCTGAGAACTTCTTTGAGGGCTTTACGCACCGCAGACAGCGTTCTGTGTGCGGTTGGCATGAGCGACGGACGTGGCAAGCCCTCCCCACAATATGGCCCCTGAGAGAGGAAAGTCTTCTGGGTGGGTATACACGTTTCGGTGGCCTTGGCCCCACTGTCAACTGGTCTTGGCAACGTCAACAGGATAAGTTAGGTCGCCGTTCGGGGCAGAGTGTTACGGGGCTAGCAAGCTACAAAGGCATCGGTGAGTTAGCCAGCTCTGCAAAGTCTGCTGGCCTCACGATGAGGTTTTCTGGGGAGAGTGGTAAAGGCTGGGGGGGGAGTGAACGATGGATACGGCTAAACACTACTGGTATGTTATACCCACTATGATTGCCGTTAGCGAAAACTGCTTGTGGGTCGCGACTTCGTCGCAGAGAGGTGGACCTGCGTAAGCCTCTGGCAGGGCAGTTTCTCTGACGATTTGTATTACAGTGGCTGCTGCCATTTCGCTATTTGATTATTAGGTCATGTCTGCCCTCAGCAGTCTGCTCACCTAGAGCCCGGCGGCCGGGTGGTGCATTCGTGTTTGCTCTTGTCTTGCAACTGAAGGAGACACGTAGAAACAGGGTTAGATCCCCACCGTTGCACATTTACATTTAGGGGTCCGTCTTACACAGCAATGCAAAAAAGCAATTTCGTACACGTTAAATGTTGACTGAGAGTCAGCCCGAACTCAGTTAACATCACAGCCAATCGGTCCATACGTCTACTCTTATGATGAGCTATTCAGACATACTGAATACTAAAAACAGTACCACATATCGAAACAGAGTACCATATTTAGTTAGGCAGCGTGCGATCCGAGCATACCGAAAATCTTTCCCTGTGTGCAACAGTGCCGTCGACTGAAAGAGCATCCATTCTGCTCTGTGATATACTCCGAATAGCCGATTCTGGCACGGATCAAGAACGTTCAGGGGCTTCCGGAAACTGCCGGCGAAGTTTCTTCGCCGGCTTCCGCTCCCTCCGACAGGGTTTTTTTTGGGGCAAGGAACTTAGTGTAGGGTCGTCGCTTCGTACACTCCTCAGGTACTACTATTCAATAAGTCAATATATGCATGCATGCCGTCGGCGCTCGAATCGAGCGTGCCGCAGCCGATATTCAAGCGGCTGTGTAAGCTCCGGTCGCGGTATAGGTTTTCAACATTCGATGGGGCAGTCTTCATAGGTAGACAACGTCGGTTGTGACCCAGTTGAGATGTAGCGGATCTACGTAGCAGGCAGCGAGACCAGGCCCATTAGGCTCATCTGAGCAGAACAGACTATATCGCTAGAGCAAAGAGGGTACATTGAATCAACCTCTGATTGTGAACACTGATCACCAAGCATTGGGACAGAGTGGAACAACAATACCATAGGCATGCAATACACTGCCGCTCTGTCGGCAGCTTCCCTGTTCATGGTCGTTTCATACTGGTCGTCCACAGTTCACTGGAGTCAGTCCACTTTTCTCCTGGTCGGATTCAATCTCACGTAAAGCTATAATAGTTATAGCCTTTCATCATCTTGCTCGACTCTTAAGTCCCCTTTTCTGGGTGCGCTCATCACGGTCTCAGATTCACATACATCGTCCACCTCTCATAAAAAAAACACACCCAACGATTACCGTTCAGTGGTATCCAGGTCACAACAATTAGCAATTAAAATGAAACCCCTGAGTGGCGAGGGGGTGTTGACGTGGCGCACACCGGACAAAAACGACAGCCAATCCGCCGAGACGAAATCCCGATCAAAAATTTTAATCTCATTCCAAGCTCTGCCATGTGCCGAGTCAGCACTCATTCGAACGTAACATTGGCTTGCCACTCATGGAACCCGTAGGATTTCCATCCTTTATCGCATGCATTCTCTCTCTCTATCTATCTCTCCCTCTTTATCGAGGGAATGAGAGAGAGAGAGAGATCTGGTAGAAGTGTAAATGAATAGATGGTGATTAATGAGTGTGCTGATTTCGTTGACGTGGACCAAACACCGCGGCTCCCTGTCGTGCCAGCATCCCATCTGATGCATACAGCAGCGGGGAAGCGCCTTGATGCGTACTCATCCTTGATGGGATGTATGGAGAACACATGGCCTCGTGTGGCGCTGGAAAACTGTTGGACACCATTGGACGACGTGCGAGCTGTGGATCTAAGGGACGCAACGGAACAGGGTATCCGGGGTCGGGATGGCCTCGACTTCAATGGGTGAGGCCACTGCAGGCTGGTAATTGCCTTTCCACGGCGACATAACATTAGCATGATCATTACTGGTTAGTGTGGGCCGAGGTGGCAGACCGGAGTGGCACAATAGTTAGCGAATAAGAAGTGAGCCCGTCGGGGGCTATCGCGTCTGTAGAGACGACGTCCATGCTTCTGGAGTCGCTCGTCACCATCAGTACTGTGCACTACACAGTGTAATGGGTGGCAAGTCAGTCGGTACTCACTTCGACCACTGTCGCCACAGCCACTCACCACCGACTCAGCTATTTGCCAGGACTACTTACTCATTGCAGAAGGCGGCGATTGACGAAGCCAATGGGCACCACTTCAGCCGCCGGCAGATGGGCCTCAGCGCTGCACTGCGCCTTGCAACGGCAACCATTGCCGTGCTATTCGTGTGAAGACAATAGAACGCGTCGCTTCCTTCCATGGCAGGGTGGTCCAATTCCTTGTCTGCTACCATTGCTTGTCTCCTACTGTTGGCTGTGGCAGCGTCCGGCGACGCGATGGCAATCGGGTGCCCAACTAATGCCCAAGCCACGTATCCTATATATGTCCCTTCTTCTTTCACCCCCATACGAATCCTATCTGAGTTTCAAGTGCAGGGCTGAAGAGCTAGTGGAAGAACTGTGCTAGCTGGAGGAGGCCTTGCCTGGGTGCCTTCGTAAGGGGCACCCAACAAGCCTGTCGGATACGCGGACAACGAGGCGATGGTCTACGGCCGTCTTGTGGCGGCTGGCGGTGGTGTCTAGTCATTTGCATAAGTTCCAGCTGCGTTGGGTTGGGACGGAACGGTTCGCCTGCTCGTGTGCGCCGGCCTAGCATGCCCGCTCTGTGTCTCTCGTCAGCGCAACTGAAGTGTCTCTCACTGAACGCACATTGAGCTCTGTTCTCGAGCATTGAGGCTGCTGGCTGCATTCGCTGGAGAACAATTCAAGCTGAGAGTGGACGCCCGCTAAGAGCCACGCGTACAGAATACAGCATGGCTGGATGGGAAGCCACCGAAGGAAAACAACGAGCACAAAGAACGCGACGTTGAACCAGCGTATATAGATATAATCGTGGCAGTGTTGGATAGATTTCGGCATAGGGATTGTGGTCTAGTAGTAGCTGTTCTCGAAGACGAAACTACCAGCGGGGGTAGCGCGTCAAGAGCAGCGCAACTAATGCAATCACCAACCGAATCAGACAGCGCCACAATGATGTGAAAGGAAGAGCAGCAACGGCAACAAGACCAGTGGTGTTCCACCGCTCCGCAGAGTTCCGTTTCCGCAATCTTCTTCGAGGCTTTATATTGTGATACTTGAGGTCGACCCTCCCTTCCCGTGTCAGACACTCAACTTATCGCCTCCTTGCTATCGTCTGGGAGAAGATACTGTCAGAACCACTTATATGGTATCATGCTAACAGCTAAAATTCTCCTATACATTCTGCCGTTCATGCAGTAAGTGTTTACTTACGATACATCCCTCCGATCAGAGGAGGGCTGTATAGCACTATGGTAGCGTAAGGAAAACAGGCAAAAAGAGGAAGATATTATTCATAAAAATATGTTATTTTTAATGATTGTTGTATAGACAGTATCAGTCTATCAATAGATAAAAATAAGTTCAATGGTAAAGAGGCGAGCCGACTAACGCAAGCAGACGAGATCATTCGAGGTCAACAGCAGCGAGGTCAGCAGGCGCAGATTGGCTTACCTTCGGAAAGGCTTCAAGCAGACATTACCATTCGGAAAAGCTACACTTTCGAAAACCTCTCTCGCCCGCTAACCAATACTAGGCACCTTAATAATAATAATAATAATAAGTATCATGACGTCACGAGAGTCTGTGCCACCACCACAGACTGTTAGATATCGTAGACGGTGGTCGACTCAACATTACCACCACGTGTGTTGCTTCGAGTGAACTAAGAATACAGTAGTATGTGACAACTCGGGGTTCTCCTCGATACGATCTGTAGGTTTATCCTGATAACGAAAATAGAGAGAATCAAGCAAATTGCTCTATGCGTTTCTTCTTGTCGTCTTCGCGTTTATTTGTTCTGGCGGAGTGAGCTTGTACTGGTGCTGGTTATTCCCGAAATCCTATGGCCACTCTACCGTGAGATTTTGGATTGGCGTACACAGATACATGGCATAAATGATAACTGGCCGGTGAATGATCAAGTCATTACTGAGTGGAAGGACACCACTCAGTCACATGCCGAGACTTATAGAAAGCAGGCGTAGGGATACATTTTAGTATATGCTACCCTTTACCATTTTGAACTTTGGTGCTATACGGAAATTGTACTGTACGCTTTCCTATGGTATATGTTGGCTTGGTTGCACTCTGTTGAAGTGAATCATAATGGTGAAGTGACTTACTTGAGTCATCATATCCTATTTACTAATCCTCATGAAGGAACCAGTAGCATTGATATCATGACAGCAGCTGAATCGTCTTATCGTAAGAAGGATATCGTAAGGAAAACAAGCACCCCTTCAGAGAACCTACTACTGAAGCCAGTATAGCATTTAGAGATAAAAGCTTTTAAAGGGCTTCCCTCAACCAAAACATGTTGACAGGAGCTACAATGACGTTAATACCCTTATAGAATAAGTAGTTATTCTTACGTAGAGGACTGCAATATACCATACATTGTAACAAGTGACTGGTCTTGGCAGAGGCTATGTTATTTTAGATAACGGGCTGACATAATTTCTCGGGCCAACGATAGCGCTAACTGGCGCCGCAGCGTCACGACGACCCGAGCGTTCCTCTTAACGAAACTACGCGTAGCCACGCACCGAGGGCACAGTAAACACAACATAGGACCAAAACACCAGCGAACAGTAACTCAGTCAACGTGTTTGTAGACAACACGCTTGTCTACAAAGGCTCCGAAGGTTTCTCTCTCTCTCTCCCCCTCGTCTCTCTCTCTGCTGTTAGCTGGTGTCATCAGCATCAGCTCATCCAACGAACAAAATATGGTCGTACGGTTGTTTGCCGTTAGCAACGCCGCGTTCTAGGCGTGTTCACCCTTTAAACAGATAGGCTTGCGTCTGAAACGAGACGTCCGGCTCACAAAAAGGTGCTAGTGGCCATGATTGGGGGACTGCACTGGAGAAGGCAGATATTACGGAGCAAACGCTTCCGCGCAGAGTGTAACATGATGGACGCTACGACGGGCGCAGGTGGCAGAGCGATAGATAGCGCATTGGGCGACACAGAATCGCTCAGTCAGTTTTCATGTAGTTTGTCTACTCGCACCGGAAAAGCGGGAACATTAGGTGGGGACAGAGTATACGGAAGGCATTAGGCCGACATTAAGTCGGGGCCAAGTTGCTTGTGTCTACGTCTCGCTAATGCACCTTGTGCGGCGGCGGCGGCAGCTGCGGCCAGCGTTTGCCATAGGAGCAGGACCTAGACACTAGGCAGACTGGTGGCCAAGCTGGTGGCAGTTGTTCGGCACACAAGGCCACGAAAATGGACCTGGACTCAACCTAATCTAACCTTGTGGCCAGGACAACGACCGTATATGACAATTGCGCTTCCTGGTCAACCCTGGCACCGACGGTGGTGGTCGTCATGAAAAATGGCTGACCACCCCAATGGCTTACTAGCCTCAACTCGCTCGAGTTGCTTCCGCTCCGCTAAATTGCCCTGGATTGGTGACTGTATCCAGATGCGGTGGCTGGATCAGAACGTTCTCCCTAGTTCCCCTATAATTGTATTGTTGGAAGCGGCCGTGTTAGGGAAATACCCTTGGGGACCTCACGGTAGCCTAAAGCATGTTGTAGAAAAAGTTGACGGGCGCCGGACTGCGAGCGCTGCGCATAAATGATAGAATGTCAGATACTCAGATGTGAGTAAACTGAGTAAAAGTAATGTATGCCTGTGTTGTGCCCCAAAGGTGCAGAAACATGTGCCGCACGTTATCACGTAATGTGTTATATAATCGTCACACAGAATTGAGGTAAATGTTACGTCGTTCTCGGCTATTTTGTAAATCAAAAACATCTTCGAACAAGGCGCCATAACCAGGTGAAATTTGACCTGTTTACACCTGCGTCTATTGATTTCATGCAGCTCAACGCTGCATGAAATTTTCATTAACTTTCATTAATAAATGAGAATAATTAAGATGATACGATCTTGAAGGAACAATTGATGGGGTAAATTAGGCAAGAATTATCGATTTGCTTCACGAAGCTATGGTAACACAAACGGAAAGTATACTGTCGTTGAAAGCTACCCGAACGCTGGCTCCGGTGCGTATTCAATAGAGGAGAGCATATCTTATATAAACTAAAAAAATCATAGTTCTAGTTATTTATTTTCTCCAAGAGTTATCAAAGTATTTTCAATGTTCAAAGATCTCCGAACAACATAATAGATAAATTGAGAGAGGAACAACTCCTTCCTAAACTCTTTAAACCATATTCTAATATACGCTGTTATATCTTTATTCTTCTTCTTCATATATCATTGTTATTATCATTATTATTTCGAAACAATACTATTCAAATATCGCGCAGTCGAAATCAATATTTTGATTTCAGCCTAGTGAACACATTGATATAGCTGCTACACGATATATCTGCTACGATCACAGAAAGTAGAACACAATATTTTTCCACGAAGCGGCTTGCGATGAGCATTTTGCTTGACGAATATTTAACTAAATCGTATCGGTTTGTGAGTTAAGTTCTTCCTGGATATGCCTATGGGAGCACACTCTTCTTTGCTCTTGGCGGTATGCCTTGAGGCCTGAGAAATTCGCCGCGGTTGTCAAGACCAACAAACTTTGTCCTTGATTTGTCAGCAGTGAAACGGATTACTCTCCTCGGTTGACCGGCTATCAGAGGTAGGGCCTGCGTAGTTTGTGCATGAACACTTGCCTCGTTGTGCTTGCAAGCGACGAGGCTGACTTCGTCGCCGTCGTCTTTGTCACCATTTACCGCATCATTGGTGTCGTTAGACTCTCGGAAACTAGAAATCGTCGACTCAAATTGTTTTTTCGGGGTCATGCCACCACTGACACGATTGGACACACTCATTGAACAGTTGTCTTTTGCGGGTACGTTTCTTTTGTTCTCCGATTGTATCTCAACAGTAGGGGTCACAGCATCTGCTCGCATTGGGCCATTGACAGTTGATAGTGGCCTCTTGATACGGCTGCTGATGCCGTTTGCTATACTCGTGGTGCCGGAATACTTCAGCGTGTTAGGAGGGACGTCAGCGATGCTGTTTTTTGCCTCATCCGTAGTAATCGATGTTTCGCTTGAGCGGCTACACAGGTTGAATTCAGGTGTGCCCTGACAGAGCATGATTCGTTCTTCAGTTCTTCCTGATGCCCAGTGTAAGATCGGGCAATTTGTTGAAATGGGTCCGATCACCTGGGCCCCTATGATCTGCAGGAGCTCATCCACATCTTTGTAGAATGCTTCTAGGATGTGGACAATGTTATGGCGACGCTCAAATGCACCCTGATCAAGACAAACACAAAAGCTCGGATAGGTGTAACTGGTCTCAGAAAAAAAATTGACATTGCAGTAAATCATATCTTCTTTCAGGCTACTATCAATATTGTAACCGTATAAAGAGTTCCAATACGTCGCGATCTTCTCGAAGCTATCGAATACCCCAGCTGGCTTTGCTGTGACAGATGTAATCAACGCTGACTTAAGTGTAGGCAAGACGAAACACCTCCTAGGTCTAGGAAGATCGACATTACCTTCCTGCAGTCGTTCTAATAGCCGCCGCATTGCGTTTTGGTCTGTTCTAATGTTAGAGAAAATGGTCGTCAGATTCACCGGCCGAAGCCTGATCATTCCGGAATCATGAACCCGTACCAACACGTCCCTACACACATGTACGCTGAAATCAATGAAGAACTGGTAATTCCTGCCTTGGATCAAGAAGTCCTTGCCGTGGACAACGGCTGTTCCTGCGCGGTTCCACTCAGGCGCGAGCCTTAAATAGAGCGAATGCATCAGACATCTCTGCAATTGAGTTTCTGTAACGGGCGTCCCAAACACAACGTCTAAGCGATGGCTGCTAAGGATAGTGTCAATGGCGTCCTTTTGGTTCAATGGAAATATTATCTCAAAGGATTCTCCTTTTCGAGATAGAGGCGCTGTCAGAATCCATGGCCATGCTTTTAGCAACTTGTTGGCTATGATCTGATGAGTCACACGTTTGCTTAGAACGGTGACATCATTACTGCGTGCTGCCAGAAGCCAAAAATTGGATAAAAGTGGCGCTTGCCAATGCCATCCAATAGCCATCCTGTAAAATATACGACCCGGTTGGCTTTGTTATTATAATTATTATTATTATCATCATTATTATTAGAAAGTCATTTTCAGTATAAATTGTTTCAGTGGTTAAGTTGAAAGGTTTCAATATAATAATGTCTAAGTATTCTCTACACAGTTCACGGAACTTAACTTGAACATTGGCTGAATTGTTTCTGTAAGCTGGATTATGCAAAGCACGTAATTCAATTGGAAGCCGAAGAAAGTGCTTCTCACGTACGAGCAACACTATAGTATTTAGAAATATGTTGATCCACGTGAAGTTATTTAAGTTAGGAACCCTCAGGTTATGACAGTTTTGTCTGTACCATCCTCGTAAAGGTTGATTTATCCGAAGGGCTTAAGTGCTGCGATCCAAGCCGCTTGTTCATCGGGATGAATAAGAAGTCAACTATTCTAAATATATCTAATAAATAAAGCAAGCTGGATCGATTATCACCCTGTTGTGCTGTATTTCTGTCAAGCCAATAACCCAACGAGCAATCTTCGCTACACATCAATAGCGATCATTTATCATCATGGCGAACCCTCATATCTCTATTGTTTCATCACCATTGTAATATTTAAAGTGTTAAAGGATTCTTCAATAATAATAATAGTAATAACATTTCGATGTATACTATTACAAACATTTACATTTTCACATATTTTTGGCCGAAACTGATTGGTGTTGCCGAACTGTTCTAATGCAGTATAATGTTACATTTAGGAGAATACACGTTGCAACGAGCCGGAATACGAGACAATTCCAGATTGTCTAGCTCTCATAAATATATAATTATAATAAATAGGTGTAGTTTCATTACAATTCATACACTGGAACATTATACATGAAATTAGCCGACACCGAATACTCACCTCCTTTTTCTAAATGGTATCTAATGAGCTTAATTGGTCGAAATGCGAGCGGTTCTTTGGCAAGGCTGCGACCAAATGCTCCACACCTGTGTGGATCTAGCATCACTCGCCAGTCGCGAGCTGTCCAATTACCAGGAGGTAATAGACGATTTGAATGTACCGCGCATCAGCCTATCGTGCATCGAGCACCAACAGGATTAAATAACCCTGAACACCAACGCCTCCTACTATTCATATTTGTGCAAACACCCATACAATGATTGTCATAGTGAAACCTGCTAAGGAAATGAGTGAGAAATATAAGAGCATAACAATACCGTATATTTTACATACCTGTAGAGTGGATAGTTCTGTCATTGAACTTTGTACATAGAGTAATAAGAATCCCTTCATTCTTTGGCTCACAAGCGTCATCGTATTTCGTTGCTTGTGTCTTTACTTCGCAGGTCGATACAAAATATTTTACGTGCGTATCGAGTATGAAATGATTCTCCTGGTATGCACGATCGAGTGTTTTTCAACACCTACGGGAGTCTACCAGACAAAATAGTTCGTTTGATTTGTCATCACATCACATCGTATGTATTTAGAATGGTCATATAGATTTTGCTTTTACGATGGACTACATATCAACCGTTCCATCGAGTAGATATCAGTCCTTGATAACTATGCGTAGTTCTTGAAATATGTCTTTGGTGAAAAAAAACAAGGACCATTGATGTTTCCAGCGTCCGCGAGGTTCCATGGGCAATTGGACCCTGTACAAGACTTTCTGATGGACGCCTCAGCCTTATAGTTTTCTACAGGATGCGTTTGCCGCAAACGTACCATAGCGTAGCACAAAGCGAAACCCGACTGTTTCGCTTGATTATTCATTCGGCAGATGGTTGGCTCTGAGTTTGACAAATATGAACGAGATGGCATATTGTAGGTGCGTGACAACCGTCTCGAGCGGAGAAAAATGGAAACTACTGAGTATACTTTTCCGTTCCAAATTATATCATCTTTTTATTATTAGAGAGATTATTATACGTAGTAAAGGATACAGTGTATTTGCGGTATTACAGTTATCTACACTTTCCCGATAGATAATTGTATATAGCACGTAGATAACGAACAAGATATATAAAGAAGCGACACCGTCGAGTAATAAACTAGAGCTGTATAAAAAAAGACTTCTTCTGTAAGGCTAAGCCTTTGCCCACGGCTCCGAAGGTCGCCGAAGGTTCCAACCGTGTGGTGGGACACTTCGTCTTTATAGATTACAGCTTTGTGGTCCCCTTTATTGAACAAAAAAAGTTAGCCAGTCTAACCTATTACGACACTAAGCAGCAAGCTCAGTTTTCACAAGCCGCAAAATCTCCACCGGCTGATACCACGCTTATCTCCCTATATTCGCATAAGTGAAATCTTCACATTCAACAGTTTGTGAGCTACGCCCCTTCATCCTTATCACTCCGATACGCTTTCTCCGCGGCATTCGTGAAGCCCTCGAGAGTCGAACGATCGATAGTTGCTCTCGCCGCCAGCTTTGCGCAAATAGCGAATCCAAGCTTAACGAACAGTGGCTCGAAGGTGAAAACTACGATTGTAAATCAGACGACAAGCTGCCCGTGATGTTTTCGTCGAAGCATCTTGTCGTGTCGACGCTTTTTGCGGTTAGCTGGCGACGTTGTCCGGGCCGTTTTCTGGTGACGGCGCGGTACGTATCACCCCCCACCGCGCACCCCACCGCACCCATTGCTTTCTGATGTGGGGAGTTTGGAGCGACAGTTGAAACCACCAGGGTACCGCTAAGCGTATTGTTGGAAACGAATTTCATCTCGTTACAAGGAACAACAGCTGTCGACGGACCAATAGAAGGTCTTCGACAGATTGGAGTTTCGTTCGAACCTCTCGTCTACGCGCCTCTACACTTCTGAACCCTAAGCAATCCCCTTAGGATTCTTTGAGGGCGGTGATAGCCTTTCTGCAAATCGTGCCAAAAGGCGTCCCGAAAGGCAAAAACGACCTGAAAGGCTGCATCATCTATAGTCAGTATCGTGACTGTGTGGGTCTTGCCTCACCTCGATCAGTCCACACTGTTGCGCTTGCTAGTTTCTGATCCCCACGTGACGAAGCCCGGAAGCTGGTGAAATCTCTCTTCTCGAAATAGCTGCATAACTTACATAAGGTCCCGTTCATCCAGTTTAGCGTTTTGGCATAAAGAAGTCTGCAAGAAGCAGTTCTCTGGTTCGCACCCGTCGTACCTGGCCTTCCATTTGCGAACCCGCCTTATCGTTCTCCTCGTCTGCATTAAAGACGGCTGGAGGTGGCTGGGCCCGATGCGACAGGAAACGGAGATGCCGCGGCACCCGGCAGGGATGGAGGTTCTTGGGATCCCGGGGTGAAACGATCGCGCGCGTTCGCCCACGCCCGCCGGAAGCTCTACGTTGGTTGCTGTTTCCTTCACACTCTGACACACGAACGGTTCGTGATCTCTGGCAGAGACTAGGGTGGCAGGAGGGCGACAAGGACGCGAGTTGAACCCTAAGCTCGACATGAGCAAGGGCACAGAACACTTGCCGCCTCGACCAGGCTAAGCGGAGTGCGCTAGTCAAAAAGGAGGGCAAGACGATGCGGGTAAATGTGGCCCATCGAAGGCAGTTCGCATCTCGGACCCTTCGTCGCCACCCCCGCGATCTGCTGCCCTATGGGTTCTCTGATAGCAGCGCTGCCAGGCATGGCTAGAAAGAGTGAGCCGAGGTCTTAACAGAAACAGGGATGCTTGCAGAAGGCCATTGTCAGTCACCGTGGCAGGGTAGGATATGGGACTACTTAGGTAAGAGGAAAGCCCAAGGATAGAGGGACAGAATTCAGAGTCAATTTGGAATCCAATACATATCCTCACAATATCTACATACACACGTTCGTTCGGCAGAGAGACAGAGATTTGCAGGGCTTGATGCACCAGCAGAAAAGTGCTTTGCTTTTAGTGTTCTGCGTGGATGAATAGTAGATCATGCGATCGCTCAGAGAAGTCGCAGACGTCGAGCACTCGATCTTATGTCTTGTTATGCCTTCAATATTCGAGTCAAATTTCGCTGCTCAGCACCTCGCAACTTTGCTCGGCCTCTATTTGATGCAATCCTTCAAAAATTCAGTCGATCCTAAATATCGCTGGCAATAGACAGTATATCTACTATCCGGTTTTCCTGCTGCTCTGCCCGAGCCAAACGAGCTAGACCCTAGAAGTCGAAGACCAGTCGGGCTGTTTGTAGCACAATACAACCCAGCTACCATTCGGTAGTTTTATCGCTTGGCTAGCCTCCGGCAAGACGCCGTCCACACGACCGTGGAGGGAGGTGAGCGAGGCGTATTTGAACGGCGCCGTCGCCCTCAGTCTCGAATGCGCAGCCGAGGGTGGCGCTGGCGGGGCAGCGTCAGCGGCTCTCCTGTGCTTCAGCGTGGCCGTTGCCAATGGTGGTAGTGGTGGTGGTGGTGGTCGTGGTCGTGGTGGCGACGGCAGTTGCATTGATGACGGCGCCTTTTCCTGTTTTCCCGTCGGCATCTTCCTGTTTCGACACGAAATACGCAGAGGGTGCCCGGGTCGGTTAAGGTCGGTCACGTCCCCCTGTCCTCGCTACGCCGTCGTCGGATGTTCCTCTGTCCCGTGTGTGATGAATGGCGCTTGGTTGTGGCCATGACCGGCGACCGGGCCGCGGCAAGACCTGGTAGAAAGCCACACGCGCTCAGCACCGCCAGCATCACAGACACACATCCATCGAGAATGCATCCACCGTGAGCGAAGTGATGAGGCAGGACACTGCAATGTACGGCAACTTCCACATAGGGGCACACATACACACACACGTACTCAATGGAAAAGTTGCCCGGGAAAAGGACAACTCGCAGGTCCCTGCAGCAGAGACGGACATATGGGGCACATCCGAACGCTAACTAGATGCATGCACATGATATATATATACATATATATATATATATATATACAAACATGTGCTGTAATTCTAAGCGATATATATATATATATATACGTTGTAGTTTCCCGGCACGGTAGCGCATTGTAAGCGGATGTCATCACATAGATATCATTAGTTAGCGGAGGTATAATGCGGATATTCTTGTTGCTGTCATTGTTGCTATCGTCGACGTCGATTGTTAGAACGTTCCAACTGACACTGGCTGTGTCAGTGGCGTTGCTTGCTGATATTGTGGCGCATACGTCCATTGTCATCGGGGAATGTCACCGCATAACTGAACCCCCTAGCTGAACCCCAGATTGGCAAGAGCCAGTGCGGTGCGAGACCGATCCCGGCCTAGGCGTCAGACCTACGCGGCAAAGGCCGGGCTCCGTCTGCAGGTCGTGTGACCGTCCCCACTCGTCCTTTCGCACATTGGTTTCGGTATTGTCAGCAGGCGCTAGGTAGGGTATGCTTCAATTGCAACTGTGCCAGTCTGCATGCGGCGTATAGGCTATCTACCTACTCGGTAGGCTGCGTTTGCACCTGTTTCGTTCGACGGGATGCAGGCCCCGAGGACGGCAGACGCGGGCATCCGTTTTGCTAGACTGCTGACGACAACACGTGCTGCTGATGCTGCACTTCGGCATCTACATGAACCCCACTGTCAGGATATGTTCGGCGTATGCTCAACGATCCCACCTCGAACCTAGCCACCGTCACTGCCTCTGGCTTGGTTCTGCCCTGTGCACGCGCAACAAACTCTACCGCGTACCAGTTTGCTGGCTGGAGTTCCCGTCAGGTTCTCTCTGCGTGCATAGCGGCGACGCAGGCGGCGTCGCAGGCGGCAGCGCCGGCGGCGGCGACGACTTGGGCTTTGACGACAGAGGCCAATGGAATGACAACGTGGGGACGCGCCAATTGCTACCACCGCTCACTCTGCTGCTACCACCACCGGATAATGAGTGAGGCCAGTAGACACCACCAGATCCTGCTGGCGCTGTTGCAGCTGCCCTGCCCTGCATATATTTTACGTGGCTTCCTGCTGAAATGCTGTCGTTAGCCCTGCGGCTGCGGCTGCGACTGCTGTTGTCGTTCTTGCTGTTGATGTTGCTACTGGTTGTGCTGCTGCTGCTGCTGCGGCTCGCGTGTTTGACGAGAGAAAGAGCAGCGCACTACAATTTGTGGCTGGTATAGGGGACTACCAGACTAGCTAGCAACGATGGTAGGAACTCTTTCTACTAGAAAATAAATATTACCTGCTTTGCCTATGGCATTCGGCTAATGAGGGCGGTTTTGTTGTTGTCGGGCCCGCTCCGTTTGTCTCCGAGTTTCGTCTAACTCGCGTTTAACATATAGACACGTATGTACAACAGAATGACACGAGATGCGGCATGGAGCGCAGCATAGGGCCCCTTGCAAGGCAGAGTATGGACGATCAGCATAAGATAGCTGGTATATGCCATTCAAGCATCATACGGGTTCCTGTCTGGCTGCTTGTCACCCGGCCAACTTGCCTTTGTCTTGCAGTTATTAGTTGTCGTTATTATTAGCTGTGGCAATATTAGTGATGGCAGCTTTCAGCACTTCAATAAAAAACAGTCTGCTGATGACAAACAACTTCTCCGTTTAACATACGTTTAGTCGCGAAATGAAGAAAATTATCGGCGACAATAATAACACATATATATATATATATATATACACAGATTTGGGCATAAACTTAAGGCACCCCTATATTTCAAGTAATTGTTACAAAGAGTACAAATTTGAGAAATTTATTCTGTATCAGATTAGTGTACGAGTCAAATAACACACAAACCACAAAGAACAGCGTACATAACGTCGCAGGCAGCCTGCTCCAATAAAATGTGTCATCTTTCGGGTGTGTGAAATTATAAGGACCCTCAGTTATCGAGTATTCTCGCTCAATTAATCCAGTTTGTGTTGAGCATTCACGTTTTACTGTAGTCATGGGACACGCTTCGAGCCTTACTGATGCAGAGAAAGCAGTTATTACTGCTTTACACCGAGCAGGATAGACTCAGGCTGCAATTGCCAGAGAAATTGGCAGAAGTCGTTGCGTAGTGCAAAATTATTTACGCAGTCCGTCGACGTATGTTACTAATAAGTCTAAAGGAGGTCCACGAAAGATTAGCCAGCGAACTGCCATGCACATCTGTCGATTGGCCTCGAATTCGACCATAAGTTGAGAAGCAATCAGGCAAGAGTTAAACCTTCGGCAGAACGCGACTGGACATACGATCACTTTTCGTCGCAATGCTGAACAAGCATATTCAGCGTTAGATCCCCGAACAGTGTCTGCCTACCAATTATGGAAGCATTGCATATCATTCGCGTGAGACAATCACGTCGTGACAGTTGCCTGGGAAGCTCACCGTACAGCTACATGGCACGCTAGCTAATCACACGAGAGCCGTACCCCAGCGCCTCTAGGGTTAGGTGAGGGTGACAGCCGCTTGCGACCGCTTACGCGAGTCGACGAAGAGTTGACAAACCTGATCATCGAATTCAGATCGCGCGCTATGCTCTAGCGAGAACGTTGCGCGCGCCTTGACATCGTTCAGTGTTCGGGTGTTGTCATTCACATTTGGCGCGTCCCCTCGTCGAGCAGGGCTGGCTGGGGATCGTGCAAAATGAAGGGCCCCAGTGGCCGGAAGACCTTCAAGGTCTCGACGTCGGACCTCGACCGCTGGATCGAGCAGCTCTATGAGCGGAAACAGCTCAACGAAAGGGAGGTGCGAGTGCTGACGAAGAAGGCCAAGCAAATATTACAAAAGGAGAGCAATGTCCACCAGGTGTTCTGCCCGATCACGGTGTGTGGCGACATTCATGGCCAGTTCTACGATCTTCTCGAACTGTTTCGCATTGGTGGCAAGCCGCCTGATAACAACTACTTATTTATGGGTGATTACGTTGATCGAGGATTGTACTCGGTTGAAGTTGTGACGTTGTTGACTGCCTTAAAGGTGCGACATAAAGATAAGGTCCATCTGCTTCGTGGCAATCACGAGAGTCGCCAAGTAACACAGATATACGGTTTCTACGATGAGTGCCTCCGTAAATACGGCAACGCCAATGTGTGGAAGTCATTCACGGAGCTGTTCGATTTCCTGCCCGTTACCGGCCTAGTGGAAAATAAGATTTTCTGTATGCACGGCGGACTGTCGCCGTTACTCAAGACACTCGACGAAGTTCGCTCTTTAACACGAACTGTTGAGGTGCCGACGGACGGGCCACTCTGTGATCTGCTCTGGTCAGATCCAGAGGACACGATGGGGTTCACGGCATCCCCTCGAGGTGCTGGTTATATATTTGGTCAGGACGAGAGTACGAAATTCTGCCGATCAAATGGCTTAGTACTGATATCGCGTGCTCATCAACTCGTTCAAGAGGGCTACCGGTATACACATAATAACAAGGTAATTATGATTAACAGTTTTATTGTTTAAGAAGGGTTCTTATGAAGGCCGACGTTAAAATGAGTACTTATTTGCCAACATGTAAGCGTGTGACTCACTGAGCGATTTATCGTAAATCGGTAAGGATTTCTAGAGACAGCTTTGAGGTAACTTAAATAATTTAGTAATCCACCCTTAATTTATCCCCACTGTAGATAGGGTATCTTTTGTTTACAATGCCGTTCTACGCCCCTCACAATGTATAACCTATCCGACCATGTACTGTGCATTTAGTGTTCTGCTTCTCTTGCCAAATAAGTGGGCAATCACAAAGCAGACCACAACTTCATTTGCTATTCTATATGTCGTTATTATTGTATATGCTTTCTCGATAGCCTTGTATGTGTGTAGGTATGTCTGCGAGTTACTTGGAAACGGGGGGAATAACCAGACATTGAACAACAACTAAAAACACTAGAAATTCGCCACTTGATTACAACCTCGCGGTTCCCACTCTTCCAACAGGTAGTGACCGTATTCTCGGCGCCTAACTACACGTACCGCTCCGGCAATCTAGCAGCGGTTATGGACGTCGACGACGCCATGCGACAATCATATATTCAATTTGATGCGGCCCCTCGTGAAACCGAGCAATTGCCGACGAGCATTACAAGGTCTGACTACTTCAGCTAGAAACGGGGTGGTTCGACAAAAAGCTACGAGCTTGAGTGGAAAGTGGCTCGATCAGACGAACGAAACAATTATAGTGCGCTCTTGTATAATTCCCTCTGTGGAAGAGCGCCAACCTCGTAAGCACGAACGCTGTTGCGGCGGCGGCGGCGGCGGCGGTGATGACGGCACGGTAGCTAGCTAGAGCTAGCATACGCGACGTGAACGTTTATATGGACCAAGTTCTTTTGAATATGTAGTTAATAATCGGCAATTTTTGAGATAGTTTCCTGTACTTTGCTTAAAAGATGTATTGTAGTCAATTTGGTGTTGTTGACAAAAAAAAAATGCTTCGTGTGTGCTCTCTAACAATGTTTTGCTAGTTAAACTATTGGTAGTTTGCAGGTCTTTGTAGGCAATAGGCTGAAGTGAACGATGTTAACATCTTCGTGATAACAACAAGGGTAGCTCAAGATGAACGATAGGTGTCCTGAGGTGTACTAAATGCGCGCAATTTCAAATCATATGACAACGTCAGAGCGAGAGACAATCCTATGGTTGAATCCGTCCTTTGGTAAAACCATGTGTTGCATTTTGAGCAAGCGATTTTAAAAATATCCCCATATTTCAAACGAATAACAATACTGATAGATATGTTAAAAGTACTCGTTCTAGTCCATTGCAAGTATATATGTAGAGAGATCTGAAACATGAAAAAAATTAATAACAATAATAATAATATAATTTTTTAATTTTAAAAAGTTGAGAAATCTAAGTAACCGACTCAAGTGCGTTCAGTATTACCTTCAAATGATGATCAGTATTGCCTTCGAACCTTGCTCTCTCTCTCTCTCTCTCGCTCTCTCAGGCATGCCGTCCTTACCTATTCAGTGAACTGAATTTCAGTTGTATTTCCCAACATAGAAATATGTAGATATCGGACACCGATTTCGCAATGACGGCCTCTTGAAATCGAGCCCCTCTCAGAGCTACTTCTGCACCCTGCCCCTCCAGCTGCACCTCTCAATGGCTGTATATCTATCCAACCACTGTATATATGTGTTTATAGATTACGCGATGCGTCATTCTCGTTGACTCGCCTCTTTGCATCCCGTGTCTTATCGATGGAGATGGTGCTGTCCGCCTCCTCCCTTCAAGTTGCTTATAAAGCTGCTCTTGATTTCCGACTCGCTTAGAACTACTCACGACGATTACTAGTGATCGCTATCTTTCGGCTCGGTGGCTGGGCTCTGTTGTGGCTAGAGACCACCATCGCCGTCGCAGAGAGCCGACGATAGCTGTTCGGAATGTCCATCGGAACAAAAGTTTGTGCGGCCGCTCGCTTCTGTATTTCGACTCACTGTATCCGCTGCTCCCTGATGGATTTATGGCCGCGGTTCAATTATCGGCTTGCGCTCACGAAGCCAAACCCACAGACCAATCTCTAGACACCCTCGCCTAACCCTCCCCAACTGTACTGCGAGCTTCCTCGGATGAGGACCATGATCAGCCCACCCCGGACCTACTCTCCCAATGGTTTATCTGGCAACTGTACCCCCGAATCCCACTCAAGCCTTACCACACTGTCTGACCCCATGACACTCCCGGGTCCCACGAGAGTGAATCTTGCAGCATGTGCGTTTCGCCACTCCCCCTATACGACACAGTGTGTACCGAGACGACGACAATGTGAGTATACGACCCCGATAGCAATGAGCCTCGATTCTTTTCCGTAAACCTTTGCAAGCCGTGTCTCCCTTCTTGCAGAACCTCCGCCACCGATCGCTCGAGAAATCCCTACAGTTTAGTCACATAGCCTTCTGCAGATCAGCCCAACCCAGCTGCCGAAGAGTGTACAGGAATGGCGGGAGGTGTGTCTATATTGTGGTTGGCGGAGGATTGGCTAATGGTGGCACGGCTGGTCCAATCTCGATTTCGGTCTTCATGGATGCTTTCCCGCCGCCATTTCGTGGCGCATCCGCTGCTGTCAAGTGAAACGAGAAGGGCGCCTTGCTACAGCAATAGCTAGCTGCTCGCATGATCTAGGGCATCCCTCGGGTCCGATCCTATTGCAGACGTCCCTAAAGGACCCCGGACACTAACCGCGAAATTCCCAGACGTTTCAGGGACACTCAATTCCGTCATTGGTCGACGAGTTTCTCTCGGTTGTCGTCCTCTTTGCGTTGTTCTATGGTACTTATCGTCTCTGGCGACACGTATGAGCCAACCAAGTCGCTTGGGGGTATCCGCTTTCCATTATATCGATAAGAGCCTTGCTGCCACTCGATGACACAGCAGTGCTTTCGAAGCAGTCTCGGGCATCATCAGCTCTCGTCCGCATCTCGGTGCGGCGCGACGGAGATAAGATCCCCGGGTCCGTTGAGATAGCGTCGCTCGAAGCATTTACGACGCTTCCTTGAACCGCCGAGATTCGTCCTGCTGTGACGAGCACATCTAGTAAGTGGCAGCGTGCTAGTTGTAGTTGCAGAAAAGGTTGTTGTCGGTGTCGAGTTCAGCCACAGCCTAGGTTCCCTCACCTCGAGCACACCTTCCAACTGAAAAGGTACCGAGCAAGCGCGTATTGACCTAAGAACGTCGCTAATGACGGATCTAGCTAGAGCGAAAAACGATCAAACGCACTCGCAATGAACATTACAAAAGAAAATACCAAGCGAAAATGAACGAACTCCTCAGGGACTTGTTGCAGACACTTTGGCAGAGGTTCAAATATATACCTGTAATATACACTAGATACTATCATATACTGTGCAATAACATAATCGAGAAATATTCGACGTTGATGGAGGACTCCTGTTTAGAAGGGGTCGCCTGAGGAATCACCCTATTAGGGCTGTCCTTACGCGTGTAGGGGATCGATCTGCGAATATCGAACCTCGTCTGGTAGTTTGACATAGATCATTAGGCGTAAGGTCATGAGTAGCCTCAATCAACTCCCTTCGGCCGATGCCGGTGATGAAACGGTCGTTTTCCTCAACACTTCCTTGTTCCCTGCGATCATTTTCTTTCTCGGAACACGTTACACCGTCCGGAATTGAATGTCCGCGAGAAGCAACAGAAATACGCCTCGACGCCAAACCAGTCACCCGAAATGCTAGCTGGCAATTAAGTCTTGTTCCGAGGGCTGGGTTCACAAGAAGTCGTTACAGTTGGTTTTTGGTTGGTGGCAGGCTGCACGTCTGGAGTGTGTGACACATCGGATGGTTAGGGACCATGTCGATATTAACAGCTAAAGCGACTCTGCCCTTGGGAGGAGGCAGTTTGCTTGCCCTGCAAGCTACTACGCAAATTCTAGACGTAACCACCAGCTCATTGGAAGTGGTTTCGACTGCGAACAGCAGACGAGCTGTACGAAATAGGCACAGGAAGCTCATTCGACTTCTTTCTGTGGCCGCTCGAAATGGCCAGGGAGCGGCTGAATGTGAAATGGGGGAGGCGTTGTATGTCAGTAAATGAACACGATATCATCACATAGGTGAACAATAAATTAGCAGCCACAGCCACTCTATGAATGCAGAAAAAGTTGTATTTGCAAATCATTGCAAGGCAATTACTTGCTATTATTGGACGTTGGACCTGTTCAACCTCTCAGAGTTCGCAGTGGCTCACACAGCAACCTCTAGCTGCAGCACCGAGACAGACAGCGGCAACAGCCGTATTCGACGCTCGACTTTGACATTGAGATACTCAAACCATTTTGACTGACGCCTCAAGCGTCGGAAAATTTATACCATGCGCCGCGATGCGTTGCGACCCGACAATGCAATCGTTGTTGTTAACTTACAGATTTTCACATGGGACAATAGCGTACGAATAGTTAGCATTTATCAGCATCAATCCCGCTTTTTATGCCATTCTTACAGCAATTACGCCATAACTATTATTCTCATTTCCAGTTTCTACTCCTAATAAATTTTAAACTCTTGACCTTCACGTGTCTGTAATGTCGATCCAACATGCCCATATGCGTACACGCCTGCGCTTTCGTGTGAGGCGACTGTTGTCGAACCAGTTAGGTCCTTGTTGCCATACCTCGAAGGGGTTTCCCTATGTCCGAGTCCCTACTTAGAAATGCAGCACAAAACACTCACTACCGTCTCATGTCCTGCGACTCGGGTGAATTGAAGTAACGAAATAATATATAACAGCGTTCGTTGAATGTTGCACTACTCATGCTCGAATTTATGAACGACGGGAGGCTGAAAACACATCGCTTGAGGTGGTGGCTTAGACGGCGAAGTGTCCACCGAAATCTTATAGCCCCTGACATACGTAGACATGTTGTGCATAATTCGCACGCAGACAGCAGTAGATCGTGACGTCTCATTACGGATAGTCTTAACCCTTTTTGAATCAATGGACATGCTCGGCACTAATCCGAATGATGGCACCATAATACGAAATGTCGGAAAGGAAGAATCCACACCTCCCTGTCAGGCCACGGCAGCTTGGCTCACGCTTAACATTAACAATCCTACAGCACTTAACACTGCATACAACAGAACGCATTCATTGGCACTAATTAGCACTGCATCAAGGATTGCAACACCTGTTAAATGAGCGACCAGACCTGCCTCGAGGCGCCACGGCGACATGTCTCGTTCTATCCCTCCTCCGCAGGAAATCGACTTCAAAGAACTTCCCAACGACATGTGACGACACAATAGTCATTCGGGAATCGCAACCTGTCCATGACCTCTCGATATCTCATATTATCTGTGGACCAGGCTCGTTCATCGATATATATATATATATATATATATATGTATATATATATATATATATATGTCAGTAAAAGGCCTTGAATAGGGGGAGGGAATCTAACTAGTACTTAGTGGCACAAGAAAAACAGTTGGTGTCGGCTTACACAATACTGTCATATTAGAGTTTATTAACGGGGCTACTAATGACTACTCTCTATCATCTCACTCTTGCTTCACAGCGTGCAGTGTAGCCGCGTTAAGAAACTCGAATATGACAGTATTGTGTAAGCCGACGCCGAATGTTTTTCTAGTCCCACTAGGTACCCTAGTTAGATTCCCTCGCAACCATTCAAGGCCTTTTACTGATAAATAATACGTAGCACTCTCGGCACTAGTCGTGCTATCAGCGTACGCACCGTTGCTAGTGCTAACTGCTGGCCACCCTCTCTCGCCGTAGAGCCGTTACAATATCATTGCGATGTGCCTTTAGCCGCATATATATATATATAACATAAATTGACTTAATTGACAACTCCGCAAAGAAATACCGTATCGATGCATATGTACCCTGTGGTATTCGAACCGCAAACATAAATACAAATTTGAATACAAATCGCAACTATAACCGATCATCTGTCAAATCAAACAAGGATATAGCTGTTTGTATGCCTTCTAACCCTTAATTTTCGAGGCAGTAAAAAAAGTAGCCGTCCAACAGCTACACTAGCTTTATTAAGTGCAAATAATTGTCTTAGATGGTGTCCTTTTTTGAATCTTTTTATCTTAAGTCGTAGCCTGTCGGTCACCCGAGAGGCGTAGGAGTTATCGATAATAAACGCTGTTCTAAGGACAAAACCATTTCATTGATGTAGCGCTTCCTAACGGTAAATATACAGTGTGCACCACCAACAGTCTCCCCAGATGATGAAGTCATCGTGATCAACAACGACGAGGAAGACGGTCAAGAAAAAGACGAATGGAACACTGCCCTTTCTCTGCTATTCCTTTTCTCTATGAATAAAAGGAATATTTAAGCTAAACTAGAAGAAAGAAGACTCTCTTTTAGACCCCCTCCCCCTCCGAACCACGGTCACGAAGCGATGACAGTGGGGCGCCTAAAGGACCAAAGGGGGTTCCCGATTCTAGAGCGCCCACCGGCCATCGCGCACATCGAAACCCCATCGAGATTTTCCTCTTTGTGAAGTCGATACAATGTGGTTCCTGAACAGATGCCCAGAGCGAGCGGGAACAATTGAGTATGCGCCTGTGCGTGGAAGGGAGCCAATCCTAATTTCTGGCTCGATTATCACACAGCTGCTCAGAAACTGCTGGGCCTGGCCGTACCCAAACGGCAGTGCTTGAAGAGACAAGTGTGTGGATCAGAGTTTTGGTGACGGTGGAGTCTCGAAGATGAAGGGGCGCTGTGTGTGCAGCTGACTGTGTGGTTATGGCCGGCGTCTTTCAATTCCGTTTAGATTCGTCCCCTATTATTATTGAGGAAACGCGAAGATGTTCAGCTTTGCACAAAGTTTCAATGGTCGCTTGCCTGCCGCAACAACGCACTGTTTTAATCGAATACTCGAAAATCGACTGGCCTTTCAAGTGTTCCAGTTATTTCGTTGTACATCGTCCACGCGTAGAGCCAAGCTGGTAACTCTAATTGGCAACTGAGCGATCCGCTGTAGCTGGCTGTTTTTATTTATCAGCCAGCTGCCAACTTCGATTAAGATACTTGTAGCTATTAGAATGAAATCTCATTGAAGTGTCTCGTTTACCTAATATTTGTGTAAGAAATAACAATTGGCTTCTTGGTTGCTCCGTAGCGGCTGGAACATCGCGCGACCAGTACTTGTGTCTGGCTCTGTATGAACAATGTTGAACGACGTTTCATTGTCTTTCTTTGTTTTATCGTCAGATGTGAAGAATGGCCCTATTGATTTCGCTTTCTAAAGTCTGGACACGGAGTTTTCCTTCAATACGGCATAGGTTCGGCACCATATCTTAGCAAAAACCGAAGATCTATCGCAGAAGTCAAATAATGTCCACCCATCTGACAACATAGGCATTTGTGGTTGATACAAAAGCATCACGCCTTTGTTTATGGATTTCATCGGCTGTTGTTCGCCGAAAGTAATAACTACACCGGCGCAATGCAATCGCGGTCGAGATCAAGAAGAAAATCCACAAGGTGCGCTTCAAACACGAGCATTAATGTTGTAGCCACGAGCATTAATGAAATTGATCTCACATTGTTTAAACCCTGATTGATCTAGCCCAACTGGACAGCCATCATTGCTCACTTTCAAGCGAAGATACATTGTGAAAAGTGTGTCATAGCTCACTTGGTAGAGTGTACTTGATACGGCCTATTTTTTGTGATTAAGGGTTGATAATGACATGCAACCATTATCAATCATCATTGTGTCCTTCGAAGACAGCGGCTCCACAATGCAACTTAGTCCAGCACAGTGCATTAGGGAAATGAGATACATTGCGCTGGATCGGTTACATTTAGACTTCAGTGTGGCGTAATCATCCCTAGGGGTCCAATTTATGATTCACCTCTCGGTGTGCAAGTCATCTAGCCCGACGTGTTCGGTAGTTGTACATAAAGGTACCTGGAGGTTTACTCGAGAAACTCGCTGGTTATTGAAGACTGTTATGCATATAAGTCTAAGTATATACATACTACTCTTCTGCCTTATATCAGACCTTGACCTCTCAGCGGCTTGTTATCCCTTCAAGTGATTATCTACAAACTGTTACTTTTTTATCAGATTTCCGATGAAACGCCAAAAGAGGCCGACCGAACTTTAGAAGGCGGATATCTGTGAAGGATGCTAAGCAGAAAAGATCATCGTCAAGCCCCCATTTATTTGTGTCGCATCGTACCCTTGGGAGACCCCCCCCTATCGGATTGCCTAACGTCTGGACCAATTTAGCTGTACGATTCCAGTAGCTGTGCTAGTCAACATTATGAGAAGTGACTAAAATAGATAATTATTTCTTAATTCGGTGTTTGACCAGGAACATCTCGGCGGAACGCAGAGCCGCTATCAAACTATGGGAAAACATTTAGAAGAACATTTAGCTGTTGGACGTATCGTCATACTAGCACTGCTCAAAGCCTAGTAAATGACGGGTTTGCTCATTTCATAGAACCTGCATAGGGGTATTAGCAGCACGAGTTTTAACCCATCAGTCCGCGTAAATGCACCAATCAGACTTCGATTTACGTTCAGTGCCTCCATAATTTAACAGCAGAGGGAGAGCGAAACGAATTCAGTCCTGTGTTCATTTCTTATCATTGATGCCCTCATCTGTCTTCATTTCACAGACAATTCTCTCGTTCGACTTCGACTGGGGTCGCCAAATTCGAGTAGGCCGTACCATTTTCTAACTACCCTCAAAGTCTCGGTGCGCTTTGATGATTATCTGTGACCCCCAACCTAATTCGTTGGTTCGTGGCGATGTTTCATATGCTACTGACTTTGTACGCGATTATGTACAACAAACGGGGGCCGAAGCTCGGCGTCGATGGTCGATAGTGGTTATTCGTTCAGCTGAGTTCAGCTCATTCCTGTCTGCGGGTCCCTTTGAGAACGAGGTGTCATTTCACCAGGGGGAAAGTGGCAGCTGAATGTTGGCTGGCTTCGTTGTCTCGCCGTTCTTGGCTTTAGAGTCCTGACGACTGAAGCTCTGCGCACGTTGCTCGCAACGTCCACCCCAACCGTCACTCACCGGGAGTCATACGACTCGTGCTGTTGGTTTGCCCCTGTGGAACAGGCGGTCGCTCTGAGGGAACATTGGTAGAGTTTGCCTAAGTGGAGTAACTTGCCTACGGATGTAGGAGAAGCTGGAGATGGCAACGCATGGAGGAACGAGCGAACCAACGGACCACTCGTTTGTCAAGTGAATTAAGAAGGCGCCTGGGAGAAAGCTGTTCTCCATTAGTAGATTGCCATCCACGCCCAGCTAAGCGAACTCGCAATGTTATAATTAATTGGTAGGAGGGATCAGCGGCATTTAAAGGCGATTCTAACAACGTTAACAAGCTGGTTCTAGCGCGCAAACGTTAAGCTCTGCCTCAATCAGAAGCGTGCGACTTTATGATTCATAGTAATAAATCAATCATATTAATAAGGACAATAAGGATGATACTGTGTCTATTATCATATTATTATGACCTTCAAAGGTGTACCAACTTTTATGATTGTATTCATTTTTACTAATTTAAATCACACATGGTCAATAATTAAATATTATTATGACAACATATGAGTTCATAAGATTTAGGTATGATTACTCAGAGAAGCCTGCGTGATTACACCGTGCGGAGACAATCCCGTTTGGATCGTCGGCATTCACAAGCGGCTAGGCGAATCAACAAAACCGATTTCACTGTACAAATACAGGTGACCTCCGTGCGCCGTTTCATCATGCTGTCCGCCGTAAGCCGGCGACATCGTCGTCACATTACGCCACTTGTGAAGCAACTCTATTGACTCTGATTCTATCTACCTTATTTATTTACCCACGTTGACGCAAACACCCGGATACAGTTTCTCTTCACACTTCTGCTAGACGCCTAAACGCCTCCTTTGGCTTGGCTAGCACAGCCTGCCTTGCGTGAAGGTAAGTGCAAAGCGAAGTTCACCGAATGTTCACCGACGAGCGATCGGCGACCGCCAGCAACCGCCACGTTGATAAATGAACAGTGCGCGCCCCACCATCGTCTTCCATCCCCGACTACGTTGCCGCCGAAAGCCTGTCTCGCATAGCTTTCCTCCTTTACTCATGGGGCGCCGTACGCAGCCACTACAGTACACTGGCTTGGGCTATCTGTCTGTCAGCCTGCCACCAGTCAGTTCTGCTTGCCTGCTCAGAGGCTAGAGAGGTCCAAGAGTAAAGCTATGTGCGGGCATCGTTGCTGCGGGTCCACGAAGTCCGAGCTCGCCGCCGCCGCCGCCACCGCCACCACCGCTGCTGCTGCTGTTGTTGCCACTCGGTGGATGAGCCACTTGCAGAGTTTGGGGACGGGTGCTGAGCTTACCTCGTCGTGGCAAAAGGAGGCCAACGTCGGAACGCCGCGATCTGATGGGTCGCCAATACCACGGAGGCAGCGTTGGGCCGCGCTCCACATCAGCGTTCGTTCGCGAGAGTAGCGCTCAGAAGAAGCGATTGGCCCGCTTCGGGCTTCTGCTTCGGATCGGGGAAGATGGGGGGGGGGGGGAAGAGGGGCTGAAGCGACGAAGGGGCCTTCGTATGAGGGGGCGCACTGCCTAGGCTAGTCTAGCCAGAGGCTGGCGTTAACGGGAGGCAAGGGACGTTTCCCTTGGGAACCGCTCCAGCCGCTCGCAGCGGCCGGTCCAGCCCGCTCTAGCTGGAGCCGGAGTCAGAGAAGAAGCGAAGGGCCGACTCGGCTAGGACGCATGCCGGACCAGAGGAGGGCGACCGGAGGACGTAGAGTAGAGCGAGATCGGGACGGGCGAGGGTCCACGCGAATGATTCGAGGAGGAGGGCTGCCCCGCCGGAGAGAACGCAGCATCCGGATGGCAGAACACACAACCAGGACCATCAGGCTCCTGGGTAGTCGAGGCACAACAGGCTCCTCCAAGAGTACGTGCCTGTGCTCGCGTCCATTCAAAGTGACAACAACACATGGAGAAATAGCCCCAACGTACAAAGCGCAGCTGTCGAATGTAACTGTTTCACGAGACATGCCTCTCACTCGTGTTGTGTATGACGGCAGGGTCCACCGCCTCTTCGGGTAGTCCCACGGTGAATGGGAGAAGCTAGCAGTGATTCTTTGTCATTGTGTGAATATCAGTTCCGAACGGATACGCGAATTCAGTTGGAAGTGGTCGTGCTCATGTTAAAGGTGCCGCTGACACTACCTCCACTATTGGACTGCTCGTGGACGACGCAGAATTATCCGTTAGCTGCCCGTTGGTTCGCTGTTGTCTGAAACGTTGCTGGTCTGCATTTGCTGGTGAACAGCGGTACGTGTCCGCAAGCGAGCGGGCTGCAAACGAACCGCGCGCGACAGCGACCAAGAGGAAGACGCAACGCAGTGTTCTCCATCTGTCCTGGCCAACCGTCTTTCTTCTATGTGTTCGCTCGTGTCGTTGCCAGCATCCGCGCAGATGGCGAGGCCCTGTTGAAACGAGAAGGGCGCTCCCGGCTCGTGGAACACCAGAGGGCCAGGAGCCGCTGGACGGTTGGACCGACGAGGGATTGGCCGACAAAGGGAGGACGGCCACTATGCGAACGAATCTACTTACGAGAAAGCAACGTAAGCAGAACGACGAAATTCAAGCGGAGAAAGTCGTTGAGGAGATAGCGTAAACGCGCGAATATTGCCCTGAAGCAAACTGAACTCTGCTATCGACGATCTCGCTGTGTGCCGACCTGACTGATGCTCAATGAGCCATCATCTAATGGGGCCGAAACGCAAGACTATTAACGGTCGCCGTCAACGTAGAACGGTGGCGGTTGACGTCGCAATTCACTTGCTGCCATCCAGCAGTTGTCGTAGGAGCAGCCCGTAGGCCTGCCCGCTCAGCAGGCCTCCAGGGCCGGAGAAGGCCAGAGCAGGCTCGGGAGCCGCACTCCGCGCGCTTCGGCAGTCGGCCAAGCGGTGCGCGGTCGTGGAAGCAGCGCGGCCGTGGCATGCTCGCAGGGCCCGATGCATCGCATCCGGGTTCCGTACGTGCACCCAATCGTGTGCTGCACGTTCAAACGCGCCCTTCGTCTATTGCCATCGATCCTGCTGATCGCGTTCGTTCTGTCGCTAATTTTTGTCACGCTCATACAGGTGGCGGTGATTCACTCGCAGCGGCGTGCAATCTATCTACAGCGACGGGTGAACGGTGTTGTGTCGACGGCGTCATCGTCTCCGCTCTACGCTCCACAGCCGTCGGCATCCGCCTATCTCTCGTCCTACGGCAGCCCCAACATCAACAACAACAACGGCAATTCTAACAACAATAACATCAACAGTAATAACGCTGCTGGCGGTGGTCAACAGCCACCGACGAAAGGTAACCAGCCCACTGCTGTTGGTGGGACTGTTAGCGCTGCTGGAACAGGAAGGCAGGCCGGTGCCAACGGCGGTGCTAACCAAAAGCTACCAGCGGGAAGCCCCTCAAGTTCCGGTGACTCGGGAGGTTCTGGAGGGCCGGCAGGACCGACATCGAAACCGGGCGAGCCGGCGCTTCGCGTCGAAGCGATTCTCGATCGGAACGCGCCATCCGTCGAGAACTTTGCCGTCTCCGTCAATAACAACGCGAACGCTGCCCGAATACGACGAATTTTTGATGCCGTTAAGTGCCACGTGTCGATTGTCACCAGCGGCGGCAGCGGCACCAGCAGCAGCAGCAACAACAATAACAGCGTCAACAATGGAAGCAGCAACTGCAGCAGTAGCAGCAACAACTCGTCGTGCGCAACGACGACAGCTGTCAGTGTTGCCAGTGGTGGAGGCGTCGATAGAAGTAGCGGCGGCAGTGGGGTCGTCAGTACGGCAGGAAGTAGTGCGAGCAGCAACGGAAATCTTCAGTCGGCCGCGACGATGGCGGCGACAACAACAACAACAACGAAGGCGACATCCACAACAACAACAGCCGTGCCGCAGGTGGCGCCCCTACAGCCCACGCAAGCCAACGATGAGGCGTGCGGCGGCTCGAACGTCACCCTCTGCCCAGAAGTGCCTTCGGGATTACGTGAGTGTCATCCTACTTGGGGTCAGTCAACGGACTCCCACTTCTGATTATTCTTCACAGCACTGCATCTGGTCTCTGTCATTCTATCTGACCCCGCACAATAACTCTCTCTCGCCCTCTCGCTCTCCTCTGGTTATCTATCTTTGTCTTTTGTCTTCGGTAGACCGGCCGCTAGCTCTCGTGTATCACATCTGATCGGCCCAACGCTATAGATGGGCTATATATCTGGTGTATATCGACAATACGCATGGAGAAGATCTCTCTCAATGTGGGAATAGATCGCACAGGAAATTGCTTGGCTGACCTGAGCCAGGCACCCTATGAGTGCTCAGCAGCAGTAGCGACCGCTATAATCGGTTATCTATAGTCTATAGATGTCATGGGTAAATTCACAGGCCGTCTACGTATCGATGTGTCGAAAGGGTTCTCAGAGTATGGGTCCCATAATACAAAGTGTGTGTTTGCTCGAAGCGATGAGAGAAGGAGTCCTTGCGAACAAACGGCCGGAGGAACCGTGCTGCCACTCACCTACCTAAGTTGTCTCGGGGCCGCCACTTCAGACATTGGACCCCTCCGTCCCCCGATTACATTTCTCCTATAACGGCCAAATATGACTTTTCTATGGGCCATTTAGCGGCCAATTCGTCTCGGCATCAACTCGCCAACATTCGTTTTCGCGCTTATGGACGTCAAACGTCGGAGGGAGCTACGCGAGCGAAGCTTACCTTTACGGAAGAGGTAGCACGTACTGGTCAATACGAACGCCATTCGTGAACAAAATTAGCCTTAGGAATATTTTCCTCGAAAGAAAATTGCACAGCTACGACTAGCACTCCTACTGCTATCGATCACAAGTCAGCAATCGAAAAAAAAAGAAAAACCCTTCGAATCATTTCACTTCACCTTTTTGATCGTAGGCACACGGAGGGGGTGCGCGTTCGATTCGAATCCTAGAAACCGAGAATGATGAAGTTGGTTCAGATTTTTCGCTCGACTGAGGAATGCGTTCCACCCACTGAGGAATGCGGCAGGTCAAAGAGACCTGACTGATCGCAGTAATCAATTATTATTGCTTCAAAACAGACAGATCTATGGCCTCCCCGGCTTGCAGAAGCGAGATCTCGAAAGGGGAAGGGATCCGATCGCTATCGCGGCTTTTTTTTTCACTGGACTCAATCGAATCTGTCCGTTACGCTTCAAAGAACATCAAATGAATCTAGCCTTCATTCTAGCTTAGTCATTGATTACACCATCGTCTAACATGCGTCTAGAAAACGGGCTCGGATTCTGCTGTACGCCGAGCAGATAATGTTATAATATAGCATAATGAAAAATACGCCAATCTATTATTTAACGTATAGAGATATATGGTTCCATACAGAATATACATAATGCTGACATCTATAACACACACATGCTTATGAACAAGACAGCAGTATATAGAGTACGCAACTGTGTTCCAGGCAGATGACTAATAGAATAAAATATTGTCCTACAGAGAGTACAGGGGTAACGAGAAGATTCGATTGCTGATCATGGCTGACACGGCTATTACAGCTATTAAACTGCACCCAGTACGAATCTCAATATGGAGGTAAACGCAAAACACAGTTCCAGATGGTCACTGTTCCATTGAGGTCTTCCAGAAGTAGACATTGTTTGGTACCCTTTCAAGATCAAGCTAGTTCTGTGTAAGCGGGCCAGCAATGTAGCGTACTCGAGTGACTTACTGACGAGTGGGACACCACTGACTGACTGACTGACTCCATCTGCACTCTGCAGTCGTCAGCCTCACTCCTGTCAAGTGGCCAGGTAAATCTGCACCGCCAATTCTCGCTTGCACATAAGGATGGCGAGCTCGGAAGGAATGGTGACTGGAACATGAAAAGCGCACGGGGAGGGGGAACTCGATCAATATTGGCATCAGTGGATCTGACATTGCTCCGTAATCGTTGTGGGAATGGTGGCTGCAGTGGCCACAATGGCCGACAGATTCCCGGGGTACACCACGGCTCGGCACCGACCGACGGCTGCCTCAGCGCCATCGGCAACGTATTCTGAGATACCCCTCTCCCCCGCATCGCAAATCCGAGTCGACGCTGGTGGTCGAAACGGCCGACATTCTTGCCGACCTCTGCAGCCACGCGTCGTCTCGTTCGATGAATCGGCCTCTGTTCTTTGTCCTTCGTCCGTTTTCACCTCCCAGCTGCTGCTGCTGCTGCTGAATCCTCCGGAGACTGAGCGCGACGCCGTCGTCGAGCCTCTACGGCGCCGCCTCTACGTGCTGGCACGTGCGTCAAATCCTTTCTTTCCAACGGTAGGTCCATGTGGCAGTTCTCTCGAGCAGTGATGCTGCGCGTTCTATACGGCAGTGTGACGTCGCCGCCGCCGCCGTGACGCCGACGTTAGCAGCAACCACTCTGACGACATTCAATGGAGTCGAAATGAGAACGATTTTTTGGGTGGAGACAGGGAAGGGACGACGAGGACCCAGAGGACGAGGTTGGACCGTAGAAGTCGTACGCCAGTCGCGATACCAAGGGCAGCGCTTTCAGAAGAATGCGGCGGTGGCACATTCAGCCCCCGCCAGAGTTCCTGGCGTCCAGCAACGAGCACTCGACGAGGAAAGACTTGGAAGGTGGTCTTTGCTGATGGCGGGGCTGACTCGGGTGGCTTCTGATCTCGCCGGCCAGAGCTCGTAACGGAGAAAAACGGCCATTTTACGCCGTTGTCTGCCGAAACGGCCACGTAGCGTCTGCAGCAGGCTAACGGCCGTGTCATTCATTTTGTCGGGAAGAATGCGCATCGGTATCGCTACGCCTGCCGCCAGTGTAGGTTACTAGCCCATGCTCGCTCACGGCTGCGAGCTTGGCCGACGCCACTGTGAACAGCATGTATGCTTCACCGTTTGCGGGCTGGTGTATGACAGCGGTTAGTGGTAATGGTAATAGAGGAATGAGCCTGATGAGAGAGCATGGCGATAAAGGGGGGCTTCACGAACGAAGGCACTCCTTGGTGGCAAAGGCTCGTTAAGGGATAATTGTCGCACCTTGTTGATTGTTGTTGTTGTCGCACCTGCTGCCGCCTTCAAAGAACAATTCGAAAATCAGCTTTGTTATAGCATCGAGAGACAGCATTCAGCAAAGGGACGTAGGTTGTGATGAGAGGGAAACCGAGTCTAAAGGGCAAAAGCGTTAGCAAAGAAATGGTTTTGAATTGAAAAATAATTTCTGAAATATAATAAGAAAGGAGAATCATTATGCGAGCACAGATTTCACTTCTTGACTTTGCACATGGCTGTTGAATTGACATGAGGAGTCTTAGCACAGCAGGATGAAAGAGATAGATAGAGAGATAGAGAGAGTAAATCTGGCAGATGAATCTCGAACACGACCTTGGGCTCTCTACCGGCTGGTTATTCAAACTCCCTGAAGGTTTAGCCGTAGTCCCGCCACACATCCGAGCCTCGTTGCTGCAGACCAAGTCCAACTCGTTTGGGTCTCCATTTATTTAATTGTTGCTGCTGCTGCTCCTGCTGCAGCCGCTGTTTAGACCGGACATCTATTGGCTGGAGAGTTGCAGGCCGCCATCTCGTGCCCCCTAGCCAAAGGCGGTGCGATCTGTCCGCGGTTGAGATTCAAATATGGCAAAATTGCATGACGCCACCAAAAGAGGACTGCGGTTGAAAGAGAGAATGATTATTTGACCTGCGCAGCGAGACGTCGGGCGGTCAACTGCTGACAAATGATCCTCTTATCGCGTATCTCTCTTTGTACGGACAGGTAATGGGTTTCCGGAGACAGATGCAGAGCGGTTGAATAACTGTACTAGGTCCTCTGATGTATATAATGTACATAAATTCCATAATGTATATATTACCGCAATCCATATCCGTTAAGATATATGCAGATGACGTAAAAATTTAAAAATTTATTCTAAAGTTGACACGGACCATGAGAGGGCACAACTTCAAAATGCCCTAGATCAGTTCCTGGAATGGACCTTGGGCCTTGATCTAAAACTATCAATTGAAAAATGTGCAGTACTACACTTTGGTCACGGAAATCCCAAACATGTGTATAGAATTGGTGGACGTCCTCTGCGCTCTGCAGAAACAATGCGCGACTTAGGAGTAATTACCTCAACCACATTGAAATATACTGATCATGTTACGGATGTTGTGCTTCGTGCAACGCGCCGTGCGAACTGGATATTACGTTCTTTCGTAGTGAACGACCCGGCCCTATTTGTTAAACTTTTTAAGATTTATGTTGAACCCATTATGACGTATGCAGCGCCAGTATGGTACCCAGGATTAAAACTGGACAAAGAGAGGCTGCAAAAAGTGGGGGATAAATTCGTGAAACGCGTCGCTTTTAAATGTCAATGTACGAGGGAGGAAGTGAATATAATGCCAATATTGGCTAAATTTGACAATATAGATAAGCGCACATATATTTGTATTGGTAAACATCTTCCCATGCTAATGAGTGCAATGTTTGATGTGACTGTGACGGCTACCAGAGCTGGTATAAATGTCTTACCTAAATTCATAGCTAAGAAACAATGTGTAAATGACTTATTTCCTTGGAGAGTGTCTCGAGCCCTACGTGATGGGTAGCTTTTTCAAACATATGACCTCTTCTTGGCAAACACATAGCGGCTAACTCAGATATTGTTAAACCTAACCTTTGAAATAAAGCGTTATTATTAAAATATAGGTACGTTCAACGTACGAGATGCACTGCCGTAATAATAATAATAATAATATTCCATTTGGAGAGAGCAAGCGTCATTTGGGCGTCCTATGGAAAGTGTCGTGCCGGATGAAAGCCATTTGTACGGGCCTTCACAGGAATACTCTGCGCCCTAGCAAAGACGACACTCATGGCCAGCGTGGCGAGAACGGCCCGGTTCCCCAGCTACAACCTCAACGCCGACACTATATTGATTCACCGGCCTCGTTGGTGCCCAGCCGTTTCGGTAGGTGATGCGGTACGCCTGAAGGAGGCCTAGTTGAGTAGACGATCGTAATGGTTCTTTTCTTCTTGAAGAAAATGAATAAAAATTGACGCCTCGACCTGCCTTGGATAGAACGCCATGGCGTCTGCGTCTAGCATAACGCTGCTGAAAGGATCGTAGAATGTATCTGGCCTCACAGAGCTCTCTCTCTCTCTCTCTCATTCATATCCTTTGTCGAAGAAAAAGATGACCAAGTGAACGGACACAAGACCAACGACGTTCTAGCGACCGCTATATTCGAGACGGACCTCGTTATAATGGCTGATTCATTACGGCAAACATCGTATCTCGGCAATAATATACCGAATATATATATACATATATCACAGTATATCGGCAGGGAATTGTAGGCGGCGTGCAGATTCTATGATGGGACGATTTAGGCTAGAAAGGACGATCCGCGCTATTTCTTGTTTTTATAGTTTGAAAGTTTCATTACAAAAACCTCAGCCTCAGCCGTTTCGGGTTTTTTTTTTTTGCAACGGAGATCACAGAAAACTATTCTCCTTATATTATAGTGATTGAAACAGCTTGCGTTCAGTGATATCCCAATGATATTGTCATCGGAACAGACCCGCTGTCAGAGCGCTGGACTCTATTTCGAACACATTTTGGGGGCAATTGGTCAAAGTTCCGGCATAAGGCTACCTATTCCTCAAGTGAATAATGACGAACCCATGCACATATATCAAATACAAATGAAGAATATATATATAATAGATATATATATAAAACAAAAGTGTACATTTGCCCGCTTACTACCATTACGATGCTACACAGTTGGCATCATATTAGTTCAAGCCAACTGACGTGTACACAAGTCACGGCACAAACAAAATCATGCTCTACGCACGGCGAACATTCAGCGCTCAAAGGTTTCCGCTCGTTAGAAAAGCTCAGCAAGACACGACCAGTCGATAGAGACAGTTCGCGCAAGGGCGCACGTATCCAGGGCACGTATTGCAGCGTCGGGATCGTCTCCTTTCATCACTATACCGAAAACACAATCGTTTGCCAGAAAACCGACAGATACCACTTAGAAGGTCGCTCACATATGCTTCGTAAGCGACACAGGAATGAATCATTAGGCCAACATAAATACATAGAGGGGAAGAGTTGGAAAAGGTCAGAGAAGCCTCGTTGGATGGCCTGAGCTGACTGGACCCTTCGAATCGACTGTGGGCCTCCCCCCATTGGCGGCATGCCGTGCTAATGTATGCATTATTGAGCTGTGAAGGGAGCGAATTGCCAGTTAGTCATTGACTTACTCGCATACGATATATTCTCTATAGCTATTCTGCAATAGACAGGGTAGTTTCGATTGGAACCTTTCCCTAAGCGTACGTACAATGGACGTATATGCGGACCCATCTGAAAGTGGTTGCATACAATCAAATTTATACACGATTTGAGTCTAGCGGCTGAACGGACGGATGGCCAGCTTGTCTGTGGTGACTAGTGCAAGCTAGATCGGGCAGCATGCTGACCGATCAACGGCTATGTATTTATTATAATTTGACAAAGACTAGAACATGATATTCTCTCTCTCTCTCTCTCCCTTTCTCTCTCTCTGCATGCAAATTGATTTTCCGCGCACATTCTTCAACGAAGTGGAGGCCCAACAGCTTTATTACATGATTATATCATTAGCTTCCTGAAAAGGATCAGTTGGCAAGGCTACCCCTGCCCTTGCCACACTCAACTATAGATGCATTGTGTCGTAAAACGTTGTTACGAGAGGTAAATAGCACTGTTATGCATTCGACAATGGACGACCGACTACGGATTGACATCATATGTCCGCGTCCCACGCGAATTTGATATTAGCTGTGAAATGAGGATGACAAAAGCAGCTCTCCTGCCAGCGGCCCTTGTGCAGTTCGCCGTCTCTGCTCGCGCCTGCCTACGTCTGCGAGCGCTAGCCTGTGACCGAAAATTAATAATGAATCGACTCCCGGTCGACCGAGCGCCGAGCGCCCAGATCCTGCGAGCTTGCTGAATTGAACAACGCGGCGAACGCTGCTATGAGCCTCTGTCTAGCTTCGGTTCTGGTCGCTTCTATCGAGACATCGGGCAACGGAGTGAATGTAAGGGCCGGCGTGGATCCGGCGTTGCGAGAGTCCATGGGACCACTACTCTCCCCTCTGTTGAGACCGTGTCGGAAAACATCGTCGCCTCGCGAAGCCTCTCTCAGCAGAACGCCCACCATCGTCGGCAGCAGGATCCCACCGGTTATGAGATGGAGCGTGGGCGCTGCTGACTGGCAGAGGACATAACTCAATGCGAACATTTCAAATAATCGCTCCGCAGCTGCTGCTCGTCGGAAATGAGCTTCTCTCGTGCTCTGATCGGGGATCGGAACGCTCTCACGTAGCAGTGACGATGCCCACAGAAGGACGGACAGTGGCAGGATTGCCCGCGAAGAGAAAGTTTACGAGATTCGGTGAATAAGCGAACAGAACTTACAAAACCAAATGTGTCTGGATGGGCTGGAGTCCCTATCTAAAAAAAAAAACGGCCGGAAAGTAAATGAAAGAGGCCGATGTTGTACAAGGTTATCATGGATATGGCTGTTACCCACACGTTTCATCTTCATTAGGAGCAATCGCCAATGTTTAAGCTGCATAAGTATATGGGGATGGATAGATTTATCGTGCGATGGCTGAAATAATCATTCTACGCATATAAGGTCACCTGCGACTGCATTGTAGGCTCCCTGCTAACTGGGCTCTTCTTAAATAAATACTATAGATATAGAATGGTAATAATTAATGATTGTGTGTGTCTGGCCCTAGTTAGGCGCTTGCTGTCATTTACGTTTAAGCTGCAAGCATGGCTAGCAGTACGTTGTCTGTTGAGATATTTTTTGTTATTTATGATGCTTGATCGCTTTGGTGCTTCAAAGACGAGGCCCGCTAAGGGAAACGTCATACCAATGACGACGGCGCCGTTCAATGAACACGCCAACGTTGCTGAGGAACAAATTGTAGGGTTCCATTTCGAGAATGTAAAACACAAAAGAAAGCAGAGTCACTCGCTACTGTCCGTCTTGCATTGGTTACGGCAGCCGATATTCTGAATTTACACTTTCCTCATGGATTGGTGTTTCAATATCAGTGGTCCGAGGTGAAATATAACAGTACCGTAACGAAAATTGCGATGTTATTTATTTTCGATTAGTTCAACAAAATTTAGATATACAATAACTAGAGAATGAGTTGGGGACAAGGTGTTAGGCCCAGGCCGTCATCGTTCCGACAGAGAGAGAGAGAGACGATGGTATTGCTTCTCAGCCTCTGAACAGCGAGGGAAGGCCCTGCTCGCAGCAAGGTTCTGCATAGAGGGTAATGTTAACCCGAACGCACGACGATAAGTGGAGCCTGAGGCTAATTTCCCTCCTGTGGTCGCTTTTTACGTTCACCCACCAACTATTCTTGGGAAATCACTGATTTTGCTGGAAATATTTTTCTATTTTTTGGCCAATCTTATCTGAGGTACTCTTTCGTCAATACCTTACGTTCTTAGGAAGTGGCCGAACTTTCGGAGAAATAGTTAGAATTCATATTATTAACAGCGAGAGAAAAATGCAACACTATTAGTAGACCAATTTTAGCAATGATTGGGCGTCGTAAAAGCATCTCGTTGACTTGCCCGTCAACAAAAATAGCTTCCCTTGGTGCTACTCGCTAATTTCCAATGATTTTTCTGCATTACCGTGTGATCAGTCGCCACCTTTCTCTCTCGCTCTCTCTTCCTTACCGACACCTCGAAAACGCCGGTGCAACGAGACACGATCCAATCCGAAGGAAGAACGCTAACCCAACAACTCGCTTTGTGCAGCCTGTCTGCCTGCCTTGTTCTGGTGGCGTACGCATGTTTTCGCATTTCAGCGCCCAAAAAATGTGTACCCAATAAATGTTCCCATCGTATGCTGGCGACGACGGCGTTGCAGCCGTCTGATCTCTCGTTCGTCTGATTGTTTCTGCGCGGGTTTCGGGTCGGAGCCACACATCGCAGTCCTGATTCGTCGTGTTGATTGCTCTGTACGAACATGCACACGTACCAAATACAGACAGTGCAGAAGACAGAGCAGAGACGTGGCCAATTCGCAGCTGTCCTTCCTCCATTCGTTTAGTCCGGCGTTTGGCCCGCGTCCTGTCGCCCTCCCGTCACATTATGCCATCTTCGACCGCCCGAACGTCCGATCGCCAGCCCGCCCGCCCGCTCAAACGTTCCTACCAGCCGACCGAGCTGGTAGACGCGTTACCCCGAGGAGCCACCTCTCCACCGACATTCGTGGTACCCGAGACCACTCAGCCTCCCGTCCCTCGCCCCCTGAGCCCCGCACCGGGTCCGCATCAGGCGCCACTTCTATTTCTATTATCGTCAGCATCTATCAGCTGCGAGTAGAGAGTTTGACAGAGTAGTTGCTACGGGTAGTTCTCGCCCTGCTCCTGCTGCTCCGCTACTAAGGCTGTATCGTCTCATCGCATTCCGTAAGTTCGTTGCGGGTTCAGTCGACTCGGCATCCCGCTCGCGATGTGATGTTGTGTCAGTCAGTCAGTCGGTCGGTCCGCCGGCCGATGCTCCTCGTCGGCGACTAGTTTGCTTTTCTGTTAGCACTTCTAGGTCGCGTTACCACTGCAAGCAGTAGTAGTCATCGTGGTAGTCGCACTCATAGTAGTAATATCTGTAGTACAAGTTGTTGTCTGTAGACAAAGAGAAATAGAGAGGAGGGATAACAATAGGTCTAGCCGACTCACCCATTCGGGTTGCTGACGTTGCGGCGGCTTTTTCGCTCATCGACGACGACGACGACCGCGCGAAACTCCTCGGTCCTGTTGTTACTGTTCGGCCGCGTAGCCTTCATCGCAACGACTTCGCCGGGCTAGTGGAGGCGTCGACAACACTCTGCTGCTCTCATTATACGACCATGGTGACGTGGAGTGCGGCCACCTCTGACTCTATTGAACGCAACTCGCTTTGTGTACCGACAAGCTTCTCTCTCTCTCCCTCCCTCTCTCTATCTCTATCTTTCGCTTCTCTAGTTGCCATCGTCGTTGCTCTACGTTGCTCGATTCTCTCTCTCTCTCTGTCTCACACACACTCTCACTGCATCACTCTGTCCCTCCTTGCGCGTTTCCTGCCACTTCTCGGCCAATTGGTTACTCAATGTAATCGAGTGCTGTTCGCCAACCGCGCAGCACGACCCGCGACCCCCGGACTCCAATCGCCTGCTGATCATCTCTTCTGGCCCCATCTGGCCTTCTTTCGTTGCCGTTTGCCTCACACAATCGAAGGCAATCGCCGAGACACTGAGAAGAACCATAGACATACGGATAGAGGCCGGACGGAGAGCCCCCACACAAACACGCTGGCAGCGAATGCACTGACAACACCAGGAGTGTGCAATACACACGCACGAACTTGAGCGACAGACTATTCAGATCAGGGCGATGTCACAGAGGTCCTCGGGCATCTATATACGGCGGTCCTGCCTTGGCCCCTAACTATCATATGTATCAGTCGGCTGCAAGGGTCGGCGTACGGTTTCCGCAGGGCGAAATCCAGTGGACTGCACTCGCTTGCCACCGTTTCCGCTGTTGACGTTCTTCGGGGGACATTTGTGCTCTGTCGCTTTGCCTTGCCTGCGATGCCACTAGTGTTATCATTGAGGCGGGTTCTGTTCTGCCCTTGATTCATTTCTGATTCGCCTACGCCATTACGCCTACGACGACGAGGCTAGAACACCAGTGAAGGCTGGGAAGAAAGGATAGAAATTGCCCATTCATCGCCAATATCTATATCTTGTCTGGGCTGTCTGCCTTGCTCTGGAGACCTTTTTGGAGACCTGACCTTATGTATGTCTCTGTTTCTCGCCCCCGTTTTGACTTTCCTGCGTCCTGGTCCCCAGGGTCGTCACGCTACTCACTGTACATTATTTGCTTTTCTCTGCTACCCTCGTTACCAAGAGATAACGTCTGACCACCACTTCTGTGTCTATTGGCAGCAGCGTGAGCAGAAATGCCTACTAACTGCAGCAGTCATGGCAACGCCAGCAAAGTGAGGACCGCTTCGCAAGCAGCCACCACCGGTTGGCTAACTAGGCCCGGACGCCGTCAGCTGCCGCCTGTCCTTCGCGGATTGAGTCATGGGGTTCGCGGTACACGCGTCGGTGGTTGGGGTTTCGGGGCCAACGGCGCCACCCTCCGACGACGACGACTTGGCAGCAACCAGACAAGTTGCCAGCGTTCCCGATGGCTTTTTCGGTCGCAGACGGGTCCAATATCTAGCGAGTACTCTACAAGCCGACTGAATGCTGGGTAACGGTTGTTGGGGCAGTCGAGCATTCCCAGCAACTTCCTGAACAACAGAGGCGGCTTCAGAGGATAACTACGATGGAGAGAGGAATAGACGGAATCGTAGTTACTCCTTCAACATCCTTGATCTTTTTCAGGACTCATTCCTCCTTGGAGGATCCTTCCAAGTCATTCTTCACTTCTGTCCTATTCCCGCCTGTTTCGTGTTAGTCTAGAGCAGGCGTGAAGAGGAGGGTCACTCGTAGTCTGTGCTTAGAGTCTTATATATTTATATATTAGACGGCCAATTACACACTACTGCACTGTCCCCCTCATGCCTCACCACGACGTTTGCAGCTGAACACCTCACACCTATTATAATGCACTAGTAACTGCCCGGTATGTAAATCTCTCTCTCTCTCTCTCTCCCTGTTTCTTTTGTCTTCATCTGTCCTGAAATCGGCTTACAGTGACGACCTCGACGGCGGCGGGCTGCGATCTGCGGATTACTTTAGACCCCTGGTTCGCTATCTGTCTGTCTGTATGTCAGTCTGTCGTTGTCGGCGGAAGCACTGCCGGACTGACCGACGTCGAAATGCTGCGAGACGGAACTAGCGGCAGAAACTGGTAACAGAAGCTGCTGCGCTTGAGGGAGAGCACCGCCCGCTCACCCCGCACCGCTCCTGTCGCTGGTCCTTGCCCAGCGAGAGCCCTAGCCGATAGGAGCAAATACACACATACACACATCCGGTCGACGTCGAGTTGTTGAGTAGTGGAACGAACTACGTGAGATCGACGATGGGGGTCAGGAAATAGCGAAGCAAAGCGCAGCCGCAATCCTTCGCCGGGGGGGGAGGGGGGTACTTGAAGGTGGCCAACGAACAACTCCGGATGAAACGGTGCTGCTAACACTTCCGTGTACCCTTGCGTGTCCAGGGGTCGTTGTTCTGAAGGGGCGCCGCAGTGTAGACTAGCGAAGCGAGTGAGAATAGGATATGGCACGCGGTGCAGTGCAAACGCGGACAACGGTGGACTAAGGTGGCGCGGCATACGATAGCTTCCCCCACTCCCCAACATGGAGCGACGAGTAGAGAGACAGCCAGGACGAACCGTGCTTAGCACTACGCCCACACGCGAAATAGAGTACGCGAGAGTACACAAAGAGCGGATGTTCTGGTCAAAAGTGGGCCACCAGCTGTCCTCCCTCTATACGAGGCCTGATGCTGGATGACGTGGATTGGTGGCTGCCTGTGTGGGTGCCCTGCTCCTGGCAGCGTATGTACGCAATACGGCAGCTGAAGGAAAAAGTTTCGTTTTGGTGGTGCTGGCTGTGATTGTATTGTAGTAGGTTGAGAATAGACCAAGCGTTCGCTCTTGCGTCCTGCGCAGATTGCGCACTCAAGACACTTGTGAACTTTGCTGGGCTTGCTCAGAGAAGAAAGTACGCCTTTGTTCGCTAACTTACATAAGGCATAGTCTAAAGTTTTTTTTTGTCTAATTATTTATAAACGTGGTGGATTCGAGGTGGGAACAAGATCAGTTTGGTGCTCGCAATGTCAACAAGGCCGTAATTGTCATTGGGAAAAACTTGAAAATGTGTGTCTGTTGCAACGGCCATTTGACCTGTTTGGTTATATTTAGCCGATTGCTATTAAGCTGCTATATATATATATATATATATATATATATATGTATATATATATAATATTAAATAAAGCTTTAAAAGGTATCACAATGACTAATAATAATAATAACTTAATAATATTGAACTTATGATTTGATGGTTGTGACAAGCGAATTTTCGGTGGTGCTGTTAGGTGACTTGGGGTCACCATTGATTTCGTTTCCTTGTTTCTTCTGCCAGTGATGACTTATTCATAAATCATCATGCTTCATTGGGTGCCTACTAGCCTTGCATTCAGCTGAATTCTAATTGAACTCGATGAGATTCTCAGCACACATTTTAGATCTTGAATACTGAATTGAGCAAGTTTCATATGAACTCTCATTCGTGTGCTTTTTCTCCTACCCGTTGGTTATTGATTCCGAGCAGCTGAGGAAATATTGGTTCCATTGATGATTGTCTTCCTTGCAGACGACACCGAGTTATGGTGGCATCCCATTCCACATGGGATCGTCGACAATCGCAGAAGGCCTGGGGGCGGTTGAACGCGAACCAGTCCCCGTGGAAATCTGACTCGATGCTGACTGACCATTGAAACTTTTTACACACGCCGACATTGGTCACATCACAACAGCTGGTCGATGCGGTCCAGTAGATTGGACTAGCTTCCCCGTCCAGCCAGCAATATCAAATGCCAATATTCCCTTGATTGACAAACCTAGAAATACCAGATAGTGAGATACGTGGTATTCGCATGTACGTACGCTGTTTGCTTGGAACCTTTTCGGTGATCGCGATTTTAAATCGATCGTTGACGTTATCGCTGGGCCAAGCCGCTGGACTATCAATAACTCATCACAGGTTATACTTATATATATACTTATAGGCGAAATGCGAACGCGCCCGGCGGCATTCCAGATATTTGTCTGCAGGGGAAGTGTTTGGTTCAATGCCTACACGACCGAGGATTGTTGGTCAAATACACGAATAGTTGTGTACGCGATGGGGACGTGGTATCCGAACAAACTAGACGACGCACTAGTGTTGGCAGCGAGCTGCTAACGATGCAAATATTGGCTGGGCCTATCCTCGAGGCATTCGAGTAACGGACAACGGACGCGAGCGAATCATTCCCCCTATATCTAAGCTATACATTGCGTTCACGCCATGGCGTATTTGACCAGCAATAGATATACTGTTGTCTTCGCGTGTACCATAGCAGGTCATTGGGGCGTCGAATGGACACATTAGAAATAGGATGTTCGCGTCCCTTGCTGATTCGATCTGCCTCTGCAATTTTGCTATACGTTTAAGCGTTGCCAAGGGAGAGCCGTAGGACACGTTCGGACAGTTAATCGGATTGCCCCGATGAAAGGTTACATCTTCACTGAGTGGTAGTAATATAGGGTGGGCATGCTGACGGTGCGGTTCACTGACTGGTGTATTCGTGTAGCGCAGTCTTAGTAGAAAGCGTTCGAGGGGCCTAAGTCGTTCTGAACGAGTGGAACGAGAACGCCCGGCTGGTTTGCTGCCAGACCTATGGATAGCGTTTGCCTCACATACGTCACTTATTTGCGTGCGACGGTGGCGGCAACCAGAAAATTTATGACCTGTAAAAAACGCTCGATGTTAGGAGAGGACTTTGTCCCTAAACGGGGTGGAAACGTCTGGAATTTTGTTGAGTCATCTTTATTCCAACACTTAGCTGGCTGTCCACCGGCTCAATGTACTGCAAGGCAATCCATACACTCACGAATTAAGCTACACTATGCGTGTCAATAGCGATAGGCTCAGTTCACTGGGGTGATTTTTTTAATCTGTTTCGATACAGACTACAGTTGGCTGAAGATTCAGTCCGCCTGTTGACGGATCGATCGAACGAGAGATGCCGTTGCATTGTCCCTAACTCGCAATCATGCCGCCACCTGGTGATTTGCGTACGATTAGGTTAGACGAGTCGATGATCGTGAAAAAAGCGCGAGGTGTTGCCCGCCTGCGTCCGCAACCATTATTTTCCTCGTTGGAGCACCACTGTGGAATTCTCTCAACGAACTCAGCTAATTCTTGGGGAGTATCCACGATACAGCATTTTGTGCTCGTTCACGTGATAGCCTTCTTGACGCAAAGCCGCTCGCGATCGCAGTGAGCGATCTAGCTTGGGTTATTATTAGAGCTATCAGAGTCGAGACGGCGAAACAACTGGACTAGACTAACTGATATAATATTAATGCTTAATGAATGGTATACGCCATAGTATCATAGAGCCCACGTTATCGTAAAGCTCCAGACGGGTGGTAATTGATATGCGAGAGCATGACGCCTACACTATTTCATTTGATGCTCAATTTCTAACGAGTTACTGTTATTCCGGTTGCATAGAGGTTTTCGAGAGCCAAACGTGGAAGAAGCTTATATGATTTAGACGCGGATAGATTCAGGGCTTGGTTTGGCTGAGGTACTTCCCTGCCTTGATCGCCGACTCACATAGGTAGCAGGTACCTTCCTCCCCGATGAGATGTGTGCCAAGACGAATGCGCTCCCGTGAAGTTCGAAAGCAGACGTGTAACCGAGGAGCCCCTTGAGCTAATGCGGTCCCTGCTCCGCCAATGCACACCAGCCCTTTGCCTTAGCATTGTATTCGGCATTTGTGGGCCGTTATCGATGATACCCCTGGGGCCGCCAGCAGCGCGAACAGCGCTAGTGGCAGAGCGTGCGAGTCAGTCAAGTTAAAAAAGGAACGAGGGCGAGGGCAAGAGTGAGAGAAAGAGCGGATGGTGTATATAACGCGGTGCCGGCGAGGAGGGATTAGCATATTTGCTAATAGGCTATTCGTCCCAATCGATAACTTAGCTGTCCGCTCGAATTTGTTAGCAACGGTACGGCGCAGTAACGAAATATTACACTAGATACGGGCGCTTACGATGAACCAAGTATATATATATATATGCCGAGGTCTTGTAAAGATGGTTGAACTAGCTGAGCAGCTTCTAATTAGGTATTAAATGTGATAGAACTTATGGCTATACCGAATTACTGTACTATATATATATATATAGTATAGCCATGAGTTCTATCACATTTATAATTATTGCTGCTCAGCTAGTTCAGCCCTCTTTTACAAGAACTCGGCATATCTTCGTGCACAAAGAGAAGCCCATATTTTGTTAACTTTTGTTCGCGTTCGAACGCCAGGTGCAACTGCTTTGGAATTCGCGCTCGAATTTACAATGAACAACAATGGAATCTAAAGCAAGGCTATCTTATCACACTCACAAATATTGAGTGATTTACAAATACAGAGGAATTATTTATACGTTTCTATAAAACTTTAGCAATTCTATCAAGACACATGAGTATATTATTGATCACACAATTCATCGATTCGTAGGCTTGGTTTGTTATTTTGTACTGTCTTGCCAAAGGCACCTTGTCAATCAGTAATTCAATGCCGACGGCGACACAAGATAGCCTCTGCGGCAATGACCAATACATACATAGCTCATTGGTTAGCATGCTTCGTTCTCTTTCTGTCGTTGTACGATTCGAGACGGTGATACCTGTTGTAAAAATGTGCCACTTCATCTTCAAGGGCGGTCGATCGGGCAATTTCCCTGGACGACGCGTCGGTTAGGGGGGCGGGTCTTGTTCCAGACGTCAATCCGGCTTCTTTAGATCCTCCTTGATGAAGCTCACCTTCGCCAGCGTCTGGCCTGCTCTGATTGGACCTAAGAACCTAAAAACTGGCCAATTGCTCATTAGAGTGACATTAAAGCAGACAGCCAAACTCTATAGCTATCCTTTCATCGTTCGTCGTTATTTTTTGTCACGCCTCGTCCCCTTGTACTCTGAACATTTTCAGAGATGCGATCTGACCCGATGTCGCAGCCAGTGACCGCCTAGAGACCGAATGATATGTATCGATCGGCAAAGCAATGAATCAGATGGCTCGATCATTGAGGTACCTACAGAACAGAGTCCGCCAATAAATCCATGAACCAGGTTATTGTTGTTCGTAACGTTTGAAACCTGTTGGCATTGAAATCCACACCCCCCTGGTTAGTGCGAGTGAGAATCGTTCGCCAGTGATTCGATAGGCGAACTCATATATTATACATTAGAACTAAGGAATAATACAACGTATTCTATAATACGACCACGTCTAATTCTACATCAGGGTTAATTGCATTTGGCATCAACATAAACAATATAAAAATTACTAATAACATACATCAATGAGATCAAATTATGGAATTATCGCGCGTCACTAACACGATGTATCAGCTTCTCGTCGAAGGAACGAGCTATGGGGATTGTTGGAGTCACCTCGGGCAAAGATGAACTATGAAGAGCTGTGTCGTCGTCGTCATCAATCGGCGCCGGTTCGTCATAGTTCCTCTGATCAGCATATTTCTACACTAGGGCAGAAAGACCAAACAGAGTATGCGCATTCATTGATCGGTAGATAAACAAACAAAGGCAAGGCTGCAATCGCCTTGTTTCACATTCCGATACACGAGAGGCGTTTTTGGACCCCTAAGGATCTAATAATAAGTTAATTCATTGCGCCCATCGAGCGAGCGACCCAGCCGGCTAGCGCTCATGTCTGGAATGCCACATCTCTGGCATGCTGCTACCCTTTTATCAACAAGCGACAAGGAGGAATTCGAATTCGGGACAGAGTCCGTCTCGCTGCCATTGAATTTACGACCTGGGGGGGATGGGGGCGACACGCGACTAGTGAAAACTCTTAGCTGGGTGGCCGCCTCACACACAGACGCAAGCGTCAGTGGACACGATCCGTCTTGATGCCAAATAGCAGTTTCATGGGTGGCCAGCAGCCCTCCTCTGTTCCTTTTGCCACCTATTCGCCTACCACCAACGTCAGCGCACAATCGAACTCGTTAGAAAATAATAACTCGATATGAACGGTACTGCTGAACTCAGTGACTGTGGTGCAGGGAGAGTATTTGTCGATGCTGTTATTGAGTCGAAATTGTGTTCTGTCACGCAAATGGCTTTCATCGTCATCTCACATTCGTCGTATTTGCGATTCGTCAGCATCTTCGCGAGTGCTAAGCTGGCCAGCCGGTCAGCCAGATGCACAAACGGTTGTTCAAGCTCAAAGGGAACAAACCATCAAAAGCGCCATCCAGAGAGAAAATGCCAGCCGTCACCATGCCAATAACCGCGAACAGTAAAACGCCCAGTGCGGTGCTATTGCGTGCGATCTGTCTTTTGCTCTGTATGTATTATACATGCGTGAAAGTGCTCGTATGGGAGAGCGGCTCGGCAAAAACGCGCTGATGAGAATGCGCACTGTACTTCAACGAGGCGAACGCCGATGTCGCTTGGCGCGCGGATTTACTGTTGCTTACCCCTCGCTCGAGCGTGCAGCATGTTTCTTGGTAAAGGCGTTGCTCGTGGCAGACCCGCTCCCCGTGTTATCTTTACAAGTGAGCGTGCGGCATCTTCGCTGGCATTTCCGCCAGTCACGGCGGCCGACACATCGCTGTGTCGATGGCACACCCATTTGAGCCCTTCAAACGCATGAAGGCAAGACTCACGCAAAAAGATGATTGAACATCGAGCAACGATGGAACGACGAGGAATACCGCGGTCGGTGACGGTGCTATCTCTCTTGATGCTGTTGTCCGAAAATTAAGGCTGACTCGAGAGAGGAATCCTTCAATCTGAATGGTCGGAACAACTCGCGGATAGTTGATTGATTCCTTGCTCCCTGTGTTGTATAGTGTTGTCCACAGGCAATTCTCTCTGAAAGTGTTCACGAGAGCTACCCGTGTTACCCGGTGTTTGTTGCGGTGGCCGACGTGTACGGACACGGCAATAGTGGATGGCTAGACAGTGGCGATGATCACGTTCAAACAGCTCCTTCTCCCCTTAGCGCTGCCTCGGTGAAACAAAACCACGAAATCCATCATGGACTGCCCGGCATAATGATGGTGGAAGCTGCCATCGAAGACAGTAAAAAGTCACTGTCTAGAAGGGGCCTTTCGGTGGCTGGATGTCCGAGCGCGGAGGGCCTTTTCAATCATTTCCGCGCTGTCAATACATATCTATGTAAACTCGTATGAAACGGATATGGCTCGTCCTTGCCGCTCAGTGACAATGTATCGTACTCATTATCTTGTTATGGGTGACACTCCGTTATTCCTCTCACCCTATGGCAAGTGGGTACATTGACTACTACAATATGAGTCAGAGTTCTTTGCTGGGTATTGGGAGCAAGACTGTAACTCTTGCCTGCCAAGCCATAGGCAGTGTGAAGCTTTTATCCCTGAGCTACAGGGTGATCAACCCAATGGGCAGCAAAAGCGAAACGTAACGCGTCCAGATCAACGACTCGTAAAACTCTAAATAGTTACTGCAGTGTACAATGTGATGTAAGTCCATGGGGCGAAAATAACCGATCTGCTTTTCATTCTATTCAGGATCGCAGAGTTCAAGGTATTCTCAAAGACCGACGCTAACATGTAAAGAACGAACGTCTGGAATTTGCGGCGCAATACAGCACGAATATCAAAGTATATATCCGATGATTCGGCAGTCCGTATAAATGGCAGGCAGGAATAGCTTCATATCGAAAGAAATAGACCGAAATCATTGGCGTACTCCGCAACGGCGTGCGGGGGAAGTTCAAACAGGCTCTCGCAGAACGAATATAAAATGACCAGCCAAAATAGCAGTGTAAGCAAGTCATCTTGAATATGCACACACTTCAGATAGAACGTTTCAAAACGTACAGGTGGAATATTTGTTCCTCATGTGAAATTAATCGAATTTTGACTTCTCGAGCTACCGGGAACTGACAGATGCGAAATGTCCAGTTACCAAATAGGGACGCTATGTTTAAGGTCAAGTACGTGCTCATCATCATCATCAGTTAAGCACATAGCCATCCATACCATAAAACGTTTACGAAAACGCTTCCACAAAAAATGGTCAATAGTCTCTACCTAGGTATATGTATATATATATATATATATATAAGCGACTATCGGTTCTTCAGCAGAACGAAGGTGGGCCGGCGATGCATAACGAGATACACGGCTGCAGGACTATTCTACTTGTTATGCAAATATCCATTGAAACGGCTGACATTTTCGAAAATTTTCAGCGTCAACGAATACAGAAATATCTATTTATCGATTTCCCAAGGTCACAAAGTGTATTCTTGGTTGACTGCTATCGATTATACGTTACTCCACCATATCTACGAGACATTTCTGAGTGACGAAGCGGACCGTGGCATATAATGTTATCAATATCAATCATATCGAGTCTGCCTATTTCATAATTACGATCGATTGATGAGTGATGGTTGGCGTATAGTAGACAGTTTATTTTGGCAAGAGTCAATATATCCGGTTATCATATTGACACTCTAGGTTTACACTGAGGCCTATGTACCCTAGAACCGAACTCGTTCGTAGCCGAGTATCTGATTTGGGCTCTACATAGCTCGTAAAGTCCTGTGGATGAGCCAGTGGTGAACGTTTTGGATCACAGGATAGAAAGGACATAATGAATAGGAGTGGGAATGGGTTCAAATCCTATGAGTCGCGGAGAATCATCTTTCTTTATATATGGATTCTTATCAGGCACGACTAGGTTGAAAATATGGAAAGGGGTTCCAGGCATATCCTCGTAGATATACGTAAAAGTTCAAAGCTGACGCCCATCACATAACAGAGGGGAACCGCTGACAAAGCGAGAGAAAGGCAGCTAGAAGCCTTTTAATATTCCGAGGACTTGGCGTCCATATGCTTTCGTCAGCCTACAGCGTAGTACGTGGTTGCGACTGCTATACCATTAGGCAAATGGGGCCAACGTCAATTGCCTATGAAAGGAGTTCCATTATTGTCGAAAATACTCTCACTTCTGCGTATTATCAATTCGTCAATTAGCTACTGTCTTAGTCGTTCTGTTACTAATACTTCTCCTCCTTCGAGTAATAGCCGCGCTCACTTGAAACTTAATTTGCAGTTGAGCACCTTGCGTCGACGGGATCTCGGAACTCTTGTGGACGGTTAATCAAGAAAAGACTCGCAAATAACTGCAAAAAACCTCATGGAAAGTCTTTTTGTCTACATATATATATATATATGTATATATCTAAGCAGTATCGAGGTTTAGACTGGTACGAATCGAGTTTTATGCAATGTATTTGCGTTGCTACTATTAGGGTGGAGAATTCGATAAATCGATGCGATCAAATCATGATGGTATCCGCTTTTAAACAGAGGCTCACGAAACGTTTATACTTATTCAAAATAATAATTAAGAGAAGAGAGAGAGAGATTCAGGCTAAACTCATACTCGCGACGGGTTGAGTTCGACGGATACCTTCGAGTCACAGCTGTGCTCAACTCATTTTCAGGTGTGGAAACAGTTATTTTTCGTGTATTTCAGTGGCAATTAAAACTTCTGCTAGGATAACTTCTTTTTGACACGAACCGTCAACTACTTCGTCATATGAGAATATGACGAGGGCGTGCTCTCGAGCTTTCCCGTTTGATATTGTTTTTTTTTTATCTTATTTCACCCCTCCACCAGCCACTTGGCCTGAAGCCACCTCAACTGAACTCCACCCAGAAGGGAAGGCAAGGATGTTATATCAGAGGATTCAGGCTCAACTGCGTAGGGTTGTTTAATAGTTTGTTTTACCGACAATGATGGATACGATGGCATTTATGCTTCTATACCAGGCAGGATACGTGCATGCAAAAAAGCCGCTGTAGCAAACTTTCTCTAAACGGCGTAATTGAGCGACCGTCTCGCAGCGCTGAAGTGCGTGGCCGTTTGTTTCAAGTGAATTGCTTGCTTCTTCACAGTCGAGGATCAGGGAGTGTGGTTGGACGCGACCACGCGCGTGTCCTCTGAAGTTACGAGGATGCCCAGGTGGACCGTCCGTTCCGCCAAATCTTCCCAAGTCTAACACCCCTATTTGCTGCCCATTTGCTTAGCCACCTCCCATTGCCACGCGTCCAAACACAGCAGCAGCGGTCTCTCTTTCACCCAAGTCATCATAGGTGGGTCATGCGATGTTGTTCGCCAGCAATAGCCTTCTCCAACCTCCACCCTTCAGAAGGGGAGTCGGACGTTGTTGCTGGCTCCCATCGTGTCGCCCCGCGCAGGCCTTTGCCCGCACAGGCCTTTGGGGTAACGAAAAAGGCAACGCTTGCTGCGAGAGCGCTACAAAACCAGCCACACCTAGTGGTCTAAGCATCTCGTTAGCGGGTCGGGGCCATAGATGGCCTACTGGGCGCCCGTCTCGCCTGCGTGACCTGGCTAACTCGTTCGGTGGCCATGGCAAGGCGCTTGGATCTTTTACAAGGTACGTAGTGCTAGAAGAAATAGGACGTTGCTCTGAAGGGACGACTCACTTAATTTGCGAGAGGGAGGCGAAGACTATCACCGGCGATTGCGCCTAAGCCCTATCAGTTTAGGGAAGCCCACTGTCTCAGGCCTATATCGTTGGGGGGCTTGACGGTACTTTGCAAGATCATTTGGGTGACAAACGTCCGGACCTTGATATGAAATAACCCGATTTCAAAATCGGACACGGGAACAAACAAGACATCATAATGTGGAATAAGGCGGGAGGGGAAATCCTAATCGCAGCTGGCCCCAAGCGACTTGTAGCTAGAAAACACCCTTTCGATCCGAATCACTGCCTTTCTTGACCTCAAGTATGGATCGGCAGCAACGAATATCTTTCTCGGCTGATGTTCAACATTTGTGGGTCCTTCCGCAATACGTATACGCCACCAGATTAATAAACCATAAGCGAGAAAGGCGTAGTTGAATCGCGTCGGTACATTGGTGGTCTGCAGATGAATAGGAGTACGTGACGAAAAGTTGGGAACTCAGAAAGTCTCTATATCCTACACCCAAGGTCGCATGTTAAAGCTTGCGAGCCCTGTAAATCTACTGCGTTGATCTTGTAGATTTACAAATAAAGCCATTATGATTATTATTATTATTATTATTATTATTATACAGAATTAAAATGTTGAAAATATAATATTTAATATACAAAAAGGCATCGGTCGCAAATTTAGCAATAGGGGGCCACAGAAAACAGTGTAGACTTTAGACACCTATATTTCTATTTTAATCAAAACTCTTGAATCGAATAAAGGAGGTATTTGAAATGTGTATAAATACTTAACGATTCTGTACCCTCATATCAATACGCCACGCATGAGTTTCGCACTAAGTATATTATTTGCATCAAAATGCCCTCATTAGTAGGCATCCATTCCCGCGCTGTGGATGGTGGACCAGACTCGACCAGACTTCAATGTACAACGAGTTCCCTCTCTATGGATTGCCCCTGGCTGCACCGCAGCTGTGTCCCGATGCGCCGATTCATTGAGTTGCCTGCTTAAGTGCTGAGGGCGCCTTTCACTGCCGGCCGAACCCACGCCGTGTCCACGGCCCATGCCAATGTATAGAGAGCTCTTCTATCAAGTGGAAGGTACGGCAAAAACACGAGGATAGGTCGTCCTTTCATCGCCGCTTGCATCCACGTCGCTGCTCTATTGATTCATATAAACGGACCTCGCGACAGCAGCAACACTAGTAGCAGAGTCGTCGTCGTCGTCGACGTCGGCCTGTTTGTAAATCTGCCGAAGTTTATGATCACTTGACGACAGCTGTTCGGCCACTGGTGCAGGCGACAGTGCGCGCTGCAATAAACGCGTACTACGTCGACTACAAGTGGCGGCTAAATAAAATGAACGCTAGGAACAACGACCAGTGTGACCTGTTGCATGCGGTAATGACTCTCGGCGCTGCATGTGCAGTCTATGGCCCAGGCAATAAGTTGTGGACCCGCATCTCAGGTGGGCGTCCAGAGTAATCAGCCTGTATTGTCCATCCAGTATAAATTGGGAGGTGCTGACCGATTTTGTTGATTTTCACGTGTACAACAACTATATCACCATTGTGCAGTGAATACAAGGGCAGTCAGTGAGAATACATTCACATTACTGCATGAATATGTTTTAGGCGTTTACCATCTCAGTGTACGCCAATGATTTGTTGTTGGGCCAAGAAATCCACAAGCGAAAATAGTTTCACGTATAGTCCTTTTCCTCACGCTGGGAAGCGAGAACGCATTTTTCACAACTATAATAAAAATCGCACGCCACATCAGTTTATTTATGTCGACGAGCCTGGCCAATACCGTTGGGGCCAGAGCCACTTGCGTCTTCAACATGACAGATAGTCTGTTTAGGCTCGATTATTTCCTTCTCCTCGGCTCGTTTTTCGGTAAGGAAGTGCTATTCTTTTCTAGAGGCAGTGTCACTATTAAATAGATTCCCCCGATCTCCCTGTCTCTCTCTCTCTCTCCCTCTCTCGTTGACGAAGGAAAGGATAGCGCGAAGTAGGAGAGAGTTTACCGACTCGAATATACGAATTTCGCTGACAACGATCCTGGTGAGATCGTGACGGCTAGTTTATTGCCCGCGTTAGCCCAGTGTCTAGACCCATACTACTCGAAGGCGCAAGGGCGTCCCTCACGAGCGCTCGGCCAAGCCTGTCATGAGCTCCAGTGTAGGGGCCCGACTGTCAGACAGACAGATAGACGAGCATGCCAGTCAACCGAACCATCTGAGAAACAGCGAGTTATTATGTTGCCCAAATAGAGGTCGATATAGATCAAGAAAGTGAGGGGAGTGGCCCTCATTGCTATCTGACGTGGGTGTGCTCGTAATATAACGGAAAATAGAAATAGGCTAGCCAATACAAAAGCCTATGAAACATGAAAAAGAACAGAAACATAGGCAGCCTTGACAAAGCAACCACTTCTGCCCCCACACGTGCGTGTCTTTTTGGAGGACTAGTGAGACGAATTTATTTGTTTCGTTGTTCCACAATAATTGTGATCATTGCAGTGATTTGTAACTTGAGTGTTTAGTGTCAACCTTGTATCTTGCGGAAATTCGCTTTGAGAAAGGGACGGCATAGTACTTTTTTGCGATTTATTTTCTTCTGCTCGGAAACCTTCCACTGATTTAGGACATCAGTATATATCTCTGTCAAGCAGTATTTTTGAGGTCTGAACGGTATTTTGCAAGATTTGTATTAGCGGTGAATCCTCCGAAAGGAACAAACACTTACATCCCGTTGCAGCGCTCGATTTGAGGAATAAAGGAAGAGAATGGACTACCGGAATCAGGTCCGGGAACGCCACTACTGAACAAAGTGTCAAAAAGCTAAAGACGGTGACGCATAAATATATTTATATATATTTATAATATATACGTCACCGTCTGTGAACTCTAGCTTTGTGACACCTTGTTATATATATACATATATATATATATGTTGGTTGGATGATTGGTTTGGATGCCCCAAAAGGTAAACCACCCGTTCAAACACCTGAACACAACCCTGACGACCTGCGCAAGTTTCGGTGAACATGAGAACACTTGAACAAAGCACGCCTTCTGTTATATAAAATAAGGGGTAATAAAAACAGTTCAAATAGTTGGCCGGCCTGTGTTACGTCAATAAACGATTAAAAACATAATGCAATCAGCTTGTCAGTCATGTGGCTGGATCGATTGCAACATTCGGATATAGAGCTGGGTATACTATACTTATGCCGTTGCGCTAGTACCACCGCATAACGTACCAGTTCGAGAAACATACGGCCCCGACTGTGCATCCCTGTAAGAGACGTGTGAGATTAATGATGCTAATTGACTGCCAGCATCCCGTTATCGTCGTCACGGGCTCAGGTAAAGATGGCTATTGTTAGGTCTGCTGTCGGAGGATCGTAGTCGCTTGTCCAAAGGCAGAGGCTTCGCGGGTGAGAGCCAGCACATCAGCACCATACAGTCTGGTAGAATCGTACAGCGGTCGCATCCAAGAGCGAATCTCTAACAAGAACATTTCGCTGTCGAGGGGTAGTTCCATGTGACATGCACATATTACATCGACAGAATCTGTCTTATTGTTGTTGTTGTTGTTGTTGTTGCTGCTGCTGCTGCTACGACTGCCCCCAGAGCTCGTTTTTGTTGTTAAGTGGCCACAGGGGAGTCGTTAAAACGATAAAAATAAAGCTGCGAAGAGGATATAGCTGTGGGGTCTGTGGTCGCCACTGCCTCTACCAACAACAATAAGACTGTGTACGCCGCCTGCTCGATAACAAGTGCATTTTCGCCGTAGCGATCGGCTCTGTCTGTGAAGTGGCCGTCTCGCTGTCTCGCTCTGACAACAATACGCTTTGTAGGCTTTTAACAACTGACTCGACTAGTTGCTGTTGACTCTATTTATAGAGATTTCTGACCCGGTACAAGAACGGACACGCTGGGGCAGACACCTAACATCGGCGCCGAATCGCACTCGCAGAGGCGGCCGCAATTGTTGACGCTTTGGCGAACGGTGAAAATCAAGATAATAATTAGGTAATGCTAGTGTCGTCGTGCTTCGGCGTTTATTTTTCTTCGAGCAGAAGCGACGTTCAAATTTTTGCCGGTGCCGTTTTTGTCGAAGACGAACGACGCTGATCGAGGAGGGACAGCCAACGAGCGGATGTGTGTTATTTCCTTGGCGTTCCCTGTGCTTTGTAACTTCGCTCGGTGCTCGAGTCGTACATGAACACGGGCTGACTCGAGAGATATTTTCAGTTGAGTGCTTCCTCGTTCGCTTTGCCGTTAACCTTGAGAGGAGGAATCGAGAGAGAAGGGGGGAGGCTTGAGCTTGTTTTGCAGTTTCGCAATCGGTTTAGCTACAACAGAGTCTCAGGATACTATGACTTCTTGTAAGAGCAACAAAGTCATATTTCCATTGTGCAGGGATTCGTCCCAAGCAAGTGAAGTTAGCGGGGACTGGGTTAGACATGCGCAATGAATTGAATCGCAATATTAAATAAAACACAAGAGTTTCACACGCCCACATGCACATATCCCGAGTGTGCAAAAATCAATTTAGCCACGCGGACCGAGAATGCTTGCAAAGCCTCGAAATAAGAGAAGTGGACGAACTTTACCAAAGAGATCGTTTCATCTGTTTCTCTGTTTATATTTTTTTCGCGACGTTGAGGAATTTGGTGTCACAGAATGTCACGATCAGCTGAAAACAATGTTTTCTTGGTTCATCGTCTCATCCGCACGTGCTGAGGAGTTGAAACGTACAAATTGGTTGCTCACAGTTTGTTTCGAGTTTTTATGAAGTCGTTGATCGGCACCTACACTCAACAGGGTTTGGATGGCCATACAGAGCTTTCGACCAAGGACACGCGTGACTGTGAAGGGTTCACTAAAGACATCAGTAGAATATGTCGAAAGTAAAACAAATTAACATCACATTGTTAATTGTTAACTGCAGAAATACACTGATGCGCCCTCTCATGATTCCGCTATACGGATCGTGTCATCTGGCAAGCTGCGAATCTAGCCTTGGATTCTAATCTGAGAATGTACCTGTACCTGGCAGAGGAGAATGATATAGAGAGAAGATATAATAGATAATGGATCTGTGGCCAGAGAGTAGCAATGTTCAAATCGACGGTGTGAAACCTTTATCCAGCAGTACTTTCAATCGCTGCGAAATTACAGTGATAGATCACGTTGATTACGGCAGTCACGAGGACGACCACGTTCAATGAAAGGAGGTCCGAAGGAGCATGAGCAGATATAGAATAATCGCACTTCTTTTACGGTACTTCAACTCTCACTAAAGTGCCCGTGATCGCAACTGATGTTTCCTTGTCCAACCTATCGAGTACCACAGTGTGCATGAACACAGTTCTACCTTCTCGGCTTGAGCCTTCCTCGTGTGAAGTGCACCAAAAATAAAGGAAATTTTCCGGGCAGAGTCAGATCCAACATTTAAAGTCCACGATACTGCTTTCGTCATTGCCTCAAATGACGGACAACCCCTTGACGGACAATCATGCTACCGGGCTCGACGTGTGAAGGACACCAGAAACAAAAGCGACTGCCACCTGAGGGTCAACAAAGAAATATGCTTGAAAACGGGACTAGAATGCTTCAATTAGCCCTTAAACATAAGGGAAGAAGGAGAAAGGACTTTCATTCGCGGAGGGAAACAGGCCGGCCTGGAGGCTGTTCCCTCAATGAGCGGAGGCCTGTACCGCAAAGAACAATGATTAGAATAAACGGGATGTTGTTAGCATTGCAAGGTGGCAATCGTGCAGTGCAACACAATTTGTTTCGTTTGCGTAATAACAGCGTAAGGGCTGCTGTACAAAGTATGTATTTATAGATGCGCGCTGCTATTTCAACTAACAAATTTAGCACACACTATTTATCTTTGAAGCATATTCGAGCGCGATCAGCATACGTATATTCTATATCATTAGATAATCGAGTCAAGCAAACACGTTGCATAATGTTAGTACAGTACTTCGAAGAATCACTTTTCAAATAAAGAAGTCTTAAGCGGGTGAGGCAGTCAGTTAATGACTTAGTGTGGTAATTAGTCAATCTCCGTCTGTGCCATCCTGGTAATACGAATTTGCCACCTCAGAGATGGATATATATATATATATATTATAAAGAGAGAGCGACAGAGGACCGATTGTACACTGTGTGCCTGCGGTAGCCGCAAACATGCAATTAAATGTTGGGGACGGACGTGTCTGACTCATAGTGGGTACATATGTATCATATTATATGTACAGGGTTGAATGGGTGTGTTGTGTCTATGAGGGCGCGCTTCAAGCTGCGTGTGCACGTTCATATGATCTCGATACAGGAGCCAACTCCCAGGCAGTACATTTCGTAGATGGTCGTGGCCTGTCATGCCTTACTTGGGCCCGGTCGAACCAGCGCAGAAATAGAGAAAGACAATGATCACTTATCCACAAATTGATTCATTCCCACTTCGCGACGGCTACATATAGATGAAGATTATTAAGATGTCCATTTAACACTATTATATATGATGATGAAGATAAGTTCGTTGTATTAAACCCCCCTATGGGAGTGGAATCGTTGCTGTAGTAGATTGTATTCTATAAATACAGGATAGTATGATATGAAATCTACTGTTTACTGTTTAACAAAACTGATATGTAACCATAGTTGTGATCATCTACAATTACGATGGATAACGCTTCTTTATTGGGGAAGGGTGAACACATAGAGTCATACACGGTGGTTGTTGGAGAAGAGAACAGGCCTGTTAACAAGAAAGCAGAATCTTGTAAGAGTGGCCCAACGCTAGTTTGGCCGTTTGGTTTTAATATATACAAACAAGAAGAAATAAAAACAAAAATTCACTTTATTACTTCATGGCTAACATGCGCTGGCGGAGACACATTACGATGATATCGTAAAGACTAGCTGAGCCTTCAAAGCGGACAGTTGGGTACATGTCATCGCACTCCAGGTATTCGGCCCTTCGTAGCTGACAGCGTACTAATGGTTGCTCTGCATTCAGCGTTCGAGACAATTGTTCGTAGTTAGCACGAAAGATTTGTCGCATTTGGTAACAGATAAGGCGCCTGCCTTACATCCGTCAAGCCAGACACGATCGTCGGGTGGGAGCAACGGAGGGAGGGTTACATCATTGAGGAAGGACACTTTGGGTCGATTTTGGGCTCCGATGAAAGGAAATGAAGGACAAACGTCTATACACGTCGAGAGATAAAAGCTTCCTCTCTTTGCCCCGCTGATGATCGATACACCGTGCGTCGAGGGACCTAGATCTCACTAAGGTGTTCGAACTGGAGGCGGATGGTGGGTGCGTGAAGACGAAAAGGAATTTACGCCAGATATCAAAGACACCTTTATTAGTCGAAAGGGGTGGTGGAGTGTTTTCTACGAATGCCACAATTATTATTATTATTATTGCATGCTGTGAAAATTGCTATGGGCCTAGCAAGCTAACACAGTAAGGAGGCGGGAAATTCTTCATGAGAATACATAAATCGTCTAAGCGCTGCTCAGGTCGAGCGATAAAGGCGATACGGATGGTTGGAACAATACGCCTTAAATAATCTGGTCAGATATCGAGGGCTCTTTTATGGATATGATTATGTAGTATATTATTATTCACTTGTAGAATTTTCCACGTGCGGATGTCGAAGGCATCGAATACTATCTTACGGATGGGTTTGCCAATTACGCCGTTGACCAACTCGCCGTATAAGCCTAGACAGAACTCGTTCAAGGGCTTGGAGACGTTTTTTTAAGATGGGGTCTTCGGACAACCTGCAATATCGAAATTTCGGCGGTTTTCTTTAAACCTCAAGCAGAAGTCCACCATTATATACTAAGGCATCCAAAGGTCGTATTACAAACCATCCGTTCGCCTCTAATAATATATTCAATGTTTTTATTGTTAATATAATTACTTATACAACTTTAAACATACAATAATTAGAGAATTAGTTGGGGACAGGGTGTCAGGCAGAGGCCGTCATTGTCCCGAGGGAGGGGATGGCATTGCCTCTCTGCCTCTGAGCAGCGAGGGAAAGGAGTTGCAGAAGGATAGATCGCGCTTGTATACATTCATTGTTTTAGTGTCGAAAGCAAACGCAAGTTGGTGTGACGAGAACGAGGTGTTATTGTCAGTACCTAAATGTCAGTTGAGTGGTCAAACCAACATGAGTGCGGATACACCTTAAATGAGATTTCCCATCTCCCACAGGGCAGACACTCTGGGGACGTAACTGCAAATTGGCTTTTACACGTTTTCTTGTCAAGAAGGCTGAGTTTTATGTAAACACTTTATATAGGTTGGTCGTTTGTGCATTACTCGGAAATATGGCGTCCCTATCTCAAAAACACATTGCTGCTCTCGACAAAAATCAAAACGATTTCATGCGCAGGACTAGTGGAAGATATGGTGTCTCTAGGGAGGGAGTCGATTGTACCAACTTGTCCCAATGCATATCGTCTTAATGGCCTCTCTTGGCTGAAAATAAGTGAGTTTTCGTATTGTATTGTGTTTCATTGAGCTAATTAGAAAGGACAGTTCAAGCAATGTCTCGTTTACTGTTGTTGTTCTTTTTGTTTTCTAATATTTCACGTGTTTCCTTTTCGTATTTCGTTTTCAGGGGGCCGATTGAAAGTCGACTTCTCAGATCGCACTGCCGACAGTTCGTGGGAGGGCGCGCCAGCATTGGCCACGGTGGCGGCCGGAGGCTGCTGGGAGCCGGCGACCTGCATAGCACGCCATCGTGTGGCCATTGTGATTCCTTTCCGAGATCGCGCTGAGCACCTCCAGCTGCTTCTGCAACATCTGCACCCCATTCTGCAGCGGCAGATGCTATCCTACAAAGTATTCGTCATTGAACAGGTAGCCACGAAGAGATGAAGCAGAACAGGCAGTACTCATAGGTGTGGGCGTTCAATATGTTACACGATCACCCTTATCTATCTATGTAACTATCTGTTCTTGTCTAACCCCGGATCGATCTTCATCGTTCCGGGTTGAGCAAGCGTTGGATACCTGCTACTGTGGTTCTGTATATATATATATATATATTTATACAGAACCACAGTAGCTAGTATGTATATATATATATATATATATATATACAGAACCGCATGAGATAGTGTGTATGTATATATATATATATATATATATATACGTACAATAAAGGTCATAGACAGTCCGTCGTTTTACTCATTGCTATCGCGGCCGCTTGCACGCATCACCATACCCATTGCTCCCCTCTCACGATCTGGGTTTCATATTATACAGCTGGGAATTGGACGCTGGCGGACCACCGCCTGGGACGATGCCCATATATATATATATAGCCCTTGTACATTCGACAGAGGGACGCAGAGCGATAGGACGAAAGAGACAAAGCGAGAGAGAGAGAGAGAGAGAGAGACGTGTGCGGAGGGCATGGCACCCATACGCATATACTGCAGACGAACAGAAGACAGAGATACTTACGCATCAGAGAAGAAAATCTCCTCTCTGCTGGTTACCCTGTGCCGCCCCCCCCCCCCCAGACCCGGCTGCTCTCAAAGAGGCACCTGCCCAACTCCCAACCGTGGGCAAAATACCAAAGGACACAAGCGGCCCTGCTCGAAGCTCTCGATCGCCGGCTAGTGTCGTCATGGCCAACCCAGCCGAGCCTTGTCCCCTACCAGCCTCACCGAGTATTGACTGCAGCCGGCCGGAGTGCTTCCTGCCTTGCGCACCCACGTCAGAGCGGTAATCGAGTTGTAGTAACCTCGAGGCATCTCGACATCTTTCCTCAGCACGCACGCTAAAAACGACACAGCACAAGACAGGTTGACTGCCTATGCCTGCGGGCCAATCGACGAACCGCCCGCCCTCTTAGCTACTGATTTCTACGGGCGGATAGACACACGCAAAGCGTTCATTGGCTGCCTATCTCCGGACTAATTTCTACCTTTTGCTCGCGTCACTTGCAATCGGCTCGCTTCTTTCTCCCCGTCCGTAGCGGTCATACAGCACTAAACAGCGCTCTGGTATCAAAGAAAAGAGAGACTAGTAGACAGATGTATTGAGACGTGCGGTGTTGGGTTCAAGCGCGGCGAGAGACAACCGAAGCTGGAGTCAACTTCGACTGTCGTCACGCTGACGACAAGCGGCCCGAAGCAGCTCGTTGATGAAGACGATAATGAGAATGGGCACCATCGAACGGATGGACACTGTGAGCGACACGGCGCGTGGGACTCGAATCAGTGTCCCCTCTGCTTCGGACACTGCTCATCGTATGCGGGCACTGACTGCCAAAGGAAGCTGCACAAACGGACAACGGAGTCCAGAGGAAGGACGCTATGATAATCCCCACCTGCGATAACGGGGAATCTGGCCGGCAAAGGGGGACCGAGAGATAGCGAGGACTCAGTGAAGTGCCTGCCACCCCGGAGAAACCTATTGCGACGAGACGCGCTTCTTGGGTACGATGCAAGCCGTTGCTGCTATCGTTGTTGCCAGCTAGCACTGTTGTTGATGTTGTTGTTAGACTTCCTGCTTCCCAAGGGTATGCCAGATGGTACGGCGGGGACGCGACCAATGGGAGGATCACTGCCAGAAGACTTGGTGGCCCCCGGGGCAAGCCTCTCTCTTTCTCTCTCTCTCTCTCTCTTACACAATAATTAGCTACTTTTGTTCGATCAGTTATACGGTCCCCAGCTTGGTGCGGATCGTGTTAGGTAGTAGCTCTGCTTATCTTCATGTGAATATCTTTTTAACTATATATTTAAATAACGAATCGAAATGTCTACATATATGACTCCAAGCACGTCAGACAGATATTCTAAGCAAACTTCCATATTTGCCTGTCTTTGTTCGTTTCGTCTATGTGTCATCAATGTACTTCGGTGACTTAACAACGATTTGCAGTATGGCAATGACACGTTCAACAAAGGGGTGCTGCTAAACGCCGGTGCTCGTGAGGCGCTGCAGGACGCCAAGGACTATGAGTGCCTGGTGTTTCATGACGTGGACCTTATACCCGAGGATGATCGCAACCTCTATTCTTGTCCCACGCTACCCCGGCACATGTCCGTTGCGGTCGACAAATTCAACTACACGTAAGTATCGCGCACAGGCTGTCAATGACAGGTGTATAAGAATGAATTGATGAATGTACTCAGAAAGGGGCAGCTGGTTAGTACTCGTTACAGTCTTCGAGCACTTTTTCCTGTTACCGTTAAATACAATACATCTACGAAGTCGTCTGCAATACTGCATTACATTGTTCACATAGGAGTGTAGACCCTTTGAATTTCCCGCATTAACAATCAAACACAAAGAGCAGCTTACACTCGAAGTGTATTAAACCACACGAATTGAGCCACACCTTCGTTGGAAAGTATCCTTTAACAGTCTTAGCAAATCACGAAGTTTACGATAATTTTTCATCTGACTTACGGCATACTACAGCAGGTGGTTCAACCGCACACTTTGTCGTTCAGCAGCAGGTGTTTCTGTTGCGTTCCATGAAATCACGAATCCCCGTCGTTTTCTCCCCATCGAGGGCGTACATGTGCTGTCAGAGTGGGCCTTCGTTCTTGTACCACCGGCTTAACACAGTGGGTGGGTGTGGCTCAGAGGACGGTCACCTCGGCCTGAAGCTTCAGGCCGAGCCAACTCAACCGCCCCTACGGCGGAGCCGCGGAAGTCGGATTGGTGGTGGTCTTTAGATCCTATAGCCAGGCAAGTTCGCACAGCCCGTCATGCCCCTTCCACGACGTTCTCCTACTGACAGTCGCAGAAAGCAACAAATGGCCCGACGCTTTGTCAGGATTTGGCTGCTGCTGCTGCCTCTTCTTCTTCTTTTGGGCAAGAAGACGCCGACTTCCGCTGAATGCTACAGCTGCCCTGGCCCCAGGAGAACCCCGGATGGGGGTTCTGGGCTAGCAAGTCAGTCGACATCACAAAGCGCGCGTTGTCGACAAGACGCAGTTTGCTACTTCTACTAATACACGTCTGCTGGTGAGAGAAGTGACCCCCAAAGTGCACAGATATGCAAGAGTGCATACGATGGAAGCGGCGAGGAGGATCAAATCCTCTGATGGGCGCCAAATGTGGGGCCAAGAGGGCCTTTCATTACAAGGACGGGCAAGTGATGTTCTCGTATCGACGTGATGGAAAGCAAGGGCAAGACATACAAACAGAGAGATGACTTGTATCGGTAGCATAAGTATGCGCGAGCTGACCAAAAGAGTCTGATATGCTATGGTGACATTCTCAGATGGCAGGAAATGCCCGACAGACATTAAATGTCTAGCAGAAGGAGTAGAGATTCTTGTGTGCTGCAGTTCAGGTTAGCGCAATCATACTCTTTAAGGAAGTTGACATTAGGTGTTTTCATTTCCGCAGGCGAACGGTCTCCAACAAGTTAACATTGGCGTTAACATCCTGTGTAACCATTGGCGTCCTTTTCGTAGAATTTCGGCCGTTCAAATATCGATCGATATTCGTTAAAACCAATTGCTAAATTTTAGAGAGGACCTTGAAGGATAATTCTGCACTTGAAGACATGAGGCACTTATGAGAACGCCGACGGTAGATATGGAATTGTCTGTTTTCTAGTGTTCCTTAGCCAACCATCCACGAGGATGGATACACGCAGATGGAGCAATTCCTCCTCCTGTCTCTGACAGGGACCGAGGGCACTGTTTCAAGCATCCAGCTTTGAATTTGACGAGACCTTAGCTTCAAGGCAACGTAGTGGAAGACAGATGCGTGTCCAATGCGTATAACTTTGCTCGACCTTGCTAAAACGCCAAATTAAGCTGCTGGAGAATAGACAAATTGGTTATACGATACGAGCATGATAAACGAAATAGACGAATTTGTCTATAATTAAGGAATCCTATTGGACTTCTGTGCCGCTTAATGACATTAGCCAAACGCGGCACGGTCATTTCTGTCGGTGCTCAAATGCGTCGCTCAGTTCGCTCTGGCTTCCTCTAGCCTACACTGCACGCTCCACACACTCCATGTAGATACGAAAGGCTGACAACAGAAGTAGAGAGGGCAGCGTATTTGAGAAGATAGAGAGACACTTAGTCGATGCGACCGTGTCTGCCGCGAAGAGGGTCAGCCCATATAGGAACTCGGAAAGGCCCCGGGTGCTTGGGTACGGGCGACCGGCCCCGGGCTGGGGAAGGAGTTGAAGGTTTCATCGAACGTAGGATCGGTACCACCACGCTACCTCTTATTTCTTCTGGCAATAGCTTTCGCTTCAGCGATTCGGTGAGCTTGGCAACTGAATCGTCCGTCCGATAGTCTACCGGTAGTACTAGCGGATGACGTCGTGTTCAGCAGCAATAGCCCTGTGTGCGATTAGAGAAGGCGCGAGAGAGAGAGAGAAAGAGAGAGCATGGGGGAACATTATCATGGGAACATCGCACTGCGCTCAGCGGGGCATAAAGAGGCTGACTGCATGAGTAGAACAAAATCATAAGAAGGAGAAGTTCTCCGAGCTATTTTTGCCGCCGGTGTCGACGCCTACCTGTGTTGAAACTCGTTTTTCGGCTCAATCTCCTCAACTATCCCACAGGGAGAGAAAGTCTCGATTATAAGAAAGTGAATCCGAAACTGGTAGACACACATGCCGTGCTAGGTAAGTAAACCAGAAAATTATGGAGATTTTTGGACTCTGCGGAGTTGGATGTGCGCTATTGATAATTGTGCTGCCAGACAGAGACAGCCCAGTCACCTCATGAGATCTGAAATCAGAAGTGGCTATTAAACGCTTTTGACAAATATTACCATCTGTCAGTTAGATCTTTGAACTTTGTCAAATGGGCAGCCTGCCAAGAGTGCAAGTGGCTTGATATGAGCCGATTTGGAGACACATTGAGTGACTGTAAAAGCGACGTATAATACATATATTGAGAAAAAAATGACACCCCAATACTCGTCAGCCTGTGAAATCACTTCAACTGGTAACGTGTTAACGACTGGCAGGAGTTTTGGATCGATATAGGGGCAAGCAGTCCGCTCATGGATTGCATAAATCTGAGCTAGAAGACTAAAATTTAAAGTCGGTGTTACCTGCATCAAGAAACAAAACTCTCCTTCACATTGAAGACAAAGTGATAGGTCAAATTTTAGGTGCAACGAGAGAATTTTTTCATTACTCACCATTAGATAGAGAAACATGTTACAATAATAAAAGAATACCGAGATATGTAGATTCTCTGTCAGTATCTGGCTATTTCTGCCGTAATGTTACATTAATGTCAAATGTCCCAGCAAATTGGGTATACAGACTGTATTCAGGGAGGGCTTAGACCTTGAGAAGAAAGCGAAGGTGGCCCCGAAAAAGGTCCTAGTAGAAATACCTAAAGGTTCAGAGCCGAGGTCTGTCACACGAGTGGGAAAAGGCGAGCGAGAGAGAGTCACTGCAACGAATATTTAAGCTTGAAATAGTCACATTGTTATTATCCACTCCGGAGATCCGCCGGGTTTTGAGGAAGCCTCTCCCGAGGAGCGAAAGGTAACATCGTCTCTCCTTCGTCGCCCGTTTTGATTCCCACGGGGGCCGTTTTTTCGAGGAGGAATTCTCGTCAGCATGAACAATCACCAGCGACAAATGCATAACGGTAGCTGTCACAGTAATGGCCGTTTTAAGTGGCGATCTCTTTATTCAGTTTTGATTATGATCATCTCTTGTAGTCATTGCTACAAGAATAAGCCATCTGGGTACTCAAAGTGATTTAATTTAGAGTTTCACTCCGATTGTACAGTCGTCAGGAAACAACAAATCAAAAGGTCTCCTCTGGAAATTGCGAAATTGCCGTCGTTGCGTTTCAAAGTTTAATAATCTGTTGTTTCGAGCTATCATTTCAGAGAGTGGTATACAGTTCGTTAATGCAACCACTCGCTAAATAATATTTCGCTTTGGGGGTCGAATGCAACCGATTCATAGCTGTTTGCCCCTGAACACACATAGGCTTTGTTGAACGTTCTGCCGAGCACTCATTCCATAACACAAGCTGACGATTTTAGTTTGGTATATGACATATATAATTAATGAAAATATAGATATTGCATACATGCAGAGATTGAGAATTTTCAACGTATCCTGATAGGCCCTATTTAGGAACTAATTAAATTAATTCAACAGCTGCGACGTGCTGTTGTATGTACATAGCCATTCCGCTTTATAGTCGCCAAATAGAATAATAGACAAACGTGGTTACCCTTGAGACATCCGAATTGTGACAATGTTTTTGTTTGTGTTCATATTTCAGGTTACCTTATGTACAGTTGGTGGGGGGGGTGTTCTCGGTGACGGTGCGAGACTTCGTACAGCTCAACGGCTACTCGAATCTCTATTGGGGATGGGGCGGAGAAGATGACGACATGGCTCATAGGTGAGTTAGCTGTGATAATGACGACTTGATCCTGTGTATTCAATGAATGGACGTATGGATGACGACATTTCTACGACTTTGATACATTGTGCCACTTCCTGTTTACACTAGGATTATTAGTTTCTTCATTATTGCCTCTATCAAGTACAGCAATAAAGTTGAGAAATGCTTGTTTGTGAAACACACTTTCGTTTGATATCGTCACATAGTTTATAATCGTGCATAAAGCGATTCTAGCTATTAAACGCGGTCGCCGCAATATCACAAAGCAGATGCAGAAGCACGTGTCGTACGACTCATAGTCGTTGCTATAATGACCCATGTTAATGGACTCTAATCTTTTCCTTCCATAAAGTAGCAAGTAACATGTAGAGGTACTCCAACATGCATCTCTCTGAAATTATCGCGAGAGCCATAACGGCCACGAGCTTTAGTAGCTATGAGCTCGCGCAGCTCGAAATTTCTTATAACAAAATCACGGCAACTCAGTTTTAATCAGTCAACACAGATGGGCTGGCCACTTCAACCAGCTATTGTACTTTGTGTCCGTCCTGAAAATACTTGCAAAGGATACAGCCAGGAGGTTCTATAAATTCTGCCTCTGGTGGTGAGCTTATTCAAAATGATCAACATCTTGAGCGTCTGTCGGCCTTGAGCCGTTCCGCGTTAAACTCGAAGGGCGTCATGCTCCTGCAGTGATCACTGAGGAGATGAGCGCGTCATTTCATAAGCGAGTTTCATTATATAATATAAATACGTAGGTATTATATCTAAGTATATATCTGTCAACGCGAGAACGCTGTCTGCTTCAATTCATCCCAGTGGCAACGAGTTTCAGTGAACTGTCCCCGGAGAATTTTTTTGCTTGTTGGGAATTTTCTCACTGGGGACACGGTACCGCCTGACAAACTGTAGGGCCCTGCCATTAGTTCTAACACGAATATACGAGAAGTAGCAGCTAAAAGTGTAACTCCGCTACGACATTTGACGAAACAACGCTCACAGTAAGTCATATACTTTATCTAACCAAGAAAAACTAGCGACCTACAGACCTCGTACACGAGGGGCGTAACTCTCGCTTTCTGGCTGGCTTGAACCTCTCTCGATGTAGATTTGCCACAGGTTAAAATTCCGAACGGTTGTTTAACAGGTCAAAACTAGCGGGGGAGATGATCTGTTCTGAATTATCATCATATTGTAATAGGCCTTGAATGATCAAGGCCAATTGAGCCTTTCTCTGCTCCCGAGACGAATAGAATACGATGCTCGTTGCACACCGGGTGATGTACGTATAGACATGCACCCTCAATAACTATTATTGAACTCGACAGTATATACACTACCAGCTGAGGAGCTACAAGAGTTTTTTTTTCCATTATCTGACTTCGACAGCGCAAGGCACAGGGCAATACGACGAATCATGACGAATTCATGTCTCATTCCTGTTCTTGTTGTTCTTTTTTCGCTTTCTTCTATCTCCTTTCATTGTTTGTGCCTTTTCATGCGTTTGTCTGCTTCATCGCCCTTCGACGCCCGCGACGCATCTGCAGGATAAAACATAAGAAATTGAAGATAGTCCGTCCACCGGCATCCGTGGCGCGCTATACGATGATTCGCCACGCACATCGGCCCGAGTCTCCAAATAATATCAGGTTTGTTGTCTCTTCTTTCCCTCTGATTTTTCGCTTCTCGTTATTCTAGCGTTGCCTTGGGTCCAATCCGAACACACCCATATCGCGATGGTGATAATGATGATATTTACTTAGATACACAGTACGTTTCGGGATAGTTGCTCCGCTATCAACGAAAACGGAGCCGTGCTCGTTATCGACGATATCGTAGTTCGGATGGAGTCCGGCGAATCCGCTAGTGCCGTTAGTGCATTTGTTTATACAATACTTAACGAGCATGATAGATTACAAGGTACAAGTGCTACGATTGCTTATCAGTGTGTCTGACGCGGTACCAACATAAAATACCATTCATCATTCGAACTAAGTTGTACTGGTACATATAATTGGTTCGCGGAATGATCTGTGTATGTCCCATATCTATCGAGCTCACGATCGCGTGGAGTCTGTGTGTTTGTGTACACATTAACACGTGTCCACATGTATTGTGTGTGTGTGTATATATATATATATGAAAATATATATATCTTAGAGTCGTATCTGGTCTTATGGTCCTTCTTATTTCTCAGACCCCATAGACACAAGTGGCTGGCCGGGGCGAAGAACCACGTCAAGCGATGAGGTTCAATGCTGGAAAGGAAAGAGTGAGAGAGACACACACACACACACATACAAACAGAGACAGAGAGAGAGGGGGGGGCTAGGACCTTGGGTGTGTTGGTTGCTGGCCCCTGCGTGGTGCCATGGTGGTACCACGCGGCAAACATCGTCTAGTTTCACTAGGAACGTTGAGGACAACTAGAGCGGATAGAAGAGGAGCCGAGGAGTAATGAGAGAAATGAGAATCGGGTAGAAGGTTTATTGAGCGTATCGACCGGCGGAACGCGGCTGACGCGGGAAAGGGAAAGATCTGTGAAAGCGAACGAAGAAACGACTCGGGCCGGAGACGTCGTACTTGACTGAAACTCGGATGTTGTTCGCTTCTGAGTTCGCCTTTGGAGCCGAGGTCGCAGAAGAGGAGACAAGAATTGAGGATGGTGGGTGGCTGGCGGCGGTCGATGAACGCTGTATGCAGCCGCCGTCTCGAGAACTTGCCGCCTCGTCTAATGACACAGTGGGGAGTGTTTGGAGTGTCATTTAAAGGGGACTAACGTAACACGAACGAGACGGGCGAAATGTCGGGCGAAGCCAAGCAAATGGCTGTACCGGCTATGGCCCACAAAAACCACGCCATGATGGGAACGTTGACATGAGGTTGTATTTATGGCCTTTATCCTCAGCTCGTTTTAATGCAAACGAGCGATTATGGACGTAACTGGATGGACTACAGTCGGCGAATTGGTAAGTTGGCAGACAGGACCAGAGAACAGATGCGTACGAACGCTTTCTATTGCTATAAGTTGATACAGTCCAGCCGCCTGAAAGGCTGACCCCACATGGGTACATACGATTAATATCACGTCTTCATTTTTTTCAAATCCGGGTAACAAGAGATGGCGTCTACAGATACCGTTTCATTGTCACTGTTGAATCGTTTTGAAAAAAAATGGCGCTGTATAAGACGTGCACACCGAGTACAGTCACACCAGCACTAGAGAGTCAAGAGGACATTCGAGCACATCGAATCTCTCTCTTTCGCTGCCAGAATTCCCGACCTGGTAGTGCTGCTCCAACGTTCGTTATCGTGGTAGTGCTGAATTGTTTTTCTCATCACGATGGCTTGTTTTTCAGCAAAGACAGACTCGAGGCGGGCCATCTCGGCAGAAGGGGCAACTATTTTGGTGCTCTGTCGCCGACAAAATAGTTGACCTGGATTAGACAGCGTGTACACCCAAAAGGCAGTGGGCTTAATCCCACTGGTCGAATTACACAGTCCGCGGGCTTTTGTCGTTCGCAAATTCGATGCGAGCCGCTTTTTTTCGACAGGGTCGCGTAACAGCGAATTCGGCTTGGCTCTGTCGGTCAAGAACCCAAGAGTCCTTCTATATCTAAGTATACATTTTATTCATCATTCACTTTACAGAATACATTTCATTAGTATACTTACATTCACTTACAGTATCCAATAGTGGTCATGTATGCGCAGCAGATTACATATCCAAATATTTTTGCAAAATAAAAAACAGAGAATTTACGATGATCGTTGGAGCTTTTTTCGCACTATTGTTCGCCTGTTTGCAAAGGGAGTCTAACGACTTCTGGAAGTCATTCTGCAATGCTAGCCATTTTAGTCGTCCTCGTATAGTTTACTTTTGACGTTGCTCCGACCGCGTTTATACTCGTTGATTAAGTTGTAGATGGTAGCTAACGATGAAAGAGAGGTTCCGCCAACTTCACTCGACTGAACTTCTATTTAGACGGAGCATTGAGGGCCAGACGCACACGCAAGTACAACTTCTATTTGGGAGAAAAATCCACACCGTCCAGACGCCACGGCGGTATTTGAATCTACGACCTGGATCATATCCCACAGCCGGTCGATTTAGACAAACTGTGAACATTTCCCGACATTTCTTATAGCAATGCCATTCGGATACATAAGTGCGAAGAAGGTGGTGTGAACTTCAATTATTTATTCTACCAGACCTCGACTTAACAGACAATTTCTGGTTGGCGACTGCACGATCTTTCGCCTCGTCGATTGCAATCAAGCTCTCTCTCTTGTATTTCCTAGCCCACAAATATATATATCTATCTGTAAATAATCTATAAATACACCATCTATAAAGAATATATCTGTACCTGTGACCTGGCAAGATATCGTCACGCTCTCCGGGTGACGTTGAACAAGCAAAAGTATACCTACCATAGAAAAACAGGATCCTTCCAGTCGTCCAGCACCGTCGAATTATCATCCGAACGATCAAATAATTATATATGAGGTGATCTGGTTTTCCACAAAACGTTTCTGGCGTTTGCATCCCTCCTTGTTTATTAGACAGGAGCAGGCTTCCTCGTCCATCAGTTTATCGTCAGTTCGATTCCAGACCCTTAGTCCATCACTACTAGGGTATTGCTTTGTCATTAATTTGAGCAGAAAAAACTGGGCACCACCCGTGCCAACCTTCCGGACCCTTGCCACTAACAAAGTGAGACATCGCTGTTGTAGCCGCCCGTGCTTTTCTGACATATTTAGCCTGGACAATATCCGATCGCGGATGCTGGGATGCGGCAACTGCTGGCCGAGCGGGCACCGTCGATACCATCGGCGTCTCATATTTATCCATAAAGGGATAACCGACTTTCCCCCAGAAGGATCATATCACCGAAGAGAGGCAAAGCTCTTGTAAAGCCTGACAGGCAAGAGAGAATATATAGGCGCTTGTAACATTTTGGAATATACGAATATAATACGAGTTGCATCTCTTAATTGCTGTTAGCAGTTATTGTTTTAGTGAATTTGTTAGCATATATTGATGTCATGCTGTGCGTGAGTATATAGAACAAATCAAGAATTTCTACATTGCCTAGCTAAACTGGGATCGGGAAGATATCTAATCTCCTTGGAGACTGATGAGACGATAATGGGCACCTTAGTCTATCCTAAACAAGAGGTCGGCACTCTGTGATGCTGCACTTCTGCAGTTCCCTGCGATAGCCCCTTATCGAGTCTAAAACGAACTTTTCATGGTCAATGTCTGCTTATTCGCCGCTACGTCTGTCCGAAAGCTTGCAGAGTTTCTAGAATACCTGCCTGTATCGTCTCAATAGTCCGTTGGACCACTCGGTAGTTCCACGTGTTGGCCTCTGGCAAGAACGCCACGCGTACGCGCATTAGCAGATGACCAGTCAACTGCACGGCCTGCGGCGCGTCGTTTTGAAACGAAATTTTTATTTAGTAGGATTCGTTTTAGATAGATGTGAGTGTGTTTCACCAGGCGGCGCCTGTTGCTCCAGCCAGACACATCGTCGATCCAATTGCGCTCAGCGACAAACGGCTATTTTCAGGCTTACAGCGACATACGTTCGATGGATGGTGACGACACAACGGTGAAGGGCTGATCATGCCGCATTCGGCTTACGTGGGATCCTTTTCTGGAAAGGACCTGAGCAGTCCGCAATATCCTCCAATACTACGTGTCCGTATACCAATATTGACCAGATCGCCTGTTGCAAGCACCAGTGGGGCGTAGAGCTTGCTAGCTGCCTTCAGCAGGCACAGTAATCCTCACACAGCCAATGATAAACAAACATGACCAATAGATAATCTCACCATCAACATCTACCTACCCGCTTCTTGTTGGCCATAAGTATCATCCATACATTTTTGCCTGCTTCCACGAACAAGGACACTTGTGCTGTTTTATTTCACTCCTTATTAAATTTCTGTTTCAGTCCCTATAAAAACATATTCCAGCGAAGGGTATTTATTATTCGCATAAGGAACACTATCGTTTCATCACCGTTCCTCGTTTGGCTCGATCCCATGGCTAAATAGGAACGAAGAGGTTTCCATATGATATTTGTTTAGCAAGCTGCTGTACCAGTCAACACGGCAGTGGTTCATGGTGCCGGCAGATGTGTTGACTTCGGGCGTTGCAATCTGCTTCGAGCGCACAAAAACGGCCACGCTCCTCATCGGGCTATTGCGGTGTTCCAAGTAAGATACACGAGAAACCGGGAAAAAGTTCAGTGGATGAGGACATCTGCCAGTTTTATCATCCGTTCGATGCGTCAGCAGATCCGCGGCGGCCTGCCTATCTTGTAGCAGCACCCAGCTCTTAATTAATTGTTCGTTATCGGCATTTTCCTTCAAGTTTTATAGCACCAGCCTTCTCATCTGGGGAACAGTAGTAGCAGCAGCAGCAGCAGCATGGGCGCAGCGGTACTATGTATCGGTATTCGAAGAACGCTCGATTACGGAGTCTCGATCGGTTGGGAGAGACGGGTGTGAGAAAGATCGAGAGGATGGTTAAAAGTAGCAAATTAAATAAACAATGTCCCCATCGTTCGCTAAGCAAGCTAGCCAGTAACCAACGGATCACACGGTGATCGATTTGTGCCGACGTGTAGTCGGCGAAATCATGCCCTGGACGGGGAACTGCAATGTCTGCGGGTGTTCTTAGTCAGCGTTGCCCTTGGCAAGAAACTTCCACTTGGGAATTTGTACGAATTGAATGAATATGTATATCACACGATATGCGCATAATCGAAACGCTGGATTGATCGTGTGATCTCGCTGAAATCAAATCACATCTTCATTACGAAACATGCGTTTGCATATAGTCAAGCTCACGAGAAATATCTATATCTACGGCGGTCTGTATATTCTAGGACCTAGAAAAATCAGCACATCAAGGGCTTTGTCATCACCACCGTCAGCGCGGTGGCCTGGACGACTAGGTCTCTGGCTATCGGAAGCCAGAGGCCGCAGGTACGAGCCCTGCTGCGTGATGACATATAAGAGAGCTCAAGCATTGTAACAATGGCAGCTCCTTTAATCAACCAATAATCCTTTACCTTTACCAGATCGAAACGAGTAGAAGATATTTTGCAATGTAGGTACGCAACGCTCTATTGTTGTATTCGTTTCTCAAACGAAAACGAACATGCGTCTATCTATAAACGTATGTTTAATAGGAAGAAACTCGATATCTAATTTCGGCTCATTTCTTCCTCTGATCCCGATTAGCGTTCAATACTCACCTCTAAGAAAGAACGAACGAGAATCAAATGCCTTCGGATTTGGAAACAAAAGGTGTCTGCTTCTGTTTTTTTTTCTGAAAGAGAAGGAAATTTTCTTCAAAGGGTGTCTTCTAGCAGTTCGCGACTGCCTTCACTGCTTTCCCTGCCTCTGTCTTCATTCAAATAAATTAATTGCAGCGAATCCCTCCTACAGCCGAATAGGTCATTGCCTAATTCGCACCGTTGAAGTGTGCTGCTATTGTTCGACTCGGTTGGCTATTTTCTCAACCGTTCGGTTGGGTGGGGTTTTTCTGAGAAAATTGACTTGTGAGAAAACTCCTGCAATGGACTAACACCAATAGACGAATAGATGAAGGCCCCTTGAGTTGAGGCTTGAAGGAGAGCGGGGGAAAACTGGAGAGAGAGAGAGCTAAGCTGAACCCTGCCGCCCACGCGAAAGCCTATGATTTAGGAGACCTTCGGTCAGGGCTCAAAGAACTCGGAAGAAGGGGTCCAGATGGCCCAGGGGGACTATTCACCGGGTATGCGCTCAGCAGATTGGGTGGACTGCTGTGCGCTCGTTCGGCTTCGGCCGCTCTGGAACGGCTAGAGATCAAGCGGCGGAGCGGCAGTGGTGTTCTATGTGTGTTCAGGCGTTTGCTATAGATGGCATCGAGGCGCTCAACGCTCCTTCCTGTTTGGCTGGCTTCTTCGGTACTATACCAATGGTTTTGTGACTGGCCTCGCTGGTTTTGGGGCGAGGGTCCCTTTAGATCGGGCAACTCCGAGCCGATCAGGCTGCGGGACCTTACTTTGCCTTACTATAGAGGGCTGTATCCGTGTTTGTATGTCCGTGGTCGTCGAGCGCAGCGCGTTGGTGTGTGTATGAGAGGTCCTGTGTGTCTGGTCGACTCATGTAAGTGCGCGTGCCCCTGGAAAATAAAGACGATTGGAGAGGGTACAAAATAGCGAGAGAGATAGTGGGCAACGAAGCGCGTATTGACGTCTGAGAGGCCACAGAGAGCCTGGCGGATGGTCGTGCGTTCGGGTCGGCCCACTGAAGAATGAGGATTGGACCAACGAGCGAGACCACCAAGCTGGCTGAGGGAGGCAGATAGGCTGGGTGATTGTTCGGTGTCTAAAATTGGAAAGTGATCAGGCGCGAAGGTCCCCTTCGACCTTGGCCATGACTAACGCCTACGACGCCTCGGCCGCTTGCCCTAACCCCTCTACTGTTTCTCCGCATGCGCGCGGACGTTTCGACGAGATCTGTACTGTGTATTGCGGCTGGCTTGTACGCCCTCTGGCCCATCAGCCAGTGCTCCCACGGTTTAAATTTCGGCTGCAGTTTGTTCTCCTGCTTCTTACACTATATCTCTCCGCTTCATTGGTGCTACCGTTGTTTCACAAGCGGAGGGCGCGGCTGAGGTGTCCATGCACGAAGTGGAGTGGATGCCTCAAGCAACGACCGAGGACCCACGTACGGTTGCGTCGTATCGAGAGAAAGAGAGGACTAGTGAATGAGTTGGAGCACTTTTTCCCGTTGGACAAGAACCTATCGCGTGGACGTAGAGGTTGGTCCCTAGAGGCAAGCTGTGGGAACAGAAGATACAGAGTCTGGCAGACGGTACAGTCTAGCACCGTGAGTAAAATGTCTAGGTCTGCAGAGAGAATGTTTACCTGTGAATACATTAACGTGTTTAACCGTTGTCGTCCGTAGTCCGTATGTCGTCCGTGTGAGGATCGATGAAGGCCGTGTTTTTGTGAGACTAGCACAACATATTATGATAGCGGGGTACGAAACAAGTAAACATCTGCAGGGAGCATATCTAGGTGCACCTATGGAAGGTGTATTACCTATTTGCGAGGTATGACAAAATATACTTGTATAGGATAATAAATTATTACTTTGCATTATTGTCATTTTAGAAACATTTATCACTACAGATTGGCAATTCTATGCTTATCAGCAACCTCCATCGAAGTTTGTATTCAGAGTTTATTGGTTAGAAATTAAACTGTTAGGACTAAACTATGCTCATTTAAGAGCGCTTGTACCCACAACTAAGCACGAATGCAACTGTATCACGAATAAAATTGTTAGAGCCAAACTTTTTCCATAAAAAGTTTGACCGAATACAGCCTCTCAACGTACAAAATGTTTTCGGGTTAACTCTAAGCCAAGATTTAGAATAACGTCCATGGTATTCTTTTTACATTTCTTCGTGTAAATTTTCCCGCAGTTTTCCGTGTATAAACATTTAAATGCCAACGCGTACAAAAATACAAAGACGAACAAGAAATATCCAGGAAATGTTGTCTATTTAGAGGACGAAAGCTCCAAAGTTTTCGGTCTCCTAAATAAGCTTATGTAGACTTTATATTTTCTCTTGTATTTTTAAATACGTTGTGTATTAATACGATATAAATATGTATTAACAAAAAAGTGGATGAAAAATGACGCCGAAGCTTATCGTTAACAACTTCAAATATTGATTAGTACCCCGTAAGGCTGAGCAACTTTTACGAACATCCTGTATGTATCGTAGTGATGCCAGAGTTTTAAGATCTATACACTGGATAATAAAATGTATTGCAATTAATGATTTTCTTATTCTTCGGTGACTTTCTTTTACTGTCGTCATTCGAAGCATAGACAAATCTCGTTTAATATGAAACATAAGTGTTTATTTTTCATAATCTAAACCTCGTACTGCCTCGGCACCGCTTTCTAGCATTGTTTGAAGGATCTGTCAGGAGAGCGAAGCACGTGCGAGCAGTTTTAAGTATTGGATCGAAGTTGGGATTGTTGATCGCCCTTTTTTCATGTTTGGCCTAACCCAAGCGGACGGTCATGCTAGATTTATCTGGGCTGCTTTTTCGAACCTACCGATGTGACGGCAGGGCAATGTCAACCATATACCAACCAAACCAAGCAATTTCCGGGAATCGAACCGGTGATCACATACAGTGATTCTCTTGCTCCTGTTCAACGTCTCCGTGGCAATTGCACTGCTGAATCCAATCAAATTTTCATGAATCACCCAGCACAAAATGAGCCTTAGACAATTGACGGTTATCGGAGCTTGCCACCAACCGGGAGGTTCGAGTTGCGACAAATAAATTCGAGTACAACATTTTGTATTAAAGTTGCTGCAAACAGAAAAATAACTAATTACGTTTTGCCGCCACCTACGTGTTAAATTCTACGGTCCCCCTATGGATGTATCGAGTGCGACTGGCGCTTCTGTCGGGTCACCCTCGTATTCTTGGATTTGCCACACGCCACGATCGAGGACGATCCGATCGTGCTTGGAAACTGAAATCGATGACATTAACAATGCAAAGCCCGCGCTTAAAAAAAGCGTTGCCATTTGCGGCGCCTTTTTATACGAGGATCGCAATGAGGTGCAACGTGCTTCGTCTGCTTCTTTCCTAAGAGAGAAACCTGACCACAAATTGGGTATCCTTCACCCCTTCGGACAACAAAGTAGGTAATTGCTTGCCGGGAATATCGTTCTATCTCGTGGATACGGGGTGGCGACGTTTTATCAAGCGGGAGCCTTTGGATAAAACCAGCAATGCGTAATGTGTCACTCCGTATCTAGTGTCCAACTAAAATGTATAGCCGCAGCGACTCGGCAAGCAGAAATCCATTAATACCACGGACAGAATTTGTTGCACAGAGCTATTTAACCTCCAGAAAGTGCTGCTCAATGGAAGCTATCCACAGGATGGTCAGCGTCGTCACAACACCAAGCGTTCGTATCTATTGAGAAGTCAGCATTCTCTTCTCTGCTCAGCAGAGTGTTTCTGACGGCATCAATTGCCGAAGGCGAACTCGCTTAGCTAACATCTCCATTAGTAGTTATAGATCATGTGAACGGGTCAATAGAGCCATCGGCGGCACAGGTGCAAATCGGACTATATAAATGACCCAACAAGAGTGATTTGTTTATATCCTTCCTCCACTCTCTCGGTCCCACTCTTATGTTGCTATAGGTATCTCGAGCAGTTCAGTCTCATTCAACATTCAATGCTTCTTCTCAATTAGCGGGCACCGATTCATGTTTTGACCTCGATCGGACGTTTACTGTCATTCGAGCACAATTACTCACCCCTTTCTGTATGTGCGAGCCAGTAAAGACGTCTAGAGTACGTTCTAATAGCCTTGACGGCTTCAACGTGTCGCGACGCGCCCTCACCTATACCAAGCGTAGAACGCTTACTACTTGGGCGGCAAGCAAACGTAACTGTATAGTGTCACCTTTTGCTTGGTAATAGGACGCAGGTCTCGGTACTTAAGGGTCTAGGAGTCGGAGAAAAGCTGCAAATCTCAGCGGTAGTACGTCACCTTCGGGTTGTCGCCACTGTCACTGGTCGCGTCTGCCGCCTGCTCACGCGGTAAAAATGCGAACCGTCGTTAGCAAGCCGTTCTGTCTGCAGCTGAAGCTTGACGATCGTTAGCAATGTAACGCAGATATGTACGAATGTTTGTATGAGACGTTGAGGGGTAGTGTTCCTCCCGTTGGCGGCGTTGCCCCGCAGCTGGAGGTCGGGAACGGCCTGCCACTTCATCTTCTTAGAAACACTGACTGCGGCATTCGTAAGGTGCTGCTTTCGCAGTAACGGCAGTGCAGACGATGGCTGTGAAAGCGGGAGGTGGTGTGAGACAAAGCTGCGATCAGTTTTGCTGTATGAAATGCCTCCCAAAAAACTACCCGGAGCTATATAGCAGCCAACCTACATGTATAATAACATGAAATAGTTGATAGAGTAAGAGAGTCTCACAATTGAAGTTTGAACAGAGCCTCCATCTGTTCTCACGGATATGTTCAAATCATTGGTGGACAGAGGAGTAGGAGACGTCAACGAGGAAACCCTGGCCATGCTGTACACCTTGTGCTAATATGATAAAATGCAATTAGGCAAGCAGTTTTAAAAAGCAAATGTACATACACTTGAAGCCCGCCTGTATTGGACACGTATTGGCCTAAGCTCAATCGCTTCCAAAGGGAAACACAACGTTCCTGTTGCCTGGGCGTGGAATGGTCTACGAATTGTTTTCCCCGTTGTCGCCCCGCAGCGAAACACGGCAGCCCGTCGCGCCCATTAACGAACTTCATACTATTCTATGAGTGTAGGTAAATATACTTCCTCCTGGTTTGTCTCATAGAAAACAGTGCTAGGATTAGTAGAGTCTAGGAGTCTAGAAAAACGTCTAATCTAATCCCAACAATGGGCCTACTAAACATGATTCGCGCACTAGAATTCTCTGTAAAATTGAAAATATCCCCGCAATTTTGACCACTACCACAACTGTCGTGGTCTATTCGCCAGTCGTGCTCTGCACGGCATACGAAACATCTGTCAAGATCGGCGGTATGCTCGATCATACATGGGCCACTTCCATGTTATCGTATACAACATCTAGTTCTTGTTATGCACGTTATAAACATTTATTGTATAATAACTGCATTGTCGATTGTGGCGAGGAAAGTCACCCATCTATCCTACCATCACCTAACGAGACACCATTGTGATGCTACGACCAGCATATCATATCATAGAATAAACTGCCCCACCTTTCTCAGCCTAGCTGGATCCACAGCCAGACATCTATCTAACTTCTCGTACATGCCAGTCGTGCAGGCGTAGAGCACACAAACTCGAACAGACACACACACATATATATGTATATATATATATATATATATATGCATTAACACGAACGCGCATGCGCCACTGCATGTACACGATTTAGAAATGACGCGATGGACGGCAGTCAAAGAGCCAACCTGTTCCTAAGGCGGTCCTCAAGGAGGGGGCGGATGAGGAGGTGGGGCACCATGAATGTAGCAACATGGGTAGTCGACAGGAAGAGTTCACCGTCTCAATAGGTACCGGCGTACACTCGGCGTTGTTAGTGAGCGGTAGATGAGAAAGAGGCGAATGGAAGGTCGGAGTTGGTCTACGGGGGGGCGGGGGGACGCTGGCTGATGAACATCGTTCCTCATCCACGTCAAGAGCTGTCTCTTCTACGGTTTCAGCGTACAGCTTGTATGGCACTAAGCAGGCAAGAGCATGCGCCAGTTGCAGTCGACAGCTTCGTCGGCCCTTCACAAGCCCTAGCCAAGATGCGGACACCGAGCTGCGCGGCATTCGGTCTCTGGCTGCCTCGTTGGCGGGAGCAGTTGCTACCAGTTGCCAGGGTGTATCGTATGAGGAGGCTCTGTACGCTGTTGCTGTGTCCTATGTATTCGTGCTTGTGTCTGTGTACGCGAGGAAGGAAGTGCGCGTTTTTGTGGTGAACGACGACGCGGAACGAGAGCATGTTCCTAGCGTCTTCCGCTTCCGCTACCACCTCACGCAGGCAGGTACAACTCGATGTGTTACGTTCCGTTTGCCGGCGGACGATAGTGGAGGATACCGCAGGAAAAAATCATGCTGCATGAGATTGCACATCGCCGTTGCCTCGGGTCCCCGAGGCAACCCCTCCCCGGGCTCAGATATTCCTTCGCTGGCAAATACGTACACACATACGTACATGCATGCACGAGGCACGTACAACGAAAAAAGACAGAAACCATGATTCAGCGCATGCCGCTGTCGTGTCTAGTGACTGGGCATCGCCTAGACCCACGACGTGCCCAATATGTGTATACACATTGCCAGCAGCAGCAGCATCACTACCACCACCATCATATCAGGATATTTGTTACACGATCCGCCTCGTCGAATGCGCTAGTATTCGCTTATGCTGGCTGCTTGAGCAGCTCGCTGATGCCAGTAGGAACAGCTCGAATGAGCATCGCTGAGACCTAGCAAATAGATCAGCAACACAGCTTGGCTGCTGGCAGCAGAGAAACGATATGTAATGTGAATGAGGAGGGCGAGTGCAGTCTTGTGAAAATACATAGACAAGATACCGTTTTGAGTATAAGATAGCGGGTACACATATATTGATAGTATACATTAGATGTATACCCAGTTGAAATTTTCACAGGGTTATGCATTGGAGGTGGGACTACTTGGACCACATCGAAAGCCGAAACGAATAGAAGATGATTGTGCAAATATTTTGTTTCTTTATCTTATAAATACAGAGAGTAGATGTGCGAATCTTATGGGAAACGACTGGAGCTGAACAGCGTATACACTTGTGGTTCTTCTTCTTCCTAGGCCCCACTTCTGCATAGCAACACCCTCGCTTAGATACAATGATGGTATGATTTACTACACCATAAAGGAAATTCAGTAGAGCTAATAACCAATTATTCTAATAACGTTTTGCATATTCTCTTATCCTCTTTGTCTCTTTCTCTCTCTTTCTCTCTCTCTGCATGTATCATTGTCTATGTTGTCTTTGATGTTTGGCTTCGCTCCCTATTCCACTTTCCGGCTGGCCGTTTACAGGATGACCTTCATCCGGATGGCCTCGTACCGGATGAACCGCGACGGGCTTACGACAGCCAAATACGCAGTGGTGTCCAGACACACGGCGCCGCTGTACACGAAGGTCATTGTCGACATCGGGCACAACCACAAGTGGCACTTTGCCAACCCGCAGAAGCTCATCGTGAGCCTCTAACCCTCAACCAGCCGTCCCACGGACCCCAGTGGATCGTCAGCAACCTCTGGACTTCAACCACGCCCGACTCTTGAACCTTCCTTAGAGCTGGCGGCCGCGCCAGGCGGAATGCACGAAGACAACGACGACGACAACGTTCTCCTGAAACGCGGCTGCATGTTCCTATACGACGACATTCCCAGCGGCGGCGACAGACGGCCACAGCCGGACGAAGCGGTATACTATACTACAGAATTGTGCGTACAACAAGAGATCATACCAGGGGAAAATGAAGATGAACATGAAGAACAAGAATAAGAAGTGGGATTCTCAAGAAGCCAAATGACGGCGAGTACACCATGCGGCGGTCTCCATGACCGGGTCAACGAAGCTATTACCCTGGTTGCGACCGGTCAAACAATGGCTTAGCTCAGTAGATTCAGCCCTGCTGTGTGTGTATGAATGACAGCGGATAGGCCTAACGAATCCACCCACACGGATGCGGTGGGATCTTCTCGGTGGGCAGCCACCCGCTACAAAGGAACCGTTTGGGTGAGGAGCACCCTCCTAGGTAGGTAAACGGCGGCTTACCACAGTTCGAGTCCATCCAGCGTCTGGAAGCGTTCGAGTCAAGAACATATTGATGTTTAAACGGATATACGTCGAAGTGCTACTGCTACTGCTTTTGTTCTCATTGTTGTTTGTAGTGGCGAACGTGTGCTAGCGGGGGGTGGGCCTGGCGTGGGGCTGACTCACTGCTGAAACGAAACCGTTTGTTTACTGTGTGATACAGTATCGTCATTGATTCCCTCCGTGACGAGGAGGAGCGGAGCATTTGGGGGTATTCAGCGAGCGTCTAGCAATCACACACGCTCTAACCGAAATTGTTGTGTTACGGGCTGGCCGCTTGAACATGACGGGAATGTAGCCGGGTGTGTGAATGTGTCGTGACATCGAGACACACTGATGGATTGTGGGACTCCATAGCAGTTCAGGAACCACGGCATAACAAGCCCCCCCCCCCCCGCGCAATGGCCAATTCAACGTAATATACGGCGTCTGGCAGCGTCTGCGTTCGTCGCTCGGCGCCGCCGAGCCCCCACATGGTAATTGTTTGAGATAGGCAAGTATGATGTTGTCATTGGATAGCTTCGTGGGACGCGAGAGGGATGTTTTGCCACGAATTCGTGGCACATAGATGCGCGTGGCCGTCCAGCCCCACCGGCTGCCTCGCTGCTTACTTTCATTGGCAACAAACAGCGATTCGTTGACGAGATTCGTTGGGGATTTCTCTCTATTGTTGGATCTCATGGGATGTCAGCGGTGTCGGTTGCTTGATATGGGAAAAACAAAGGGAAAAAGCAACATCAAGAACAAAGAAACAAGTCGTTGACTTGCCAGCGATTTGCACAGACTCGTGGTAGCGTATTCGCAGATGGCGGCGCATCCGGAACACAGCAGTGGTACCGCCACAAACCATGACTAGCACAACCGCTATCACTTCTCGCATGAGCACACGCACGGGCATGCACAAAGACACATGAAAACAGACAGACATGGGCTGTAGAAGTAGAGGCGGAAGCCGCAGAGGCCGTACTGCTGCAAAGCTGGAGCAAAGCAATCAGCATACGACGTGGGCTGAGAGAGGTCGGCTTGTGTGAAGTAGGATGATGACTTCGAGGCGAAGGCGGCGGTTGAAGTCCGAGTTGAAGGAGAACCTTCTTAGGTTGGCAACGACGAGCAGGAGAGACACACGGGTCATGGGCAAGACGAGATTCAGGCAAAAATCTCGACGAGTCGCAGCCCCTCAACGGGAGATAGATGGAGACAGCCTCTCCTGTCGGTTGGTTGGTACTTGCCGCCTCCCGTCCATTGTTGATGTTGTTGTTGTTGTTGATAGGAGCATAGCTGTGGGTCGGGTGGAAGTTGAGTTGCTCGAAGATATCACCACTCGCGCTCAGGCCCGCGCGCAGCGACATGCAGTAGGGAAATAGACTGCGGGTATGTAAAATATTCTACTACGAGAACCCGCACAACAGAGATTCTTCAAAGTGGCGCCATGTACCAATCGTCGGCAGTTGTCGGCCCGCCGAAGCGGGCCTTGGCAAAACCACAGCACGTTATGGAGGTCAGAGGTCAGGTACCACGTTCGCGCGACCTTTGTGACATAGCAGTGTGGCAAATGTGCATAAATGGGTGTGGGCAGCAAAAAAAACCGGGAAATTCAGCATGGGCATCTTTGTGTCCCCCACGACATGAGTTGACCAATGAGCTTAAAGAGGCACGTGTATAGAATATATACAGAGAAGATATCCGTTAAAGGAAAACGTATTTAAGGCAGCTTTAGTAACTACTGGACACCTGTGTATCCAGCTCCGGGGGGTTGTATACGAGGCCATTTGCAACTCTGAATATTTTAGCAAATGCGAAAAACATACATCTAGTTACTATTCTTCGTGGTTCTGTGTGCCGTCGACAGGAAGGTTTCTACCACTAGTCTACCTGACTGTATCATTTCACACCAATACTAAAAAATATCACATGAACAACTTCCTATATTTCCGGTTATTGCCGACAAACTCTACCTCGGGATACGTTTCTTTAAATTGAATATCTAAATTAAATCAATACTCGATCGCGTTTGAAATGCCAGCCGAAATGACCATAGTTAAATTCGACTTGTCCCCCTCAAGGAGCTAGGTGGGGGACAAGTCGAATTTAACTATGGTTGCTAAAAATTGCTCACGCCGAGTGACGTCGGACCAGGGTGTGTCTCGTTATCAAATCACATTGTATAGTCCATCCTGGCTGCCAGACCTCTTCAGTCTGATTCAGGAGACGAAATCATCGTATTAAAGAGTCCGGGGACGTCCCCTCGCCTCTTCATCAGAACATGTTGCCGTGTCCGTTTCACGGCCTACCAAGATAAGCCAGATCATCTGATGAAAATGTGCCGCCTCCACAAAACTCACCGCATCGTCCATAGCCTGTGGGTAAGCCTCTGGGACAAAGTCCATAACTGACGCCAAATGTGAATCAAATCCAACTTGAATCAAACTAAGGATAAAGGAACTAACCATAGCCTGAACAAACTCCATAGGAGCAGTAATCCATGAAAACGTCGATGAAAATCAACAAACGAGAACAAAATGAGACAGATTTAGATTAGTGCAGTGAGCTGGTAACGATGAGTGACGTGACGTAAACTGAGGATACGTCACCGGACGTGGTTTTGTTGAGATATAATCGATGGCTTGATTGTGTGTGAATATTTATAATAGATGCCAGCTAGAGATACTATTGGGCGATGACACAGATTTCCATCTGCATCGTGTACGATTGAACAGAAGAGAGCTTGAGAAGAGACAGGGGGGGAAGGCCTGCCTGCGAATGTATGGATATATGCGCATTTTAAAGGGAGAAATGAATATTGATGATGTGGCGACCACTTATATAGGGCGATATACATGCATACCTCAATACCTTGAAGGAAACGAAATAAAAAGGAAATAGATCCATATATAATGCAAAGAGATTCATAAAAATAATAGTAACAATAATAATAATAATAATTATTGTTGTTTGTGATGAGGAGGATGATGATGATGATGATAGTGCTGGTGGTGACGACGACCATATTGCAAACGTGGCTAACTAAGGATAACAATTAATGATAATGATGATAATAACAGAATCCAATCCTAGATAATGAAAATGGGAAGAGAGAATGGCAAAGATAAGGGTTGAAGCAACTCGAAGAAGAACAAGGAATAAAAACGCTACTTTTTGTCGTTGATATTTTTTGAACGAAAGAAAAATCGTGTTAAAGTCATTATTTGCGTGATTCCTAGGTATTATAAATCTTAGAGATAGTTACAAGAATTATAGGGACAATAACAACAATAATACTAACATAAAATTCAGCCACAGAACTCGCACATCATCAGAAAACTTAGGGTGATTCAACGTGTACTCGAAGTTGTAGAATTGATTTGTTCACAATATTGCCCATTTATATGAGAGCAGTGTACACATGTCGATAAACTTCTTCAACAAGTAACGTTATATTGTGATTTGCTTAGCATAGCAGGAAATCATAGCGTTCGGTACGATGTTAGGGTAAAAGTTGAATACCAACTTTGCATGGACTCATTGCATTATGCCATACGCCGTCACGAGCAGTACAGTAGCACAGAGAAAAAGATAGCTGGCATCGAGCGTGGGCATGCGTCAGTCTATTCAACTCGATTTGCCAGTGCGAGTTCCGGTGCGATACGGTACGTTTCACGTGGCCCAGTGGAAGTCAATTTATAAATATGCGACTCCGGGAGACTTAAGTTGATTGCTCGGCCCGGTCCACTCCGTTCAAGGAGTCCACCGCTCATTTAAGCGTGGTTGAATTTCGGCCGGTCGATTGATGCAGCAAATAATGAATCGCACGGGAGTCAGCAATACCATTTTGAATTATATAATAGATGATTATGGGCTCAATCCTGTACGTTGCGAATACTCGAATGAGAGAGAGAGCGTAGGGGAGACGGAAGAGAAAATCTCGGACGAACTTTCAATCAGCCGAGGCACAACCTCGACAGTGTAGTATCGGAGGTCTTCGATCGGGACATAATTTGTCGTCAACTCAGGGGTAACACATGAAAAGTTCACGACGAAGGGGTAGTTTCAAATTTTATCATTTGAAGATTGCTACTAGACAAAAATGGGTTCTCGAAAGGTTATAAAGACAAAATATTTTCAGAAGCTGGCAGAATGGAGAGCGTAGAGTTGGCCTTCGGGGCTTAGGATTTTTCCTGATCGCCCTAGAAAAACCAACATGAGATTGACCTCGATTTTAATCGACAAATCATTTACAGTCGAGCTTATTATCATGATCTATTTTCGGCAGCTTTCGCAGATCTTGAACCATCGATTCCCTGTGATCAATAATCCTTTGTGCACGTTTGATTCGTGGCCTGCTCTCATTCCCAAGCGGACCCTGTCTGCCGTTAAGCACAGTAAGGTGGCAATTGATAAAAATGTGAGAGTCGATAATGATCACTTCCCTTACCCCAACTGTAGAAATCTATATCCTACACGACTCCTATTTACTAGATCTACTTTTGGAACGACGCTATCCCTTGTGGGTAGAGAGATAGAGCTCGTGATTTCTGTGTCGAGATTTCCTTCACTTCAGTAGTATTCCATGGTAATTCCCCAATGCATCATGAATGTAATAACGTGTCTCTCCCTTCTTTCTCTCTATTTCTCCTTCAAATACGGCGTCTCATGAGAAATTCCCGCAGCGCGAGGAACCAGAAAGGTAACTAGGGCGCTGTTCAGATAATTTATGAGGGAAATGATACGTTCGTCTTGTGTGAGAAGTCACGTCCAGAGGACACATCCGACTTGCCGTCAGGACGGCAGCTCGGCAGGCTGCTGCTTGTTCCAAAAGGGGATGCCTTTGCCTACAACCGAAGAGGTGAGGTCCCCCTGAGGCCTCCAGGATCTTCGTTCATCGTAGCTTCCTCCATCCCGCTTTCTTTCGCTCGATGCAAGCATCGTCTCCGTCGTCATTCCTGCCAAATAAAATGACACGATCATCTCTTCTCGCAAATCACCGTACGCCCGTGTATCGCTGCCCAGGAGTTTGATATATATATATATATATATATATATATATCATATTCGTATAGTCCAACCACGTCTTCGAACAGTTGCCGGGCTCCTGAGGTCCTTTGGTGCCGAGATACCCGAACTTCCTGAGCTGAGCACCTTTCATCTCGTCTTTGCTCGTTCTCGCATTCGTGTCTCCGTTCATCTTTACCATAATCCGCAGTCCTGACGGGCGTAAGGCTGACTATCATGCAGGCTTGCCTTCCAGACAGCATAGCCACGAATCACTCAGCAAACCCCTCCACCACCCCTCAACATTCTTCTAACTTCGCTTCTGCTTTTTTGTTCTCCGATCATCGCACCCCACGTCTCTACTGTGTGTAGTGATCGCATAATTAAAGAGCTGTTAAAGCAAAGCATACAACGTTCGGTGGGGATTAGCTAGCTCCACTGAGGATCAGATCAGGAAGAAAGAAAGGCTAAGGATTTGGTTTGAATAAAAACACCGACTAAACGTAACGAATGCCGGGTGAAAACGACCTAAGGTTTAAGGTTTAAAGATTTAGGGATCGAAGGAAAAACAAAGTTGTGGGAAGACCTGCTTGTCTGGCCAGCTGAAAGAGGAACGCATTGGCTATCTCACTTAAGTCTAATTCACGCGTCTGAGGATTAGACGTGTTTATGACGAGAGGGAGAAGGAGGGAGGTGGTCGGGGGTGTTACAGGCGTGTCGCACAAGGAATCATATAAAGAAATGCGTGGGATCATTTCACATTATACTCGCATATCAGGTCAACACCTGAGTGAACGGGCGGGTGTTCGTTCATAGACTTCTATTCAACACCGTTGTTCAACGGTGGCTATATGGTCAAAATGATATCTCATGCATTATGATTCATTACCATTCGTTGCAAGACTCTATGGATAAATTCCTCTGTTTATTTAGTATATACAACTTCAGCCATGCAATAATTAGAGAATTAGTTGGGGACAGGCATTAGGGTGTCAGGCCGTCATTGTCCCGAGGGAGGCGATGACATTGCCTCTCTCCCTCTGAACAGCGAGGGAAAGGAGTTGCAGAAGGAAAGATCATTCGCGATATAAGAACGAACTTCTCTAAGGCAAAATGCTGATAAAGCATGGTTTCAAACAGGCCCTGGATGCATTATTTACACTTTGTAATCGCATATTGATTAATAGCAGTCGAAGGGGTGAATATAAGGAATAATATAGGAATTTCTTATCAAATATAAAGTATAGACTGTTACGTACCGACTGTAAAGCGAGTTTTATATATTTGATGAAATGAGTAAGTACCTGAGACCCGCAGCAATAATCGTAAAGGTCAGGATATAGTTTGCATGATAAGCCACTCTCTGAGTTGTTCGAAAACCACCGTCTATATTTAGTGAGTCGACCCAAACGGTCGGGTACACGAATATTCCAAAACATGAATAGGAGACTGAGCAATATTTGATACAAGGAATATCCCTTGTCAGTATATTCAAGTCTCTATAGGCTTGTAACCTAATTTTGCGACGGGATTTATCTATTCCTTGCCTCCGTAGAAATATGAATTATCTTGCACGCCAACTCCATTCGGTAAAGCCATTCAGATATATATCATTGCCTTCTAGACGTATTCGAATTTACCTAGAAAAAGAAGCGCTCGATTGGTGATCCAAACGGCTCAGATCCCACCACATCTGCCTTAAAATGATTCATCTCCTCTTTGAGCTTGACCTGATGGGACGGCACGTTCGCCCGGTCTGAACCCCTAAATGCAAATGCAAAAAAAGCCGCACCACTTGAATTCTACAACAGTTTGCCTACTGCATTTGCCCGTTTTCTGTAAAAAAAAATGCAGACGGTACTTCGTTGGCCTTTCGCGGAACTTCGTAAAACATTTACTATCTAGATTTTTGTGGAAGTCGTCAATTTACGTTTAGGGACCAGAATACTATATATAGTCGTAGTGCGATCGTCTTTTGAGTCATAAGCAGTCCGGGGGTGCTAGTCCTGTCCATTGCCTTGAATCGGAAATGAAGAAAATGTGGATATCTCTAGAAGATTCTCCTATGTTGTATTGTACATCGATTTTCCCGACGAGGCCGAGCTTTATTGAGTTTTAATACTCCTCGTCTTCATTGCGAGTCAATGTTTCCCGGCTCTCGGCTGGGAGATCTGACCGAATCCCTACAGAACCGAAGACAGAGCAATCTCAATCGACTCTGGTCCCTCGAGTCGAGAAATTAATAATGATATCAACGTTTGTTAACGCCGAGAAGGGTCACGCAGAAATCGGGATGGCCTACGAGCGTTCATCAGTTCGATATATTGTTATTATACAGGTGTAGGATTTTTGTCCGAACTCATGACTGGAAATAGACTTTCACGTTTTGGACGCATGAAAATCACTGAATTATACAGCTATAACCTAGAAGTTAAATAGAACAAATCTAAATAGCTACCGGAAAAAAACCGTTCCGAGAAGGTCCACTGGTGTCACAACTTGCTAATCACGTGAATCATCGACGTATAACAACCGATACACTTGCGTAACAAGACTAATCTTACATACCTAACTCTTGCTGTCTAGTCTATTTCAGTGATCACGGTCAGAAGGGTCCCAAAATTATCTTTTATCTCCCACACAACCTCTTCAGCTCGTGATGAGCTTTTGTCAATTGGTTTGTCGTACTCCTCGGAACAATCGTAGACACCGTTCGGATGAGTCACTGACGACACAGTTTCAACCGCTGATCCCCATAACCGGACATGTTCACGAACGCCTCACAATGTCCTCGTCGCATTGGGGCCATGAGTTCCGTGGGAGACAGAACGGTACCCTTCACTGCTTACAGTGACACTTTCATAGACGACGCTCGTTGAGTTCGGAAACTCAACGTGCCTCATCGCCTGTCATCTGCCGACAGCTGCCTCACTGCATTTCCAAGTTTTATTCGTTGGAATCATTGGCTCGACAGTTCTGACAGCTCTGTCACTCGCTCAGTATCGTTTCAATTACTCAGCGTGCGTTCACGACAATCATTTCGATCGTTGTCAAAGGAAGCTGCGGATGTCGACCTCGACTGGTGCCATAGCCAGCCAGCGGAATGGAGATGAGAAGGAACTACAATATTATATAGCATCATCGTGATACATCGGGTATCGAATTGGCGTGACTGTATTGCCACAAACCTAGAAATTATTTAACCAATCACCTTATTGCACGTATGGTGTCGTGTCTGTGGAGTGCCCATGCAATTCACCCTGGTGGCGTGCCTCCCATGGCTGTCGTTGGGGATCGGAGTTGGAATATACATATATATATATATAGATATATGTTCACATGGCTCACGTGCCCGTAACCCACATATTGTTGACGTTTATTTCACAGTTGCAGATACTGCAACCAGTAAATTACAAATCTAACACACACGTAAATACTTGACAGTATTCTTGTCATGGAGGTGCGTATGCCTCGCGTCTTTTTTTAGCCGTGAGACAATACAACTAAGAGGAGTAAGAGATGCAGCGAGCTCAGATGAAATGAGGTATGTACATATTTCTAACTAAATATTTCAGCTACCATTTTCAAGCTCGTTTACAAATCGTCGTTTTCCAACACGGCGCACATCATAGGGCCCATTCGATGCGCATCCGCGAGCCTCATCCCTGCGGGCGGGCTGTTTCTATGAAGAACACAATTCCCGTGAACAGATCCAAAGAAAGGCTAGCACAAGAAAGAACTTCTAAAGACCAAAGAAGGGAAGAAGCATTTAAAAGCGCAACGAGACACTATTCCCCTGCGGCAGGCTCTGTTCCCATGTCGCACCCTACAACGATGTTGTTCCAGACGCGGTCATGTCGTTCGGTGCTGCTGCTGCTGCCTCGGATGTACACTTTTTCTCCGGACGCGCGTCGGAATAGCCCCCCCCCACGTCGATTTCTACCGCTGTTGCCGCTACCGACAGCTACTGCCGACATCGCTACAGCGACTAGCACCTCTGGTTCCCGATAATTTCGAAAATCGATTGGTCCTTGATACCGGCGCCGGTGGAGGATGTGCCGGGGTGGTGCCGGTGCCGATGGTCGTTGTGTAGAGGAGAGTCCAGAAAACGGCGAGAGTACGACGCTACCAGAACAACGCAAGGACGACGAAGAGCAGCGGCAGCAGCAGAGTCTCGAGCGAAAAATATTCCTCCGGCCACCTCCAAGTAGCCCCTCCAAGCAGCCGCTCCTCATCGAGGGATACAGCTGTGAGGTACGCTAGTGCAAGTGGTTAGCACGGATAACGTCCACTGGCAGGCTGAGCAAACGATACTAGTCGCGGCAGGGCTACCGAAGCCGACGAAGACCGAACGGAGAAAAGAGGAACACCAAGATGATGGATGTCGAAAGGGCATCGTGGGATTGCTGGCAATTTGTTCTCTTCAGGACTAAACGTTGTCTCTAGGTTACCTGTCGATGACGGGACTGGCCGGGTGGGCGGGCTTCCCTTCTGTCGGCAAAGGGTAGAAGAGTGCAAGGAGCCTCCGGATGCTCCCGATGTTCCAGATGTTGGTGCAGTTCCCCTGCCGTAAGGCGATATGGTAGGAAGACACTCACGACAAGAGGGTCGAGGTAAGGGCTAGGGTGAAGGTAATCGGCAGAACCCGAACAGCAGAAGATTGGCTACAATTAATAGTGGATGAATTAGTGACAGACTTTACAGTTCTCTGGCTTTCATGGGGGTAATGATGATGATTATGGCAGGAACGTATCGTTGATGGCTTGCAAAGTTTGTTTCAAGAGACAGCAAAATTGACAGCTTTTCTATAACATAAAGATTGATTGTGGTGCAGTCCGTTTTGTTTCTGTTGGCCGTCTGCTTTCTGTCGTTCTCGAAGACGAAGGCTTATGATTAGTGGTACGGTTTCTTTGGATTTGGGGAAATATTCCATCACACTATGTCCCACCACATAGTCACTGAGCGTTATATTAAGCTGGTCCTGCTGTACAGCCAGCTGCCCGATTACTGAATAAAGTTTCTTTCAAGTTGATCATCCTGTTTAAACCTCTATTTGAGCTGATAGGATAGCATGCAAAAATACACCACACTCATTAGAGTCTGCATTCTTACCGCATTAATTTCGTGCATTTGCTATACTGGCAATTGGAAATCACAAATAGGCTTCCTGGAAGAGCTATCCGTTACAACGTCGAAAACTGACGACTAGCAAAAAAAATCAGAAGGATTCAATCGACTCAGCAAAATTGCTGCCTGAAATAGAAAACTCTGCGTCACATTCAATTATCGTAGGCATTAAAAACGTCGAAGCCTCAATCAGTGTACTGCAGCTTTTTTCAAGTCAGCTGTTGAACATTCCTTTGAATTTCAATGATCTCGAAATCTTCAACTTGGAATATTGTTACAAAATAGAAACACTGTCCCTGCAAACATATGATCAGCTAGTCTTGTAGAGTAGATATAAAAGCTTAAGAAAAACACTAGGTCACGCCAATCTCTTGACTCTTGTCTTTCTCGATTGCCCCAAAGATTGCTCTCATTATAAGTAGTTGCTATGAGCGAGCAAAGACTATATGTCCGCAACTTTAATCAGCCACTAACTAGCCTTCTATGGTACAGCATCTAATCTGCCCATTTATTGCACAAGTACCTACAGTATCTCAGCCTAGAGCATAAGTAGAATCTCCTTTCCGCGTAAATGTTAATACACTTTAAAAAGTAACACACAAAATCTATTTTTTAAACTCTATTCCATTTATTTGTATCGACTTCACTCCATATATTATACAAGTGGAAATAAAGGTACGCCAATGGATTTTGGAAAATCGGTAGATTTAGATATATGTATCAGAATTAGTTTAAATTCGCACTCTCGGCGCATTGGCAATCTGCAGGTTCGTCTGACGAGGGTCGAGTGTCGAGCTGACTGTGGCCTGTAGCTGTGTCAGAACCTGCGCAATCTGGGCGTTCAGCGAATCACGCAAGGCGGTCTTGAGTGTGTTAAGGACGGCTGCGAGATCTGGCTGGCCATTGTTCTGGTTAATGGGAACCACAAGGGGCTGATTGGCGGCCGGAAGAGCAATTACAGGAGGAGTGGCTGCAGGAGCGTTGCCGGGCAACGAAATCGTCTTGTTTATGTCGAGCGATAGGCCCGGCAGGCCGGCTGCTGCGCCACCGTGAGGATGTTGCGTATGATTATGAAGAGCCCCGAAGGCCAATGCGTTTACTCCGAAGTCGCACAGGGATGCGCAGATGGCGATGATCACAAAGCAATGCATGTTGATGATCTCGGGTTTGGTTCGGATTGAGTCACAAACCAGAACGTTTTGTTCAGAGACTTCTTCAGGGCCTAAGCGGTAGATGATCTCGAAGCAGTAGACGACTGTACGTGGTCAAACTCCGAAGCGAATGTGACACTTCACTAACTTGGTCCCGTTTTTATGTGATTCTCTGTGACGAGCTCTTGCCCTCTCTTAGCGAGGAGACTGAGTGAGGTTGAGGGCACCTGGTATTGGGGTTAAAGTCGAGATACGATTTTACTGCTCTCCTGTAAGCCCCGATAGATCTGGCGATTTTGTGTGTAGAAGAGATTGTCGACCACAGGAAGACACGTACGAGCTTGTTATGGCTTCTGTCATATTCCAACCGTAGAGAGAGTGATGTTAAAAGCTATACAGACAATGCACGGTCTTCTAAAGAGGGCGAATTGAACATTAGAGACAAAAAACAAATAGCTTAACTTATAATTTGTTTCTGTTTCAATTATTATATTTATAATTTCTATTTAATGACTGCGTGGTATCTGATGTTCCTTCGAGGCAACGGTGTAAAGGGGCCCAGGTGAAATGCTACAAACCACGACTCCAGAATGTGGCAGCGCCCACTAAAGAAAGCCGCCATACAATGTGTGGCGGCTTCATTTATTGTTCAAAATCTAAAAAAAATTCTTTTTGGCAGAGAATGAACGGCATATTTACGAGGTGCTGCCCTAATTTCTAGGTATTGTAACATGCACGCATGAAGTCTACGGAGATTAACGCCTCGTTACCGGACGATGCGATTCCTCTTCATTTGGCGATTTCTGTATGCTAACTGCTTTGTGTCTGATCTTGCTAGCCATAACACGGATTGCCACGCCATGCTCCACTGATATCGAGAAGCGTATTGTGCATTTGAACTGTGTTGTTTACATGAAACAGGTTACAGCTAAAGCACAGTGATGTCGTTTATGTACGCATATTGACATTTCATGCGTTATCGCGCTTATATAAATATTCTAATATCGGGCAACATTCAAACTAATCCGTGAATGTTACGTTCACTGTAGTCATCTGTAGTCATGGCGTTTTTCCAGCGTCTTACCACTCTTAGAAAAGCAGACTTCTCAAGGAGCTCGTTGAAACTAATGTTCTGCCTGACTTTGAACGGGACAAGGGCCTCGGATGCCCCTGGTAAATGATCGCCAAGTGCGGTGTGTTAGGTTGAACAGGGCCACCCGTTCTCGTGCACAATCCTTTGGGCCGTCGCCAAAAACCAGAAACACTGCTAGCTCATGCGATGATCCATTCCCGTTAAAAAAGAAAGAGCTCCGGAACGGAAAACTCCAGCTTGGGGAGATATCACTGGATCGTTGTGCATGTAAGGCACAGCGCAATCTGCATGCGTTTCTTGTTAGTTTAAAAGTACCATTCTAATGATTATAAGTGAGATCACAGAATAGTGGGGAACGACTTGATCTCATTTAACTCAAATCAATAACGCATGTTTATTAACGAAGCGCTAATTATAACTGAAACAGCAATAATAAAGAAACAGGACGATAAGATCACTCACAGATAACGATGCAAAGTGGTGTAAATTAACAGACCATATTTATAGATGATGAACTAACTTGTTCGAACCGAATGCCAGCCACAGTCGTGCGACTTAGGTAAATCCTGTCAAGGGAATATTGGAACCGGAGAAATGTGTAGCGATTCCAAAATGTACGTCTCTAGATGGCGGCATTAATACACATCATACAGGAGCTCGGTTCGGCCACGTAGAACTGCTTGACCTCATTGAACTCCAATCCAAGTCACGAGCTGTCTCGGTAAGTCCGTTGCACTGAAATATATCACCAGAGCCGTGTATGCAAAGTATCAATGGTTCGTGAGTTTGCAACATATACCATGGCTAAAAAATGGCTGATAGAACCACATTTCGCTGATAGAACCGAACCCTTGAGAAGGCTTCTTAGACAAGGTGTACCATTTCAGTGGGGTCCTGAACAGCAGACTGCCTTTGAGGACACGAAACGACAAATTAAAAATGCTATTCCCCTGGCCATCTTTGATCCTTCACTTGAAACAATCGTGGCCACAGATGCTTCCGATTATGGTCTCGGCGCCGTACTGTTACAACGGTGTAGGGATCGGGAACTCCCAGTGGCATATGCATCATGTGTCCTCGATAGTGCCCAACGTAATTATTCAGCTGGTGAAAAAGAAGCACTTGCATGTGTTTTCGCTATTGAGAAATGGCACATTTTTCTGTGGGGGCGACGATTTGTTTTGCGAACAGATCATCAGGCTTTAGTAGCGTTATTGGGTTCTTCTGGAACTGGCCGCAAATCGATGAGAATGGCTAGGTGGGTAGAGCGTATACGTCCATACAATTATTCAGTTGAATACCGGTCAGGAGCAAGTAATTGCGTTCCAGACATGCTGTCGAGACTGCCCATACCTGAGATATTCATTCTTAATGACCAAAATGAAGAGGATTTGGTCGTTGCCACCATTTTAGAAGAACTGAAACCTATGGAATGGGACGCCATTGCCGTTGAAAGTCATAACGATGAGGACTTGCGGAAGATTATAGGCCAGCTATGTCAGAGAACTCGACCGGAAGAAGTATCGTCAACATGGCGTCCGATTTTCCAGGAGTTGTCTGTTGTTGATGGAGTTATACTTCGTGGAAGGCAGGTCGTATTACCTTCAGCTCTGCGTCCCAAGGCTGTTCATTTGGCTCATTCTGATGCTCATCAAGGTATTGTTCGTACAAAGCAACGCTTGCGAGGTCAATTTTGGTGGCCTGCCATGGACAAACAAATAGAAGAAATTGTGAGTGAGTGTAGCGTTTGTAATAATTTGGATAAGACAGCTCAAGCAGTCCCAGCTCCTATGATTCCAGTAAACTTGCCTTCTGGACCTTGGCAAAAGGTAGCCATTGACATCAGAGGCCCTGACAACTCGATTCCAGCTCATGGTCGATTTCAGATTGTGCTGGTGGATTATTTCTCTAAATGGGTAGAAGTTGAATTCGTACCAGAAGTTTCAACTAACCGTATTCTCGGTTTTCTTCGGAGAATATTTGCCAGAGAGGGGAACCCACAGTCTTTAGTGTCCGATAATGGCGTGCAATTTACAAGTCATTATTTCCAACAGTTTTTGGATTCTCGTGGAATTAAACATCATCGTACGGCTGTATACCATCCGCAGGCCAATGGTTTGGTGGAACGTTTCAATCGTACGTTAGGTGGATTCATTCAAACCGCGAAGATAGTTGCTCGTGATGATATCGAACTGCGTGTAATCGAGATGGTAGCTGCATATAACGCTACACCTCACGCCACCACTGGTAAAACACCGTCCGAACTTATTCATGGGCGTATTATGCGTTCGAACCTTACTGTGTTGTCACCCAAGAAAGTCACTATGGGGGGGAGAAAATGGAGGAAATATATTAAAGAGAAACAAATGCGGCAGAAACAATACTCTGACAAACGTCGGGCGGTTAAAAATAGGTCATTTAAGCCTGGAGATTGGGTTAGGATTAGAAAACCCGGAATAGTCGCAAAGACTGAATCTAAATACTCATCACCAGTGCGTATCGTAAGGCGTCTTGGCCCGTCCACCTTTTTGACCAGTGATTCTCGCAAGTGGAATATTGCTCGTCTTGCTCCTGCTACCATGCCTACCACTGTACCTTTGTTATCCGATAATAATCAAGATTTCCTTGACTTTGGATGGGGACCTGGGTTATGCATATATGAACAAGAAAAACCACAGCAGAACCCTCAATCAACCTTCGCACAACAAAACGAAGAGAATATTAATTTTGATAGTCAACAACTACCTTCACCACAGCAACCGAATGACCAACACACAGTGGACGAATCCGATCAAATTAATGTACCTCAACAGGGAATCCGAAATTCACGAACACCATCATCGTCAGTTAGACGATCTATTGAATTTCCTCGTAGACCTCAGAAAAGAGTTATTTCAGAAACTGATTTATCTTTGTTACAGGAACCACTGGGGCGGGGAAATAGAAATAGGCGACGTCCTCATTGGATGAAAGATTATGTAGTTGAATTGGGAAATGAGGATGACAGTGTTGTTCTGGAGAATGTCGAAATGCCTACTCAAATTGAGTCAGATGATAGCGATGCCTCGGATTTATAGGGAGGAAGAATGTAGTGTCGTTAACCAACGTTATGGTTATCCGAACATCATCATGTCGTTCCGTCGTTTAAGTGTTCCTGTGAGTGGTGTTCGAAATAAAGAATCATTCAGTCCCGCAGTCACACTCAGTGAACATGGTCGTATTCAATGAGACTGAACAACATAGGCAGATATAACACCTAGTAAATTTATCAGAACACGGTTCGTCTTGGCTTTGTCAGAAATTTTGAGCGTCGGTGATATCATCAGAGCGGTATCAGAGAATCCGAGTCATACTATGACGGCATTTTACCATTATGGTTACGTATGTTATATACTTTTTTGCAATTGCGGCCATGCAAGTTCAGAAAATCTCATTAAGTTGGTGACGAATGGAACACGGTCCTCCATTAGATTGTGTGCCCATGCTCTCTCTATAGCTTACATGATGCCGCTATCATCAGACTCTACAAGACACTGCAAAGAAACGGGTCTATACAGGAGATGAACCAATTCAAATGCAACTTCTACATAGACGGGACCGTAGATCGACCACGAAATCGCCTTTAAAGGTCTCAGTTTCCGTGTAAAGAGGACGTGCCGATGTAGCTAATCGCGCATTCAATATGTTAGACGCAGGCCCTATTTCAACCACCAATTATCAGATAGTAACAATAATCAGTCTTGAATATGTTCAATTGGAATATTGAACATATTCAAGACTGATTATTGAAATGCTGCCCCTCTTACATAGAAATGCTGTCCCTGCAAATAAATGCTCAGCTAGTCCTGCATGACTCGAATGTGGTGCGAACAATTGATGGAGTAGGAATAAAATAATCTAACACGCGAAATGCTTTTTTAAACTCTACAACGTTTATTTGTATCGACTTCACTCTACATATTACACATCGTAAAATAGATCTACGCCAAGAGTGTTCAGAAAGCTGATGAATTTAGAGTAGTATTCGTTTAATTTTGGACTCTCGGCGCATTGGCAAGCTGCAGATTCGTCTGACGAGGGTCAAGTGTCGAGCTGACCGTAGCCTGTAGCTGTGTCAGAACCTGCGCAATCTGGGCATTCAGCGAATCACGCAAGGCGGTCTTGAGTGTGTTAAGGACAGATGCGATATCTGGCTGGCCATTGTTCTGGTTGATGGGAACCACAAGGAGCTGATTGGCGACCGGAGGAGCAGCTACAGGAGGAGTGGCTGCAGGAGCGTTGCCGGGCAACGAAATCGTCTTGTTTATGTCGAGCGATAGGCCCGGCAGGCCGGCTGCTGCGCCACCATGAGGATGTTGCGTGTGATTATGAAGAGCCCCGATGGCCAATGCGTTTACTCCGAACTCGCACAGGGATGCGCAGATGGCGATGATCACAAAGCAACGCATGTTGATGATCTCGGGTTTGGTTCGGATTGAGTCACAAACTAAAACACTCTGTTAAGAGACTTCTTCACGGCCTAAGCGGTAGATGATCTCGAAGCAGTAGACGACTGTACGTGGTCAAACTCCGAAGCGAATGTGACACTTCTCTAACTTGGCCCCGTTTTTATGTGATTCTCTGTGACGAGCTCTTGCCCTCTCTTAGCGAGGAGACTGAATGAGGTTGAGGGCACCTGGTATTGGGGTTAGAGTCGAGATACGATTTTACTGCTCTCCTGTAAGCCCCGATAGATCTGGCGATTTCGTGTGTAGAAGAGATTGTCGACCACAGGCAGATACGTACGAGTTCCTTATGGCTTCTATCATATTCCAACCGTAGAGAGAGTGATGTTAAAAGCTATACAGACAATGCACGGTCTTCTAAAGAAGGCGAATTGAACATTAGAGGCAAACAAAACAAATAGCTTGACGTATCATTTGTTTTTATTTCAATTATTTTGTTTATAATATCTATTTTATTTAGACATTAAATAATTATTTCGATCTGCAATATACCGTCGCAACAAATAAATACACTCACGATAAAGGGTTGGCGAAAAACGATTGACGTCGTACATAGACGCTCAAAATACACACAGAAATATTCAGTAACTTACAGACTAGCCTGTGAACATGATGGCATTATTCTGGTTAGGAAATATTGCGGTTTGGATACTAAGATACACTCCCAGTTCCAGATTAACCGTATACTAGTCCACACGAAATTAAAGGTTCATTGACAAGCAGAGGAGAGAGACATCCGAAATATCGTTTATACCATTGGCGACAAAGAGTTAAAGAAAGTTTCATAATTAATTGCTCACAATATGATATGCAATAGTAATATTTTTGGCCACGCTTAAGGATTGGGGAGGTGAGGCCTCCTTGTTCTAGGTATTCTATTAAGAATATATTTAGAGGAAGGTGTTTTTAGATGTATTTCACAGTCAGAGGGTTAGATTGTCACATACTTTTATAATTTAATAGATATATATATACGATAAACGCTATATGATATGCTCACGTTGTTGAGAGCATATTAAGGACACAAGTGAGCATATCATATAGCGTTAGTCGTATATATATTCATTCAATTATAAAAGTCTGTGACAATCTAACCTACTGAACCGTTCCAATATCGTAGGCCAGAAATAAACATTGGTCTCGTGGCTTCTCCGAGTGGTTGGTCCGGATAGTCAGATATAAAAGAAGAGCGATTGGAAATGACAACATTTCATTTCTTCCAAGGAGTATACATTATACGCTAACGGATGTAGAAGCTAAAGAACGCTCACGGTGAAATCATGAGCTCTTGGTAAAGACAGCCCTAAGGAATCCGAAAAACACTACGAATAGCGACAGTGATTTCGAATAGATTTAGACATTATAAATGTGTGCTATAATTCCTAGCGAAAACCAATGGTAAGGAGTGCCAACAAGATCTACTTTTGGTTGTTCTATTTTTGTCGAATTTCTCCCAATTCTTTCAGGGAACAACTAATTTTGTTCCTACAAGATGTCGCATATCAACGTCCCATGCTTTCGACACTACAACTTTTGCACATAACCCCAGTTGCTTCGTAATATTCTAATGGGATGAGAAAATCAGCAATTGACAAAGCAATTAAAACAAAAGAATAGTTCCGCCCAATGTAATCTCCTCAGGCATGACGCCCTATCTCACAAGCATCATTTGTCAATATTGTTGAACACAAATCTAAAGAGCTTATTTTTGACACTTAGGCCAATGAATCCCCTAACATCGTAAAAGTTGTTCCTGTACAGCAGAAATCTGTCCACCAAATATACCTCAGCGATCTTGGGATTTTCAACTTGGAATATTGTTACAAACTAAAAACACTGTCCCTGCAAACATATGATCAGCTAGTCTTGTAGAGTAGACATAGGAGCTTAACAAAACCACTAGGTCACGCCAATCTCTTGACTCTTGTCTTTCTCGATCGCCCAAAAGATTTCTCTCATTATAAGTGGTTTCTATGAGCGAGCAAAGACTGTATGTCCGCAACTTTAATCAGTCACTAACTAGCCTTCTATAGTGCAGCATCTAATCTGCCCATTTATTGTACAAGTACCTACAATATCTCAGCCTAGAGCATAAGTAGAATCTCCTTTGTGCATGAATGTTATTACATTTTAAAAAGTAACACACGAAATGTATTTTTTAAACTCTATTTAATTTATTGATATCGACTTCACTCCATATATTATACAAGTGGAAATAAGCGTACGCCAATGGATTTTGGAAAATCGGTAGATTTAGATATATGTATCAGAATTTGTTTAAATTCAGACTCTCGGCGCATTGGCAATCTGGAGATTCGTCTGGCGAGGGTCGAGTGTTGAGCTGACCGTGGCCTGTAGCTGTGTCAGAGCTTGAGCAATTTGAGCATTCAGCGAATCTCGCAAGGCGGTCTTGAGTGTGTTAAGGACGGCTGCGAGATCTGGCTGGCCATTGTTTTGGTTGACGGGAACCACAAGGGGCTGATTGGCGGCCGGAGGAGCAGCTACAGGAGGAGTGGCTGCAGGAGCGTTGCCGGGCAACGAAATCGTCTTGTGTATGTCGAGCGACAGGCTCGGCAGGCCGGCTGCTGCGCCACCATGAGGATGTTGCGTATGATTATGAAGAGCCCCGAAGGCCAATGCGTTTACTCCGAAGTCGCACAGGGATGCGCAGATGGCGATGATCACAAAGCAATGCATGTTGATGATCTCGGGTTTGGTTCGGATTGAGTCACAAACCAGAACGTTTTGTTCAGAGACTTCTTCAGGGCCTAAGCGGTAGATGATCTCGAAGCAGTAGACGACTGTACGTGGTCAAACTCCGAAGCGAATGTGACACTCCACTAACTTGGCCCCGTTTTTATGTGATTCTCTGTGACGAGGTCTTGCCCTCTCATAGCGAGGAGACTAAATGAGGTTGAGGGCACCTGGTATTGGGGTTAGAGTCGAGATACGATTTTACTGCTCTCCTGTAAGCCCCGATAGATCTGGCGATTTTGTGTGTAAGAGAGATTGTCGACCACAGGCAGATATGTACGAGTTCCTTATGGCTTCTATCATATTCCAACCGTAGAGAGAGTGATGTTAAAAGCTATACAGACAATGCACGGTCTTTAAAGAGGGCGAATTGAACATTAGAGACAAAAAACAAATAGCTTGACGTATAATTTGTTTTTTATTTCAATGATTTTGTTTATAATATATTTTATTTAGACATTAAAAAATTATTTCGATCTGCAATATACCGTCGCAACAAATAAATACACTCACGATAAAGGGTTGAGATTGAGGGCACCTGGTATTGGGGTTAGACTCGAGATACGATTTTACTGCCCTCCTGTAAACCCCAATAGATGTAATGATATAGTGTGCATGAGAGATTGTCGAGTAAGATCTTGTATTTTGTGACTCCGTCTTCTGGATCCACTTATTTTTCTACATTTCGATCGATGGTGAGTACATGGTGAAATATATGGCCAGAGTATCAATGCTTACGTTTTGATACTTCGGAATTTTGACGAGGTCCATCACGATTGTGTGCCATGTGCTGTACGTCTGGTTTGCAGGCCTTTCAGTGCATGGTGCCAGTCAACCTCTATCAGATGTTGTATAATTTCATCATAATAGGCTTTCGAAGTCAAGATTGTCTATTTCTTCCTTCTCACGTACTTTGGTTATTGGGACAAATAGTATGCCTAGGCGGTCCGACTGTACCAGACCGAGGAAAATCTTGATATTGACTGTGCATGTCATTTCCTCGAAGCACCGTACCAGGTGGGCTAGAGATAGTTGGTCGAGTGTACATAACCATTTACCTGCTGATTCAAGCTACAGCGAAAGAGTACGTCAACTCTGATTGGTTAACTGCGGCAGCGTTCTGTGTAGCGCTCGGAAACCTAGTGTATCCAGCAAAATCACTTGTATAATCAATTAGCCCTATTTACCTTTGAAACCTTAGGTGGCCCCGACCCCCCCACTACCAATTTCTTCGAAGGGGTCTACCTTCGAGGAAATTGGGGTTTCCTCGAAGGGGTCTACCACAGGTTGGTTTGCGCCATCAGGACCTTTTCTTCTGCAGCGCCTTTCCCCCAGCTGTGCGACTGCTATTGCCTCCGTCGTAACCATGACGGCTTCGAGCTGACACCGTGTCCCCACTGCGCCACTAATTATTGAATGTATTAAAACACACAATAATATGAAATTAATTAACATAGAAGCTTCGATATCACAGATGCCAATCTCTGAAAGAACGCTGAGAAGATTCCACATGAATGTGAGTTTGACATCTGTCCTAAACGTCTCAACCTGGGGCGTCAAAAAACGTGTGTAAGCTCAACCATCACGAGAGTTAAGTAATTCTGATTCAAGAACTCCCCCCACAAATAAAGACGTACCAATGCGCTCAATGAGCATACGTCGAAGCACCTAGGTCAAACCCCAGAAATAAAGATTTGCAAAATACACAAACCGTCGATATTGAATTTAGACATGACTTCGCGTTAGTTTGAGTTGTGCATATGCCCTTGGTAGCTATAATGTACAGAACAGAGAGCTAATCATGTTAAGAATTTTTTTTAGTTGTAACGGTAAAGGAGAATAACATCCACAATTTCGCTTTCGTTATCGACAATAGAATAAATTAAGGAAATGAGAAGATCCTAATTTTCTTCTACAACGAATAAACATCATTTTCTGAACACTATCGATCATTCCTTATTTGATCGAACTCATTCAAACTGATGCGCTTCGAGATTTGCTTGGCTTTCGCTGGTAAAACTCATCTTGGCGCGTTCGACCCCAGTGTCGAATTCGCAGTGTGGAAAGGTTGTTCAAATACCGGGCAGTTACTAACATCTTCAAATGGTCGTCAGCGAAACTAGCAGTTGGCTGTCTTATGGATTGGTCGCCATCCGGCTGCACCTGGACTCACATCCCTGCGTTAAAGCAGTGTTCGCACAGAGAGGTCTGAAAGGGGCAGCAGAAGGGCTCAGCTACATGTAAACCCGATCAAAGTCCATAGAATCACATTAATCACACCATTTAGCGAGGAGAGAACTGGTGCCATATTAGTGGTCATATACTTGAAATTAGGCATTTGACCGGTCAAAGATCGAAAACACAGCTCGCTCCTCCTTTCTTCATTCTTAGAGGTCTTTTTGGCAAGTATAAATACTGCACTTCGATTCGGTCACAAATCAATGGAGCCAACTTTCATCTTCTGCTGCACGTTTTTGGAACTCAACGCCAAGATGACGAAAGCAAAAACTTTCACTTCGAATTTGGATATGCTTGCTGACCAGGCCTCACGAAGATTTGTGTGCAGCAAGTGCTCTAGACGTTTCCATTGGAAGCATCACTTGGATCGGCATGAGGTCATCCACCAAAATGTGATGCCATTCGCGTGCAGGTACTGCCCGCATAAATGCACGCGTATCGATGCGATCAAGGAGCATATGCGAACTCATGTGAGCGAGATACCAAATCTCTGCCACTACTGCCTCTATCCGGGGCAAGACGACCTGGATTACCTTAGGCATTATGGCCAAAATCACATATGGATGTGCGAGCATTGTGGAGAGATTTTGTCATCAAAAAAGCGGCTAGGTAACCACCGCGTCAAATGTCCAAATAAAGGTTCATAGGCTGCTACTAAGAGGAAGCGATGTTGTGGCGCCACTTCAGCAGCTTAGTGCAGCGCATGCATTATGAGAAACGCAGGCCCAATTTCAGGGCGACCGAAGGTGTATCTGTGGCCTGATTTGAGTTAATGGTCGAGTAGATCAACGGATAAGTGAGGATGGCATTGACGAACTGGCAACACAAAAGTTATCTGAACTCACTATATTCCCGACATAAACGAGATACTGTCTGAAGGTCTACTATGGGCTGAAGGCTCTTAGATGTATTGTTGGTGGCCTCTTTGTGGCGTGCTCATTTGCGCTGCCTACACCTTCGGGACGCAACTCTAACTTCAAAACAGTTCCTGTTCTGCTAGTGACACCGAAGCAAAAGCTACAATCTAACCGTGGACGGTTTTCTTGAGAACTATCGACGAAGTACTGGAAATGGCACAAGACCCCCGACTCCGTTACGAACTTCGCCATTTTGAGGCTCCTCAAAGGAATGAAGACTTTTGAATGTTACAATAAAAGTACCGTGCGTGTCATATGACGAATTCACGATGTTTTCTATCTATAGTTGTGCATGGTGTGTGGATAACTCTAAAATCGATGCAAACCGTTTAAAGCCCGTTACGTAGTAAACTATACAAGCTATATTTGCACTTAGGAAAGTATACTTACCGATAGAGTTTGTCAGGGCCGTAGTATTTGGGATATTATACATTTCATATCAGTTAATCATAAAGCAGACTGTCAAACTATTTATAGTCTATGTTAGTTTTCCAAAGGGCTATTTAACCTACCAAACTCTTTGCATATACACCATAGTAGTAAGTAGCTCTAAGGCCTTAGTGCCAGTCAAGGCCAGTGGCTGATTTATTACTTGAGAACTTTGGACGCTTCAAGCCTTCTAATAGTATGTGTCTTCCTGAAGGTGAAGTTATCCAATTCGTGGTTCAGCATCATTATCAGTGAGAAGTATAAAACCGAATTAAGCATATGAGCTACTGCTCTACATACATACAAATGTATGCATCATGATTTCGTCAGCCCGCGCCTTTTCGGAATCGTCTTTCTCGACATTTTTGTTTACATTATGATGTAACAAGAAACGTTCCACTCTCATGGGAGCAAGCTTTCATCGTAGGCGCTTTTCCGTAGGTGGCACAGCGAGATAGCGGTAGTTTAACCTGTTCCCCTCCGTCTACAGCAATACTCCGTATGTCGTTGTTTGGATAAATTTTGCGCCCCTTGTTTGTGCTTCTTTCGATATGTTTAACGGCTAAGACAGTGCATAAACATCTTAATTCAAATCTGACATCCAAATTGCAACATATAACTCTAAACAACATTTTGAAGAGGAGAAAATTGCGACAGAAGGTGAGAGAAAAAATATTATTATGACGAAAGACCACGAGGCGGATTTGGCTCCCGTTGCGGAATGTTCTGCACAATCGTTGTAAATACAAAAAGGTGCAAAGTGTATGCTAATATTCGGGAGATTGAGTTCACGAATCTAAAGGCAATTCTTCAGTAGTTATCAAACAAAATTTAACATTAATAAAACTAACTATAGCATTGACGTCCTGGTTTTCCTCATTTTTGTCAAACCTCGCTGTACCACTTTCCACATCTTCGGGTGTTGATCTCCCGTAACAGAGAGCCCGTTGCCATTTCCTTTACAACGAAAACCGCTTTGCATAGATTTTGCTTGTTAATTTTAGGAATAAGCTGTTTGGTGTAAAAATTGGCCTGGTTACGCGACTTCTTTTTGAACAAATAGTGTAAGCGTCAAAAAATTGTTTGATCCAAATATATGTATCGAACACATGTGGTTATTTTGATTAGTGCATAAAATATTTCCATAAGCGCGACGGATTACCGACAAGAAGGACTTCTATTTACGTTACTACACTTTAAAAAGTAACACACGAAATCTGTTTTTTAAACTCTATTTCATTTATTTGTATCGACTTCACTCCATATATTATACCAGTGGAAATAAGCGTACGCCAATGTATTTAGGAAATTGAGTATAAATAGATATATGTATCAGAATTAGTTTAAATTCGGACTCTCGGCGCGTTGGCAATCTGGAGATTCGTCTGACGAGGGTCGAGTGTTGAGCTGACTGTAGCCTGTAGTTGTGTCAGAGCTTGAGCAATTTGAGCATTTAGCGAATCTCTCAGGGCGGTCTTGAGTGTGTTAAGGACAGCTGCAAGATCTGGCTGGCCATTGTTCTGGTTAATGGGAACCACAAGGAGCTGATTGGCGACCGGAGGAGCAGCTACAGGAGGAGTGGCTGCAGGAGCGTTGCCGGGCAACGAAATCGTCTTGTGTATGTCGAGCGATAGGCCCGGCAGGCCGGCTGCTGCGCCACCCTGAGGATGTTGCGTATGATTATGAAGAGCCCCGAAGGCCAATGCGTTTACTCCGAAGTTGCACAGGGATGCGCAGATGGCGATGATCACAAAGCAATGCATGTTGATGATCTCGGGTTTGGTTCGGATTGAGTCACAAACCAGAACACTCCGTTCAGAGACTTCTTCAGGGCCTAAGCGGTAGATGATCTCGAAGCAGTAGACGACTGTACGTGGTCAAACTCCGAAGCGAATGTGACACTTCACTAACTTGGTCCCGTTTTTATGTGATTCTCTATGACGAGCTCTTGCCCTCGTTTCAAGGGGAAGGGGAATTGAATGAGGTTGAGGGCATCTGGCATGAGGTTTTGAGTCGCGATATGATTTTCGTTCTTTCCCGCAAACGCCTGTAGATCTGATGTGACTTAGTGAGTGTGAGAGATTGTCGACCACGAGCAGTACGAGTTCCTTATGGTATATTGCGCTTCTGTCATATTCCACTGTGGAGAATCCTGCCATAAACAACTCAGACAATGCATTATCAAGGGAAAATTTCATATAGAAGGAACAGAAGTGACTTGACCTTGAAGAACTTTGGCATTTTTGTTCAGGTGAAATATAATTTTTATTCAGGTCGCCTATATTCGCTTAATCGAAAAACGATGAACATCATGTACAGACGCTCAAAACAAACACGGAAAGCTTTACCAAATGGAGACTAGCCTGTGGACACGATGGACACGTTATTCTGGTAGGAAAACATCGTGGCTATTAGTTGCTTCTGAATACTAAGATACACTTCCAGTCCCAGATGAACCGTATACTAGTTCATTCGGCAATTCACTCGGATGTTCTTTGACCAGCAGAGAAAGTAGACTCCGAAATATCGCTTATATACTTGGAGGCAAAGAGTTATAGGAGATTTCACATACAACGTAAGTGAACGTCATGTTTGGTCAATTAACTGTGGCAGTGTTCTGAGGAGATCGAACTTGAATAGTAACTCCTATTCAAGTAATTGCCCCCTCACATAACCAAGTAGCCATGAGTTAAATGACCACAAACAAAAATAATTTGGTTAACTAAAGGAACTTCGAGAACGATCAAGAACAAGCTGACGTGTGGCCATTGTAATCAGAGACGCCCAAGATTCCCGTAAATAACATGCTCAGCAAAAAGAAGCGTTTGGTAAACGATCAGGGTAAATGTGCAAAGCTAAAGTTTTCGGGCTGACCCTCAGCCAACATTTAACGTCCACGGTACTCCTTTGAGCATTGCTTTGTAAGACGGACCCCTAGATGCAAATGTGCAAAACTGGAGGATCTCAACCGTTACAGAAGAGTACGAAGTGAATTTAAATTGGCAGGCCAACTTAGTACGAAATAATGGAAGTTGAATTCTTGTGCCCTATTCTCAATGCTGGTATTCCTCTATCTGTTTGTTTATCATGCGTATATTTTATGCTCTTCATTTGCCTGTGTCGTATTTTGGGGTGGCACTTGCACGAACATTATTGAAAAACTCTAAGTCTTTCAAAAGGATGCACTATGATTTGCGCTTGGACTTTAAGCACACGTTGGCGCGTTCGACCCCAGTGTCGAATTGGCAGTATGCAAAGGTTGTTCAATTACCGGGCAGTTATTGATGTCTTTAAATGGTCGTCAGGGAAACTAGCAGTTGGTTCTGTGATGGATTGGTCGCCATTCAGCTCCACGTGTTCTAGAAATTTCAGAACTGATAGAACGCTAAAGTTGGACCTCAAGGCTAAAGCAAAGTTCACAGAAACAAGCCTAAAAGGGGCAGCTGAACGGTTCAGCTAAATTTAAACCTGATCAAAGTCCACTGAACCACATCACGTACGTCACATTTAGCGAAAATACACCTGGCGCCTAAGTAGTGATGACCTGGTTGAATTTAAGCGCCACACACACTCGTCGTCCATTCGACCAATCAAATCCGCTACGCATTCTTCATATTCAACGCCAGGATGACGAAAGCAAAAACTTTCACTTCGAATTTGGATATGCTTGCTGACCAGGCCTCACGAAGATTTGTGTGCAGCAAGTGCTCTAGACTTTTCCATTGAAAGCATCACCTGGATCGGCATGAGGCCATGCACCAAAATGTGATGCCATTCGTGTGCAGCTGCTGCTGCCTGCAGAAATGCACGCGTATTGATGCGATCAAGGTACATATGCGAACTCATCTGAGCGATATACCAAATCTCTGCCGCGACAACTGCCTCTATCCGGGGCAAGACGTCTTGGATTACCTAACGCATTATTGATAAAATCACTTGTGGATGTGCAAGCAATATGGGAGGAAACACTACATCAAATTAGCCTACACTGCTCTGTCTCGGACTTGTGTCCCCGATAATGCTGGCGCGATGCAGAGGTGCTACAGTGGCGCTTAGAAGCTGCTTTGCAAGCTTTTGTTTCGACATTTGACCCTGTAGTTTTCTGAGTGCTTTTTTGACTACAAAATGCTCACCACAATGTTTTCGCACAGCCATATGAGATTTTGTCCCTAATGTGTTAAGTAATCGAGGAGGATCTTTGAAGATCGTAATCATAAATAGCCTCGTTTTATCAAAATGGTGCAAAGGGACCAGCCTCATCTTAATCTTCCTTACCTTAACCCACAATAATCCCTACGAGAATTGACCTTTTTCTGCCTTTAAACGTGACCAAAAGACATAGAAAAGTGGCTTAAATTAACCCTATCAACGGTACATGGAACGGTACACGGTACATCTATTAAACGTTTTTTTTTATTTGTTCACCAGCGGAAATGAAAAGTAGATCATGATGCCCAATCAGACACAGGACTTATATCTTGACGAAGCCTTATCGCTATTACTATTATTATTGCACATATGTTTTCGGAGAGTTAAGCAAGCCTACCGAAGGCTAACGTAGCTTATAATAATTATTGATAGTTTAGTTTACAATTATTGATGTGATGTAAAGCGTCTTAAATATAACAGTCTGATCAACTGATCTGCAGATCAATAGACTTTAGCAAGTACAAATAAAGCTAAGCAAGGACCGGGGATTAGGTCGAGCGTCCAGGACCCCAGCAGAGAAGCCAAAGTAGTCGTAGAAGACTAAGGCATCCGGCTATGGAACACTAGCCGGAGCAGTTACACATATTCCCTAGAGATCGAGGTAATGCCAAGCGTGCTGACTCTAGGGAAGAGATAGACTCTCAGCAGAGGGCGGTTTTAGCAGGTAGAAGCGTTTTGTCATCCACGTCAACCCTGCACTGGATCGGCCCACTTTCACGGAGATTGAAGTGTTTCTGGTGGTGTCCGTGCGTTTGAAGAAAACTTCCTTCTCTCACAGAAAATAATGAATAAATAAGCTAAGCAACAAATCAGTCTGAATACTTATCCAAATAACGAGCTAAGAGTTACTAATTTACGATACAATTGGCTTTTAATGGTTTATATTTATTTAACACGTTACTTGGGGACCCTCATACCGGCGACGTTGATGACGTCATTCTCCTCAACCAAGTCTACGATTTTTTCCATCTTGCAGTTTCCTTCGATTGTCATTCGAGTCCTTGCCGATTATCACCACGGCGAAGTCATCAGCATACGCTACTGATTTAGCCCCCGTCATCTAACGAGGGATACCACCGATACCGCCGAGGCCCTGAATCCGCGCCTTCAAACGGGATCTCGCCTGCCGTGGAAATATATTCGGCACTGAATTTCGACAGCTTTTGTATCTCCATGTCGACAAGCTCACATTCGCTTATGCGTCGACCTACTCTAACACCATCAAATCAAATCAGTTCACGGATCCACGCTGTATTATCTTAAAATAGGGCCTGCATTCTCCATATTGAATGCGCGATCACTTACACCGGCACGTCCCATTCACATGAGAATTCGAGGTCGTGAGGGCGATTTCCTGGTCGAACTGCAATTTTGTTTATGTACGAATTGTATTTGGATTTGTTCAATGACAAGAAATACATTTGAATATAGTCAATATCAGAATTTAATATCTACAGAACAGTGGAATCAACGTACAGAAGGGACAAAGTGGATGTTGCGTTCTTCAATACTGTATCAACAAAAATTTACATATTAGCTGTTCAATATTATGATGGTTCGCGAGAATTTGACAATTCACACATCAGTAGGCACATCGAGCAGCAACATCGGAAGGAAATCCACGCCTCAGTGAAGTGCAAGGTTTCAGATCAGACCAAATCGAAACGTGTTCTGATAAATTTACTAGGATTTTCCAGATCACCCACTACAAAAGTGTACGGCTTATATATGATGTTCTGACCTAGTAAAGCGAATCCAGAGTGATAGGACATTTGTCGTAATGTTATACATGGTAAAGGTACATGATACAGTTGTTGTCAATTGTATCATCAACTGTAGTTGTTGTCGACAGCTACACGAAGCAATGAAGTAATCACAAGAAGCGGGAAGAGTTTACTCAATTCTTTTACCCGGAAATCGCTGAGTAGTGGAGTGCTGAAGACAGATAGACTATATCTGCTATAAAAACAGATAGACCTCGAAGCAGGTCAATAAGAGCTGGGAAACTAGGCCGCCGACCAGATATATCGTGATTCTATGGGGTCAGGATCAATTATCAAGGAAGGAAGGAAGGCAATCCTATTGCTGAGGAGTACTCATTATCAGGCTGGCACACCCATATGTGTTTTTGTCCATAATGCCTTAGGTAATCCAGGAGGTCTTTTCCTGGATACAGGCAGTTGTGGCAGAGATTTGGTATCTCGCTCACATGAGTTCGCATATGCATCTTGAGAGCATCGGTACGCGTGCATTTCCGGAGGCAGTACCTCCACACGAATGGCATCACGTTTTTGTGCCTGGTGTCATGCCGATCCAGGTGATTCCTTGAGAGCAGGACAGTGTAAGTTCCCAGGCGCTTTTTTTTAAGGGAAAAAAATCTCATCACAATGCTTACACGTCGATATGTAGTTTTCTCTATAATGCCTGTAGTGTCGCCTTACTGTCTGTACTTAGCTACGCCTGACTTGCTGAACACACACAACACTCGAAGATTCGGGTGCGGAAGAGACCGTCTGTTTATTAATTATCTCTTTTATACCTAAGTGTCGCAGCGCCATTCTCCGTCGGCAGCGCCATTCTCTAACGATCAGCGCCACTCAGTGGCATCCTCTTTTCTTGGTCGATCACAGCGACCCCATCGTTCGATTTGTCTATCTACTACAATGCCTTAGGTAATCCAGGATGTCTTGCCCCGGATAAAGTCGGTGGTGATAGAGATCTGGGATCTCAGTCATTCAAGTGAGGTTTATTCACGGAACTGCAGTTTTACAAACTCTTCAGTTCTTGTCAAATAATCAAGGAATTTGTCCGCGTCACTGTGGTTTCCTTAGAGCATTTTCGACGAAAAAATCTCTCCGCAATGCTCGCACATTCATATGTGATTTTGGCCATAATGCCTAAGGTAATCCAGGACGTCTTGCCCCGGATAGAGGCAGTAGTGGCAGAGATTTGGTATCTCGCTCACATGTGTTCGCATATGCTCCTTGATCGCATCGATACGCGTGCATTTCTGCGTGCAGTACCTGCACGCGAATGGCATCACATTTTGGTGCGTGACCTCATGCCGATCCAAGTGATGCTTCCAATGGAAACATTTAGAGGATGTTTCACACACAAATCTTCGTGAGGCCTGGTCAGCAAGTATATCCAAATTCGAAGTGAAATGGGTTCGATCCCCATCGTTGCAAATCTGAGGTTAGCGGTCCATCTTATGGAACAATGCAAAAGAAATGCCGAGGGCGTTAAATGTTGGCCGAAAGTCCGCCCATAAAAACAAGGCGTTGATTTCCCACTGTGGAATCCAGACGCCGTTAGGCAGAGGATGGGGATAAGTCGGATTGTATAGCGGGCGTGTGTCCGGTGCGATTAGGGGTGAGATTGCTTAAGACGAAAGCGCCATCCGCGCGTACAACTCATCGACTTGCTCGAGCTCTTCCTCTTCCTCTGGGAGATCCTTGTGGTTGAGAACACTGTTGAATAGAGCGCGGACCTCGTCCGCCCGGCTGATGAGCACGTTCAAATGGTACTCGACGTTGTCACGATTTTCACTGTTGACGTGGTCAATCGCGTCGCAGACGTCCATGGTATCGACGAGACGATTCCTAAGCCGGCTCCTTAGACCCTTGACGATAGATAACTTCTGCGCCATAGCGGCTGATGGCGCGGTTGATGTAGAGCGAAGAGACGGATGAGGTGATCGCGCCTAGTCATGTGGTGCGGTGAACCACTACTGACTTCAAACAAGCTCGCGCTTCACAATCACTTGTTGCACCGATTGCACACACAATCCTGCAGTTCACGGCACCAATTTGTTGATTTCCCACTGTGGAATCCAGACGCCGTTAGGCAGAGGATGGGGATAAGTCGGATTGGATAGCGGGCGTGTGCCCGGTGCGATTAGGGGTGAGATTGCTTAAGACGAAACGCTCGTAAGAACCTAATGAAAGACGCATACATCCGTTCTCGGTGAAGGTCTCCGATGGAGAGTGTTTTGAAGGTATTTATTTGGTACGTACAAGAAGGCTGTGGTACGCGCGGCGGAGAATGGCGCGCAACACTATTTTACGCAACAGGGGGGTTGCGGTAGTATTTTCTCGATTATTACTGTTATTAGGATTGGTGCAAGATAACTACGCACCGTCTTATGTACACTTGATATAATGGTAATATTATTATTGTTGTAGCCAAGTTAAATTCCTGACAGTCGACAAACCGGCGCCGTCAGCAATAGTACCACGGTGGCGGTGGCGGCGGCGGGTTCGATGTGCAGTTAACGCATCGTCTCAGGCAAGTGAGGGTGGCTAATATAAAATATAATAACAAAATCTGACACAAGGTGTTACGGCAGAAACATCGAGTTACTTCGATGACCGATCGTGATTGCTTTATTTTTTCATCAGTCCCAGGAGACGCGTGTACTTCACTTTTGACTCGTTCCTTCAGCCTAGCCTGGCTTTTTCTCTAACTATCTCTATTTCATTTTCTACGACCGCTCACGTTAACCGCTAGGATCACTTCCCCCTCGCCGGCTATGACGCCCTATTCGAAGTAGTCATCCGTACCCTGCCCTCTCGCACACACGCCACATCACAAGCAAACAATATTACAGCCTATAGACATAACGATAAACCGCCATTCGACAGTACCAACGTCTAACAGCTGGACATACGTGCTAATGATGACGTCACTGGCGACAACCCATGTGCAATTGAAAGTGTACCAGAGAGTAATAACATGTAGTCAAGCGAAGATGATGATAATGATGACCACCACTGACCGAACAAGGAAGGCAGAACAGACGGAGGCACGAAGATCCTCTACGGACAACGAGAGACCAGAAGAAAAGGGACACATGAAGTATAGATATCTCGGCGAGGCAAAGAGGGGTCAATAGACGAAACTTTATAAGCACATGAATGTGTCTGTATGCAGATACAGTCAGCGGCAGGAAACTGCTTGTCATGTCATGGACAATTGGTGACAACAACGACGTATTGTTTTGTATTAGATACTAGATATATAGCTAAATTGTCTCTGTTGCATATAAATGCAAGTGACATGTACGTATGAGTCACACTGAACAGATTAGCCGCTCAATCTGCACTGTGGCAGAATGTTCTACATTTGTCAATGGGATGAACCTATGTTGGCAAATACAGAACAGAGCGTATTGCTGGTAGAGTATCGGTGTCCGTTAAGAATCATATTCCCATTCAAGAAGGAGACGTTTTCGACTCACGACAAAAACGTCCGATGATCCGGGCTTGTTTTGCTAACGGCAATGGTGAGGATAGTTTGTTCTAGCCTTGTACAGGAATTATGAGGTGAAAACGTACGACTTTATTGTAATTATTGGGAGAAATTCAGCTCGAAAAAAAAGGTTACCCCACTCTGGAGATCTTGTGAAATGCTAATTGGTTGTCTAAGTGGACTGCTCTGACAAAGAAATTATCTTTCAGGTCCGTCGAAAACAGTCCCCACTGTTGATTGTGTCCCGCGTCTCGAATCGGATACGTATCTTGATCATGTGTGATTATCGAACAATGAAACTGCTTCTGGAACTGCATGCGACTTTATGGCAACTTTCGTTTGTAGATGACCCCCATCCTCTCCCCCAAAAAGACATCTATCCAACCATTTTCAAATGTTCATGTCTGTCTGATTTGCATCGACTGAAACCGGTGAGAAGACCTATTATAAGAGGAGACCTTAATGTCTGAAGTACCACCGAAAGTAATAAAGTTTAAATTTCTCTCCCTCTCTCTTTCACTGTATATATATATATATATATTGTCCCCAACTGCACCACTAATTATTGAATATATTAAGATAGGTGAAATATATATAAACAATTATTCGCGGATTTTTTCCGGATATTTCAAATTGTCCCAGGTAATCACTCTGTCTCTTGCTGAGAATCTCTATATTAAAAAATATATGGTGCATAACTATGGCGGCTGACTCTCTCGTTTGACTAGAAAGCAGTCTTTCACAGTGTCTCTTATTTAATAGTTATATGAAACACTATATTACGGTCTCGTTTTATCCTATATCAAGGGTCTCACAATTTGTCCGATATTATCTGTTCTGCTCGCTGTGATTGTCTTCACCCTTTTCTACATTTATCATGGGGATGTGGGCCCGCATTGTAAAATATCCATGTGTCATTTATAGCTGTAACATCGGTGGGACATCTATGCAATATCTGTGGTGGTAATGTCTACGTCGATCTAATTACGTGTCTATTTAAGGGGTCATATAACTTCGCCGTGTAACATCACGTCGCACATTTACAACGGTTGCAATGAGACATGAATATTAGTTGATCAAATGCTGAGAATGTGCCGTGGCTTTTGTTTTTAGTATATACCATCTCATTCAGCTCACTTTGGTCCAGTCAAACCTTATGTGAAACCTTTTTTTTCATATTTCGAGGAAGTAGTCTACACCTGCCGCCTTCAGCTGACCTTCGGCTAATGTAATCTCAATCGACCTTTGTACCCCAGCACATCTGCTCTCAGACTTGCCGCCAAAGTGTTCTTTTTATTCATTTCGAGCAGAGACAGATTCAATAATCACTAGACAGGCACGAAGGAGGCGGTTCTTCCATTCTATTAGCAACTACAAGAATCTAACTGAATTTAAAGGTAAAACCACGGAAAACTAGCCAAACGTGTGACCATACTTAAATAAGCGCGTGCCAAAGATACTTGCGGTAGATAAGATACCATACGACAATGTTTCCTTCACCTCTCTGAAAGTTACTAACCTTAACTGATTCAGTGAGTATGTTTAGCGATGCCATCTGAAAATAACCATACATACATTATATTTATTCTGATCTGACATCCAGGCATACGAATCGGTCTGGGCCAGGTCTGCGCACCGCTCGCATCCGAACGGTTTAACTTCAAGGTGAAGATTCATAAATCGATTAGTTAGTGCCTAACAACGCTGATTGCAGAAGCTGCACGCATACACGTACAGGTGTGTGCTAGTCAACTGTTTGAATACCCTAAAATAACATAACACTGCATGCGTGTAGAGCAATCACTTGGCTTTAGTTCGCCGCACTTCTCTCGTCCCACTCGAATGTTTGGATACGTCCAAATATATAATCGAATAGGAACTCATCTATATTCATAAAAGAGAACGGGAGCTGTGTGGTGAGAAACGCGCATGGTGCCTCTACTGTGGATAATATAAGTACTACAGCCATACGCTGCCACCTTTATCCAGAGGCTTCGTGAGTTATTAAAAAAGGGTTGGATACGACCCTACTGGGTTGTATGGGTTAAGAACGAGTTAGGTCGTGCAAAAGTGAGTAATTCGTGTTCCCCCCCCCCCCGGAAAAAGAGCACATTGTACGTCCTGGAACTACTATTTGGTTAAAAAAGTGTGAATTGAACACTTGGCTTACTTCTGGGTTTTCTGTTTGGCTTGCGCGTTTGCTGTTTTCAAGACACCACTCTTCTATAACTCTAACAAAATAGACAAACTTGTGTAAATTGCGCTAAAATTTAACACTGCTCATCTTAGCAACTTACATGTAGGTACATTGCTGGATAGGTGGTTTGTGCGTTTATGCATCTTAATAGTCGATGCAATAGCACTACTACTAGTTACGCACAGGCTCGCCCCTGATTTCTGAAAATCAGAGGTAAATGCGATCACACAATTCAATTTAAACTGTTTCATATGCGTGAGCATGATTATATTTTTAAAAAAATTCGAATAAACCCAGAGGGGATAAAGGCTTGTACACTGTGTGGGGTATGCAACTTTCTGATATTACTTAATATATATTTGGTAAATGGACGACTTTTATAGTGTAGGCATATCGAGTGTACTAAATACTCACTAAATATGCATATCTATTCTTAATGTTTCCACATTCGTCGTTCTGAGGATCGCGAATAATTGCATGCCTCTTTTTCAATTCAATGCGTATGTGTGTGCTACTGACGGCCATGTAGTTGTTGGAATGATTGAGTTGTCGCTAAACACGTTAAGGCTGCATTAAATACAAATAATGCAATCTTTATATGTAATTTTCTTACATCGATATACTGTGATATTGTATAATAGACCCGATGCCAGTTGATTATACAACTGATATTTCTAAACACGCTACAGCTTCGGGCATGAATTCATCATATGTTTTCTTCTTAGTAGTAGCAATTCGGAAGCAAACTGAAGTTTCAGCTGAAGTTTTGAGCACCGATGTTCGGCATAAATCGTTCTTCAGTCAGTGTAGACAACCCATAGTAGGCTTTATCGCACATGCGGATAGAAAATAAACCAATTTAGGAAGGGTAATTATATCCATAATTTTTACTTCATTTAAATTAGTTTCTTTTTTATTATAAATATAATTACCCTCCCTATCTGTAGGAAAAAATCATTCAGTTTAATTGGAAAACGGAATATTAGTTATTATTTTTCGTCCTGCAATCGGAAGACCAAAGTTCTTCAAAATAAAGCTACTTCGGAGATTGTTTATTGTCCGTGTATCTCATAGCAGCATTCTCTGCAGTGGAGTACGACAGAAGCGGATTCTACCTTAAGAAGCTAGTGCATATCTGGTCGTGGCCAAGAAGCTCTTCTCTCGAAATCGCCAGATCTATCGGGGCTTACAGGAGAGCCGTAAAATCGTATCTCGACTCTAACCCCAATACCAGGTGCCCTCAACCTCATTCAGTCTCCTCGCTATGAGAGGGCAAGACCTCGTCACAGAGAATCACATAAAAACGGGGCCAAGTTAGTGAAGTGTCACATTCGCTTCGGAGTTTGACCACGTACAGTCGTCTACTGCTTCGAGATCATCTACCGCTTAGGCCCTGAAGAAGTCTCTGAACAAAACGTTCTGGTTTGTGACTCAATCCGAACCAAACCCGAGATCATCAACATGCATTGCTTTGTGATCATCGCCATCTGCGCATCCCTGTGCGACTTCGGAGTAAACGCATTGGCCTTCGGGGCTCTTCATAATCATACGCAACATCCTCATGGTGGCGCAGCAGCCGGCCTGCCGAGCCTGTCGCTCGACATACACAAGACGATTTCGTTGCCCGGCAACGCTCCTGCAGCCACTCCTCCTGTAGCTGCTCCTCCGGCCGCCAATCAGCCCCTTGTGGTTCCCATTAACCAGAACAATGGCCAACCAGATCTCGCAGCCGTCCTTAACGCACTCAAAACCGCCTTACGAGATTCGCTGAATGCTCAAATTGCGCAAGTTCTGACACAGCTACAGGCTACGGTCAGCTCGACACTCGACACTCGTCAGACGAATCTGCAGATTGCCAATGCGCCGAGAGTGCGAACTTAAACTAATTTTGATACATATATCTAAATCTACCGATTTTCCAAAATCCATTGGCGTACGCTTATTTCCACTTGTATAATATATGGAGTGAAGTCGATATCAATAAATTAAATAGAGTTTAAAAAATACATTTCGTGTGTTACTTTTTAAAATGTAATAACATTCATGCACAAAGGAGATTCTACTTATGCTCTAGGCTGAGATATTGTAGGTACTTGTGCAATAAATGGGCAGATTAGATGCTGCACTATAGAAGGCTAGTTAGTGACTGATTAAAGTTGCGGACATACAGTCTTTGCTCGCTCATAGAAACCACTTATAATGAGAGAAATCTTTTGGGCGATCGAGAAAGACAAGAGTCAAGAGATTGGCGTGACCTAGTGGTTTTGTTAAGCTCCTATGTCTACTCTACAAGACTAGCTGATCATATGTTTGCAGGGACAGTGTTTTTAGTTTGTAACAATATTCCAAGTTGAAAATCCCAAGATCGCTGAGGTATATTTGGTGGACAGATTTCTGCTGTACAGGAACAACTTTTACGATGTTAGGGGATTCATTGGCCTAAGTGTCAAAAATAAGCTCTTTAGATTCGTGTTCAAAAATATTTACAAATGATGCTTGTGAGATAGGGCGTCATGCCTAAGGAGATCAAATTGGGCGGAACTATTATTTTGTTTTAATTGCTTCGTCAATTGCTGATTTTCTCATCCCATTAGAATATTACGAAGCAACTGGGGTTATATGCAAAAGTTGTAGTGTCGAAAGCATGGGACGTTGATATGCGACATCTTGTAGGAACAAAATTAGTTGTTCCCTGAAAGAATTGGGAGAAATTCGACAAAAATACAACAACCAAACGTAGATCCTGTTGGCACTCCTCCAAGGTTTTTGGGCTGATTCTCAGCCAACATTTAACGTCCACGGTACTGCTTTTAGCATTGCTTCGTAAGACTCCTTACCGTTGGTTTTCGCTAGAAATTATAGCACAAATTTATAATGTCTAGGCTGTTCGTAGTGTTATTCGGATTGCTTTGGGCTGTCTTTACCAAGAGCTCATGATTTCACCCTGAGCGTTCTTTAGCCTCTGCATCCATTCGCGTATAATGTATACTCCTTGGAAGAAATGAAATGTTGTCATTTCCAATCGCTCTTTTTTTATATCTGACTATCCGGACCAACCACTCGGAGAAGCCACGAAACCAATGTTTATTTCTGGCCTACGATATGGGAATGGTTCAGCAGGTTAGATTGTCACAGACTTTTATAATTGAATGAATATATATACGAGTAACGCTATATGATATGCTCACTTGTGTCCTTGATATGCTCTCAACAACGTGAGCATATCATACAGCGTTTATCGTATATATATATCTATTTAATTATAAAAGTATGTGACAATCTAACCCTCTGACTGTGAAATACATCTAAAAACACCTTCCTCTAAATATATTCTTAATAGAATACCTAGAACAAGGAGGCCTCACCTCCCCAATCCTTAAGCGCGGCCAAAAATATTACTATTGCATATCATATTGTGGGCAATTAATTATGAGCATCCATCACTGGATCGTCTCAGGGAATGGTTGTTAGGATTTCAACATGTGTTGTTATTTCCAGTTATTTTCTATTTGCATCAGATGATCCTCCATTATAGTGAAAAGAACGTGTTGTTGAATATGGCGAACCCTGTGAAGGTCCTTCCTCGCAATGAAATCCCTGTAACGAAATGGTCAGAATAAAGATAACATCATATCAAAGCACTAACTCGATTAATAAGAAATGAAGAGATGTTTGACTTAACAAGAACAAACTCAAAACCGGTGTTCGCATTGAAACCAAAAGTCGGCTCCCATCAACAGCTCTTAATGAATTAGTACTCATGGCGCATTGTTAATATCATAAATACACTACCGGGCCAACTCAAATTAATCGAACCTTCACTGTAATGCAATGCAATATGACATAAACATCAATTAATAACAGTGATGCTAATTATAATAAATAGAATCTCAACAAAAATGTGAGACTTTCTTTAACTCTTTGTCGCCAATGGTATAAACGATATTTCGGATGTCTCTCTCCTCTGCTGGTCAATGAACCTTTAATTTCGAGTGAACTAGTATACGGTTAATCGGGATCTGGAAAATTATCTTAGTATCCAAACCGCAATATTTCCTAACCAGAATAATGCCATCATGTTCACAGGCTAGTCTGTAAGTTACTGAATATTTCTGTGTGTATTTTGAGCGTCTATGTACGACGTCAATCGTTTTTCGCCAACCCTTTATCGTGAGTGTATTTATTTGTTGCGACGGTATATTGCAGATCGAAATAATTTTTTAATGTCTAACTAAAATAGATATTATAAACAAAATAATTGAAATAAAAAACAAATGATACGTCAAGCTATTTGTTTTGTTTGCCTCTAATGTTCAATTCGCCTTCTTTAGAAGACCGTGCATTGTCTGTATAGCTTTTAACATCACTCTGTCTATGATTGGAATATGATAGAAGCCATGAGGAACTCGTACGTATCCGCCTGTGGTCGACAATCTCTTCTACACACGAAATCGCCAGATCTATCGGGGCTTACAGGAGAGCAGTAAAATCGTATCTCGACTCAAAACCTCATGCCAGATGCCCTCAACCTCATTCAATTCCCCTTCCCCTTGAAACGAGGGCAAGAGCTCGTCATAGAGAATCACATAAAAACGGGACCAAGTTAGTGAAGTGTCACATTCGCTTCGGAGTTTGACCACGTACAGTCGTCTACTGCTTCGAGATCATCTACCGCTTAGGCCCTGAAGAAGTCTCTGAACGGAGTGTTCTGGTTTGTGACTCAATCCGAACCAAACCCGAGATCATCAACATGCATTGCTTTGTGATCATCGCCATCTGCGCATCCCTGTGCAACTTCGGAGTAAACGCATTGGCCTTCGGGGCTCTTCATAATCATACGCAACATCCTCAGGGTGGCGCAGCAGCCGGCCTGCCGGGCCTATCGCTCGACATACACAAGACGATTTCGTTGCCCGGCAACGCTCCTGCAGCCACTCCTCCTGTAGCTGCTCCTCCGGTCGCCAATCAGCTCCTTGTGGTTCCCATTAACCAGAACAATGGCCAGCCAGATCTTGCAGCTGTCCTTAACACACTCAAGACCGCCCTGAGAGATTCGCTAAATGCTCAAATTGCTCAAGCTCTGACACAACTACAGGCTACAGTCAGCTCAACACTCGACCCTCGTCAGACGAATCTCCAGATTGCCAACGCGCCGAGAGTCCGAATTTAAACTAATTCTGATACATATATCTATTTATACTCAATTTCCTAAATACATTGGCGTACGCTTATTTCCACTGGTATAATATATGGAGTGAAGTCGATACAAATAAATGAAATAGAGTTTAAAAAACAGATTTCGTGTGTTACTTTTTAAAGTGTAGTAACGTAAATAGAAGTCCTTCTTGTCGGTAATCCGTCGCGCTTATGGAAATATTTTATGCACTAATCAAAATAACCACATGTGTTCGATACATATATTTGGATCAAACAATTTTTTGACGCTTACACTATTTGTTCAAAAAGAAGTCGCGTAACCAGGCCAATTTTTACACCAAACAGCTTATTCCTAAAATTAACAAGCAAAATCTATGCAAAGCGGTTTTCGTTGTAAAGGAAATGGCAACGGGCTCTCTGTTACGGGAGATCAACACCCGAAGATGTGGAAAGTGGTACAGCGAGGTTTGACAAAAATGAGGAAAACCAGGACGTCAATGCTATAGTTAGTTTTATTAATGTTAAATTTTGTTTGATAACTACTGAAGAATTGCCTTTAGATTCGTGAACTCAATCTCCCGAATATTAGCATACACTTTGCACCTTTTTGTATTTACAACGATTGTGCAGAACATTCCGCAACGGGAGCCAAATCCGCCTCGTGGTCTTTCGTCATAATAATATTTTTTCTCTCACCTTCTGTCGCAATTTTCTCCTCTTCAAAATGTTGTTTAGAGTTATATGTTGCAATTTGGATGTCAGATTTGAATTAAGATGTTTATGCACTGTCTTAGCCGTTAAACATATCGAAAGAAGCACAAACAAGGGGCGCAAAATTTATCCAAACAACGACATACGGAGTATTGCTGTAGACGGAGGGGAACAGGTTAAACTACCGCTATCTCGCTGTGCCACCTACGGAAAAGCGCCTACGATGAAAGCTTGCTCCCATGAGAGTGGAACGTTTCTTGTTACATCATAATGTAAACAAAAATGTCGAGAAAGACGATTCCGAAAAGGCGCGGGCTGACGAAATCATGATGCATACATTTGTATGTATGTAGAGCAGTAGCTCATATGCTTAATTCGGTTTTATACTTCTCACTGATAATGATGCTGAACCACGAATTGGATAACTTCACCTTCAGGAAGACACATACTATTAGAAGGCTTGAAGCGTCCAAAGTTCTCAAGTAATAAATCAGCCACTGGCCTTGACTGGCACTAAGGCCTTAGAGCTACTTACTACTATGGTGTATATGCAAAGAGTTTGGTAGGTTAAATAGCCCTTTGGAAAACTAACATAGACTATAAATAGTTTGACAGTCTGCTTTATGATTAACTGATATGAAATGTATAATATCCCAAATACTACGGCCCTGACAAACTCTATCGGTAAGTATACTTTCCTAAGTGCAAATATAGCTTGTATAGTTTACTACGTAACGGGCTTTAAACGGTTTGCATCGATTTTAGAGTTATCCACACACCATGCACAACTATAGATAGAAAACATCGTGAATTCGTCACATGACACGCACGGTACTTTTATTGTAACATTCAAAAGTCTTCATTCCTTTGAGGAGCCTCAAAATGGCGAAGTTCGTAACGGAGTCGGGGGTCTTGTGCCATTTCCAGTACTTCGTCGATAGTTCTCAAGAAAACCGTCCACGGTTAGATTGTAGCTTTTGCTTCGGTGTCACTAGCAGAACAGGAACTGTTTTGAAGTTAGAGTTGCGTCCCGAAGGTGTAGGCAGCGCAAATGAGCACGCCACAAAGAGGCCACCAACAATACATCTAAGAGCCTTCAGCCCATAGTAGACCTTCAGACAGTATCTCGTTTATGTCGGGAATATAGTGAGTTCAGATAACTTTTGTGTTGCCAGTTCGTCAATGCCATCCTCACTTATCCGTTGATCTACTCGACCATTAACTCAAATCAGGCCACAGATACACCTTCGGTCGCCCTGAAATTGGGCCTGCGTTTCTCATAATGCATGCGCTGCACTAAGCTGCTGAAGTGGCGCCACAACATCGCTTCCTCTTAGTAGCAGCCTATGAACCTTTATTTGGACATTTGACGCGGTGGTTACCTAGCCGCTTTTTTGATGACAAAATCTCTCCACAATGCTCGCACATCCATATGTGATTTTGGCCATAATGCCTAAGGTAATCCAGGTCGTCTTGCCCCGGATAGAGGCAGTAGTGGCAGAGATTTGGTATCTCGCTCACATGAGTTCGCATATGCTCCTTGATCGCATCGATACGCGTGCATTTATGCGGGCAGTACCTGCACGCGAATGGCATCACATTTTGGTGGATGACCTCATGCCGATCCAAGTGATGCTTCCAATGGAAACGTCTAGAGCACTTGCTGCACACAAATCTTCGTGAGGCCTGGTCAGCAAGCATATCCAAATTCGAAGTGAAAGTTTTTGCTTTCGTCATCTTGGCGTTGAGTTCCAAAAACGTGCAGCAGAAGATGAAAGTTGGCTCCATTGATTTGTGACCGAATCGAAGTGCAGTATTTATACTTGCCAAAAAGACCTCTAAGAATGAAGAAAGGAGGAGCGAGCTGTGTTTTCGATCTTTGACCGGTCAAATGCCTAATTTCAAGTATGTGACCACTAATATGGCACCAGTTCTCTCCTCGCTAAATGGTGTGATTAATGTGATTCTATGGACTTTGATCGGGTTTACATGTAGCTGAGCCCTTCTGCTGCCCCTTTCAGACCTCTCTGTGCGAACACTGCTTTAACGCAGGGATGTGAGTCCAGGTGCAGCCGGATGGCGACCAATCCATAAGACAGCCAACTGCTAGTTTCGCTGACGACCATTTGAAGATGTTAGTAACTGCCCGGTATTTGAACAACCTTTCCACACTGCGAATTCGACACTGGGGTCGAACGCGCCAAGATGAGTTTTACCAGCGAAAGCCAAGCAAATCTCGAAGCGCATCAGTTTGAATGAGTTCGATCAAATAAGGAATGATCGATAGTGTTCAGAAAATGATGTTTATTCGTTGTAGAAGAAAATTAGGATCTTCTCATTTCCTTAATTTATTCTATTGTCGATAACGAAAGCGAAATTGTGGATGTTATTCTCCTTTACCGTTACAACTAAAAAAAATTCTTAACATGATTAGCTCTCTGTTCTGTACATTATAGCTACCAAGGGCATATGCACAACTCAAACTAACGCGAAGTCATGTCTAAATTCAATATCGACGGTTTGTGTATTTTGCAAATCTTTATTTCTGGGGTTTGACCTAGGTGCTTCGACGTATGCTCATTGAGCGCATTGGTACGTCTTTATTTGTGGGGGGAGTTCTTGAATCAGAATTACTTAACTCTCGTGATGGTTGAGCTTACACACGTTTTTTGACGCCCCAGGTTGAGACGTTTAGGACAGATGTCAAACTCACATTCATGTGGAATCTTCTCAGCGTTCTTTCAGAGATTGGCATCTGTGATATCGAAGCTTCTATGTTAATTAATTTCATATTATTGTGTGTTTTAATACATTCAATAATTAGTGGCGCAGTGGGGACACGGTGTCAGCTCGAAGCCGTCATGGTTACGACGGAGGCAATAGCAGTCGCACAGCTGGGGGAAAGGCGTTGCAGAAGAAAAGGTCCTGATGGCGCAAACCAACCTGTGGTAGACCCCTTCGAGGAAACCCCAATTTCCTCGAAGGTAGACCCCTTCGAAGAAATTGGTAGTGGGGGGGTCGGGGCCACCTAAGGTTTCAAAGGTAAATAGGGCTAATTGATTATACAAGTGATTTTGCTGGATACACTAGGTTTCCGAGCGCTACACAGAACGCTGCCGCAGTTAACCAATCAGAGTTGACGTACTCTTTCGCTGTAGCTTGAATCAGCAGGTAAATGGTTATGTACACTCGACCAACTATCTCTAGCCCACCTGGTACGGTGCTTCGAGGAAATGACATGCACAGTCAATATCAAGATTTTCCTCGGTCTGGTACAGTCGGACCGCCTAGGCATACTATTTGTCCCAATAACCAAAGTACGTGAGAAGGAAGAAATAGACAATCTTGACTTCGAAAGCCTATTATGATGAAATTATACAACATCTGATAGAGGTTGACTGGCACCATGCACTGAAAGGCCTGCAAACCAGACGTACAGCACATGGCACACAATCGTGATGGACCTCGTCAAAATTCCGAAGTATCAAAACGTAAGCATTGATACTCTGGCCATATATTTCACCATGTACTCACCATCGATCGAAATGTAGAAAAATAAGTGGATCCAGAAGACGGAGTCACAAAATACAAGATCTTACTCGACAATCTCTCATGCACACTATATCATTACATCTATTGGGGTTTACAGGAGGGCAGTAAAATCGTATCTCGAGTCTAACCCCAATACCAGGTGCCCTCAATCTCAACCCTTTATCGTGAGTGTATTTATTTGTTGCGACGGTATATTGCAGATCGAAATAATTTTTTAATGTCTAAATAAAATATATTATAAACAAAATCATTGAAATAAAAAACAAATTATACGTCAAGCTATTTGTTTTTTGTCTCTAATGTTCAATTCGCCCTCTTTAAAGACCGTGCATTGTCTGTATAGCTTTTAACATCACTCTCTCTACGGTTGGAATATGATAGAAGCCATAAGGAACTCGTACATATCTGCCTGTGGTCGACAATCTCTCTTACACACAAAATCGCCAGATCTATCGGGGCTTACAGGAGAGCAGTAAAATCGTATCTCGACTCTAACCCCAATACCAGGTGCCCTCAACCTCATTTAGTCTCCTCGCTATGAGAGGGCAAGACCTCGTCACAGAGAATCACATAAAAACGGGGCCAAGTTAGTGGAGTGTCACATTCGCTTCGGAGTTTGACCACGTACAGTCGTCTACTGCTTCGAGATCATCTACCGCTTAGGCCCTGAAGAAGTCTCTGAACAAAACGTTCTGGTTTGTGACTCAATCCGAACCAAACCCGAGATCATCAACATGCATTGCTTTGTGATCATCGCCATCTGCGCATCCCTGTGCGACTTCGGAGTAAACGCATTGGCCTTCGGGGCTCTTCATAATCATACGCAACATCCTCATGGTGGCGCAGCAGCCGGCCTGCCGAGCCTGTCGCTCGACATACACAAGACGATTTCGTTGCCCGGCAACGCTCCTGCAGCCACTCCTCCTGTAGCTGCTCCTCCGGCCGCCAATCAGCCCCTTGTGGTTCCCGTCAACCAAAACAATGGCCAGCCAGATCTCGCAGCCGTCCTTAACACACTCAAGACCGCCTTGCGAGATTCGCTGAATGCTCAAATTGCTCAAGCTCTGACACAGCTACAGGCCACGGTCAGCTCAACACTCGACCCTCGCCAGACGAATCTCCAGATTGCCAATGCGCCGAGAGTCTGAATTTAAACAAATTCTGATACATATATCTAAATCTACCGATTTTCCAAAATCCATTGGCGTACGCTTATTTCCACTTGTATAATATATGGAGTGAAGTCGATATCAATAAATTAAATAGAGTTTAAAAAATACATTTCGTGTGTTACTTTTTAAAATGTAATAACATTCATGCACAAAGGAGATTCTACTTATGCTCTAGGCTGAGATATTGTAGGTACTTGTACAATAAATGGGCAGATTAGATGCTGCACTATAGAAGGCTAGTTAGTGACTGATTAAAGTTGCGGACATACAGTCTTTGCTCGCTCATAGAAACCACTTATAATGAGAGAAATCTTTTGGGCGATCGAGAAAGACAAGAGTCAAGAGATTGGCGTGACCTAGTGGTTTTGTTAAGCTCCTATGTCTACTCTACAAGACTAGCTGATCATATGTTTGCAGGGACAGTGTTTTTAGTTTGTAACAATATTCCAAGTTGAAAATCCCAAGATCGCTGAGGTATATTTGGTGGACAGATTTCTGCTGTACAGGAACAACTTTTACGATGTTAGGGGATTCATTGGCCTAAGTGTCAAAAATAAGCTCTTTAGATTCGTGTTCAAAAATATTTACAAATGATGCTTGTGAGATAGGGCGTCATGCCTGAGGAGATTACATTGGGCGGAACTATTCTTTTGTTTTAATTGCTTCGTCAATTGCTGATTTTCTCATCCCATTAGAATATTACGAAGCAACTGGGGTTATATGCAAAAGTTGTAGTGTCGAAAGCATGGGACGTTGATATGCGACATCTTGTAGGAACAAAATTAGTTGTTCCCTGAAAGAATTGGGAGAAATTCGACAAAAATAGAACAACCAAAAGTAGATCCTGTTGGCACTCCTTACCGTTGGTTTTCGCTAGGAATTATAGCACACATTTATAATGTCTAAATCTATTCGAAATCACTGTCGCTGTTCGTAGTGTTTTTCGGATTGCTTAGGGCTGTCTTTACCAAGAGCTCATGATTTCACCGTGGGCGTTCTTTAGCTTCTACATCCATTCGCGTATAATGTATACTCCTTGGAAGAAATGAAATGTTGTCATTTCCAATCGCTCTTTTTTTATATCTGACTATCCGGACCAACCACTCGGAGAAGCCACGAAACCAATGTTTATTTCTGGCCTACGATATGGGAATGGTTCAGCAGGTTAGATTGTCACAGACTTTTATAATTGAATGAATATATATACGAGTAACGCTATATGATATGCTCACTTGTGTCCTTGATATGCTCTCAACAACGTGAGCATATCATATAGCGTTTATCGTATATATATCTCTATTTAATTATAAAAGTATGTGACAATCTAACCCTCTGACTGTGAAATACATCTAAAAACTCCTTCCTCTAAATATATTCTTTATAGAATACCTAGAACAAGGAGGCCTCACCTCCCCAATCCTTAAGCGTGGCAAAAAATATTACTATTGCATTTCATATTGTGGGCAATTAATTATGAGCATCCATCACTGGATTGTCTCAGGGAATTGTTGTTAGGATTTCAACATGTGTTGTTATTTCCAGTTATTTTCTATTTGCATCAGATGATCCTCCATTATAGTGAAAAGAACGTGTTGTTGAATATGGTGAACTCTGTGAAAGTCCTTCCTCGCAATGAAATCCCTGTAACGAAATGGTCAGAATAAAGATAACATCATATCAAAGCACTAACTCGATTAATAAGAAATGAAGAGATGTTTGACTTAACAAGAACAAACTCAAAACCGGTGTTCGCATTGAAACCAAAAGTCGGCTCCCATCAACAGCTCTTAATAAATTAGTACTCATGGCGCATTGCCAATATTGTAAATGTACCACCGGGCCAACTCAAAATAATCGAACCTTCACTGTAATGCAATGAAATATGACATAAACATCAATTAATAACAGTGATGCTAATTATAATAAATAGAATCTCAACGAACATGTGAAACTTTCTTTAACTCTTTGTCGCCAATGGTATAAGCGATATTTTGGATGTCTCTCTCCTCTGCTGGTCAATGAACCTTTAATTTCGAGTGAACTAGGATGCGGTTAATCGGGATCTGGAAAATTATCTTAGTATCCAAACCGCAATATTTCCCAACCAGAATAATGCCATCATGTTCACAGGCTAGTCTGTAAGTTACTGAATATTTCTGTGTGTATTTTGAGCGTATGTGTACGACGTCAATCGTTTTTCGCCAACCCTTTATCGTGAGTGTATTTATTTGTTGCGACGGTATATTCCAGATCGAAATAATTTTTTAATGTCTAAATAAAATAGATATTATAAACAAAATAATTGAAATAAAAAATAAATGATACGTCAAGCTATTGGTTTTGTTTGTCTCTAAGGTTCAATTCGCCTTCTTTAGAAGACCGTGCATTGTCTGTATAGCTTTTAACATCACTCTCTCTACGGTTGGAATATGATAGAAGCCATAAGGAACTCGTACGTATCTGCCTGTGGTCGACAATCTCTTCTACACACGAAATCGCCAGATCTATCGGGGCTTACAGGAGAGCAGTAAAATCGTATCTCGACTCTAACCCCAATACCAGGTGCCCTCAACCTCATTCAGTCTCCTCGCTAAGAGAGGGCAAGAGCTCGTCACAGAGAATCACATAAAAACGGGGCCAAGTTAGAGAAGTGTCACATTCGCTTCGGAGTTTGACCACGTACAGTCGTCTACTGCTTCGAGATCATCTACCGCTTAGGCCGTGAAGAAGTCTCTTAACAGAGTGTTTTAGTTTGTGACTCAATCCGAACCAAACCCGAGATCATCAACATGCGTTGCTTTGTGATCATCGCCATCTGCGCATCCCTGTGCGAGTTCGGAGTAAACGCATTGGCCATCGGGGCTCTTCATAATCACACGCAACATCCTCATGGTGGCGCAGCAGCCGGCCTGCCGGGCCTATCGCTCGACATAAACAAGACGATTTCGTTGCCCGGCAACGCTCCTGCAGCCACTCCTCCTGTAGCTGCTCCTCCGGTCGCCAATCAGCTCCTTGTGGTTCCCATCAACCAGAACAATGGCCAGCCAGATATCGCATCTGTCCTTAACACACTCAAGACCGCCTTGCGTGATTCGCTGAATGCCCAGATTGCGCAGGTTCTGACACAGCTACAGGCTACGGTCAGCTCGACACTTGACCCTCGTCAGACGAATCTGCAGCTTGCCAATGCGCCGAGAGTCCAAAATTAAACGAATACTACTCTAAATTCATCAGCTTTCTGAACACTCTTGGCGTAGATCTATTTTACGATGTGTAATATGTAGAGTGAAGTCGATACAAATAAACGTTGTAGAGTTTAAAAAAGCATTTCGCGTGTTAGATTATTTTATTCCTACTCCATCAATTGTTCGCACCACATTCGAGTCATGCAAGACTAGCTGAGCATTTATTTGCAGGGGCAGCATTTCTATGTATTTTGTATCAATATTCCAAATTGAACATATTCAAGACTGATTATTGTTACTATCTGATAATTGGTGGTTGAAATAGGGCCTGTATACAATATATTGAATGCGCGATTAGCTACATCGGCATTTCCTCTTTACACGGAAACTGAGACCTTTAAAGGCGATTTCGTGGTCGATCTACGGTCCCGTCTATGTAGAAGTTGCATTTGAATTGGTTCATCTCCTGTGTAGACCCGTTTCTTTGCAGTGTCTTGTAGAGTCTGATGATAGCGGCATCATGTAAATTGGCTATAGAGAGCATGGGCACACAATCTAATGGAGGACCGTGTTCCATTCGTCACCAACTTAATGAGATTTTCTGAACTTGCATGGCCGCAATTGCAAAAAAGTATATAACATACGTAACCATAATGGTAAAATGCCGTCATAGTATGACTCGGATTCTCTGATGCCGCTCTGATGATATCACTGACGCTCAAGATTTCTGACAAAGCCAAGACGAACCGTGTTCTGATAAATTTACTAGGATCTTTGCGGACTATCGACTAGAAAAATGTGCGCCTTAAAAGTTATGACTGAATAAAACGAATTCAGAGAGGTAGAATATTTATCGTCTTGTTCTAGGTAAGGAAACTACAAAATGCGTAAGAGTATAATATAAGGCTATAACATCACATCATTCCACGTGATCGACAAGTCCTCCAATGCATAGCAAACCCCATCGAAATTAGTAGATCTACTACTGCAGGAAACAACTAAAAGCATATCTCGGCTCGAAGACTCACACTCAGTTGCTGTTTTGATTGATTGTGAGGAGGAAATTTCTTTTCTACACCACCAGAGTTGCTAGTCACCTCATCGGTCCCCCCCATCCTCCCAGTGGTAAGGACAAGAGCTCGCCATTGAGCATCACATAAAAGCGAAACAAAGTTCTGTTGTTGTGCATTCGTTTCAGAGATTGACTTCGTACTGTCGTCTATTGCATCGATATCATCTAAAGTCTAACTCCCCCTCCCCGAAGAATTCTTTGAAGATTCTGAACAAATTGTGTTGGTCTGCGACTCACCACAGGCAAAACCGGGATAAGTAACATGCGTTCATTTGTGATCATCGCCATCTGCGTGGGAATCTTCATAATCATCAGGATGAAGGAGCAGCGGCCGAGCCACCGAACCTATCGATTAACATACTTCATACAATGTAGTTGTCAGTCACCAATCCTCCGCCTTTGGCAGCGAATCAGCTCCCTCCGGTTCCCATTAACCAGAGCAGTAAACGGCCAGATCTCGCAGCTGTTCTTAACACGTTGAAGACTGTTTAGCGAGATTCGCTAAACGCCCAAGTTGCGCAGGCCCTGAACCAGCTCCAGGCTGTAGCCTACAAGGCCTTCGTCAAACGAATCTGAAGACTGCCAATGCGGTGGGAGTAAAATATTCGACGAGTACTAATCTAAGGTCAGAAGTTTCCTCAGCTGGAGCAAGTCCGCGGCTTGCCTAGAACCCGAAAAGAATTGGCCAGCATACGTCCATTTCCAGATGTGCACTATATACAGCAAAGTCGATACAAATAAATATAGCACAGCTTCAAATAAAAAGTATTTCGCTTTTTACTTCAAATGTAATAACATCCGTGAACTATAGCTAGTTCCCCGGGGCTGATTAGGAAAATAATTTTATTCATACGCTGATGCATTATACGTAGGCTTTTGTGGGCTGCAACTGTCTAGATCAGATGCGGTACTATCGAAAGAAAAGGCTACTAAGTGGGTAATCACGTTTCGAACATAGGCTCTTTGCTCCTACGAAGCAACTGCTTTTTATGAGAGCCCACACGTTTGAAAAAACATTTAGAGCAATGATCGAAAAGCATGAGAGCAGCCAGTTTTTAGCCATGGTATATGTTGCAAACTCATAAACCATCGATACTTTGCATACATGGCTCTGGTGTTATATCTCAGTGCAACGGACTTACCGAGACAGCTCGTGACTTGGATTGGAGTTCAATGAGGTCAAGCAGTTCTAGGTGGCCGAACCGAGCTCCTGTATGATGTGTATTAATGCCGCCATCTAGAGACGTACATTTTGGAATCGCTACACATTTCTCCGGTTCCAATATTCCCTTGACAGGATTTGCCTAAATCGCACGACTGTGGCTGGCATCCGGTTCGAACAAGTTAGTTCATCATCTATAAATATGGTCTGTTAATTTACACCACTTTGCATCGTTATCTGTAAGTGATCTTATTGTCCTGTTTCTTTATTATTGCTGTTTCAATTATAATTAGCGCTTCGTTAATAAACATGCGTTATTGATTTGAGTTAAATGAGATCAAGTCGTTCCCCACTATTCTGTGATCTCACTTATAATCATTAGAATGGTACTTTTAAACTAACAAGAAACGCATGCAGATTACGCTGTGCCTTACATGCACAACGATCCAGTGATGTCTCCCCAAGCTGGAGTTTTCCGTTCCGGAGCTCTTTCTTTTTTAACGGGAATGGATCATCGCATGAGCTAGCAGTGTTTCTGGTTTTTGGCGATGGCCCAAAGAATTGTGCACGAGAACGGGAGGCCCTGTTCAACCTAACACACCGCACTTGGCGATCATTTACCCGGGGCATCCGAGGCCCTTGTCCCGTTCAAAGTCAGGCAGAACATTAGTTTCAACGAGCTCCTTGAGAAGTCTGCTTCTCTAAGAGTGGTAAGACGCTGGAAAAACGCCATGACTACAGATGACTACAGTGAACGTAGCATTCACGGATTAGTTTGAATGTTGCCCGATATTATAATATTTATATAAGCGCGATAACGCATGAAATGTCAATATGCGTACATAAACGACATCACTGTGCTTTAGCTGTAACCTGTTTCATGTAAACAACACAGTTCAAATGCACAATACGCTTCTCGATATCAGTGGAGCATGGTGTGGCAATCCGTGTTTTGGCTAGCAAGGTCAGACACAAAGCAGTTAGCAGACAGAAATCGCCAAATGAAGAGGAATCGCATCGTCCGGTAACGAGGCGTTAATCTCCGTAGACTTCATGCGTGCATGTTACAATACCTAGAAATTAGGGCAGCACCTCGTAAATATGCCGTTCATCCTCTGCCAAAAAGATTTTTTTTAGATTTTGAACAATAAATAAAGCCGCCACACATTGTATGGCGGCTTTCTTTAGTGGGCGCTGCCACATTTCGGAGTCGTAGTTTGTAGCATTTCACCTGGGCCCCTTTACACCGTTGCCTCGAAGGAACATCAGACACCACGCAGTCATTTAATAGAAATTATAAATATAATAATTGAAATAAAAACAGATTATAAGTTAAGCTATTTGTTTTTTGTCTCTAATGTTCAATTCGCCCTCTTTAGAAGACCGTGCATTGTCTGTATAGCTTTTAACATCACTCCCTCTACGGTTGGAATATGACAGAAGCCATAACAAACTCGTACGTGTCTTCCTGTGGTCGACAATCTCTTCTACACACAAAATCGCCAGATCTATCGGGGCTTACAGGAGAGCAGTAAAATCGTATCTCGACTTTAACCCCAATACCAGGTGCCCTCAACCTCACTCAGTCTCCTCGCTAAGAGAGGGCAAGAGCTCGTCACAGAGAATCACATAAAAACGGGACCAAGTTAGTGAAGTGTCACATTCGCTTCGGAGTTTGACCACGTACAGTCGTCTACTGCTTCGAGATCATCTACCGCTTAGGCCCTGAAGAAGTCTCTGAACAAAACGTTCTGGTTTGTGACTCAATCCGAACCAAACCCGAGATCATCAACATGCATTGCTTTGTGATCATCGCCATCTGCGCATCCCTGTGCGACTTCGGAGTAAACGCATTGGCCTTCGGGGCTCTTCATAATCATACGCAACATCCTCACGGTGGCGCAGCAGCCGGCCTGCCGGGCCTATCGCTCGACATAAACAAGACGATTTCGTTGCCCGGCAACGCTCCTGCAGCCACTCCTCCTGTAGCTGCTCCTCCAGCCGCCAATCAGCCCCTTGTGGTTCCCATTAACCAGAACAATGGCCAACCAGATCTCGCAGCCGTTCTCAACGCACTCAAGACCGCCTTGCGAGATTCGCTGAACGCCCAAATTGCTCAAGCTCTGACACAGCTACAGGCTACTGTCAGCTCAACACTCGACCCTCGCCAAACGAATCTGCAGATTGCCAATGCGCCGAGAGTCCGAATTTAAATTAATTATGATACATATATCTAGATCTACTCAATTTCCCAAATCCATTGGCGTACTTTTAGTTCCACGTGTATAATATATGGAGTGAAGTCGATACAAATAAATGGAATAGAGTTTAAAAAATAGATTTAGTGTGTTACTTTTTAAAGTGTATTAACATTCAGGCGGAAAGGAGATTCTACTTATGCTCTAGGCTGAGATACTGTAGGTACTTATGCAATAAATGGGCAGATTAGATGCTGCACCATAGAAGGCTAGTTAGTGACTGATTAAAGTTGCGGACATACAGTCTTTGCTCGCTCATAGAAACCACTTATAATGAGAGAAATCTTTTGGGCGATCGAGAAAGACATTTTGAGTCAAGGGATTGGCGTGACCTAAAGTTTTCCTTAAGCTCTTGTGTCTATTCCACCACATTGTTCGTACCACATTAAAGTTATTCAGGACAAGCTGAGCGTATCTTTGCAGGCACAGCGTTTCTATTTTGTAACAATATTCAAAGTTGAAGATTTCGAGATCATTGAAATTCAAAGGAATGTTCATTTGCAGCAGGTTAAGCAAATGTTATTCTATTACAACTACGGGAGTGTTACTGCATTCAATTTGTCAGTTTTTATAGTTAAACTTTAGCAGGCGAAGCGCTCTCCAGGCGTAGACATTATTTATGCGCTCAGCGCGCTCGACCTCATAGTGTGATCACTACTTAAGTTATTTCCACTTAAGAATCGATCAACTCTGCGCAGTTTACGCAATTTATGAAACATACTGATGTCAGCAGCATGATGCAGATAACCGCCACACTTTAGAGTGATGGAGTCTTAAGCGACTTCACACTTGGCACTGGCCTTGTAAATAAATCGTTTTCGTACTCTCCCCAAGGCATCTATGTGTTTCATCAAATATGGCCTCCAAACAACAGAACAATTCAACAGTTTGGGAACAATTAAACTATAATACAGCGTAACGTAGACAGAAAGAACTATTAGACACTGAGTTCACTGACAGGCTCAACTTCAGTAATATGAAATCAAAGCCAACGGACTGACGACTATACCCAAGGTTCTCGTAGTGTGAGCCTCAGCAATGGGGTCACCATTTGAACAGAACTCGAAGGTGTGTCAAAGGGTGAGAATACAACACATTTCGGTAGAGAGATTAACATATCATTTTTCTGCACCACCCCACAACAGCATCGATTACGGACTGCAAGAATTTCCGTCCTCCAGGATAATTAGAATGAAATAATCTAAATTAAATTAAAGATCAAATAATTTAAATAACAAAACAAATCATACTAACATTAAAATTGAATACAAATTATAAATAAAATTTTTAGAATCAAAATAAAAATAATTTATAAGATAAATTAAATAAAAGGAAGAAGATAAATAGTATAATTTGTGATTCTCTCCTCTTTTTTTGCCTGGAATTGAAAGGTCAAAGTTCTTAAAAATTGAATGATTTGGTTTCTTTCTAATGTACAATTAGCAGAAGTAAATTATACCATAACGAACTCGTACGTATCTGCCTGTGGTCGACAATCTCTTCTACACACGAAATCGCCAGATCTAACGGGGCTTACAGGAGAACAGTAAAATCGTATCTCGACTCTAACCCCAATACCAGGTGCCCTCAACCTCATTCAGTCTCCTCGCTAAGAGAGGGCAAGAGCTCGTCACAGAGAATCACATAAAAACAGGGCCAAGTTAGTGGAGTGTCACATTCGCTTCGGAGTTTGACCACGTGCAGTCGTCTATTGCTTCAAGATCATCTACCGCTTAGGCCCTGAAGAAGTCTCTGAACGAAGCGTTCTGGTTTGTGACTCAATCCGAACCATCATCAACATGCGTTGCTTTGTGATCATCGCTATCTGCGCATCCCTGTGCGAGTTCGGAGTAAACGCATTGGCCTTCGGGGCTCTTCATAATCATACGCAACACCCTCAAGGTGGCGCAGCAGCCGGCCTGCCGGGCCTATCGCTCGACATACACAAGACGATTTCGTTGCCCGGCAACGCTCCTGCAGCCACTCCTCCTGTAGCTGCTCCTCCGGTCGCCAATCAGCTCCTTGTGATTCCCATTAACCAGAACAATGGCCAACCAGATCTCGCAGCCGTCCTCAACGCACTCAAGACCGCCTTGCGAGATTCGCTAAACTCTCAAATTGCGCAGGCTCTGACACAGCTACAGGCTACGGTCAACTCGACACTCGACCCTCGTCAGACGAATCTGCAGATTGCCAATGCGCCAATAGTTCGAAACTAATCATCACGAATCTAAATTCATCAATCTGCTCAAAGTGATTGAGCGAAGTCCATTGCCATGTAAATAATATATGGAGCAAACTCGTATGAATAAATGCAGCAGAGTTTCATAAAACACCTCGTGTGTTACTTTAAATAGTAATAATATTCATAAATTATGGCTAGGCCATGGCATTAAGTAGGAAACGTAATTTTACTTACGCGGAGACAACGATGGTACTGATTTTTTGTGTGATCGGTAAATGTGCGCATTCTGCACTATAGAGAGAGAATCTTTTTGGTTAACTTAACTATATTGCCTGTTGCACCTTGCAAACCTAAACAATTACCTTCTACAAATACATTTCTTTCTTTCCCGTGAGAAGTCAAGTATGTTCATTCTGGAGCAATCCCTGGATCCTCCACACAAGAGATTTGTCGATGACCAGTATCAAGGTGAACCCCGATGGCTTTAAAAATCAATAGAGTGAATACGTTTGTTTTAGAAACGCATACATATCATTCTTAAGCAGTGTCATTTGTAAAGCATCGATGTATTGACTCTGACGGCTGTCCATTGTTTCTCGATGAGAGTTCTCGCCTACCGGCCAAAACAAAAAATTGTGATCCACAGAGTAAAAAAATGCAGAGAAGAGAAGAATATTTGCTGGGACAGCTCGACTTATCGAGGCACCACCTTGTCAGCCTAGAGGGCCGCCCTTTAATGCCTACTTTTGCAACACTGAGATGTACATTGGGAACATTGATCTGGTTTTGAAATCATACGTTTACCGTCTACGATCATCCAACTACGTCATATCTCGCCTACTCTACTCAGAAAACCCGTAACATATGCGAGGATTTTTCATGCTGCTTTTTTATGACCTATCTGCTAAATTAGTGTTTATACGCGCTGGAATATGTAGGCTTCAGGGATGTAAAATAAACGTAAACAACTTAAACGTAATTGATATTAAGATCCAGAGAAATACGTTTCTGTAACGTTGGAGCCCACAAACATCGTCGCGGATTCTTCCTTATTTTTGCAAATAAAAGCACTTTTACTTTTAAATGTATGAGACGTCATTCAACATCAACTATATTTTTAACCCTATTTGAGGGTTGTACCTTGATCACAACTTTTTTTTTAGCTCGAGAAGGAATACGCTTTAGAAGATACTGAATTCAGGATGGGTTTTTAGCCAGAGAGCGAAGAGCTGGACTACATTCACATTGCCACGGTGGATCCAAAGGGGAATTAGACATTTCCCGTCTCCGTTCAGAACATGATAGGCGTGAAGCGCCTTAGATATCGAGAATTGCGCATGCATACATACCTGTGTTTGCGGGGCAATTCAGTGACTCGTTTTGTTGCCCACCATCCGCTCGAGCAACATTTCAATATTCACCCTTTACCCATTGTATCGAATTGCGAACAGCATATAGGAAGCGTGATTTGTGGACGGTAGACTTAACAAGGTGCATATGCTGTCAGCGTTAAGATGCCAACGCGAGGAGTTGTTTCTCCTATGTTCTCGTGTATAGACACTCGTGTGTGCGTGGAGTCCCCTTGCTTTAGTCTCTGCCTACCGACGTGCACCATAACGACATTTTTCGCCGCTTCATACGTTTGACCAATTGAACCACCAATTTTGTGCACTAGTTCGCCCTCTGTGACGACAATTAGTGTATTAAATTGGTGGCGCCTAATTTTTGGGGGCTGTTTTCTCGAGTACAGACACAAGAGATAGGCTCGACGATTCGGATCAGGTTGAATCTTGAATTGATCCAACCCTCACTTTTTCCGAGTTCTATCGCTAATAACAATCGATCGTATTTATAACCCTAGATGTAGATGATATCTGTATAATAGTTTTGCTTTGACTTGCTCCAATATAGAACAATCTCGCTCTGTGCACACCCTTACGCTAAACCGACAACACCAAATACTCATTCATTTCTCGATATTTCATTTATTTGTACAAGTTTCCTCATTCCTTGCGACTTCGTAACTAATTCATAAATAACATTTATACTGAACGCTTCAACAGGTGCTCTTATCAAATCACTGTACCTTTGAATAAAAGAAGAAGAGATTGACGCTTCTCAATTGGTATGCGTTAATGTTCACCGTTAGCAATTTGATCGCACTCATATATCAACATTGTATACAAAACCGGTGGTACTATCTGAGACACACGTTAGCTGCTCCGCCGTTATTATCTTCTATATCGTTCTACGGTGGTCTGACGACAAGCAGCCAGGACAGCCAGAGGCGAGGCAACTCACAACTGAGAGCGTTGTGAATCTTGGTCCTGCTGGTCAGTTGTCGCCGACGTAGAGTTCGCGCCGGGCAAAAGTTGCACAAAACCTTCAGCCAGGCCAGAAAAGCCTGTCTCGTTGAATTTCCTCTGGAGTTCCTCGATCCTCTTGGCCAGGTCGTCAGTTCGATTAGCGAGATTGTAGAGAATACGGCTGAAGTCCAGGATAGGACGTGCCTGCTCGGTGCCATTAATCACCTGTGAATTCAGAGAATCATCGTCGGCTTGACGGCCCTGAGAAGGGGTAGCCGCCCCCAGAATGTCCGTGGACGCATTTGCTGGAGTGTTCAACGCCGGAGTTTGAGCAACGGGCACGACTGCGGGGACGCCTTCATTCGCAAGCTGCTGCGCTGTTTGGCTGGTTGCAAGTGTGGCATCGACAACTGCTTGCAACGCGCTGAAGGCTTGGCTAATCTGGGCATTCAGCGTGTTATTTAGGTTGGTCTTAATCGAGTCAATGATCGCGACGAGTTGGGCATTATCTGCTTGAGTATTCGCGGGATTTGCTGGAGGATTGGTCAGCTGAATAACCGGAACTATAGCAACAGGAGCTACAACGGCAGGAGCGGCGGCCGGAGCTGCACCAGGTGACGAGATGGTTTTTGTGATACTCAAAGTGAAATTCTTTCCACCGGCAGGAGGTCTGTGGAGACTGTCCAGATTCAAGCCATGTCCGCGGCTCAGGCAGCAGAGGCCGACAACGAGGATTGCGAAACTGCGCATCTTCGTAGCTTCAACTAGGCGAGAAAGACACAAGTAACTACTTTAGCGTCTGGTGACACTGAAACGCACAGCTTGCAACACTTGATGTTTAGTCAAAGCTTCTCGAAATAGTTGCACGCTACCGCTGGCGAGATCCCAACTGAGTTTGACACCAACTGGACTAAATGTCCGCTTTTATGTGATCTCAAAGACGAAGCCCTCTCTCAGCCGACTCTGGCGAGTGGGCCACAAGCAAGGCTGTGGAGATGCAGAAAGACGAATCTATCTCTCCTTTGATTGGACTCAATCAGAAGTGGGAGAGAGGAGCGTTTCATCGCACTGCGCAAGACACGCGAATGTTATTGGTAGACCATCGAGCTCGATTTGTATCTGTTTCAACCCCAGCCCTTTCTACATTGCAAACCCAAGGCGGACTTTGACCGGTTGTTGAAAGCCGGCGAAACCCTCCGTTAGTCTAAGGGTTGTAATTGAATTCCAATCACATTGGGCATATTGAAGTCGGACTGAAAACGATTTTATCTCGGTCCATTGTACTAAAAGGAAACCTGTTTTCGTGTTTGTTATTCTGGTCGCGTATACTAGACCTAAAGATAGTGAGATGCCTATCGTCTTGCGCCGAATTCTTATTTTTGGCCGGCTTGAATTCAAAGAGCTTGGTCATTGACGATTTTGTCGGCTGAAATTAGCGTGCCTCGTGAAACATGTTGTCGAATTATTCTAAATAATCTGAGGATGCCGAGAAAGAATGCAAAGTCGCTCATGAACTCGGTCCTAGCCAACTGAAAATGCGTGAGGAGTGTTCGCGACAAAATTTGAAGATATATAGGCAGCAAAAGAGTTGCCTAAAGCGTACTGTTGCGGTGAACGAGACATGGGTCAGCCTGCATTGGGGACCGGAAAAAGATCAAGTGAAACAGTGGCTACGACCAGGTGAACAGGCAATGGCAGTAGCATTACCAAATAGATTCGAGCCTAAAGTAATGGTAGCATTCGACATGGATTTCAATGGAATTTGCTACTACGAGATTTTGGGCCCAAAAGAAAAAATTGACTCGGCCGATATCTCGAGTTTTTGAAGGGACTCATGAATAATTGGCATGGCAATAGGAAGCACCGAGTGTGGCTGCTAGATGACAATGCTAGGGCACATCGTAGAAATGAAATTACGTCCTGGCTTAAGGCCAACAAGATTGAGCGATGGCATCACCATCCTATTCTCCCGATTTAAGGCCGTGTGACTATGGTTGCTTGCGTCGATTAAAGAGGGCTATAGGTGGCCAAAGGCATGGAAACATCGATTTGCTCCGAGGAGCCTTAAATAACGAAGTTCTGAATGGTAATAGAACTGGTGCATGCCTAGCCGTCAGAAGGCTGTCAGAACTCTGGGACCAGTGTATAAATAAAAGAGGTACATACCTCTAACTCATACTAAAAATATTTGTTTTAACTCACTTAGTTTAGCCGATATTAAAATTGATATATGTCTCATTATTTTTGCCTAATACATACATTCATATATACAATCAATTCGGTCTAGAGGCGTTGAACCTTATTCGCGGATTCAGAAACACCTTTTTATGCTGAAATACACGGGAAAATGAACTGACATGGTTTCATAGAATAAACAGGCTCACATTCGCATCAATTATACTTGGCAAGTATGATCTCAACCAGTCCTCGTAAAAAAGAACTTGCTACGAAGGTCAATCGCTTAGTTAAGTTTAAGTTACGACGGCATCCTTCATAAAAAACGTACAGTATCGTAGATCCCAAAATCGTCTAAACTATATTGTCATTGTACGTCTTTCACGTAGTACCTTAAATTAGGATCATGAAGTAATAACACTACTGTATTATTATGGCATAGATACTAATGAAATTGCTCTGATAACGAAATGAGAAGTGGGTTACCATTTGAGTTAACTCAGTGTATCTATACATTCGATGACAATTCCCGTTTCCCGTCTTCGTCCTGAAACCCATCCCGAAGTTCCTGATTAGGTTCATTTGTGTGACTAGGCTTCAGGGAACGCGACCACTTTGCCATAACAGTTGGAAAGAATTATATCTGGTGCTTGTTTGTACGTATGCATCTATATATGCACGTGTACAACACATGCACAACTTAGTCAGCCTCTCGAAAAAGTCTCTGTCTACTGACGCTTGTCAACACCACTATTGATGGCAACTGATTGCACGTTCTGTTCTAGTCTATTAGAGTCTCCGTTTACTTTTGCTTTGCATTGAGTTCAACCGGTTCCGACATGCGTTTGCAATATAATAGGTATGACTCGACCGAATACTCTTCATCGGCACAACCTGTTAAGCCGTTGTTCGGCCGTTGCGAATATCTGGCCGCGAGTCATCGACAATATGTATGCCTATATCCCATAATCTGCTATATATTACATAGAGAAAATTGGCTATTGCCGTACTATAGGGGGAATCTTGCCAATTGCAGAGATATTGGTTGTGAGAGGTTTCAGCCCTCACAAAGACAAATAAGTATGCGAGGCAGGCGGACCGCTAAAGGGAAGCGAAATCATGATAACTGTGACAAACCATTGATCTTATCTCAATGCATATATGTACAAAAAACGTATATATATATATATATTGCACATTTCCATTGAACAAGGCCTTGCTTGTCTTAGGTGACCGAGCGTCCCCGGACAGGACTGCAACACGGAAGCCAAGGAGGTCGTTGAATACTAAGGCACCCGGCTATAGAACACTAACCGGAACAGTTGCACACGTTCCCTAGAGACCGAGGTAACACCATAACTAAGCGTACATAATAATAGTAAATAAGTCTGCCGACTCCTGGGAGGAGACAGACTCTCAGCAGAGGATTAGTTTTAGCAGATGGAGGCGTTTTGTCATCCTGGTCAACACTGCACTGGATCCCACTTTTATGAAGACTGGAATGTCTTTGGCGTTGTCTGTGCGTTTGAAGAAAATTTCCTCCTCCAAAAAAAGTCTTGCAAAGAGATTTCTTGGGTTGCCTGTAAACCCTATCCATGCGCTTCATATATACTCTAGGTTGGTGCACACAGACATCTAGCGGGCTTTTATTAGGAGAATATGCGGACAGACTCCACAACTTGATTCCCTCCTCGACCAAAAACTCCTTAATCACAACAGAAGCTTTGAAGGCACAGACGCTGTTATGAAGCCATTCACCTCTGTACACTTGTTTGCGGCAAGCTGCATGTCCAGATCTTCTATCAAAAAGTACCTATATACCCCTCCGGTATCCGAGGTTTCTGGAGGTAAGAACCTATAGAAGGCGATTTATAAAAATCCGTGGCAGCACTTTTTGCCGCCGTGAATCTGTTCATACACCTCCGGTTCAGCTGTTTCACCTGGATAAAGACATTAGCAACGCTGGTTCCTGTCGGGCTGCATGAGCAATTTGACGGACGTTGAAAACGGGACGCCACCGCTTGAATCAACCATTTTTTTTGGGGGGGCTGACTCTCATCCAACATCTATTGTCCACGGTACCACCTTTGCATTGCTCCATAAGACGGAGTTCTTAAATGTAAACGTGCTATGGTGGAGATCGAACCCGTACACCTAGGTGCCCTCCGGTTGTAAGGCGCATACGAATGTACCACGCCACCGGGCTCGACGACTTGCCTAAATCCATTATATATCATTTGCCTCATTCGCTATATGAGATGTGCTCATGGCATTTCTGTTTGGTTCTCTTGTTTGCCAGGCAGGAGTGTACTTTCACGAGGATGCTTTCACGGTGCTCGAAGAAAATATTCTCTTTGGAACCTAAATATTCTGTCAGTCAAAGTACTTGGAATTCTTTATGAGCTCTGAATTAAGAAGTCTAAAAACAAAATAATAATTTACTCGGCCACATTGGTAAACGAACGAATACACAAATACTTTGTATATAAATAATATCTTTATTTATTTGTATTATATATCCACACGGTGCAATACTTCACCAGTAGTAACATATATACTATATAAACACTCACATATTAATAGCACCATATACAGCTACGTACATCATGTTCATTCGTTGTGGTTGTAGCACTGGAGCTTCTGTGGAGCCCACAATCCTGTATTGACTAGTTCTCTATTAAAAAAATAATATATATAAATAGCCATTATATAGAGCAAATTGATTCATCTCCATTTCAACCTGTTTGTTTGCCTGTCTGTCAGAATCGATTGAACCAGCACATGTTGCTAGCCGGCTTCCAAGAGCCACTGATTCGCAGACATTTGCAACGAAATTTAAGCGAAACCAGTAATCTTAAGTAGGAATTGCTTTGGTTGCTGAGCCACGGTACCGGTAGCGTTCGTCGAGGTCGGCCTCACTACCTGGTTCATCAACGGCATAATTGCCGTAATGTCAACGAGTAGCTGATTCTGAATGTTGAGACCGATCGGCTTCTCAACGGCAACTTCGACGATGGACTGCCTATCATTATTCAGCACCAGCGCGGGATTGTGAAGGCTGACGATGTCACTCGTCGGCGACTCTGTTACTGATGAGGTCCTGTTGGGCAAAAGTCTCTCCAAGCCGGCTGCCACACCTTCAGCTAAGCCAATGTAGCCGTTTTGTGTATAGCCGTTTCGTACCGTCGTTATGATCGAGGTCAGTTCTTGGGTCCGACGCGACAGATCGTAGAGCGCATTGACGAAGTTGAACGGACGAGTGCTGTTGTTACCGTTTGCGGTTGCGTTTCGCGTTAGATGGTTCCCATGGCCATGGCCTTGTGCACCATCTTGAGGCGCATGCCTGGCTTCAAGCGGACCGGGTGCACCAACGGTGATATCTACGATGGTGCCCGTCGCGTGTGCACTTGTTCCGAGTTGACCAGCTGGGAGCGATGTACCGACGTTACTTGCTGGTTGTTGAGTAGTGCCAGGAGTTGCACCAGTATTTGGAGCTGGTTGTTGAGCAGTGCCCGGAATTGCGCTGGTATTTGGAGCGGGTTGTTGAGCAATGCCAGGAGTTGCACTGGTATTTGGAGCGGGTTGTTGAGCAGTGACAGGAGTTGCACTGGTATTCACAACTGGTAGCAGAGCAGTGATAGGAGTTGCACTGGTATTTGGAGCTGGTTGTTGAGCAGTGACAGGAGTTGCACTGGCATTCACAACTGGTAGCAGAGCAGTGATAGGAGTTGCACTGGTATTTGGAGCTGGTTGTTGAGCAGTGACAGGAGTTGCACTGGTATTCACAACTGGTAGCAGAGCAGTGACAGGAGTTGCACCGGTACCTGCTACACCGTCGGTGGCTTGAGGCTGAACTGCGGGCAAGGTATTGGCAATTTGCTGAGTTGTCTGGTTCGTTGCCAGCGTGGCATTCAGGAGCACTTCTAAGGACGCGAGTCCCTGGTCGAGCTGGGCATTTAGCGAATTCGCCAAGTTGTTCTTAATGAAGTCAATAATAGCGGCAAGAATCGCCTGGTTGTCAGCAGAAGGAGGAGGTTGGATATTGGCAGGCGCGGCATTGTTAGTGACAGTGGGAATGACTACCACAGCAGGTTTGGCCGCGGTGTCAGCAGATGATATGGTGAAAGACTTTTGGATCGTCAAACCCAACGCGCCTCCACCGCCGTGCACATGCTGCGCATGATTGTGGACATTATGCAGACTCTGAAAGTCTGACGTGTGTCCGCCGACAACGCAGAAGGCGCCTACAGCGATAGCCAAAATAGTCTTCATCCTGAAGAACCTGCTATAGCTGAACCAAGTTGAAGCTGTGTGAAGTCCGAGCTATCAGTGTGACTGATGTGGCAAGCTGCCTCTTCTTATACTGTGCCTCAGATGAAAATAGCCCTCGCCCGAGTTCAGTGAGAGCGATACAACCCCTCGGAGATTAGGCACAAGGGGAGAGGTAGAAACAATTAACTGCAGAAAATTGATACCAACAGCTGGGATCCTTCCTCACTCTCTGTCAGCTTGGAGACACTGTGTTTAAGCGCTCATTCAAAGTTCAATTGCATGTGATACGCGATTAGAAAAAATTCCATTTTGTTAGAGGCGGCACTATGCCCTTCTCAGACAACTTCAGCCGTTTTGTCTGAGATCAGAGGCAGTTCAGCTAGAGAGACAGCACGACAATGCTGAACTGTGAAGGATTTGTCAAAGCGTTGGCAATATGATGTTATAGTTTTGTTGCTTCTGTTTGCTGTCACAGTAATATGCTTATTAAATGGCCTACGTATTACTATTTAACATTAGCTATGCAACTTTCAAGTAATTTGAAATCAATCAGCACCTCGGTAGGGCGTTTAGTGTTTTTTTTTAGTAATTAAAATACTTTTTTAATAGTTGCAATCCTATTGTGAGCTTCCCTGCAATTCTGCTTTATTGAGGGGTTGCATCTAGTCGTCCTTCTTTGAAATCTACCGAATAAGAAATAATAATAATAATAATAATAATAATAATAATAACAATTTCACTGGTGGGGGAGGTTCTATTGGCTAAAGACGACAAGTTGCCATGTGTCCTGTCCAACGGCCTTGAGTTAGGCAAACTGCTTCTGACAGGGCAGTTGCCTTCATCTCTTACAGTTGTGACGACAACTGCGCAAGAACTATTTATTAACGTCACGAACAATCACACAGTGCACATTAGCCTTCACAAGATCTTATCTTGTTTGCAATGTCCTGTGAGTGCCCTTTTCGGGGAGGTCAAACAGCAGGCAACGTCGCTGCCTGAAGCCGATACAGCGGTGCCAAAACAGCCCTGTATGCTGTTGCACAATGGTGAACTCGTCCAGCAAGATCATGATTCTCCGTCGTATCGACACCAAAAACCTTTGTACATTTTCCCCTCTGCTTCGTAATAAAGCTTGGACCATTATTGGAAGCATCCATGATGCGACGCGTGTGTGCCGATCGCACAGGATACAATGAGCGAGAAGAATAACTGCATATTCTATTGTAATCCCCCATTCACATAGGAGACGTTTAGTACGAATGTATTTGTGATTATTATTAGAATATGTTATATCTTTCTAAGTTGGCAGTATTGCCAACCTGTTGGCCACATCATTCTTGTTAACTGAAGAACTTGTTTGAGAAAGACAGCTGTCAAGGTGTCACAACTTGATTTCGTACAATTTTGTAATTCTAGCCGATTAAACCGATGGTGTGATATATACAGTGAAACAATTCAAGTTCAATTTGCAGACACATCTTCCCTTGTCCGTTCGACCACCGTTGATGATCTGAATATCAGTGAATACAGTGGGGCGGTGGCTATGTTTGCTTGTACCGTTATGCATCACTGCCTCACGTACCCAGCCACAGTTTTCAATATTGCAATCGGAATCCACCGCTCGCATCGCTGGACCCTATTTGTAGCGCGTACTCTCGCAATGTGCGATTCACCAGAAGAGATTTACTGGAAAGTTTTCAGGCCCTAGTGGCCTGTGCGGCAGGGACTATGCTGCTTGCCGTATAACTGTACGATGCAGTATAGCACTACTAATTATCTTCTAATGAACAAATCGTTGGTTTGCCGGCGTTTCGCGTCGAACTCCCGGGCAAGAGCTGATGTTCACGCAGCAACGAGATACCAACAATAACGCGACGCTAGACTGTGACTGCGTATGTCTGTACGTGTATGTAGCTATGTAACTTGTATTACATGTTGTCGCGCTAATTAATTACAACACAGAGCTATATATATATATATATATATAGCAATATTCGAGAAGCCGCATCTTAGATATGGGTGTATAAATATGTGTACATGAGCAAACAGCATAAGTGTGAGCGGCGTTTCCGAGTGGCCAAGTGTCTGCTTTAAGCCAAACGGAGACTAGCTGGGCAACAATATAATGAATCGCAGCTAGCAATAGATTAAGATATAGGTGCCGAGTTTTTCAACGTTTGCACTGAACTGACGCCAGGATAGCAACGTCTTGCGCCTTAGACACAAGCGGCGATCAGCTATTCTTGAGATGTGTAAATATCATCGGTCTATTCAAACGACGCAAGTATTAATTACTACAATTTACGACAGCGGCCCCAAGAACGGCGAACCAAGGACACAACGACAAAGCAAGTGTCCCCAATATGAACGCGATTCGTCGTATGAACGCCAGATAAAAGACAACAAAAATACTCCGGCTGACCGACAACGCAAACACCCGAAGTGGATTCGACGGCGAATTCTCTGTCCAACGCTCAGTGGCGTTGAAACGTGGCACGTCAAACTGCTGAGAAATCACACAGACGCACCCAAACAGACACAACGCGTGCTAGCTGTCCCAAGCATAGCACGGTAGACTAATGACATGCGCTTATTGGAAACGAAATGCAATGTAATTCTCTCTTCACCCCCGTTGTGCCGTTCAAGGTTTTCTATTATCTAGGTAGCACTCCGGCGCTATTATTCTTCGAGTTTTTGTTCATATGTGTTGCAAGTACGAGAACCGACAGCAGACAACGGATAGCTAGGGGGACGGCAAGGCATGCATTTACGTGCGTCACGGGATGTCTTGCCTTGAAACTTGGTGGCGCGAGTGTGAGAGAGAGTGTCACAGAGAAACGAAGGCTGGAGCCGAGGAGAAAGGCTACTCCGACTCAATGCGAGGAAGGCCCCAGCTGGCCCGGTTAGAGAGATAGAGAGAAAGAGAGAGAGAGCCCGTTGAAGATCGTACGCTGTAGCCCATTTCATGCGTCATTTGTTTCGAGTGAAAAGAAGTGTTAACCCACCCGTCGCTAGATTCCACGTCCCCGAAGTCGGACCCGCTGCGAACCCAATGCTCCTCGGGTTAGTTCCCAAATAGAAAGCCGTGCTGGGCTCCCGATGGCAAAGTGTCATAGCGACTTGGCAAGGATTTGACTCCGCGCTCTGTTCGCGTCGGTTCCAGGAGGCAGTTGCTTGGCTTGCGCGTCCGCTAGGCCGTTATTGTTGATGCGTTGAAATGAAGAGCGGGCGTATATGTCTGCCTTCCTCATCGCTTGCTTGACTTTTAACGTTCGGACTTTTCGGTAGGATAGGTGAGATTGCTGTGTATCCCAGGGGAAGTGATTGTCGTAATTCAGCTCAGTGCTCGTACGTAATAAGGCGCATTCAGCAGTCTCTTCGAGAATTGAAAACGTCCCTGCTTTTTTCAAAGGTCACTAGATCTTTATTTTTAATTCATTATTAGTCAACCTCATTTGTCTCATGCCCGAGACGCCCGGATTACAATAGACAGCTCACGTCGAACGAATAACATGTGCTGTGTTTCTCAACGAAACACGTTTAAGTTCTCCGAAAAAGCGAATTACTCCCACGCACTTCGTCGTACTATGAGGACATGACCGGCTGGTTTTTGCTCGTTGGGTTCCGACCTGTGCCTTGGGACAGGGCATATTCTCGAGCCCCTCTGGGTGGCCTCCAACAGAACATCGTGAAGAGTGGTATTGAGTTAATGAGAAAGTGGACGCCGTCACTGCTCGGGTAGGAAGGACGTATATTATATAAGGTTAGATGTCGTAGGACCAAGGAGCATTTAGGACGTATGGGTGCGGACATTATGTACTATTATATTAGAATGCAATTCCCTCGCGGAGATTACAGTGGAGAGCGATTCGCAAGTTGCAAGGCTGTCCGTAAGTTCTGGGACCAGGAGGCAAAGAACGAGGCGATTCCCCTCGGTTTCGATTTGGCTGCCATGCTTAACAATGGATCAATTTAAATTAAGCATAAATATCGTCGTGGAAGATAATCAGTGAGTGGTTTTAGTCAACGGGGAAACGCTAACCAGTAGCTTGAGGAAAAACGACACAGCTTTATGAGGTTTGCTATTGATGCCATTTTGAAATGACGTTTGCCGGATATAGGTTGGTTGGCATAAAAAAGCACTGTCTGATTGCAGCATCCTTTAAGTTATCTGTATGATTCACGCGACTAGGAACACTATATTTACTTTCACGTTATTTAGCTCTTATTTATTTAATTTATTGATCAATGTCTTTGCAAAAACACAAAACCTTACGACTCTATAAAGCAATGAAGGCCCTGCTTAGTAATTAGTGTCTAAATAAGAAGAAAAAATTAGTAGAAAGCTACCGTTGCAAACTTTGCCACATTGTCTTGCGTTTCAACCAACACAATGGTCATTTTCTGTGCGCGACAACTGTCTCTAAACTATTTGTATCCTGTATTTTGAAAAAGCTTCCGGAGGTCTCCAAAGAATTTCCGATCTGTGTTTCCTTTGGCAACATTTGAAGTTGTTCTTATCAAAATGGTGGTGTCCCAACGCTTACAAGAGGCATACCTGGCACCCACCGTTGTCTCAGATACTTGCCTGCACATGCCGACCGAACCTCCTAGCTGCTTTGAGCTCAGCGAACTTCGATGGGGTTGCAGCTAGTCTCTCGAGGCGGCAACGAAGATTGCGAACATAAGTTATTGTATTGAACCGAATTGTGGCCAGTTACTCGAACCACTCCTAAACAATGATGGACATTCCCGGTTGTTCTCGAAAGACTTTCGCCTCAGGCAACTTTGGCGATGACCGTGTGGCCATATTTCGATTGCGGGGAACATAGCTAAACTCTTAGGGTGTCATACATTCATGGCCGTTCAACTTAAACCTACCCGATATTGGAGGGATAAACAACTTAAACGAAGAGGGGATATTGGGATCTAAAATCTGGTGAATATTGCGAGAACGAATATCACGGAGCCAACCCATTTGTGCAAGTGTGACCTTCTCCACACGCGAAGGCTGTACACAACGCTTTTTGTTGGTGCAGCAAAAGTAAAGAAATTAACCCCTGAGTGATTGTCAGTCGAATTTATTTACACGGCTTGTTGAACTTTTGGAAGGATGGCTTAACGGTCTGGGCCACGCAAGGGTACACTGCTCGGAGGTAAACAAAATGTTCACTTACGAGCGACGAGTTAACCCTTTTTACACTCGAAGGTTGCCAGCACCCTTGCGTGCAGTAGCGGTAATCGAGCTGAAAGAACGTCGTCACGTCTTGGCATGCAGTTGCTTGGTTGGACAAGAGATTGAACTCGTATGGACCAGGCTCTACACTGTGAAAGAGAACCTACCATCGTATTGTATTATAGCAAATCCAATTAAAATTCGAAGGCCGCTGATCGCAACAAATCTAGGGGCGAGCTATGAAAGGTTGTTAATGGGTATTGTGAGTGCAATCCGTTGCTGTCAGCCGAGGTTGGCGAGAATTGTTCAGGTAACACCTGAAGGTACAACCGGATTTGGATAGTTGGATAGCATTTGAGTGTAAAACTTGGTTATGCACTAAACTTTCAAAGCGCTCGCAGATTGTATGGTCAAATGAAAAGATAAGGTTTTCCGAGAAGATTTTAGTTGGGACGCTAATTGCAATCGTTCGACCGACCAGGCTCAGCCACATGTGTTTGTGAGAGTCGGATAGTTTCGGACTATTAATTATATCACAGATTATTAATTAGAACTAAGCAGAAATGTGACTGCTTGCTGAACAACTGTACGATGTATCGGTCGCCGCACACTATTAATTATATTTCAAGAGACTTGTAACTTATTGTGTAGGTTGCATCTGAATCCACAGGGCCCTTAGAAAGATTGCAAATGATATGTCGAAATGCAGAGTCCAGTCGTAGCTTTAGTTGTGGCCAAACCCATAATCGTAATTTTGATGAAGCGTTGCCACACATAATGCACTTAATTAGACAGAAACATACTTTCTGTATTTTAATAGATATGGCTTGTCTTTAGCAGGTCGCGGGGATTAGTGTTTGCTATTCAAGCCAGAACTACACACAACTAAAATTGCTCTGCCTTACATTATATATATATATATACATAATTGGTTCGTAAGACGGACCCCTTAATACAAATGTGCGACGGTGGGGATCGAACCCGTGCACCTACGCGTCTATTCCGGTTGCAAGGCGCACACGAATGCACTCACCACGCCACCACGTTCGACAATGTACGCAACAAATAGATGCTTAAATATATATATATATATATATATATATATTCGTATTTGCGCCCCCACATAGAATAATTGTGAGCTTGTAATTGTATCCCACACGAATTTCTTTCTACCGGCTTATTTCAGCTGCAAGAGACATAAAAACGTGACTCAAACCGCGCCGTCCACCAGGCGTGTGTGCAGACTTATTGCGACGCGATTATTAGATGATATTAGTTATATGGGGAAGGACGCTGCATAGACAATCACTTAGATGTATGCTTATGCGAAGTGAAGTCGGTTCATTAGCTACACGCAGCACGTCATGGGCCAATTAATGAGCGCGAAGCTCGCGGGCTCTTAGTACGCCACTGCACCAAACTGTAAGAGTCATTGGCTCACTTTTAAACAGCAAAAAATTAGCCCTCGCCAACATCCATGTCGACCATCGAGGGCCAATGAAATATTATGTATTATTAACTACGAAGGCTAGTAATGAGTGGGAGCTACTATAATTGTTTTTCGACCATCTCCTTGAAACTATACTTTTTTATTAATTAGTCGAAACATTGAAACTAGTCAGAAATAACAACGAATAGCTAGGTAAATAAAAATTGGATATATCGAACGTACTATGATCACCACATTATTATGCGATAGTAACCCTCGTCTATTTCGCTCCGTCTTTGCGCACTGTCCCTTTAATTGTTCCAGATGGAAGCGACTAGATTCGCATTGCCGCAATGATGAGAGAGGTCCCCATCAGTATTCGCACTTCACCTCCTTCCTTCTTCAATGGCTCTCATACCGAGTCTCACTTTCTAGTGAACTACGTCTGTGTAAACTTCTCCGTCATCTCAATATCTCCCACATGCAATATTTCACACGCTCCAACGCTTTTGATATGGTTGCGTCTCCTTGATAAAGTTGAACGCTATCGGTGCGGGCCACGTCGCGGTGTCATGAGCCGACAAAGTTTCTTGTCGTCAGGTCGGTATCCCATCATACGAGACCTTCCCTCGCACGTTGACTCGTTACGCCGGCTTTTGCCACACGCACCGCTTCGACGGCTGTCATTGTGTTTGTTGTTGTTGTTATTGTTCTTGAGAATTTAAAAAGCCCTTCGATAAGCACCGTATAACAGAAATAGTAAATCGGTATCATGCAGTGAGAACGCTGGTTGAACGCAATGAAACGGCCGGTGGCCAGGCGACGTCTACAATCAACTACGACTTTGGCGATTTCGGCGAAGAGACGAAAGTGACGACACCCGCCACTAACCGCGCCACCACAGCAGCTCTCCCCATAGGATCGTAGCCGGTGCAACTATCACCATAGGCGCGTAACCGGTCGTTACGAAGGGGATGCCAACTACGCTCGCTGGCCTGGATGTCTACCAGGCAATTCAGTCGGCAGTCGCGTTCCACTTAGTCACCGGAAGAAAGTCCCATTAGAGAGTCGAGATGAGAGCAGTGCCCCAAGCGCCTTAATGCCTGGGCGGACTCCAACGGTCAGTGTCCCTTGAGTCCTCTCCGAGGTCTCATGCGTCTAGAGGCCAGTCAATGCCAGTCAGCCAGTTTCTCTGGTCCGTATCGCTTCTGTTGGACCTTTCTGCGTCGTTTGGCATTGTCACGCACGGACACAGAGTGAGAGAAGGTGAGAGAGAGAGAGACTTTCGCTGGGTCGTATGGTGGCGACCCAAATGACGGCCTGTGCTGGACAGAGCCGGAACGAAGGTGGAGAGTCCGACCCTCCGAGAGGTTGCCGCGACAGCTTCTCCTTATTCAGGTTCTGTTTCTATAATACTTTTCGGCCGTTGCTCCCTCCACTGTTCCTACCGTTGCAGCTGATCAACGATGATGAGGAAAAAAGGGAACTAGCAGTCGGCGCGTCGGCGCCGACCTCTCTCACCTACCTATTACCCTCTTGCCACACAGAGTAGTTTGAAGGCGACCCCGGCGCAGTGCCAGGGAATGAGAGGTAACTGAGTCATCTGGCATTCTAGCCGGTTTACGGAGCTGCTGCGTCGACCGTTTCTTTTTGCCCTTGGCCTCCCTCTCTCTCTCTCTCCCTTCCTTCTGATCTTTTATGCCTGACCTCGGAAGTGCCCCCCGAGTGGGGATGTATATAAATGCTGCACGTACGAGCGAGCCCACACCATATATGCAGACACGCCCTCCTGGACAGACCGTCTCTAAATGGGAAGCCAGCTCTGCTAGGCCAGCCGCCGCTCTCTCTATACGCCCTTCACTAAACGACGTAGTATTTCCACGAGACTACAGTCAGGTAGCAGGGAAAGGCTACTGCTACCACTTTTGCCGCTCCGGTGCAAACAGCTACCACGGTCCTTTTTGTTGCAACTTGGCAAGAACCAGTAGGAACTGAACGGGATGCAGTCGCGGTGGTGGTCAGACCACCTCGTTTCTTCGAGCCGTTTCTACTACGTACCGGTAGCACACCGGTAGTTTGGCTTGCGAACCGGACGTTTGGGTAACTCCGATGCGTCGGGACTGGCGGAACTATGCTGAAAGCATCGACTCTGGTGGAATAGAGAGGTAAATTCTTATTGAGTTTAGGACGACTCAGAAACCCATGGCTCCAGTAAGCTGTGTATTGTTTCTGCCTCCGTCGGTGGCTTCTTGCCTGTGGGTTATAGTAAATTGGTAGGATCTGAATTCGAATTACGTACGCAAGAGCTGGTAGTTAGCGAAATTTCCCCGCGAAAGACCGAGTTTCACGCAAAAGTCGAGGAGAAGCGTTTTTTTTCTCATGAACGGATTGAATCAGTTATGGAAATTTCTTGGACCTTGAAAATTTTATAATGGAAAAATGCGTCGTAGTAAAATGCATTGTGACAATCAGCTAGCACCGTAGGGTGTCCATTTTGGGTTTGGTGATTACAGTACGCCAAAGGCTGACCAACTGTTCTAGTATATAGAACCACCTTTACCTTCACCCGTAGGCCAACCGAGTTTGTGATGCCACCTGTCACTAAAGCCATGGTCCCTCTTATCGTCTCCCGGCTGTCTGGGGCTCTCTTCCTCGAAAGGTGTTTATTCTCCTCAATTGAAAAATTTGCAAGAAAGGCAACGAAGTTTTTTAATGTTTTTCTTTAAAATCTGTTTGTGTACAATTTTGGTGTTCAATATTTATGGCCTGGGGCATTTTACAATCTACTATTTTATAGGATATATCGTTATTTTACCATAATTGTACAATCTGTATATATATATATATATATATAAAAACTGTATATATTTCTCGTTGAAAGTGTGAAAGTTATTACTGGACTAAGTTGGCTTACGTTCCGTACATCCCATGTACATGCTTATACTACTAATTATCGGTGTATATTTTATATTCGAAAATTCTATGTCGTTATTTTACGATTATTAATGTTGTTGACAACTGTATGCACCCACACCGTGATGTACTAATCATCTTGAATATTTTTTTAACGAGAACTTAAGTATTGTAAAAAAAAACTGCAGTTCCTTCAATAAACCACAATTTGAATGAATGAATGAATAATATAGCTCTATGTACGTATTCATTAGCACAAACGATGTCGATAATATGTCTCATAATCTACTCATATACATGCTTGGTTCGGGATGGCACGATGCGTTCTAGGGATTGCACGAGGCGAGTGTTGAACAGTTGTCGAACTTCGGGCGCACCTCAGCAACTGTTCCAATGAGAACCGTGTTGAAATTGGATCTCACAAAGCATGTTTACCTCTGGCCGGACCGGAGTATCTTCTCCTTCAAAGATCGAGCGAAGCCATACTAAACTTGCAAGGCGGAACAACAAGCACTTTCCTGGGACTTCCGTGATTACCATCTGGGTTTTGGCTCTAAATACATTCATTCACTCACTCACCTTTGTTAGATAGCTATATAACAACATGTATAAATATAACATCAATATGTTACCATAGGTGGTAGGTAAGAACTCACAAGTATCACAGCTTTGTATGTACGTATAAATATGTATATATATATATATATGACCAAAGTTTATAATATTCATACAATATGAGGTATATAAAAACTATACACGGAAGGTACTGAGGTCCATTCATTCTGGTCATCCGCTGCTTGACGATCTCGCCAGGTTGTTGAGCGAGATGACGTGCTGGCAGGTTGCAGCATGGAATCGCGGGCAGGAGGCTCCGCATCTGAGGCATCAGCAGGATTCGCTCGGATCATGGAAACCGCGTTCCACACACAAAACATGATGGATCCCGTGCGCCTCAAATTTTGTTACGACGTGACGATTTGTACGGTTTACCTGTTTCCAGGTCGAGTCTCTGTAGCACTCTCTGTAGGCCTCGGTGGCCCTGAGATCGTATCGACGAGGTATTTCTTCGATGAGCAGGGGGGTGTCTGCGAGCAAGTACACCACTGTTTTCTTGTAGAGATGGTGGTGGAGCCCTAGCACCTTTTGAGGAACGTTGCGTTGAAACGATTGAGAATTTCGAGGTTCTCCACAAGCAAAGAACCCGATTGGCTCGAAATACGACATGGGCTAGAAGAAGGTTTCTATCGCAACAGCCGAGTTGTTTTATGAGCCATCGACGGTGAGGGTGCGGGGTTTGCGTGACATTACAGAAGCACCCCACTGCTATTTTACAATAAGGACACTGCCGTATCGGGCGCTGTTCAAGTGAGGACAACGCATGTTGAAAATGCAATCGGCATAAACAGTTGTACTTTCCACGATATGATGTACTTACCCCAAAATGTGCAAAGTGAATATGTTTTCTCCGAACACAGAACATGCGAATTTATGAACACCTGCGCAGGCGATCAGACAAGAAACAGTTATAGTTACGGGATGGAGAAATATATCGTCAGAGAGCGTCGATAACAGAGAAACACGCTTGTTTCTGCCGTTTTGATGCCAGCAGGTGCGTTTATCGACGGATGTAAGTGTCTCGATATTACGAGAACATTGTGAAATAGATTGATTTGAGCGGACATTAACACTTCACATGGTGTTTGTACGAGTCTGCTGTGCTCAATTCATGGTCATCTTCTGTGAATTCATGAATCTTCTGTGGGTCCATGAGTCCTCCTTCCGTCCATGACTCCGTGCTCTTCTATATTTCGCAGATTTTACACGAGTGATGATGCTAAGCTTGGGCATGAGGTGAAAACATCGCCGGAGCGTAATCTGGGCATAAATTTAAATTTTTTTCTAGTGTGCCCGAGTCGTGCACGATATCGTCGTCTCGAGACATCTTAACCTATCATATCTGCTTTTTAGAGAGCTTAACATCCTGTATAGCTGTCGAATATTCACAAAAAAATGCAGTAGGTACTAACCGTCAACGTGGTCATGCCCCATGACAGCGATCCGTTGACACCACTGTCACGCGCAGATTTACACAAATGCTGCTAGACACTAACTCTTTCCATAGCTGTGATCCTCAGCTGTCTTCATTCATCCGAAGGCAAGCCTCGCTGTCGCTATATAGTAGCATGGTTTCAAGAACCTGTCAAGATAGGAGGCTCATCCGACAGCAATTGTAGTTGTGTTAACCAGGGGTAGGAAATATTCATCGACTTTTTTTCGACTTCGGCCTTATCTGAGCGGTCGTTCCTATTGGACATATCTGGGCTTTCTTCAATCTTAGACGTAGGCGACGGTAAGGGAATTTTAACCGTATTTAGCCAACCACGATTCCTGGGGATTCTTAGTTGTGAATTTCGGGTAAATATATTAATGTTTTTTGAGACCGTACTTGTTATATATCCGAACTTGTAATCTTAAGTGATGACAAAAGGTAAGTTGGAATTTTGACCCATTGTACATCACCACTCTGACAGTTTCCTAGTCCCCAACTACTTCGAAGTGGACAGCTACTAATTTTTGTAGCTGTCCACTTCGTCCTCAATCCAATAATGTAACAACGAAGTGGACAGAGCTATATATATATATATATAGGGTTGCGCAGGAACGCTTCTTGAAAACGTTTAGAATTAGCGAAGGACTCCCATTCGGTCCCGCATCTGCGTTTTTCCTAAAGTCACCGACACTGATCCCCTGATCAAGGACTCGTCGATCAGATTCATGCTGTCCCGTTTGTCTACCTGGGCGGATAATCGTTATCTTGAGCACCGGCCGGACACCAGGCCTTGCTAACTCGCCGCGGCGACATTCGTATTGTGGATCGAGAACACCCCTATCACTCCAAAGTAGATGCAGGCCCACGTTGTGGCTAGTCTAGGTTGGCCGCCGCTACACATAGCATCCCCGCGAAGCGGGGTAAGATAGTATCAGTGTGTCTTGTTAGCAAACATCGAAGGCGTGAATATCGAAGTGTTCAACATATTGAGTATGCTAAACATCGACGGTGATTATTCTCGTATTGCGATTTATCGAATGATATACCTCAATTGTTGCTGTTTCATATCAATCAAATGTTAGCACACATGTCTATTAGTTGTTATTATTATTCACAAGCTTATTGGGGAAATGGAAGCGATGCGAACAGATCCCTCAACACATTATGCTCGACCGTCTCGAAGGGCTCAGCAGTGCACACGCATTCCACATACAGTACAGCTAAGCATCCAGCCAAAGTGAAGTTGTCCACCGGACTGTTTTGCTGTTACCACAACAATCGGCCTTTTTACCACGCTCTGCGCACGCTGGCCTTTCCATGACAGCTGCCTTTAACCTTTGCAACTTTGGCAACTTGGTCAATTGTTGGTTCGTCCTGTCACTCTGCCTGCGTTTTGTAGCCAACTCTGTATTGGATCGAACTGTCAACTCTGCGTGAGGGCTGGGTGCTTGATGGCGTTCCGCAGCTTTCGCTTTAGATAAAAGCGAAACTAGCGTCTCTATCGACAGCCTCAAAAGCAGAGAGGGAACATGACGCCGCGCCCATTGGCCAATGTAGACCCGGGAGGCAACAAGTCTGCCAACCTTCTCCGAAGAAGGTTGTGTCGGCTGCAGTAAAGAGAGACGAAGGGGGGTTAGTCAACAGCTCTGCCAATATCGAACATAAGTATCGTGTAACCTACGAAGACAAAACATATGTAAAGGTCGTCAGTTGAAACGAACTCTATGAGATAATAAGATAAAGTCGTTAATATTAGCAGGGGGCACAAGTGGCTAGTTCAACGAGCAGGTACATGCATATATGATCCAGCGTACTCGCCCTCTTACAGTAGTGTACATCCATAATTACGGATCCATGATTTGTCCTTTCGAATTATGAACCTTGATTGGCTCTCCTTCGTGGGCAGGTCGACGTCATCCATAACAAAACGAACTTATTTTATCTCACCCATTACAAACCTCCCTCGAATATGATTATGTGTGGTGGCTGGTGATAAAACAAAGTTTGAAGCCAAACCAAGACCTGAATAGGACATATGGGATTCAACTTCAACGCTATTTTGATTCGGTGCACTCGTCAGAATTATCGCTACGACAATTGCGCCCTTATTCCATCATCAATTCCCGTGCTATACGTAGAGGCTTTGTAGTTTTACGGTACTATTATATCCGCTTCACACTAGCATTAACTTCTGCGTTGCCCTGTAGGTTATGACCATACACTTAGGCAACAATTAGGTGGGGCGGTGTGCCAAACAGCCTAAACTGATTTATATTCATAATATGCATTCTTAAGCTAGCCTTTATCTAGTAAGTATTCTTCGCAGGGCATCAGCCTTGGCTCTTTCTTTCAGCAGCGCTCGAAGTACGCGGTGGTGACTAATTGCCAACAAGACTCATTGCCCTGAATAAATAAGTGCACCAATCAGACAGGCTGGCAAGCCACTCTCCAGACTCGTCTCTCATAGAGCAATATAAGAACAGCAAATTGCAATCGGTCTTCAAAATCAGTTCGTCACCGCTATCGCTTCGTCCTGAAGCCAAGATCGCGCCAATTCACAGGGTTGGACTCGCGCGTGGCTATCGACAGATAAATTTTAGCAGCGGCGTAGCCATACTTTGAGAATTTACAGAGCGAGTCGGCCGTTGTACCACATTGCAGCCACTCCTGGCCACACTTACTGGAACGATTACCGGCTCGAGTGTGCGGTGGTCAGAGCGTTCGTTCAACGACTGCTATGGGGATTAACTACTGGCCGGTCAGAGTAATACGGCCGGGATTACGTTGAAACTACAACGGCTATCGAGGGCTACGCTCCGTACGCGCTGGTATTGGAGGCAGGGGAGACAACGGGGCTTCTTCTGGCCATAGGCGACAGTTAACGGCCACGAGAATCGTAGAAAGCGTCGATTTCGAACGAAATCGACGAAATGAACGAGGGAATAAGTGGTGCCAGCTCGGAGACCGGGCTGAACGAACGGCTACGCTACGCCAGCTCCTAAAGCTCTCGTTGGACGAGGCGGCTACTGGAGGATGGTCAGGTGCTTCTGGGAGTTAAGTGAGTACGTTTCACATAAACGATCCTCGAAGAACTAGAGAGAGAGAGAGAGGGAGAAACGAAGCTGGACTAGATGATACTTGGCCAGTTTACTGCCGTACATTGGTTTGGGGGATTGGAAGATAGAAACGGATGCGGTACGTGACTAATTAGCCATAAACAAACAGGTCCATCGTGAAATATCCACGTCACACATGGTCAAACGGATATACCATACTTATACGATACAATAGTCGATAACTGTTCGCAATTTTAGTGCTTCACTAGCGTACACAGATAGTGTAGAAATTCAATCGCCTGAGTTTTTCACGCCCTGACTGTCGTTTGTTTCTAGCGTCCGACGATCGGAAATTCTCTTTAGAGAATTACCCCCCCCCCCCCCCCCTAGAACAGTACCACCAAAGATTTAACGTGATGAGTCAGACAGACGTGCTGACACACGCAAACAACATCTGAAAAAGAAGAAAGGCGATTTGCCACTACTTCGTCGCTCGTAAGCAATTATCTATGTCGCCCGCTGGCACGGACTCAATGTTGAAAACGGAGTACCCGAAGTGGTTTGTACGATGGGTGAGACTGGTATTCCAGGCATGCCATGCCTAATGAGGCCGTATAGCTGTATTCGGGGAGGCGACTCGCCTCTACGCCTGCCACGGGGGTGCCTGTTCTCATCAATCTTGTTCGAGATGACACAAAGAGTTGACAAACAAACGCTACTGGCTGGCAAGTGCTGCAAGCCTTTCGGGAGGGCACTGTCAGTAGTCCTTAGTCATTGTCGACCAATTATGTCTTCATGCCTTCCAGTATTGTAAGAGGAAGAATATTCAGTTCAGTCCTGTTTGATTACATCCATGACACATGACACGGACAGTGTCCTGTGGCCTGTTGATTGGAGGTTATCATATTCGTATAGGTCGAATAGGGAAATGGTGGTCCAGTTTTAGGGCTCTGGCTTGGATCACCTATTGGGTGAAGTTCTCCACACTCGATATATTAGTTAGTATAGCACTAGATGGACGGGCAATGGTCGGCTATCGCATATTCGGTCACACCGATCGAAGGTTACTGTTGGAAAGGATGTGCGTGACTTTTTGATGCAACGTTTAACTAACTTAAACCAAATGAAGAACGTTTATAATCTACCAGAGAAACTAATGTTAAACGTGTTTTTTTTGTCAAGACTTGAAATTACTTTTACTTCCATATAGTGCTAATGCAGCTGAAGAATTTGATCCTGCTGTTTAAAGGTGGTAGATAAATGGTTCGGATCTATTTTTTGTCGTTCGTCCCAGCTAATCAAATGTTCCATCTGTTAAACGAGATTCAATGTGTAGTTATTGAAGAAAATATAAGATGTATTTAATAGTATCGAGCAAAATAGTAGTACCCTGTATCTCGTAGCTGGCCTTGAACTTGCAATGACTAGGTCGCCGAGTAACCGCCTCCAAGCGCTAGGCAGGACTGCGAAGCCTATATAGTGTATACTGTGCGACGTCTTCCAACGTTAGAGGCAAAAAAAAAAGCCGAACTCCCCCGCTTATCATCAACGGAGTCTACGACGTTAAGCACGGATTAAGTGTAACAAAGATTAATGGTGAAATGTATTCAGCATACTGCATCTATTCACTTCTATGTTAAATTTTAGCTGCAGGCACCGTAGACGTAGATAATTGCGGGCATTGTATTTTCAAGTTGCGGCTTATATGAAATAGTAATGAAAGAAACTAAAGAAATAAATGAAAGCTCTTCTAATAGACGCAGCGAACGGTTAGGAAAAAGCGAGAGTAACTGGTTGTAACGTGTCGCCTGATCTCTTCGAACCACTATAATATTCCTCTTCAATGGACCATTTCTTGACCTCTGCTGAACGACTAATTAAGGTTAGCCAGCAACGCGTCGACCATCATATCTTAGCATAGTTCAGGTCAATTTGGTACATCGGATGCTTTAATAATCTCCGAACCACGCATTGTGGCCAGATGAACTTTGACCGGTGGACACTTGAGTCTTTTGCTTACATGCAGCTCTGTGGTTGGCTCAGTTCCGTAGAATAGACCTAAATCTGAAGGCTAAACGATCGATTGGTGCTGAAAATCAGAGGTTGTTTTTGTTTCTTGAAGGAACAAGCATGAATGCGAAGATTGGTGAACCTGTTAGACCTAATTGAGTTCTAATTGATTGGGCTGTTGGAGACCGCAGAGAAAATAACTTTACTTCAGAACGCCTCACGATAGAACAAGTTTCGACAACTAGCCCAGCCTTTGAACAAACGAGAGATTGGTCTATATTCTATTTCTCGGTGTATACATTAGTAAAGGAGAATACCTCCGATCTATACCAAATATTGTGGTTCTTTTTGTTCAAAAGTTATCTAAGTTTTTCGATGTTCAAATGAGCCCGAAACGATCTAATAAGAGCCGTTGGCGGCCTTGGCTTTGAAGCACGAAATTAACTGTAAAAATATATCAACTATAAATAGGCTAGTATTTGTAATTTTTACACTTTATTATTATTATTATTATTATTATTATTATTATCATTATTATTATTACTGCTATTCTTTTAACATTTATTATAGTATGCCTGGTGTAATTATTTAGTTGTCTGCCTTTTTTCAAGAAACCTGATTCATTCGAAAACGTCCATCTCTCATGTGACTGCATCGTTCCAATATTCCGATGAGACGAGAATATTGCGTATCCACTCACCTCTATGTTGAGTGTCACCGGAATGAATAACATTGCTCCATCATGCTACACCAGCGATGTGTTCGAAGGTGTTGATGAGGTTGCACATCTCGGCATATATACGACATAGGCACCTGCCTATCTCGCCAAGCTCGCGGATCTCTTTGAGAGGCGGGTGTTTCTGCTGAGCCGAACGCTGAACGCCTGAGCCGCATGAGAGCGCTTCGAAACATTGTTACCGTCTTTCCAATAGATTTCTCGAGGGTGGCGGCGTCGCCCTCTGCTGCAATGGTCCATCGCACAAACGCATTAATTCCTTTGAAACGAGGACGTGCGAATGTGGTAAAGGAAATTTTTTTCCCGCAGACTCGCAGCGTTGAACATTGAACGTCCACGGTGTAACTGCTTTTGGCATTGCTTCCGAAGACGAACCTCACTAAATGCAAATGTGCAACGGTGGGAAACCCGTAAGGTGGCGACGAACACGACAATGAAGCTGACCTCTTCTAGATGGTTGACTTGCCTTGATTACAGGGAGCTTTTCGGTGGCATGGGACAGTATGGGTGCCGCTATTCGACGTTTTGCCAACTCGCCTTTCGCCTCTTGGGCTATTTTGAGCGTGGAGGGTGGTTCTGGGAGTGTTGGTGCCTTGAGTGGCTCAGACGACAGTAGCATATGGATTCATATGGACAGCATGTGGTAGGGGGAAGCCTGACATAGAAGAAAAACAACTGAGAGTCAGTTATAGAGAAGTTCCCTTTGTTGAGCAGGAGGTACGGGAGCCATAGCTGGCCGCTATCATCAAAATGAAATGAATGAAATACTATTATGCTTGTGTGTCGCATCCCAGAGATCGCAGTACGCCAACAATGATATATTAAATGAACATGACATGAACATAAACTTCTTAACGGCGCACGCAATCAGCCGACTATCTTGGCCGCCTGTTTGTAATAACACTCACTCCCACACTAAAAATGATACATGAAAACAACGAACAATCAGTGCCCAACTTGTTCGCAACTGAATCATTAGCACATGTAGGTGTTTCGCTTATGAAAGTACATTACTTATAATTGTAGATTCCTATGTTAGAGTACCATAAAAATAACAGAAGGAACAAATAATCAGATTGTCCATCTCGGGTCACATTGTGTGTATAGAACATGATATCTGATGGAACGTACATTTGCGTGGGCATAGCTAGACGTTCGGGCTGTCTCCGATAACACGTATTCTCTGTTCGCTACGAAGAACCATACTTTTTGAAGATCAGTTTGCAGTGTCGTTTCGTGTCAACCTGGCGGCAAATGGCTCTAAGGTATATGTTTTGAATGTCCATTATCTAGAAGTACTGCAGTGTTTTCATCCACCTTCATACACAGTTCGAGTCTAGCCGCTTGCAGGTTTGCATGTATGCTAGAATTAAATTCATCAACAACTGGAGGCAAATCGTTGCTTTTGGCCTTCCGACTGCGTGCCAAAGCGGGCGTGGAGGAGGTTGTCATTTTGTTCCAACGAAGCATCGCTATTGGAATACGTGTAAGTGTCTCTCAAAGAAGGTAACTGAAATCGGAGACCCGTAACAAGTACTTGTGCCGATGCTCAGCTTGAACACTTGGCCGGCAAACTATGTGAGAAATACAAGGAAAGGCGCACGGAATCCCACGGTAATGCGTTCCTTCTAACCGTTAGTGGACCATGGTAGTGGAATATGCCCTTTTCACATGTCCTCCTTGACACACTCGCGTTGGTTAGGGTGCGGCAGATATTCCTGCTATAGTTACCGGCTTCTCGTCTGTTTAAGGCAAACGACAAGGAAGGGAAAATGAATATTTTTAGACCCATTTCGCAACCCGAGGCTCAGATGTGGGCGGGCTACCAACCCAGAAGTGAATCGAAGTGGAAAAACCTCAGTTGCAGATACTTCCCTTCTATATATCACCTAGATGGGCTCGTACAGCATGTCGAGGACAAGAAAGGATAAACTTGGGTAGGGTAAATGTATCGACTATATCGATTCATTTAAATTAAGTCTCGATGTTGACACCTGGAGGTACAAAGCATTAAGACACATCATCACGAAGTAGAAAAACATATTCGGTAGTAAAATTTTTCAATTGTTAGCCATTAAAAATGTAAAGCATGCCTGGATCCGTCCCCAGATTTTTGGCTCTTCAATATATTTCAATGCGCCATTGGAGTGAAAGAGTGAGATTCGTAATTCATAGCCGAGGTGTCCCTCCTGTGTGATTCCCCCCGGACTTGTATTGCGCAAGCTTAAAAGGGGAGATGTACTTCCTGCTGGACTTCTTCTGAGCAAGATGCAAGGCCTCAAGAGATTCGCGGAGAGACCATTTTTAAGACATGTCGGAGATACACTAATGCATTTAAAGAGTTCCCCACGCACATCTAATAAAAATAATTTTATTAACAAATCTGCAAGTAAAAACTTCATGGATTCGCATGAGCCCTGTGTGGTTTAAACTCGAGACTCCATAGTTCCTAGGCTCCCGGCATAAACCCTGCGCCATACCGATAAGGTTCTACTATTATGATTGTCACCGTGAGAGCATCTGGGTAATTTGGCGATACCGCTTTTTGGGCTAATATCTACGGTACTACCAACTACAGCTAAGTAAGAAAAAATCGCTCAGAAGCTAATAATTATTTTGCTCATTGAAATACACACTAAACCTGTCGCCCATTGAGGACACATATGGCTGAATGAATGGCGAGAGTATAGAACAAAAAACGGTTACCACCAAGGCCTACTAATCTCATTGAATTTTTTATTATTCTTCTAAACTAAATTCGTATTCATATGAATCGGTGAATGTACACCACCGGTTCCACCGTTAATTTCATTTAAGTGGCATCATGACTGCCCGCAGCGAAGTCAACCGACAAGAGATATTGTGATGACTATGTCGTAAACTCGGCAAATATGTAGAAACGCTTCAGGAGCGTTGTGGTTTAGCCAGCGAGAGTCAAGGACTTCGAAGGTCTGCCAACAGCAACAGAACCTAAAGGACCCGGGGCAGAAGGAAAATTTAAGGTCTAGCCACACGCTGCGCTGACTTCCCGTCGTGCGCGTCGTTTAAGAGGGAGGCCCGCTCGTAAACTCAACTTCAGCGGCAACCAGTCGCGCCTGACGTGCACTCTGTTTGACTGATCAATCTCTGTTTTGCTAAAACTGAAGGGCACAGATAGTGCTTCTGCACCGTGCCTACAGACTTTTGAAATGTATGCATTTGTACGCGCGCACCGAAAATATATAACCAATGATGCTATCTGGCACGCTACATTCAGCAATGTGTCTTGTTCCGTCTCGCTGGTAAAGAATATCAGACATTGTTCTTCTTGCATCGTGGCGGTCTGCCCTGCACGAAGGCCTCGTTGGAACATCTCTTTCCTGCGCTTCCGGATTGTACACTCGACAAAGTTTTGCTCAAAACAGCAACCTTTAGGAACTAGTGGCTCTCAGAACCGTGCGTTGTTAGTGGGGCCGCAGCTCAAATGGGGGCTCAGCCCCAGGAAAACCTCACCGGCCGACTGAGGATGCTCTTTAAGATAGTGAGACAGTGGAACTACTACATACTATATAAGAAGCTTACAGGATTAACATAACCGCCCCAGCAGACGTCTGGGGAGGATGTGTTTTGCCGTTATGGAGGAAATTCTGCTGGCTTCTATAAGTTCGTGCCAGTACCTTCTAATGTCTCTCAGGTGTTGAACCAAGCCGCTGAAGTATAACTCGGACCCAACCGTTACCGGTGGTTGTTTTCGGATGGAACATTATCCTATTGTTCTCATGACGTGTTATGCTTAAAACGGCCAAATGTTTGCAATTTACCCTTAGCAACAATCGATGCAGGCTGCCAGATATACACCACATGTACTTAGTTTGATCTGGATTATTCCACTTTGACCAAATTTAAATTTCAGAACATTGAACGCAATCTACACACGAGATTGCAGACTCGTACCGCACCTTTTTTTCCCCAGACAGGGTTGGCCGAGTCAAGTGAGGTTCGGCTGCGTGTAGCGTATACGACGTCTCGGTGCCAGTGACTAGTTCCGGCAATCTTTCGTGAACGGTTGAACGAATGCAGGGCTATGGTCTCGCCAACCACAAGTTTGGGATCCTCCTTTTTCGGGGCTCTCCATTAGCTATATTTATGCTGGGTCAAAAGAGCATATGGTTCATATGGTCACATAGAGAGGTCACAGTGACCTTAGTGTCTTCTGACACGGTAGCCCCCAAAGTTGTTTTTTTCCGCACGGGGCGTTGTCCTTGCGTCGTATCCTCATATGGAGAAAATGAACAAGAATATGACTGATTTAAATCTGTTATCAGTGCTCTAATAAGTGTACTTTATGCTATAGATGTGTAGGTGTGCTGTAACCTGTTATTTTGGCTATATATCTAGTTAATGCACGTTCACAGGGTCAATAGTTTGTCCAAATTATATGAATAATAAATAAGTAATACTGTATTGACAAATCTGCAGTTAACAATGTTGCCCTAGATGACGATGCTGCTGATGATATTACCCAGAATACGTAGGTGCTGCAATATACTGCTAATAGTTAAATACATAAATGCCATTAATTGCACAGGTCGAGTACATTTATATACACGCTTATCTGTCATTGATGGACAAACCTCAACTGATATTTGGGGCAATTTCAGTATTAAACGAGCTAACATCCATTAGCGATAGCTAACAGATGGCAGTATATATTTAATAACAAGGGGAAAGCCCGACAATGAAGCATTCTATCGATTTACGCGGAATCTTCCCGACTTCAAGATATTCGTTTACTTAGCAGGTTATACGAGGCCACTTTATCAATAGGCTAAGGGATCAAGGAAATAAACATGAACTGTATCGTTTTTATGATTGCCACTTTATGCTGTATTTCCGTGAAGAACTTGTCTCTGTTTTACACATAGTATCATGGCAAAACTCATTCTTTGACGTTGTGGGCCAAACTGCTAGCATGTTTAAGAAAGCACGAAGGAGAAAGCAAGCATCGCATTGGATAGTGCATGAGCTCTGTGGAGCCCTTCATTGTTCCTTTTTAAAAGCGATGTTGCCCATAACGCATATCGTAGAATTTCTTTTCAATCAACGATTCCTTGATTGACCTCCAACCTGTAATCGATTAGGTGAAATTCAAGCTTAGAAAGTTTGAGAGCGTTATGCCGTCGACGTGCATAGTGTGAGCACCAGGGTTTGGCCCCAGGATGACGCGCACGGATTGCGTTCGGGCGGAGTAAATATGTACTCAAGATTTCTCCGCTGAAACGCTCCAATAGGTGCTCCTTGCTAAAACTCGCGTTGCAAAGACGCACCCAATTTCCGGGCCGACGCTAGAGACTTTCATACGATCTCCGTTGAGGACCCTCCTCACCCCTTCGCCGTCAAATTGGTCTCGCATAGGATCGCATGACGGCATAGGAAATCAGATGCAAAAATATGTTCGTTCTTGCTATCGCTTTGTATTTTTCCTTTAATCTGCTCTCAAAGATAAGCTGCATTTGTTCTATCCAGGTGGTGGTGGTGGTGACAAACGCCAATCGGAGGAATCACAAATGCTATGAAATCTGCAAGAAGAAAATTTCGATTTCAAATTGTGCTTCATTGACGAAACTATAATTCCACAAATGCTTCATTCCCTGCTGACAAATATGTAGGAGTTATACATCCTGAATTATTCATAACTGTGGTATCGAAATGTAATTGATACTTCGATCCTATCGAACTGTCGAATAATTCGCTACATCAATATATTTTATATAGCAGTAAAACCTTTCTTTTGACATAATTCGCCTTCATGTCGTGTTGAGGAAGGCGTTCTTTTCGGAACACTGCCACCAATTCGATGTGAAATTGGTGGCAGCGTTCCATTTAGCACTGGTACACCGTCATCTTGTGGCAGCGTAGCTAGGCGTATGTTCATTTGGGAATAATTTTTTGCGTAACCCATCCTCCCAATACATGGCATGTGGCAACTGGGCGGGCAGGTCTAGCCGCGATGGCTGCAGCGGTAAATCCTATCGTACCCAGAAGTCAGATTGTGATGTTAGCCGAACTGAGAAAAGGTCAAATAGGTAATGACCCAACGGTGTCCTGATGAACGGGCATCAAAAGTTTTTAGCTGAGCCCCAAAATGATTCTTCATTTATCGTTCCTGAATCGCGGCACCGAGCAAGGCCACAAGTCCAATCGGTCCAAGATGCTACCGGTATCTGCTATGCGGGCATGATGGAATCGCTTGGGTCAAGTCTGATAGCACACACCTACGGACGTGGCAGGCACGATGCTATTTACTGCACATTTTCTGGAAACACCATAATTACTGCAGCTGCGCTTTGGAGCTACAGCAGCTAGGTTGGCAGTGCCATTTCAAGAAGTTCGATTCCAATAGCAGTTATGTATAGCGCACAGTGTGCTCTGGTTATCACAGCATTTTACGGATTTTTGAAGGGAACTGATCTCTATGAGAGGGTTATGCCCAGCGAATATTTTCATGGAAAGTGTATTTTTGTGATTTTTGTTCAATAAACTATAACAACCGGCGTTCATACTACTCATTGGTTTTGGTCATGATCCGCAGATGCCTGTACTTCAATGGATCTTGAGTGCTTTTGCTTTGTCCCGAGGTCCCTTGCTCCCATGTCCAATGGCTCGTCGGAACACAATCTACTCCTCCATTGGTCATGTGCGCCCTTGTACACGTCCTTGGGGCCTGCCACTAATACATATATAGGAGGCGTAAGAACTGGCTAAGAGGTGTCTTAGCCGAACTGAACACCCGGCGACGAGGCCCACCATATTATCCCAGAGGTTTCAAGTGGAGTGGGTCCAAGAGAGACAGCTAGCTGCTCACTTAATTCTCTTTCTCTCGTTCTTGTTCTGTTACCCGGAGCAGCCAAACGTCGTCCGCATGTGCTCGTTGCACTCGAGTATTGGGCAGCTCGATTCGGGCTAGAGCCAAGCTTCGAGGGAATGCTTCTAATTTGGCTGTCGGAAAACCTAGAAACCGAGGAGCAGCCTCGGCAGATCGCATAAGATGAACAATGCACTCGTATCAATATACGCCTCAAATAAGATAAGGGGAGACCTCACATGTTCCGAGATGATAGTCGTCTATTCCAACAGTCGTGTCCTTCCTCAAGAACTGGAGCGGCTGCAGACGACTTCCATTTTCGGCTATTTCCAAGCCTTTCTTGTGTTCGTAAGCGTTGAGCAAATAACATTTGGTGAATATATATATATATATATTGGTAGGATAGCACCTCCTGTTTGGGCCTTCTATGGGTCATTCATCCCAAAAGATATGAATAGTTAAATTAGTCTTTATCTGAAAACATATGAGAGAACGAAATTAAGATTCGGTTTCGTTTTGTCCTCTGCTAACAGTGTGCAAGTTTTGTTTTCACCAGCGTTCAATCGTCTTCATTTTCGAAAAGGCACTGCAATTATCAAATCCTTAGGAACCATTTGAACCTAACACAAATAGGGTGACCCACATTTATATCGCTGACCGTACCTGTGATAGAAGACATTTTTCTCGCCACACAAATTTGTGGGTTGCTGCCAGAATATTATATATATACATATATCCCCGGGACACCTGCATGGCCTGTATAGTAGATCTGCTGAAATAGCCTACAATCTAAAATAGATGCACCATGTCACAGGCATCCACGCAGCGTAATGAGGTGCGTTCAAAGTTTGACTTGAATTGTTTTGGAGACCCGCCATCCAAATGTTCAGGGATCTCCTATCAAAACACTGTGGGCAAGTCCCGTTCGCCCGAACTGCGTTGTACGAAATTGTGGCTCTGAATGAGCGAATGCTGATTGAACTACCACTCTCTCCTCCTCCATGTGTCAAAACTCAGCGATATGCACAAATTTAGTATGTCAATATGTGCAGATAACCTTGAGTCCTGTAGTTCAGAATTCAAATGACATATGTCCTTGACATGGGACGCACCTAATACCGTCGTGCTGTCAGATGTTGCCTTATTCAAATTGGAAGACATCTTCAACATTTTAGACATTCAACTGACTGGTTCAACAGGTGCAGCAAAAATGTTATGAGACTTTCGACGTTCAAGAGTCATCGAGACAAATTCGTACATATCATATTTTCCGTCTGCGGAAAAATACGGTACATGTATCCTTCAGCGGCGCGCGCTGTTCCATGTACTATATGGTACTGCACACTACATATAATATATCTAAATGCCTTAAGCGCGTATATGTATTAATAATCTGGGACTGGAAACTTGCATCATTAGAAGATATTTGCTGTGGTCGGAAAATAGTGGGTTAAGATACCCGTAGATCTCGAATAAAATGGCTTACCTGGTCAAGGTTGTAAATCATGACATAAACTGTTAGAGTTTTCTGCTCTTACCATGCAACGCAGATATTGAATTTAGATTTGGTGCTTGCACTTGTGTGAGTTGCATTAATAAATAAACGGAGACCTTGAAAACATCAGAACTATGCGCGCATAGTTACGGATGAAATATGTTGGGGGTAAACATTTTTGTTTACTTTTACATGTATATAATATTATAGCAGATTTCACTGTTTTTTGTGCGGCTATTAAGTCGCTTGCAGCGCAATGACGATGATATATTGGAACAATTGGTTTTGTGATCTTTGAGACGGGCTCATAATTATTCAAGATACGGATGTCTCCAATTCCACTTGTGCCACGTCGATGCACTGAACAGTTATCAACTAATACGACGCGAATTGACCAACGAGAATATTCATCGGTGACTGTCCACTCGATCTATTGTCGTATCCGAAACTAGAAGCAGCGATGGTAGATGCAGTAGTATTGGAAGTAGCTTACGTTAGGTGAACGCCCTGGGTGGTTGCGTTGCATCGCCCCCGTTCTCTTCAGCAGAGGGACGATACCGCGCATCGAGAGATCAGGTGCGTAGCATCGTACTCGTACGGGATGGCAAACAGAGGCAGAGAAACTGAAGGAGTAGGAAAGAATGAGATGAACATGGATATCTATCTATCTACACTACGGTATGAGGTAGCTAGCTAGCTCCTTGGCCCAACGGAAAGCGATGGGGTTAGGCGAACCAAGATCTCTATTTGTGCCTATCCACTCCCGCCTTTGGAGCATTTATCTTGTCACGTCCCGAGCGTGCCATCGGCGGCCACTAGAGGCAGAGGAATGACGCGGGCTGTTCGTGCGACCCTGCCGAGCCTATTTAGGAAGGACAAGACGAAGCAGTTGAAGGAAAAAAGTAGTCGCTGTAGTAGACGGTGGACTCGGCGCTTTTGTTTGGTTCATCGTTGGCGAGCACCGGTCGGACAACCCGAGACAGCCCGTCAACTCGGGTGCTTGTTTCGAGGACGACTGTCCTTCTCGTGGAGGGGGCGGTGCAAGGGAATGTTGCCTGATGCGTGGTCTACGAACAAGATAGAAGGTGTCACGGATCAGAGATCACTCTGACAGGACTTTGGGCAGGCGTCTGTCAGAGACGATGTGTCCACACTCTGATAAATGGTAGCTCCATAATACACTCACCCGCCAACATCCAACCAACCGCGGGGTGTCTAGGCGGCTGCAATGGAAGAGGTGCACGGGATTTTCGGGTGAAGCTCAAGAGAGGCGTGTTCAGCGCGTCGACGAACATTATTCTGCAAAATCATCATCTGTACTGCTAGGACTGGTGGTGATATCTGTCGAGAGCCCATCGCTCATCTTGATGAAAGTGAACCACACCTTTTTTCGAGCTCTGCAGCCGGGGATAGGTTGGTTAGAGAGGACTGTCCCAGCACGAATAAGGACCAAGGTCGAAAGAGAGGATAAGAAGAAAAACTAGGGGAAGTCTGCATTTTTATGTTCACGCCCCCACGTTCGGACGACGCTATTGGTTGCTGTTTTTGCCGGTGAAAGATCGATCCGAAATGGATGGTTGATTACAGCTGGGCATGCACATTACATGTCATTGCAACGACAGCACACATAATATACAGAACGGTTAATTCAGTTCAATTAAAGAAAACCTTAATCAAAACGAAATGTTTGTTTTCATCATGAATTATTGTGCTGAGAAGAAATATATAATGCATTGTACAATCATTCTGTTCTCATTGTATCTGTGGTACGTAACAGAGTACAGGTATCAGAGCAGCTGATGTCTAGCAAACTTCGGCCGGCAATGGTGAATTGTGTGGACGAGCAGTTGTCAAAAAATGATGGTGATAAAATGCTAAGGAACTACACTGCACTACAGTAGACTCAAGTAGTCGGCCTACTTGATAAGATGACTGTGAACTTCCGAGTCATGATCCAAGTTATGCTTTTATCCTGTCTAGTCCCCTGACCCCCTCCCGTCTCCTTGAACGTCAAATCTACTACCGTCTATTATTAGCAGTAGAGGCGTGGAGAGTCACGCACAAACTTTCGTATTCACCTTTGTCATGAGCGTGTCATGATTAGCTTACTTTGTAGGCGCGGCGGCGTGGCACACAGGATAGCGTATGACGTATCGATTTTCAGTAATGGGACCTACCTATGTGGGTACGTCGACTCATCCCCGATCCCGCTTGACGGGGAAATATGTCACCTTTGAACGGTATGAGCTGCTACCACCGGTGGCCTTCAAAACTTCCCTCTTGACAGGCTATATGTACAGCTCGGACAGTGAAAATGGTATGGAAGTGTGTGTCAGCAAGCCGTCTGAGTGCTCCTAGTCGATAAGCTGGTGCTGTCGACCACAAACTAGCGAACGCTCGTTGGGAAGGGATCACCCACCCGTCCTTCGTTACCGAAGAGTATCACTGAATTGCGCCGTGTGAAACTCACTAGTCTGTCAGTTCCAACTGGTTACATCGTAATAGGGAAACGGCAGTAGAAAACTTTACCCGCCACACAATCAAAATAGTTTCGTTTCCAAAGATGCCTGGTATAGGTTGGAACCTGCAAAGGCTCCTTTCACGCTCTCTGATTTGACCACAAGGGTGTCGTTTCAGTGCGTAGAGCTAAAATATACTGTTGTTGAATGAGCTGAACTATCTGGAAACGGTCGTTCGCGTGAGGTTCCTGTAGGCGCAACCTTCCGGCGGCTACTGTTACTTTCGTAACAGGCAGGTATCAGTTGTTTTTGTATAAAGAAATACATGCATGGCTGTGTTTGTCTGCACATATCTCTGTGTTTCCTCAACGATAACTATAGTCCGATATTTGCTTTCATCTTTTTGCTTGGATGTGTGCGTGGATAAGGGCAGATAGACGTAGATACCCTGACACTGCTATTCCTAATCATTGACCTTTTCACGTTAATTCACTTAGCGAGTAAAGATCGGTCTAGGCAAACCGATATCTCGCTATTGATCACTACATTGGCACAGCAAAACGACATGCTAAACATAATAGAGTTCTAGACTACGTCAGGCAAACGTATCACTAGTACACACTCAAGTGAAAATAATCGAGGCGAAAATACGAGATCCGCTCGACTATAAAAATACTAGCGAAACGAATGAGCACATGCGCACAGTCCTTAGCATGCGAGTACATGCCTGCACCGAAAAAACGGAGGAGACATAAACTAAAAGCACATATTTCGCTATTTAATACCCTTCCCACTCCAGCGGCCCTTGTCGGTTGGAAGATGGTCACAACACGCACCAGCTTCACTAAACCAAGGGCCGTTCGCATAGAGGATATGGAGAAATGGCAATTGGGTTAACTGCGCCAACGGGGGAACAGCTAGCTCTGTTCAGCAGAACAGTAAAAGTTTTCAAGGAAACTTTTGTCTCAGTTGCCTCCTTCATCCGCTTCGGTCGTCTCGACTGCTATCGGCATGGCTCTGGAAACTGGCTCTCTCATATTGTGTGTCTGCGTTAGTTCAGGACATAACGCGACCGTCCACGCCTCGTATGCTCGCTAGACTTGCTGTTGGTTACAGTACTGGCCGTGCGACCCAATGAGCAGACGATTGCCCCACTCAACCCGTTGGGAATAGTTCCACTCCGCTGTACTTAACCCCATAAAAGTAATTACGTGTGAACTTTAATTTCGACACAATGGCAGATAGTGTTACGGGGAGTAGGATGGGGAGGGTTGTTCTCCCGATGGCTTTTCAAGGGCCCGAACAAGTGCTCTCGACTTTTCAGAAGCGGGGTCTTATGTAGTTTAGGAGCAGACAGACTCCCTGTAGGATACAGTGGGCTGTACCTGGACTGTGACCTGTAACGTCATCGACATGGCTATATATTGTCGATATGTTGAAGTTCGTTTGCTTTTCGAGCGCGATTGGATTCGCGACGTAATGTTATTGCTTCTATACGGTGCTCATAAGGAGTCGCACCGGTCGCAGTTTGGCGGTGTGACCAAACGACAGTTATGAAATTTGCCCTACCATGAAACAACGGAACAAAATCTCAGCAGCACCAGGTACTCTGGTCCACTTCACTGCTTCGGTGGAGCGTGAGTGGACTTGTCTTTCAAAATAGCTTTAGACGAAGGAGCGTATATAATGCTAGGCTATATAATAGTTATGTCATTTACATGGAAGTCTCGTTCTCCACGAAATGGATCACAACAACTAGTATATATATATGTATATATATATATATATATGTATATATATATATATATATAATACATTTACTCTTGATCAAGTTGGTCGAAAAAAGGAATCAACAATTGCTTAGCCATTGCACATTGGTCCAGAAGCATAAAGTCAGCAGTATGTGAACGCATCATATTTTGTGTGTTCTCTCACGAATCGATTCATGCACAGCTTTTCGATTTCGAAACTTTCGAGATTGAATGGGCACGGTCATCTCCGCTTCTGGGACCAGCTCACACATCCTCCCCTCAAGCATTATGGAAGATACACTATGTATAGACATGTAACGTAATGAATTCAACTCGTTTCCGTCTACGAAAGCAAAAGGGGATAAGGTGAAAGGTTTATTGTTTATTAAGGGAACAGGCAATTTAGACAATGCTTAAATTCTCCGATATGGCACCAGGTAGCGGGACTCGAACATGCGGCGCTCAGCTTTTTGCAGCCAGAGACTTAGCTACCCAAGCTACCGCTGGAAGGTCTACTCTACCTATCCTTAGGTAGTTAGGAATAAGTAGAGACAGTTACGTAGGAACAATTAGAGACAGCGCTTGGGGTAAAAAAACTTGCCGGCTAACCCTGACTGATCTCCAATAGAAATATTGACCGAGTGCATGTGGAGTGCAAGTCTCCCACTGCAGTGGCAATTACCTAGGTAGTGAGACCCGGAGCGCGTCAAGGATTTACAGTAAAAAAAGATTAAAAAAAGTACAGTTAAGAAAACAGTAAGCTTAAAGGGTGAACCAGCGTCGGTTTCAACATACCCCCCGTATGCCTATGATAAATACCATGAGTTCTGTTTGAATATCTGTTTCCAATGTAGTATATGAGAGCACGATATTGCATTGTGAAGCTCAAATAAAAGCAATTTTAACCACATTAACCCTATATATATATATATATATATATATATATATATACTGTACCTCTGCACCGCAAATAGATTTCTGCATTGACAGGATGGCAAACAGGTCGCCAACGTTGGCGGATATAGACGTTTGAGTTTACCAACGGTAGTGTTAGGGTATGTTTCTTTGGAATCGTTTTCAGCTCCATTCCCCATTCAGCATCGTATCCCATTCAAGTAACGTTTCACTATGAATCGTGGCAACGATTGGCGATAGTTGAACCTCGGCCTCCCTTCTTTAGTATTCGCACTGGCGATTCAATTGACTAAGCAAGAGCGTTCTCTATTTGCTGCAACTCAGGGATATACTGTCCACACTTTGTCATGGAAGTCAGTCGAGTGCAATTTGCCAAACGTGTTCTTCTGTCGCTCATCGGACCCTTATTCGAAATCCGTGACGGGGTGTAGTGTACAACTAGCGATTCAATAATGGCAGTCAACGATTTCAACGATTGGGGGAGGGGGGGGGGTTTCGACGATTTCCTTACTAACAGATACGCAAATCTCGGCGATCTAAAATGAGAACACCGCTTCCTTCTTTATGGGGCTTTTGAGTGTGAGCGTACAGGATATAGGGTTGCAAAGACGCCACAAATATACTCAGCGTTAAGCCCTGAGCAATAACAGACAACGCATACAAATGCATCCGGAAAACAGCTCGATTTACTCGGAAACGGCGCGCATGTAATTAATGCGCATATTATCGCCATTTCTGTCTCGGAGTTGCTTTTTCTGGATTGCGTCAATGCGCCACCCGCGCAGCTAGAAACTCGCTTTCTGTGGTTACCTGAGTGTTCGCTCGTATATCAACAGTGAGCAAAGACACAGAACGCCGACCACAGCACATCTACAAGCAAATAGACCATAACATTGTCTCGCAGACAATGGAGATTTATTCACCGGTTTCTAAGAGGTTTCTTCAGCGAAGTACCTTTATGGATACATGGATGAGAAGGATCAAATCGACAGATCACATTGGATCTCCAGTTTGTTGTTATTATGAACAGCCTATCTGTTGCTATGCATCTCGCCGCGGGCCTTTACCATGTTTGAGCCTGAACATTCGTTTCGGCTGTTTGTTTGCACACAGTCAGTCTACTTCTGCCTGTTTCTTCTGCTGGATCAGCTTTATTTTGACAAGCAAAATTAGAGGAAGAACTAAGCGGCGGTTCTTGCTCTGACTGAGGAGGCTGCCTATCCGCGGCACACACGACTTAACTTTCTACATCTCTAGCTAGTAAAGGTGATACTGGTCAACTCGTAACCGAGCAACAGCCGAACTAGCCGGACAGTTTGAATAGGATTACTGAAGCCCACGCGGACGTATGAGGATGACATGGGTGTCCTATGCCTATTCGTAAGTCTCACCCCGATGATTTAAACCTATCAGCCTTGGCAGACTCGTCATCTGGACGCAACCGCTTAGGTCACTGCGTCTGTAAATCTCACTTGATCCGACTTGCCCTTAGCTAGGCTGCAGGCCGAAACTGCTGACACGAACAAAAACAGAATACAAACAAACAAACGGGCCTGGCAAAGCCTTGCAACCGTGCCTAATAGACCACCCTCGCCACAGGCGATATATATTTATTTATGCTACTTGGGACATGTACAATTCCCTGGGGTTGGTCAAGGAAGGAGTCCTTCCTCTCATGTTAGAACGTGCTGTTTAATTCCATCAGCAAAATAGCCTCAACGAGGAGATACGTTTTTCAATATAAAGTTCGCTATATAAAATCATCACGATTTTTCCGTGACGGGCCAGTGTTGACGAAACACAGCATCGTGTTACGTGTCTCTCAGGCAAGCGCAGCCCAAACTTCCATGGGGGGTATTAAGTCGTCCACAAGGCCTCGTTACCTAGGTAAGTTATGACAAGAAGCATCAGTGCTGATCAGAAGTGATAGATCTGTTATACTTTGTTCAGGTCGAAATAATACAGGCCATGACAAAGACCTTGATCCTTCCCCCCTTGCTTTTGAGACCTTGGGCGGGCACAAGCGCGCAGGCTCTTTCCTTCTGCAGCGCCTGTCCCTCGCTGTGCAGAGAGGCAATGCCATCGCTTTCCTCGGGACATTGTCCACCTCAGCCCCTACCCCCCCACCCCCATAATCCCTAGAAATAATAATTGCTAACTACTGTATATTTGAATAAACATTTCTATATCGATACAGGCCATATGAATTGAGTCAACTCTAGATTTGTCAATAGGTCAACTAGCATCGCTCTCCGAGTTGGCTAGTCGAAGTCTGTACTTCATTAAGGTGTGCCGCTTTTCTTTCGCTGTGAATTATAGAACTTCGGGGAATATCGTGATTGGTATATAGATATTGCGCATATATCCCAGGTCGAATGGAGTCTCTGTTACTTGCGGATGCATTTAATCAAGTTCACTTTGTTCGTCGTCATTCATCAAACGGTTCCATTGAAATCGCTCATATTTAGACTCATTTCTCTGAGGGCAGACCATTGTCGACAGAGAGGGTCCGACTCTAGGGAAATTCCGTCCACGAACGAGGTGGAACCAGCGAAGCATCCCTGAAGAGTTCAGATATCATTTAACACTCGCTTCGGTCTGGTCCAGTTGTGGATCTATAGGATCTATTAATGTCATTCCGCGAGGTCGCCGCCTGCAGTATATGTACGAATGTACGATAAAATAAGTATTTGGCAAGGCTTGGCCGAATACAATCTACATGAAGAGATACTGTATATATGTGTGTGTGTGTGCGTGTTGTTTATAAATTTGGACAGACAAGTGACATTCGGAGTAGATGGAGGGCGATACAATTACAAAATTCTTATCTCCAGAGATAGAGAGATTTATGGGGTAGCGTGCTTAATAAAGATAAGCATCATGATCGCATCATGCACATCTTTCTATGAAATCTTATATAATAATAATTATAACATCTATTATACTAATATATTAGATATCGGAGCAGCGTCGGGAATCTTTCTCCGTTCTACCGCCGTATACATTGTGTTAGTTGTAATATGAGATTATAGTAAATCTCCGTAGATTATAGCTGAAAACAACACGAGGATCTTGACATGACACTTTACAACGGAGCGCGACTCCACTGAGGAGTGCTAATATTCGAGTATTATATAAATGAGCTATAATATGAAGTAGATGATTATTATCAAGTTGAGTTTTCTATCCAGCTATTCCGTACACGAAGCCAGGTAAAGTCGCTCGTAATTTCGGATACGAAGACTGGTTGCGGCCGAAGAATAACGGTCATTCCACTTCCAGGAAACCTTGAGAAGCGAGAAAAAGCGCAACCAAGAAACTGTCCTTTGAAAAGAAGGGATATTAAGTAAACTTTACAGCAAGATACAATAGGGACGACAGTAACAACATTTTTGGGGGTCAGTCTACTACTCTAGGTTTCGAGAGACATTCACACAAATGTGAGTGGATAAGTACGCTATTGTCCAGTTGCCTTAGAGCAGGAGGGCTGCCCTTGCAAAAGCGGATTGTGGTGTGTCTGCTTCTGCAAAAGGCCGCTCGCTATGACCTCTATATAAGATAGTCTATCTAAGTCTATACATATGTAAGTTGGCTCATATGGCTCATAGCTGCTTAACAAACAGGAGAGCACATACGTGAACATCGATGAAATGTGACGTATGCAGGAATATCGAGCTCGGCTAGTTTTACTGTCGGGGATACGAAATTAGCTCAAACACTCGGATCTGGCTAATTATATAGTATGGATAGTTGACGTTACCAATGGTCAGAGTGTAAGTAAATTTCCAGGCTGACGTTCAGCCAACTTTTAAAGTCGACGGTACTGCTTTCGGCATTGCTTCGTAAGACGGAGCCCCGGGTGTACGAATCCGGGAAATGACCGGGTGAAGTACGATAGTGCTACAAATACGCCGCTACCGAGATGTACATTTGTAAGGCGTTCTCTCGACTATCTAGAAGATGGCGGATCTTGTGAAAGTGTGGTCGATGTGAAAGTTGTGTATTTTAACTATTGGCACTAAAATCGGCGTTTAGCCGATTTGTTTTATGTACAAACGGGTTCGCGTACTCCTGAGTCGGGTCCGTAGAATCCATTCATGCGTATCAGCTTATTTGTTCTTGCACCAATCGCTCTGCCGTCGTGTAATACGATAAGGTCCCCAAGCTCAAGGATTTTGGGCTTATTACAGCTGCTGTGTTAATACATTAGCACCGTCCTATTCCTCAAATCCAATTCCTAATTTCCACATTTCACTCACACTGGCTTAATTCTCAGTTCGATACTCCAAACGTCAAAAAAGTGGTCTCTTTCATCGCACGGAAATTTCCAAATTGCCGTTACTACATTACGTAAGGCGCTAGTATTTGGCTTAGCCGATAGATACCCTGAAACCGCCTCGAGCGCGAGGGCAAGTGCTGACATTAGTCTCTTTCACCATCCATAGATTGTTCCCTTTCCTTTGCCTTTGGTGGCCATTATTCCATAGGAAATCGGCTGCACACAGTCTGCCGTGTGAGCGGACCAGAGAGGTCGCATTTGCAAACGTGAGCTGGCTTGCGAACGAGATTCTATATAAGCGGCAATTCCCCGACGGAACGGAGATACCACGGAGTACAGCGGAAAAGACCAGCGGCAAAGGAGCCAGTGAAGACAGCTGGTTCTCGAGTCGAGAAAGGGAATCCAGGCCCAGCCAGTCTTTTCGGAACGACGTTCAGGCCATGGAAAAGACTCAGAAGGACCAGGAACCTCTTCAAAACCTGGATGTCTGGCTGTATAGGGATCGCTTCTGTCCTTTGGTCTGCTTTCATCATTCGTCTCTTTTCTTCTCTCTCTCTCTCTCTCTTACTTTCTGAGTGTTGAATCGAGTTCCCTCAACTATGCTACGTCTAGCAGCACCGACGAAAGTCAAAATTGCTTAGTGGCTCTGACCCGCGCTGCGTATTCGCCCAAAGCCGCTCAAATCCACAGCAGCAGTATCGCTCAACCTAACCTCAGCGAGGCAGGTAGGCAGGCAGTCACGAAGTAAACCGGCGCACATCATGTCGGCAAGAAGTCGCGTCAGGTTGACGTTATTGAGGCGAAAAGGACCCAGACCTGTACAGGTGAAGCCATAGCCGTAGAAGCAGCAGAATCGGCAGCACCAGCGCCAGCAAGCAAAGAGAACCTGGGTACTGAGAAGAATCGGTGCAGACAGACTGAGGTGCGACAATGCCAATAGAAATACGAGAATACCCATTTCGATCCTTCGTTGTTCCTGACTGTCCCCTTTACTTTCTGCCCCGACATCTTCCCGCCGTGGATGACCTCTGCCGTTGCCATCATCAGACCTTTAGCCGTACGCGAGAATTCCCTTAGCAGTAGAGCACGCAAGGAAGTGGTGGTGACAGTTTTGAAACAACGAGAGCCCGGGGTCGGGCTCAAAAGACGGCTGGGAATTTCTGTGGCGCAGCTCTCGAGGAAACAACGTAGTGCTGAAGTGCGTCAGTCGGCCCCGAATTCCTCTTTCCAAACCCGTAATATATGCAAGCGGCACACAACGGAGAAAAACACATGTGGGCTGTCTCGGCGCGGGGTCTGTGGAATACGACAGCCCTGTATAGCAGGGCCGCCATTTCGAGAACAATGGCTTGCACACCGATGGCAAAAGGGTCCTGATGGACTTAAGGTGTGATCGACGACGACTACGACACCAAGGCAGAGGGGTAAAGGAACGACATGGGTGGACAGTCCAGGACAGGAAAAGCGAAGGTGACGCGGACAGCGCAGAACTCAGAGAGAGCTCAGGATGTATCGCATAAAATCGGACACACCTGCACAAAGTCAGACATAAAGACCCGTTTCGGACCCTTTGGAGAAAGAGGTCGGGAAATGTCTGCTCATCCTTTGTGATTCCTTCGTGAGGAACAGTGGCCTGAGCCGAATAGAACTCTTGCCGCGTACGTGCTCAAGCAAAGCAAGAACTACCACGCAGACGCCACCCCCATCCATATCCACAGTCGAAGATAGTCAGGACAAGTCTGTTTGGATCCTTGCAATGATATGTTCCGCTATCACGAAGGATCAGAATAGCCAATGATATTATCATTACATGCAGCGTTGTGAAAGAAACTGCCAAATGAAATGTATTTTTAGCAAGCTATAACGCGGGAACAAATGTCAAAGGCCAGTCTGTTATTATCGGTAAGAGTATCTTCGTGCTTCTCGAAAGGGTAACGTGCACACCGTTGTAAGCTACGGAGAAGTAGTAGGTGCCATCTACCCGAGGGTCTTTGATGTCGAAACATTTTCTGTTTTCGCCGAACGGAGGTCTCGATTCGCAGCAAAACGACGATGGAGAAGCCGACACGACGGGCTAATATGTGATGCTACCCAATTCACGTTCTATCGTACGTGTTGTAAGAGAGCAAATTCGACAAGCCACATACTATAGTAAACCTCATATCCTTGCGACTCTTATCTATGTACTTTAAACAACAGTTATATTTATATGTTTAAGTAAAAATGTATATTTTTGAACGGTCATGGAAACGAACGGGAAGACTCGAAGGTATTAGAAGAAGATCCTTCAATTGGATTGAAAAGTCAAAGGGGGACAGGCTAAAATTTAGTAGGACAGCACAAAATATATTTGCCGCATGACCATACAGTATCACGGTCTACACAAACAACCTTGGGGTATAGAGAGAGATTATACAGCCTTACTCATTAGTGTAACTCGGAGAGTAGGAGAAACCACAGCACAAATAAAGAACGCATGATAGTGTCCTACTGTCGACTGCATCTGGCACACCATAATTCGTTGTAGAGAGATCACAGTTCACAAAGATGGGGCATGCTCTAATTCTATTAAATCGGCCATCCACCCTCTCTCTCTCTCTCGCTCTCCCTATATATATATATATATATATATATATATAAATTGCATGTATCGTACACTAGGCTTTGAGCCAGATGTTTCTAACCGATTCTTCGTTTCATACTAGGGACTATCAAAAATAGCTTGGTTATTCTTGTTCATCTCAATAGTCGATGGGCCAACACAAGCCTGATGTTCCTTGAGACACTGATTACAGAAGGACCACGTCGACCAATCACAGTATATTTTGTCGACTAATTCGTTGCTTTGTGCATTACCTCCTTTACAGTATGCACGCACCAAAAGGGAACACACGGATGAGTAGATCAGTTTACAATGATATTAGAGAACCTGCGAAATGCGCTCATACACCATGCGCATGAGTGTGCGCTGTGTTGAATCGAAACCAGCCGTGACAGATGTACGCTCACTTTGTGCAAGCAGTGAGGGTAATGTTATTAATGTTATTATCGTCTACTCGTATTGACCTGTTGACAAAGTCGAGCGTCGCCCAGCTGTACAGGTCTACAACGTATCGTCCGACGCGACCCGCAGCTAGTCCGAGCGCTGGATGCTGCGTCTCTCCAGCCGCGTGTGTAACCGACCACCAAAAGGGGTGGCGTTTGTGATCCGGTGAATGGGCGCAAAGCGATTACGTGATTATATGTACTGAGCTCGTAATCGAGTTGCGAAGTTACTTCTTATGCATGGCTAATGTCTCCCTAATAAGATTGGCGACAACAACAAAAGCGAGCGTTTCGATGCAATAGTCCTCACATATCGACTCGCTGTATCGAAGTAGAAGTTCCGGATTACATTATTCTTAAATCGCTAATGATGTGCTGGGGCTCGAAAACAAACGAAGCATGTGGAGGCCTGGCGGCTCCATTATGTCAAGTTATGCACCTTTTCAAGAACACAGAATATTTAGAGAGAGAAGTTGAGACAAAGGCTGGTAGGCATACTACTCAAATCAAAAGTTGATCGTTAGAATAGGATAACGTAAAGAATATATAATAATATTTGTTTGAACATAAAGTGTTGTGAAATTATTTATGCAAACACACAATAATTAGGAATTAGTCCTAGGGGTTATCTGGGGCGGATTAGTTGGGGACCGGGGCCGAGGCAGACACTTGTCCCGAGGAAGGTGATGGCATTGCCTCTTTGCACAGCGAGGGACAGGGGCTGCAGAAGGAAAGATCCTGCGCGCTTGATTATATTTGTTTACAAAGAATATTATATTTGTTTACAAAGAATACACATTTGAGGCATTTATTCTGTATCAGCTTAATGTACATGTGAAATAACATACACACCACAAAGAACAGCGCATATAACGTCGCATGCAGCCTGCTACAATAAAATGTCTGGCAACAACAACGCGACAACAACAACGCCTCTTTTAGTGCTTCCACGGATGTATACTGTTGATTCGACGCATATACTCGCGCTGACGTGAATTAAAGCGTTATCGTGTTGGAAAACCAATTGGCAGTCGATGAAATCTGCTCCTAAACGGTAGTAGGTTGTTGGTCAGCATCTGCTGATAGTCCTCGCTATTCATTGATTCATGACATGAAAGAGTGGGAGTCTGCCAAAAGAGATGAAAGCTTCCCAAACCATAACGGTCCCGCGAAGTTGCGTTTTGAGAAGTACCGCGGCTCTTTACGGACATCATGCCAATAACCGTTAAATCCATCTAGGCCGTCCAAACTGAACTTCGTCACTGAAGATGATCCGAAATAACACATACCTTTAGGCAGTCATGTGACCTTGTTGATGACGCGGTCTTGTTTTCATTGCGCCCGTATGATATGCGGATGGTTTCTACAAATATATTTTATCAGATTATCCTGACCTTGTTATATATACACCTTTTATCTTTTTTTTGCGAGAATTTAAGCATAGTGAAACAGCAGTTTCGAAAATAAACCTCAAATGAATGAATATATATATCACATTTGTTGAGAAGCAGCCGCAGTTATCCTTTACTACAGTCTGCGCAAATCATCTGTGGTAACAGTGTTATACTATATTACATAATATATTATATGTGAGTAATTGTAGAATAAATCAAATAGTGATGAGGATCGTGCATATTTTAGGTTGACCCAAAAATAATGAGTTAACTCGCTCGGAAAACTCGCCTCGGAAACTCGCTGACAAGTGCTCTCTGAGTGCGCCATAGTGCTGTTGATGAAATACAGCCATCGAAGTTGAAAACGTGCTTTCCTCAGCTGCCGCTGGTGCCGCCACGGCCGATACCGTCATTGCTGTAAAATTAGCAACAACAGGGTAACTAGATCGTGAAGGAGGACGCCATTTGGGGACTAGCGCGGTGCCAAGAGAATGATTTGCTTTGGAAGGCGCCCATATATAACAGAATGATTTTCACACATACATGCAGATCCAGTAGTCCATAGGCCCGCCCTTGTAGGAAAGTAACGATCGCTGGCCTTTTTCGGTATGAGGCCGATATGTGAATACTTATATGGCAAAGTAAACACGTTTACAGAAGACGCAGCAAAAGACAGGTTGCTGAGTCCGGGATGTCAAATTGATCTCAACTCGAATGTGTTTGAGCTAACGTCAAAAGGAGAGAACAGACACGATTCCTTCATATCGACGGAATAGCGTCACCTGCTGATGGTCCTAATGGCAAAATTCGACTATTTATAATAATTGCTAAGTAGGGCTTTTACAGCTTTAGCATTTGGCTAAAATTGGCTCGATTCGAGCTCACATCCGAAGGAGGTGTCATGCTAATCTCAATCAACTTAATTTGGCCGTATATTCCGTTGCTTGCTTGTTCCCTTGACGCAAAAGGGATCGGTCCATTTGGTGTGCACCGGAGTGAGAGACGATCGCATGGCGTTGGTACAACAGGAAATTAGGTCTCATTTGATATCAGGTTTGTCTCGTTGATCGGATCTGCGTGCATGCCTGTCTGATAGCCCCTGTATTTGTTCAGGGGTTGACACGCCCCAGTGTTTGGCCTGAACGGACGCATGCTAAGTACGCTGTGATATATACACTAGGAGGGTCGGAACAGGAATCACCTAACCACAATCAACTCGGCAAAGGGAATCACTGGTTTCATTGGTCGATAATCGTCCTCGATAGTCTGACGACTGGCGGTGTTACAATCATGGAGGACTTGGTATCGCACCTGAACGAACAAGGCTAACAAACATCTTAGAGGCTAAGATAATGATAGGTCACAGATAACGGCATGATTGTTTTGATTCATTAAGCGTTCAGGAGTAAACGTCTTATGTTATATTACGTATTGAAACCATTGGCCAGGTCCCGTCCGTAGAAATGTTCTCTCCCATTATGAATTAGAAAATTGAGAAGTTCTGTTGTTTGGCGCTGGCTACTAAGGCGTACACCTATTATAACTAATGCAATTCATGAGTTGACACCACTACCCCTTAATGCACATTGCTTTCCATCAAATATATATGTGCATAATTTCTTATCATAATAATATATACCGGGCGCCAGCGGCTCTCGCCTCTAAAAACTCTGTGGTAACCGCTGAGTCACGTGCCACAAGAGTGTCTGATCCCACCCGCGTTGACTATAATAATAATAATAATTATAATTACTTGAGCCATTTCCAACTGGAGGGGCAAACTCCACCCGACTTCGACTCGTCACGATGCCGCGACGAGACAGCCGCGCGGCTATCCGAAGTTCGCCAGGACTTTCGTAATGTGGGCGATAAGGCATACGATACAGGCGCCTCCGGCGCAGATCAAATGGGGCCGGCATACGCCGTTGACGGCAACTGTCATCCGAGCCAGAGCGATTTGCCCAAAGAGACTGCCAGCGGGACCCTGGATAGCCATTGGCAAAAGTCTTTTGTTGTCATCAATGTGCCTGAGAGGCTTCCGTTTAGTCATTGAAGCTGAAAGTTCCGAGAGTCGACTGAGAAACAGAGATACAGAGAAGAAGTCAATTCGCACTCAGCGAGATATTGAACGAACGCTATTCATCAGCTAACGTTAATGTCCGAGATCGAAGCAGGGTCAAGACTAAAAGTGGACCACAATCACTGTTGACAAACATTCATGTGTGTTACGGACGCACATATTGATGAATGTCTGACAACCGCTTTGCATGGACGCGAAATCGCTGTGTGTAATCCGCATCGAGGCGAGAATCTAGATAGAATTCGTTGCTACCAAACCAGCGTTCCCATTAAAGAAGATGGCGTATGCCGTATGTTTTGAAAATAAAACACTTTACATTCAAGGTGCAGCGTGGAGAACCAGCAGAAACAAGATAAGGACACACACGTTCATACGGATGCTCAATGAAGGAAATAACATGAACATTTGTCCTAAGTCGGGCTTCACTTTCAAGGGGAGGCATCTATCATAGCAAACACACCGACTCAAAGCGGGCTCATTAATGATTCACATGATTTGATACTGAGTGAAACTTATGAATAGCTGGGTTCCAGGCACGTCGAAGTAATGCGACAGTTATTGAGCATGCACAAACCCAGCAGCATGTAGCGTAGCTAGGTATAAGGTAACCTCCGTGTCGCCTGCACCTAATCAAACCTTTGTGGAATAAATCTGTTCTTCGAACCTTTTCGATCTTGTGTTTGCTCGCACGTGATTTATTAAATTAAAGACTGGACGAAACATGCCGTACTACCATCGTGGGGTGGCATCAGCGAATATTTCGAACTGTTAATGCAAACTTCCCCTCAAAAGCATATACGGGTATCGGGAATCTGTTGTTTAGCGTCGACATGCGGGTTACAGTGGAAAAACCATCTCACAAATACAAAGGTAATTATAGCAGAGCACGGACAGGATCATTGGCACAACTGAAGAAAGAGTCTTGTTTTAAAAATAGTTACAGGGAGACAAGATACGAACATCACATATTGTACCTTGCCACTGCCTGGTACAAATATCAATGACTAGCTCTAGCATTGTAAGGAACCGAGGTGTATGTTATATGTGTGTATTATATATACAATATTATCGCAGACTGAATATGCGACACCGAATAGATTGTAAGCGAGGTTCGCTGCAATCACGGATTTGACGGTAAAACGCGGAGCATATACACAGCTATATACGGAAGACCTTGTCCTTTCTACATAAGTAGGAAATCATCTTCCCTTTTAATTACCAAGTGAATCATGGCATTTTTTAGTTAATCTACCGCATGAAGCATGTTCAGGTCGACCTCCCAAGCTGTTTTGCTATGTACCGTTAATGATTGCGGTGCGTGAGGCGTATTCGGGGACATCTCTATTTGCGGGTCGCACAACAGCGAACTAAGGCGTACTCCTATGTGGGCCAGTTTGCTGCCACTCACAACTGAACGTGAAATGCACCTGGGGAATCCAGGTTGTTCAACATGTAGAACTTTCCAGCTTAGAGGCAGATGCGACATGCACGGCCAAGTGTCATAGCGGAGGATGCAGGACCGTTGTCGACAGAACGACTTCCCGTGTATAGGCCCCGCGAGAGCTCTGACAACTAGTCCCACCGACTATGGCGTGTGGCTCTAGCACATGAAATGCAAATGAGGTTGTTAATAGAAGCTACTAAATCTTTCGCTTCTTAGCCGGCATGTAACACTGTAATCTAGCATCGAAAGGTTGTTAACATATTTCACCAAAGTGTGCGTGTAGCATAGGTGAGAAAATTTTGAATTTTGATTCTTGTTTGCACCTGTATTATTGCTCGGCTCCGCCGGGTGGCGTTTAAGTTCGCTTACCAGGGCGGGTCACACGGTCATGATGTTGAACGGAGTCGGAAAACTGAATGAAACTGTCGCGAAAGCAAACTGTGTCCTTAACTCAATTCGAGCGTATCATGACCTATCATACGAAAGCGATCTGGGTCATACCTGATGTCGCTGTAGAGCATATAGATGTTATTATGAAGACGAAGGATGGAGGAGAACCTGCGCCTGAAATATTACAACTTCTCCCGGCCCGGCCCTTGCGCCTGTCACAGGCTCCAAATCGTAGAACAAATGATCTCGTGTCCAAGTAACGATTGTTTCAATAAGGCATCGTTTTCAGCTTGAATTTGCCCATCAAACAAAACCTTCGTTAACGAAATTTATTTCCACAGAAGAGAAGACGATGCCTCGACAAAGGGGTCATTTTGTGCTCTTTGAACAACCCACTCGGAATATCCCCATGCTTTCATATCTTCGTAGCCAATCCTTTCACCACTACCACACGCTCCGTGTTGACAACACCGGCCGGCCCTAAACTTCGTGTCTTTATCAACACACAATCATCCTCAGTCGGACCAATTCGATTGAAAGCGATCACACGAATAGTAGCGTGTACAAGTTCCGCACACGGTTTGAATTCGACCGAGCGCATATCCTCCACCCCGCCGATTTTCAACTCCTCCCCGACATTCTCTCTGCCGCCCTTGAATTACGTTGTGTCGTGACGCCTTGTTCGAAATGTTCGCCTTTCCGGCTTGGTTCGACTTGTTTTCTTTGCCCATTTTCGAAGTCGTCCTGCCCTCAGGCGGCGCTGCTGCTTGGTGGGCTATGCTATGGCGTTTCTGTGCATGTTGACGAGCGTCGAGCGGTGGTATTCATCTCCCTTCGGATTTCTCGTCGACAATAGTGCCAATGGCCCCCTCTCGCCTTCCTCACGCTCATGTCGTACCGTTCGTTGGCTCGCGCCACTCCCGCAGATACGACGGCGCTAAGTAAGAAAGGGAAGAAGTAACGTATGGATAACTGGCCGCTCTCACTTCCGCTAGGGTGGTCCACAAGGAAGGTGCTAGTCAGCCTTTCTTGTGGCCCGCATCGGTACTTAGTCGGCTGGTAGCTCTCGAGCACCACCTTGTCCCTGGGCAGCCAGAATTGCTATGTCGCGCTAGGCCCCCAACGAGGCTCTGAGGCGCGCTGCCAAGCATACTACGCCTTGTGTGTGAGGGTCAGCAGGGAATACACGGCCTTTATGTCATCGTTACGCGTGTTCGTGTGCTTAGCATGCTCTAGTGTCCCAAACCCTGTGGCCCGTGGGTCGTTCCTTTGTTGAGCACCAAACGTCGGCAAGGCAAGGGTCATGCGACGCAGCGGTCTGACTTGGTCGTCGAGAACGACGACGATGACGACGACAAACGGGACCAGTTCTGCGTTCGCTAACGAGCAGTGACTCGAATGAACTCCCATTCTTCTCGGATAGTCGCGGCCGCCATCATGGCTGCCGTCGCAGAGATACCCGCCGAACGAATGCCAAAGCGACGTCGATGATTGCGAGCCTGGCTACCGCAGCTGTCACTGTTGCTGCCACAGCAGAGCACACAAACGCCCAAACCTTCCGAATGCATTCGTTATACCTTGGACTGCAGTCACGCGTTCGTTTACACGTACACTTGTATCTGCGTGGCGTCGATACACGTTTGTCACAGTCGACGAAGTCTTCAAGTCAGACACTCTTTTTTCAATCTAGTGAGTAGGACGATTGTACAATGAGTGACTGGTTAAAGGATGTCTTCAATCTTAACGTGCCTTGGGTGCAGGCTCGCCATTCAAGTTGTATCATCGGTCTGTAACGATATATTATACCTAATATATTGAAGAAAATAATAAATTGAAGTAAAATAGTAAAATTGAAGTAAAATAATGAAATTGAAGTAAAATAGTAAAATTGAAGTAAAATAGTAAAATTGAAGTAAAATAATGAAATTGAAGTAAAATAAAAAAAATTGAAGAAGAATACTAAAATTGAAGTAAAATAATAAAGTTTAAGTAGATTAGTCAAATTGAAGTAGGATGCCTAGTAAATTGAATAAAAAGTAAAATAACACGGCAAAATTCACCACACAGGTCACTGAATGATGTTTCAACGGGAGCTAGCATCGCTGTATTGCTCGCCCATGTTACACTGGAACACACTTATAAAGAGCATGCAGTGGCACGCTCACCACGAATAGAGAAGTTGTGGAGGGTGTCCTTCAGCTTCCTTCCTATATAGCAGATAGCCTCTTGTAGGAGACCTGGAAACACGGTTTGTTGGTAGAGTCAGTCAGTCAGGAGACGGCTTGTGCTAACAGCGGGCTCCTGGTAAGCCAATATCACCAAGTGCGAAACGGACGCGCCTCGGATGAGGCTTATCCAGCAGTTCATTGGCTTGTCAGTGCAAATAAGACACATGTTGAGGAGACGCGAACAGGATAGAGGCCCACGATGTAGATGCAACTGGCAGCGTGTGTATGCACTTCTCCTGCCGTCGGCTGTGCCTAGCAAAAGCCGCAGATCTTTGGCCCAGGGCAAAAGACACGAGCCTGAGTTGGAGGCTTAGGACAGTGGGCAGCATGAAATGAGAAATAGATCAAATGAGAATGTTATTAGAGATAGGCTTGTTGCTTTAGGAAAGAGAAAAAATAGAGAGATTGTAAGAGAGAGAGAGAAGGAGAGAGAGAGAGGAATCGCGTACGTTCGCAGAACATGAGCAAGCACAGCAAGGGAGGAGACCGAACTGCAAATCGGTATCTATTGCCTCGGTCAGAGATCACCCGTGGGGGTATTAATACTTGAAGGGTTCCGACAGTGAGACGGAGTGTTGAAACCTGGACGTTGAAAAGAGATAAAAAATGAAGAGATAGATAATGATAGGAACCAACACGAGCTCGAAGGTTGAAAAATTGTTCGCTTGTGTACCCCGGTACATAAATATGTGCGCTCGGATTGGCTACAAGGGATACCCTTCAGACAACCACGCTTAGAGAAAGGATGTTCGATCGGTTGCTATTAAACACCGGCAGTAACTAGGGCCCTCAAGCAGCTCAGCGCTCAACAGCCAACAGTCAATGTTTAACCGCCAGTATTCAATCTTGGGTTGGATATTAAAAGTTGGCTATAAACCTGAAAACAATTATATACAGATCGTTCTGTGTGTTTATATTGTACCGGATAGCAAAACACTACGTATTTAATATTTCATTATTCATAAATTGGGCCAAGTAGGCGATTTTTCTGGGATTTTCGGAGCGAGATTTTTAGAACCATGACCGAAACGTTGAAAATATTTAGTTATTTGACAAATAATACTAAAATATGACTTGAATAAACTATATGGAAATACATTTTTTAATTTCAGATTGATGATCTGTCGTTCGCTGAATGAATATACAGAAACCTTGAGTTTTTAATGAAGTTCCCTCAGTAGAACGAAGCTCCCGTCGTTAGAACCGTCGAAAGTAGTTACATTGACGACCGCCAATATCAAAAAACATATCATAAGCACAACCGGCCTCGTATACCGATCGCGTATGACCGCTTTAAATATCGGTGGCGTTAGCTTCCCTCGGCGTCACGGCACATTCATCCTGAGTGGCCTTAAAAGAGGCAATATTTAATTCATCGATATAGTGAGCAACAATGCAGTGAGATTCGGCCGTGAAATCTGTGAGATCCGTTATTACCTCGCGGACCCGAGTAGATTCGTGTTAATTTAGGCGAAGGTGTGAAATACCAATGTTGTCTTGCATACGTAGAGTGATTCGCAAAACCACTCGGATAGGCTAACGAAACGTAAGAGACTAGATTGGATATGTGCTCCTTTATTATTATTATTATTATTATTATTTATATGCGATGTATATTAAGTGTTCGGATATATTAATGTTGAGTTTTTCCGCATAATATGACAGTAACATAGTATAAAGTATAACAGAAATGTTATCGCAGAAATTGATACATGTAGACCGAAATTGGGCCAGCCTCTGAACTGACCCAGTTTTCCCCCATTGCAGGCCAATGTGTTTTTTCTGGCTGGAGATTTTGACCTAAGGGTCTAAATTCAAAAGGCTTTTTTACCTACGTTAGGAAAATGTATAATGAGCCCTCCTCACTAAGGGCCAACTGTTCACCAGTTCTTTCATCCTTAATAGGACCATCCAACATGCCGCACTGGCAGCATGACTCAGTCACTTCGAGAAGATCGCGAGATTATTGGCTCTGGGAAAAGTAGCTTGTAGCCTTCCACTGTGCCATGCATGCATAAATACAGAATATCATCAGATAAGTCTTATGACCAGTGAAAACGTTTGAACATATTAGCAGTGATGAACTCAAACTTCACTACCACCGCGCCGCGTGCAGTATTGCTCTGTGCGGAGATATTGATTTTTGGAACTTTCGACATGATGCTATTTAATGAGATCAGGGCTTCCCTATTCCACATCACATTTATATAAAAGACACTCCATCAGTCGCAATCCAATGTTGAGAACATCCTTCACCAACATAATTCACAGTCAACGATACAGTTATACGGTATTCAACGATACGGTCTACAGAGTGTAAAATCAGTGTTATAATGTTGCAGTAAGTTCGAGGGAGCGTTACTTTTAAATATAAAGAGAGGGTGGAACTACTCCGAAGACTTATTTCTTATGTTGAATATTTTTTTCGGATGATTGGATTTTTACGGTAGCATACTTTGCGAACGTTTTCACCACCGAAGATACGTGTGCACCGCAATCAGGAACGCATCACTTCGCCCAGCTGCGAATAACTTACTCCACTTTCGCTGAAGTTACAATTTAGTTCTAAGCCATGTTCCTCCTATATCTCCATATGTATCATACTCGTTATTAGTGGAAACTTGCTCCTTGTGGCCGTGGAGCATGCTGTCCAGAGCAGTCTGACCATGTTATCACAGGAAAAATACGCATTTTTCAAGATACGTTGACCCGTCCCGTGGCCTTAATCGATTTTAACCACTTGTACCTAAGCTCGTATCGCATTGCCATCAACCGAAAGCAGCCTCAATCCACTCGAGTCGAGTCGTCGTTATTTAGATTCGTCTTGAGCCACTCCATCACGGCCGTCGGGACCAAGAAGTCGTTCAAGCCGTTCGGAAGAGAAAAGTGCAACCTCATTAGAGATAAATTAAAACTTGTTAAGAGCCGAAAGCGCCGTTTCCCTCGGCGTTTAATCGTGACCAACCTAGAGGCTCTCGCTCGTCGTGCAGATTTGGATTGAGCGGTTTCCCGGTGCCTGGCGGCAGTCTACCCTCGACCTAGAATGCTTTGATTTTCCCTCGAGCCATTATACAACGATAGGGTGGAGAGAGAGGGCGAGAGAGAGAGAGAAAGAAAGAGAGAGATGTTAACAAACTGAGGGAAGAAGACGAGCTGCTGGAATGAGGCTTAAAGCAGTCAGCAGCTACAAGGACGTTACTGCTAACTTTGGCTTGATAGTAAAACTCGTGTTGGAAGTAATTAAATCTGTGTCTCTTCCAAAGAACATCCCGCAGACGGATTCCGGCCCATTTATTCTGTTTGCATCATACATGTATATATATATATATATATAGTATGAATTTATTATCTTCGCCAACCTTCTCCTACCTGACTTTCTGGGACTTTCTTTAAGCTTTGTCATTTTTTTGAAAGCAATTATCACGGACCTTTACAAGGTGGAAAAATATGAAAAGTAATAATAATAATAAAATAGCCGAAATAACGAAAAAATTAAAAAAAACTGTTGACGGAAACTGGAATACCAAATCGTCGCTTTAGTGTAGAAATGTTTCCTTAACCTATAACGCATCCGCTATCCTTTGGCCTTCGTCAGCAGTTATAATTTTATTGCAGTTACAGTAATCCGTGGAGAAATTGTAGTGCATTCCGGTTTTGCGATTCCGGAATTGCCTTTACAATTAATCAACTTCTCCGGAACACATAGCATTTCACCCAATCTTCTTTTACATATGCCTTTTATTTCGTTTGATATGCACCAGCCCTGTGCACCAGTCTGTAGATGAATAGCTGGTAAACCTGGATTGGACCTTTCCCTATTCTCTTTTACAGAGCCCGACAGGTCCTCATAGTAATACCGAAAAGGTTAAGAGCTGAGGCCTGTCAGATAGGGGAACAGCTGAGGGTCAGCTCGAAAAACAGTTATTACAGAGAAGCGGGGTATCTCAGCTCTGAATAGCGCGAGCTAGCCTTGCCGTATTTTCTTACTTGAATGAGATCCACTGCGGCACGCCCTTGCCGGCTCTCAGGGTCGCCCTGCCAGGTGATGCAAAACGCTTTGTCTCCATGTGGCATGCGAATGCTGCCGGAACGCAACTGCTGCACAATTTGAGATGAGAAAGTTACTCACCGCGCAAAAGGAGAAATTTGCGATGTCCGCGTGTGTTTAATCATTCTGAGATTTCTCATAGTGTGCGCCCTCAGGGGCGCGCACCAATCATCCGCGGTAATCGCCGTAGAACAATAGAACAAGCGCACACACATAGCAATCACCAAATACTCTGACAAAACTAAGCAGCTTTCTAACGTCGGACCTACCACAAGTGATTATTATTCGCATATAGTTTCTAGTGGCCCTAAGTTGGAAAGGAACATCCGAGAACGGCGCTTGCTAAACGCCCACAACGAATTCATCCAGGTTTCTAGCCGCAAGTTACGCAAGCACTGGCTGTAAGTGTTTCATCACGTGCTTAGTTGAACGGTGGGTCGCCATTCTACATTAGACTTAGTATTAGGGGCTTAAGAGCGACAGAGATTTTACAGAAATTAAACCTTAGTTAGTGTCCCCCCCTCTCCACCCGCGCTATTATATTATTGTGTCGCCTTACGTAACGCGTCGAAGCGCACGTCAGAATTGACGTAGAACTAAGCGGGCATGGGAAATGGCGGAGGGCAGAGCAGGTAACTTTAATGGAAAGCCAGTCGAGCCTTTTGGGGTTTTTGTCATCAACAGTTTATCAATAGCCTGTTGGACTTCATCGTGTACTTAGTGTTACTTAATCGGTTCGTTGGTCGCGGACAGAGACTGTTTTATAACACCACTGATTATGGTAGTACGTAGGGACACAGCTTGGATAAATCTAATAGACCGGAAGTAGCATACGTCCCAGCTCCTCAGGTCCAAATTCTATCGTAGCCGTACAGAGAAGTGCGAATTTCTCTTCCTACACTTCTTTCTCGTTGTAGTACCGGGATACGGACAACCAAGAAATGAGAGAAGGGCCCTTCGGCCGCAAACGAAAATCGATCTGTTGACGACCATATTATCTGGTGCGGCAATGCGCGACTCCCTCTATCATGACTAGATCTATCCCAATAAAATATCACAGGGAGGAGATGTGCAGTCATACTAAATTGTATTTATAATACGAAAAAAAATTCTACGACGGCAGCTAGTGTACGTGCGCCTGTATGAAGCATGGCTTTTGATGAATTTTCAATGGACCTGTGAATAGAAATAACCCTCGTGGAGGTAGAGATATACTTATGTTAACAGCCGTAGGCTCTGATCTTACTTTGTCCAGTGGGAAACAGGCTATTGTTAGTGGAGTATTAGTGAGTTAAACGAATGCTATTATAGAACTAGTTGTATAATAATAAAAATAATAATAGAGGAAATAGATCATACCAAATAATTTGGTGTTCCGTCGGCATTGAGAAGTCAGCTCTCGAATCACGCTTCGCCAACATAATGGTGGACGCATTCACGGGAACTGCGAGCGTAGCTAAGTCTTTTATTATTTGCCTTATGAATGATAAAAGGGGGCAGTTAATTATTTAATAATTCCAAGCGGCTGTAATCGCCATCTACCTTAGCCTACCTTTGGTCGAGGTATGATTCCTCTCGCTGTTTAAAGCATTCCATCCCCGACAATCATCGTTAGTGTCGCGATCCGTTTACCCATTAATTTCCCATGGCTCGGAGCCATTTGTCGGAGTGCGATGTTAACAATAGCGCAAAAGGTCAGTGTCCTAATGCCTTTGTGGACGTCCGGGCGGATCATGCCGTTCCCTCGTCAGCCAGTGCTTAGCAAGCGGTGGTGGTCGTTCGCTGAACGATGATAGGCCGCCGCTGGCGGTACGGCGATTTCAGGCAGTGGCCTAAAGTTTTTCTTTCTTCCTCGAAACAGACAATAACCGCGTCGGTTAGACTAGGACGGGAATTGCGCCGGGGGCCTGCGCTGTGGACACTGCACGGGGTAGCCTTTGCCAAGCCGACGCAATGGGGAAGGCAGACGTCGCTAGGACATAAGGACAAAGACAGAATCATCGTTGCGTATATTACACTTGCACAGCGCGATGGCTTTGACGGCTAAGTCACTTGGTGTAAAAAGCCAGAGACCGCGTTACGGGACGTGACACGTAATAGAACTTGAGCATTGTAAAAATATTCCCGGAGCCAAGCGAGGGTAAGTGTTTCGTTAGTAAGAAATAAAGTCGCTGCGGCACCCAACTCAAAAGCACCCGCTACCGCTCCCTGCAGGGGATTTGGTGTGAGTTGCTTACAAACTTATATAGGCATCTTATGTCGTTACAACATTTAGCAACTCAACCTGTTCTCTGGGAGACAAAGAATACTAATGACTAACGACGTTTGATAATCACCACCGTGGAACCATAATATCTGTACTGTCTGACAGGCACTTTTTGGCAAATTCGAAAATATGCGAATTGTAAAATTGACAGGTGACAATTTCGGGAATTATGGACCCACCAGACTGTATACATCTGTTCATCTTGGCCGTATTGACTCCGTGTACACGTTGGTTGTTGCTAAGGAGATACCCAGGGCACAACTCTATACAACGACAATCATGGATAGGTCCAAATATACGTTTGTTTGGATTCCAGTGTGTTTCGATACAAAACATATATATATATATATATATATATATATTTCTCACTTGTTGTTTGGTTTCAATAATTGTACAATACACCTATACATGCTTAAATATATGAGCATGTCAACGTGATATAACCAACCGAACGAGTCAATCACTGAATGACTAAGAAAAACATATCTCTGCGACTCGTGTTATGGGAATGGCTTTCGTACCAGGGCAAGTTGATACGTGGGAGCTTGCTTGGAGCGGTATAACATTCGAGTAACGTCAATCACGCGCAATTCTGCAAGAATCCATACGAAATGCAATACAATAATCCCTACTGCCGATACGATTACGGAGAACGTCATATACCGTGGTACCGCGCGTGTCCGATTACGCGTTTTGACACCGGGCCCCATCAGAGAGGTAAGGTAAGGCTTTATTGATTTATTAAAGGAACTGCATAGAATGCTTAAGTTCTCTTATATGTCATACAGAGAGACTTATCTTCTATTATACAATGGCACACGTGCGTTTCAAGCTCCCCGGTCAGTTACGAGCAGCTAGATTTGGGCCTTTGCGCTGGAAGGAACAGTCAACGGACTACAACGAAGACTCATCGTGGACTTTAAAATAAATGTTTTTCGAGCTGACCCTCAGCTGTTCCCCTAAGTGACAGGCCTCAGCTCTTAACCTTTTAGGTATTACTATGAGGAGGACGAGGAGAAGGACATCGTGGACTTTGAGAGCAGGCTTGAGCATTGTTTATAATAATTTTTATTACGCCACCGACCTATTTGTTCCTGGGTGAGCTGGGCGGGGCGTCGGAGTTATGACGGAAATATATATAATATATACTGTCCGTTCCGTGATGCCAAGATACGGGGCACCAAGGATGTTCCCCGTCGCGTTAAAAACGCCACAGTCAGATGCTATATAGATGCGTTGATGACTATAGATACAGTGGCCTGACTGAATATGGGCGCACCATCCCTTAAGAATCATGTCAATTAGTCGTAGCATAGCCGCCCGGAGACCATTTATCATCCGTAATGAACATTTAGCACGGGACGTCGGGATGCTTTATCTTGTGCACGTATTAATGCCTTCATTAACGCAGACAATTATTTTTGCTTTGCCAGGGTCAGGCTAGAGATCTTCAAAAATTCGCACGATAGTTTGTTTTTCTTTCTGGCAGTACCTACACATAGTGAATATGTACACATGTTGAACATCTGCAGGTTTCTCACGCATTCGATCGTTTCAAATTAATTCACGTATACGTTTGATCATAACAAGATAATAACGTGTGAAACATGTTTCAAACGAACGTCATTGGTGTTGTATACTACCTAACCTAGCGTGGTCATACACGCTAATAACAAATGGTGCGACGTGTATCGCTAAATGTCATGGGACCATCTCTGTTGTTTCAGTTGTGGAAAAACAGATCATTTGCGATACGCTAAGAAGATTCGAGGATTTTAGAGCTGTATGGCAAAAATATATTTGCCTGTCTGAGGACTCGGTGAGGACTTGCCGCTACCTTTACAATGTCTATCTATAAATCTATAATATCGACATAGGCAGAATGTTCTAGCTCGATTCCGTGCTTGCTGAGGCCAATACCGAGCAGGTGAGCGCCTGCTGAATAGCGGGTTTCGCCTTTGGCAAAACAACATTATGCCGGCTGCATATGATAAATCCGGAAGACGTCGGAGTATATTACAAGGCATATTCTGTTGCCCAGGGCCAATTGCAGTAATGGTCAAGACGTATTACCTGCAATTTTCAGGTCATCCTTTCTAGACGGAAGCAAGCCTCGATCATAGTGCTATTATATTATTCGCAGGTTATCCCACGAACGAAGCAACTCTCAAGGGAGCTTGAATTCAGTTTGGCTATGGTGCTCTCAAGTCAAGTGCATGTGCAGTCAGCCATCTATCAGCTGAATAGGTCTGGTCTTGCGTAGGGTTTGCGTCCAACACCCTCGTAATGAAAATGACCTAATACAGACAATGTAAATTAATTGAAAATGACTCCCCTTGCTCGGCTCTGTCGACTCTCTGCTCACGCCATTACGCTGTGGCAACCGCGTTTAAATCATCGGATCGAATCGGTTCAAGTGATGCAGTTGACTGCTACACCCTTGGTACCTTTGTTGGCTGTATTCGCTGATACGTTCTATTAAAATACTCATATTCAATGTCAAATCATTTAGGGGACTCTCCACGGCGAGCTGAATAGGAATTATCTGGATATGCAAGTATGCTAACGATATACCTCGTTTTCCGATGCAGAGTTTTCCAGGAGTCTGAACTACAGAAGATCCGTCGATAAGACCAATACTGACAAATGCCAACGGTGAACGTCGACTTCTCACAAGGCCACTATCTTGAATTGTTATATAAACCGTTCGCCATGCTCGGATATTTAGATACTGATTCTAATTATTTTTATAATTGTGTGTATTCTAATTTAATTGTATATATATATACAATTTACGCTATCCTATATATCGTGATTTAAACGCATGGTGAGCTGTGGGCCTTATTTTTTATTAAATACTCACAGAGGAATCTTTGTCATAAAGCAACGTTAAGGAAAACCCTTTGAGTGAGGTAAACGCCGGATAGCTCAATATAACTTTCTTGCGTTCGAAAGTGTATACTGCAGGTGGGTATTTATGGAGAAAATGTCTCATTTGTTCAATTATCGTCATCTTGAGTAATCGGATAATCCCTGATATAAGCAACATACATATCTCGATTTTATTTTCTTGAATTATTACAATGGCTACATAGAGAAAACATTTGAGTTTGCCGTAATTCAATTAGCTCTTTATTAGCCAAAACAGGATGGTACAATATTTGTACTATTCGATATAGTGCGTCATCACCGTCGAGACATTGTGGACATGTCGAGATTGTTAAGATTTTTCGTCTATTAAACAGCGCTAGCTCAATCGGGAGTCCCCCAGATCAGGCGAGACACCCTCCACACAAATATATTGTTAAATTTATCTTTGCGAGAGACAGCCCTAGCACGGATACAAGCTCACCCCGTAAGAGATTGGGTCTGATATCAAACATAGCTCTAATACACGGTGTTATTACGAGGGAACCCCTTATACATTTGGACGATAGCAGAATCATGTGTTTCGCTAATCAGATACAGGTAAATGAAGCCGTGTTTATCAGTATCGGTAAATTATCATCATTTGAAAAATATGTTCATTATGACTCTGGCTCGTAATAATTTATATAAATATATTCTCTAGCGGAATGCATGCATTCGTAGGACATATCTGTTGCGACTATTCCGATCATGACTGATGAATAGCACAGGGATATTTATGTACATTGTAACCGTATATATATTATATATATATATATATATATATGTATGTATGTATATAAATATGTATATATGTCTATCATGTATACTGCATATGGTGCTATAGTATTATATCACAATATCTCTGTCAATAAATATACAAACGCATTGCTGCCAGCAGGTAGACGTTACAAAAGTTACACGATCGATTACCCGAACTAATATCGATACAATATACAGAACTATGATTTAATGAAATAATATATTTAATAGAAAACTATGCGAACTATCTACTTGTTGAAATGGTATTGTTTAATGTTTCCTAATTTTATCATCTGGTTACGATGACACACAGCGATTCTAAAATTTGAGTAGAGAACTACATATATATATATATATATTGTATCTCGAGTCACTTGTCGTAAAGGCCTTTCAACTGGTAATGCAACCCACGTCAAATGTTTGTAGTGATTCGTCTTGCACCACGCAGTACTTCAATTAGTTAGTTCAATGATCGTCTCTGTCCTCGTGTGCTTAACTAGCCTGCGTCAGCAGCTGTTCCATCTCTTCGGCATGAAATTTGTTCCTATGTATCTGCAGCGTATTGGCGGCATTGAAGCGGTAGTTGCAGAATTCGCACGCCAATGGACGCGACGGGTCGTGCTGCCCGATATGCGCCTTCAGATCGCCTTTCGTTGTGAACCTCGCGTCACACTCCGAGCATGCGTGTGGCTTTTCGCCGTCATGATATCGGCCGAGATGAACTTTCAGCTGGGTGCTCGTGTTGTGCCCTTTGCCACAGTGTTCACATTCGTACGGCTTTGTGTTCGAGTGCATGATCAGATGCATGGTGAGATTGGACTTGTAGCCGAACTTCTTATTGCAGAGATCACACTCATATTCCTTGCGTTTGTCCTTGTTATGCAATAGCAGATGTGTTCGGTACGAACCGATCCGAGCGAATGTGGCCGAACACTCGGTGCACTCAAACTCCCGTTGGCCGGTATGCTTCTTCATGTGCTGCTGTAGCGATCCCGGACCCTTGTACGCCTTGTCGCACTGGTCACACTTATATGGTCTTTCGCCTGTGTGAACGCGCATGTGAACTGTCAGAGCACCGCTCGACGGGAACGCTGACCCGCATTGCTCGCAGACAAATCGCCGCTTCGGCTCGTACGGCTTGTCACTGTGATGTCGAAGCGTGTGCCGGACCAGGGCGCCTTTCTGATTGAAGCCCTTGTCACAGTCCGAGCATTTGAACGGCTTCTCCTGTGTGTGCGTCAGCATGTGCCGATTGTAACGGCTTTGCCGGGTGAACCTCATATTGCACAACTTGCAATTGATTAGCTCACCATAGTGAAATCGCAGATGGTCGGCAAACGAATCTCGGTGCTTATATGTCTTACTGCACTCATCACACTTGAACGGGCCTTTATGATTTTTTGGAGGTATCCTCTGCTTTTTTACTTTTCCAGTTTTCATTCTGAGCACCACAATCTATGACGCATAACACAACGATATACAACGAAGCTGAACGCAGCGACACCACGCAAGACATCCACCTCTGCCAGGCGTTCGTCTGTCGCTAACGCTAGCGAGAGCTAACGATCGCTGCCTGGATCGAAGCTCGAAACGCCGGCTCTTTGCAGAACGCGGGAGGCAACGAGAGAGAGAGAGCCAATAACAGAGGATGCTTGGTTCTGATAGTGAGCTACTTCGGTTGGGCTTGCGGCTCGCGCGTCGGCGGCTTATGGTGCTTCTCTTCCTCTCAGACTCGAGCGCCTCAGGTCGTCTGCAAACTTGGCGATCAGCTGTTTCGTTCGCTTGTCGGGGAACGAGCAGTGTCTAGGCTGCGGCTGTTCAGAGAGAGCCAGAGTTTAAACATCAGCCGAATACGCGCTGTTCATAAGCACGAGCCGACAAAAGCACAACGCAATATACCTTATATCATAGTAGTTAGTAGCTTGAGTAGGAACTCGCTACTGAACAAGCCGTGGGGTGGTAAATTGCGAAGGTGAGCGCGGGATATTTAAGTGCTGTCATCTTTACATGCATTGGTTTGCTCTGCATTGAGTTAGGTAGAAATACAAATAGCACCACTAACGTCTATAACTGAAATATATCTTCAGCTGGTTTCGGAAACGCACGCTTAGAATATCGTACCTATGGAAGGTATGCAGATATATATGTAACAGGGTATCTATAACAGTAGTGCGACTACCGTTGAAGTATCTGAGGCACCAAACTGAGCTATGTTGATCATTGAATGTCCGTATTAAAGCAGCGCTAAGGATACTTGTTGTTTCGTCTGAAGAATACCGACATCGTACATGCATATGCCGTTTTGCAGCCTACAAAGTCTGGTAGACACATCGACCCAGTTCAGACCCGGTCGATTTGAACTCAACTAAACCACCAAAAAATAATTAGCCACATAAGCTCTTATAATGCTCTAGCCAACGAGCACACTTACCGCATTGTATTGGGACACTTTGACGTTGTAATTTCGAATCAGGTCGTCCCGCCACTGGAAAATTACGCATTTTTCCTCGATAATTTTGATCAAAATGGGAGGCGTACCCAGTAAACCTGAAATTGTCACTAACGAGCAAAAAACGAGAAAACGCATTTAATTCTCGAATTTATCGAGGACATCGTGTTCATTTTCTTGTAGCTTTATACGTTACAGCGCCAAGCGTCTTATTATCTTCAACTATGGCAATCGGACTATTTCGCAAGACTTTGGGAATGATTCGTAGGAAGAATGGAAAGATGTGGATTGGCTGTAGAAGGCTTGTTGCTGAAAACCAGAGATATATAGATCATATATTGTTGAAATAGCTTACGACATATAGGGTATTAAAATGTTCGTTGGTTACGGCCCGTTTCATTTTCAGACGTCTGAAAATGTCACGTATTTAATAACATACTCAGCGGAAAACTAATAACTGGGAAACATTAACTACTTCCTATTTTTTATATGATTCTTTTGGAGAAGTCCCAACAGTGACAATAGCGCTGCGAAAAATCACTGTACCACTGCGATGTTTTTCATCTGCTAGTTGTCCATGTTACAATGGACTATTAGAAAATTTTACTATCATAGTATCATAGTAGTATATTAGTGAAACTTATTAAGTATTTGTATTAACGAAATGAACTATAATACTATATATCATATGTCGAAGGATGCGCATAGATACGGCGGCGTTAAGGTGGAACAACTGTTCAACTAACAAATTTTGACGAAATTTACGACGAAAATGAATCCTTGGTGCATTTCATTCAAATGTAATATGGCACAATACAAAATAGGCACAACAAAAATAGAATATAGGATTTCCCGTGAATTAGGAAACAAATCAAATTACAAGCCGTCCTGCTATTTGTGCTCAATAAATAGTCGCAACATCTTGAACACTTGAAAACAGATTCAGTTTCCAAATCCACGGGAAATCCTAGAAGAGAACTCAACTATGGGACGGCTATCACATCCCAGCCCTCAAGAGCAGGTAAAGCACACACACTTATAGATATGATTCATTACGATGGCTTTACAATGGAAACGTTTTCTTGTAATTGTTTTATCATTATAAGGCAAGCAACTAAAAACACAGAAATTGCGGATTTACACTATACTACATCGTAACGCGTTTTATTTCAAAGGCATGCGTCATCTCACGGCGTCCGAACCTGCAACCTCCGGCTTCTTACAGCCGGAGACCTTAGGATCCGTTAGGAACAAGTACGTTAAAGGTGAGCTTTGGCACGAGGACAAACAAGACCAGAGGAGTAGAAGGCCCATCGGCGCTTGCGGAACTGTGAGGTGGAACGAAAGTGTGGCTCTCAGAAGCCTGGCCGTATATGAAAGGGCTCGCCTGTAATTCACAGCGGACCTTGCTAGGTATGCACAGGCCATAATATTGCATCATTACCCCAAGGATACGTGCAGTTACGTTCTTAACTGTGAACGAAGTTCTCACACAAACAGGACCCTCAGGATATATATGGCAATCTAGAGAACAGGCACTCGCTTCGCGCTATTATTTTCTAATATGCGTGTGGAGCAAGTTTTGCGTCGAAGCGGAGACGATGGAGTAACGAGCTGTAACTGGATGTACTTATATATCCAATGTAGAAGTGGCGAATGGTATTGTGAGCGGATGGAAATAAATATGGATGTACTTTCGTGTTCGTTCTGTACACGGATACAGCTGGCGGTGAATGACGACCACGTTTCGTGTTGCAAGATATGTTAACCATTTGCAACGATGCAGATCTCCTGTCAATGTACTTTGCTACCTTGCTATTAACACACACACACACATGCTCACAATGCTGCAATGACAACGATGCTGCATGGCAAATTTTAAAACCGAGTCTTCATCTCATATATCTCAAGCGATGCCGTCTGATCTAACGGCATCCACGTGCGTGGCTAGCTTCTTCATCTTTTTGATGATAACTGTGTTATCATTTTCTGCCAGCTCACTCATAATCTAACGATCTATTCATCAAATGTCAGAACGTAACAACATCCAATGTTCTCCCTTATATTTTCGCTACTCTATGCAAGATTCCAATTTGCCCTCGCCGCTCTCCTCGCCACGGATTGTCATGAGTGCGATTGAAATCCGTGGTCAAGCGAGGTCCTCCTGGCGGCCGACATCGCCATCGTTCCACATTCCTGCCAGCAGGATTGGTTACAGGACTCGGGCGCTCTGATTTTTGCCTGCCACCAACATATGTACATACGCTCAAGCTGTAGAAATGTCGCAACAACATAGCCGCAATACAACTTTGGTCGGCGCAGGGGCTGCCGGCGCGAATTCTCATACATTCTCGTCGTTTAGCTTGAGTTTGCTTTACGATGATGATGATGACTTCAGGCATCGCAGTGGGGACGTGGCCGCGGTGGCAGTTCCAGAACAGAGTGGGCATGACTCCAACGAGCCCCCGGCTAAAGCCAGCCGCAGACTGGAGGGGGTAACGCCGCGGTCCCGGAAGTTTGAGCTGGCCAACATGTCTCCTACCGCGCTCATGCACACGCGTGCATCGTATCCCGGCTGGCCCGTTGGCTGCGGCGGCGGCGTTCACTCTAGAGCGGTGGACGGTGAACGATCGGTAGACGCGGAGGCGGCGAGTGCGGCCTTAAGAGTTGGCGAAGAACACATTAAAAGTTATGAACGATGATGCCCAAGACAGATTTCGCGCAGAGACCCAAGTTGCAGTGGCTGATCCAGCTCGCTACCGGTAGTGAATCGGACTTGAACGCCCGGCCAACTTGCACAGAGGTGTAGTGGGCAGTTGTATGTACAAACCGTATGATTAAAATACATTTCCCGTAAGAGGGAGGTGGTGGCGGCGGCGGCTATCTTAGCGCCGAAATGGATAAACAAACTATGAGATTAGGCGTGTGCTGCAGCCGCTATAGTTGGAGTTATACTTGTGGTGAGATAGTTGCTTCGGCTGACCAACTGTGATTATTTGTGTGATGCGAGTTTTCGACACTTGGATGTGGCGGTTCCGTGCCACCTCTGTACCGTTCGATGGTTCCAATCTATCCGTCTGGTTTATTGGGGTAGCTGGTCTCTTGTTCGATAAATAAGCCGTTTTTCTTCTCTGCTTTGTAACTGGAAAACACAATAGCTGTGATATTGTACGCAAACGTGTATGCGTATTTCACGAGGTCGACTTAATCCTTTCTTTAGGACAAGGGCTTGTGAGGTAAGTCACCAGCAGAATGTCGTGGTTCTAATTACGGATAATCCGCAGTGATGTGTCGTCGCTGCGGAGTTGAACGAAGAACTAGTACATTCATGCTAATGACTTCATGCATGAGTAAGCACTTGCAAGGCCTTGCATAATTACACAAACTAAATAATAATGATAAGAATAATAATAGGGAACCTATTGTTCTAAACATGCCGTCCACAGGTAGAGTATTCGAACATAATCTATTGATTCGGGACTTCTTCCACCGACTCAGTTCCCACAATATATTAATGGACAACTGCGTATAACCATGGTGAACAATAACCATACGTGACTCAGCTCGCGACTGACGGGCAACATATTTGTGATAATTTCGCTGATGACTTGAAATTCCGCAAACATGTCAAGGTTCAACCATTCAATCCGCTTCCACTGGATTCTCTTATCTCAGCAAAAAACTTATTTTGTTTGTATGCTATCATGCCCACCACTCTCTAGAGAAATCAAAATAATTTCCATGGAGCAATTGAAGCTGCAATACAGGGATAAATAATGGAAAAGAAAACAGCACTGCAATCACCCGAACATTTCCTTAGAGTCAATTATAATTTCACTCTTTCTAGATCCACTAACACAATCGTGATCAATCAAACTCGGGCCTTCCTTCGTCTCAGTTGACGAAGTTCTCAGTTCGTCCACAATCTCTTCCCGGTGTCCATTATTCTCTCGAATTTTTCACTCTTCACAAAAAACTACGCATCACATTCCCAATCCATCTCCCACTTCTGGCAATCTCCCCACATGAGCCTGTCGCAGCATCTGCACGTGGCATTTACCTTATCATCTTTAGTTTGTCTCTTTCTCTCTCTCTCTCGTACGCGAACCGAGCGACACCGGGACATTTCACATCGTGACTGTTCCGCACGTTGGGAGAGGCTGAGAAAACGCTAGCAAACGTTGCAGGCGTGACGCCAGCAACACGGCACATCGAACACTACACGACGAGGCGACGCTCAACGTGTTGAGCAAAAAACGAACGACGCTGGGAGGATGTTTGCAGCTGTTTGTTCCCTGAGGAGGCGTAAGTGGCTGGCGGATGTAAACGTTGGGAGTGGTAGTCCCTGCTCCGCACTCGTCTGCATCCTGGCTACGAGTCCGTTCTATATTGGGCTGCTCGTGTTCCACCGAATTAAATTTCTGCCTCACTCGAGGAGGCAATCACAGAGGATCGTTCAGGCGCGGCACGCCCAGCGGGTACGCAAGACTCTGCCGGTGGACGAGCGTGAAGACGAGGTGTGAAGTGCTATTATACAGCAGGCGTTCTGGTGTTCACCCACTGCGCCACTCAGTCCCTAGCGTCGGTTGGCGAAGGAACGGGCCGTGGACGTTTTGGTTTTCGACATCGGTGAATAGAGCGATGGTAAAATGAGATTTTTATTCTACCCAAAAACAATTGTTAGCACCTGCTACAGATTGTATGTCCTATACAATATATAGCCTAGTGATGATCGTGGGTGGCTGTTCGTTATATGGGATTTTTTTCAAAGTGCAAATAAGGTTGATTATGAAAGGTGTAAAAATGGTTAAATATGAAAGGTTTTATTGGTTTATTAAAGGAACTGTAGCTTTACAATGCTTAAGTTATCTTATATATTACACCGGTAGGCTGCTTGTGTTCTACTCTTTCCCGACATTTCTTCTGAAGACGTTTAACGGCGACTGTATCACTCTCGTTTGCAAAGCAGCGCCGCTCGACGACAACTCTTACGAACAGCAACGAGCTTGATGAATTTGACACATGCATAGCTGGACCGTACCACGTCCAAAAAAATAATTTTGACATGTTGAAAAGTCTCGTTTCACGTGTAAATACACGGCTGATTGTGGAACAACGGCACAGGGCCGGCCATCGAAAGTCGGTTAGTACAGATATACGGACCGGGCAGCCGATACCTCTTGGGTAGATTGGCCGGCCTATCACGAGCGTTCCCGGGCAGGACCCCAACACAGAAGCCACAGTAGTCATAGGAGACTAAGGCACCAGGCTATAGAACACTAGCCGGAGTGGTACACACCTTCCCTAGAGGTCGAAGTAATGCCAAGTGTGCCGACCCTAGGGAAGAGATAGACTCTCAGCAGAGGGTGGTTTTAGCAGGCAGAGGAGTTTTGTCATCCATGTCAATCCTGGACTAGATCGGCCCACTTTCACAGAGATTGGAAGGTGTCTCTGGTGGTGTCCGCGCTTTCGAAGAAAATTTCCTCCTCTCAAATAAAAAAAGTCCAGATATATGGCTTGTTTGTTGAGACAAAATCGTATTGTTTGCGATTATAATACGATCCCCTCCTGCCATCGCAGGAGCAATGGCAATGGCCGAGCATCTGTGGATTGCCAAACAATAAATTTATTGTCCGTCTCCACTGCCAGTGCAGCTCATCAACAATTTATTCCTCAACCTAGAAGTACAATACCATATATTTATGCTGCTAGATGCCTCGCCAAATTTACGTGCGCAGCCGATAAGATCGTAGCGAGAACAGGAACGCACTCTTGGGGCATACATATGTCATGGAATAAGACCATTGGCACATATCGAAAGACATCGATCGAATGAATCGATCGATGTGACCAATGGAACGAAAACAAGAAGTGTGCGCCATTTTTCACGTGAACTCGCGCTTCCAGCTGTTTGTTGCGGCGTATTTTCCGCGGCATATGTTCACTCCCCCGTTGGGTCTTCCTTAGTTGTGAGATGAAGACAATTTAATGTTGGAAAACTTTTCGAAACATGCTGAATCGATAACTTTCTATAAAGAATTCAGAAATATTCATGTTTCATGTTGAAAAACAATCTTATTTTAGATTTATAGTTAGGTCCGACCGCTGTCGATGAAATTACCCCCTCTGTCCCGCAAATGCACCGTAAGCAACAATTGGTTTGCCGGCAATAATACATACGGTTAGTCTATCATAAGAAGTACAGTGGGATAGACTCAGTACATTTGTCATTCATATGGTGGATCCACAAACAAGAATATGAGCAACGACTTTTGACATAACAGAGCAACCGTGCTAGTTACCACAGCTCGGTGGCCAGGCGACTCGAGCTCCAGCCAGAAACTACACTATGCACATACTTGAAACAAAAAAAAACATTTCCACGCTGAGTATATGTGCTAGTCGATATTAAAGATTTTTTAATTTCCCGAAGGGACCCTAACTGCTCCGGACGAACGTGTCATCGAACGCGTAAACGTTGTGGCTGACAACGAGGTTAGTTTCAAACTGATGTATATATGTGTGTACATAGGCACACAAATACTGCTTCGTCTTGCCAGCTAAGGCCTTCAATTCATCTCAACAACTGCCACCTCTCGAAACCTTCTGGGGTTTGTTTGTGTTTGCAGCTTGACCTGCAAACCATACCCAAGCCACGATGATCTTTAAACATCTATCCCAATACTGATATGCGTAATCTCAGGTTCGTACCCAATTCCAGGTCTGCTCCTTCGTTTACTGGACGTCTTCATATGCTGGCCGACACCTACCGGCATGCGCCACTCGACAGGTCAAGAAAACAAGATAGACAAGCGCAGGGTTGGCTGCGTGAGACCTAGCGCCATACCATAAAAGCAAATAACACGGCTTCTTGTTCACGTCCTTCTGCGTATGTCCTCACTAGCACAACGCCGATTACAACCGTGGATAATAGTGACTGCGCGTGTTGTTGTCCTTGCCCTAATCGGGTTGCACTTATATATAAGGTTTGCCTATATGCTGCATAAACAACAATAAAATAACTCAATCACCAGATGGAGTACGTGAAAGGCGTAGCCACTTTTCATTTGCCGCGTACGAAATCACGTATGAATACGTCAACAAGCAGCGCACTACGTTAAACGTCTAGCGGCGCGTAGTCATGACTGAATTAAACAGAGAATAGGGAGGTGCAGGTGGTAGGAGAAGCTGTTTTCGAAAACCTGATTTGGAAACAGACAGACCATGGAATCTGTGACCATTATTAGCCGGTAAATAGCGGCTTACGTGCACAGCTAACGTGGGAAAGGTAGACAATATGCGAAGGCTATTATGCCAGCATACTTCTCGTTTGGTCACTACCCCCTACGGGTGATGAGAAGGCATCTAAGATTAGGTTCTAAGATTACCTCAGGACAGCAGCCCGTGGAATGATATAGGTCTACGCAATGTTAGCGATTAAATAAAAGAAGTTATCGGGCAGTAGCATAGTAATCTGTTTTCTATGTAACATACATAGACTTTAAGCAAAACCGAGTGGAATTTTGCCGACATAGTTAATCTTGCATGTTGCTTCGCTAAGTGCTTTACAAACTAGATTCACTCTTCTGGATAGAGTAGTTATATTTGGATCCCTGCCTCAGGCGAGAGACAATACGATCGCTTGGTTTTTGCAAAAAAAAGAAGGTTCCATTGCGTCGCCTTGGCAAAAGCTCTTCACGTGTGACAGAATCGGTTCATTGATGCGACCTTGATAGATCGGAGGCTCGTCGCGCCTAGATTGCCTGTACTAAACGTCTATCTATTTCGTTGACATATGAGCTTTCTATTTCATGATAATTGTGTTACTTATAGAAGAAGTCCCTGAGAAAAAACAGAAAAAATAGTTTTTAATATCCATCCCTAATCAACCCTAACTTAGACAAGGTCAAGGGTAATGGAATATGTGAAAGCCTAACGATGTTAGCGTAAAAACAGACCTCGGTGCCTCTGTATTTATGGATTTCTTTTTTATCTTCTGTCGTTATATCTAACGGCTGGTCGTAAACAAAACGCTCAATTAAGCCCACGACGGCTAGGCTAAATCGTACTTGCCTCTTTTATACATCATGAACCGTGTACATCAGTAGGTTGTAAACATCGATTAGTATAAGCGGTTTGTTTTGTGAGCCTCAACCTAGGATTCCGTTCAGCCCAAAAGAAAAATATCTATCTATATGTGGGCGCTATATGTTAGCTAAAATTCAGCCCCAAAAAAAAAGCATTTTTTGCTTTTTTTGGCTGACTTTTAGCTAACATATAGCGTCCACAGTTTTGTTTTGGCATTGCTTCGTAAATGCAAATGTGCAACGGTGGGAATCGAACCCGTGCATCTACGTCCGTCTCCTCCGCTTGCGAGACAGGCGCACACAAATGTACCACGCCACCGGGCTTGACATGTGTACCTAGATCTACATATATATATATATATATATGTATTACACGACATTTGCCGTGTTATTCCGCACCCTCTAACACGTCAACATAGGTGATTACGTAAGCTTTCCGTCCTTTGGGCCGATAATATTTCATACGTTATAGGCATATTGTGTAATGAATGTTTTCTGGCGTGCAACATCTGCAAGCATTGCATATGAACGTATGCCCTATTTATGTTCACCAGATCGATGAGTAACTGTTATCTGAGGCTTGCGGAACGAGGCCACACCGGAAATCCCTCAACGATGAAGAACGAGACGAACCGCCCAGTGTTTTCCGAAGATAACGAAACGTCCCGATCAGTTTTGCTCTGAATCATGCCACACCTCCGCAGCCGTTAGACGCGCTCGGGTTGTTCTTTCCGTTTTTCGTCATCATCATGTCCTTATTTTGATCAGACAGAATTGAACACGATATCCGCCCTGTCCTGCGACCAGCGACGATCGCGGCCAGGAAAGAATGTGCCAATGGTCGAATACCACACGCACATTCACAGGCCGTCAAGTAGTAGTGTAGTGGCGTTGGTTCTAATAAAGGCTGTGTCGGCTACCCGTCATCTTTACATGCTTGTTCTCGATCTTCTCTGTGCCTGCGGCCACCGTCACCGCGATGGAACGCGGGTGATATGAGTTTGGTGGAAAAGAAAACCAGGGGGGTGCCAGGTCGTACGACAGGATCCATGTCGAGACATTGGCCTGAGTTCAGAGGTCCAGGGGACGACCACAAAAGGTGTCGGATGGTGGCAACCAATCGAATGATGGAACAGAACGAGTTTTAACAGGAAAATGCAGTCGTATTCTCTCTCTCTCTTCGCTCTCTTTGTATAGTATTTTATATAGTTGTGAAAATACTGTCGACCGGTGGGGTGGAGGCATTTATACGCATTCAGAGATCGGGCACGTTTTGAGATACGTTAGATGCTTCCATAACTAATTCGTGTGGAGAAAACCAAACGCCACTAAAACAATACGTACCGATGGTACTCAATGAACTGTCACCAGGTGAATTCGATTAAGGGAATATCAGTCATGGTTACTAATCGGAGGCTGGCATTTGAAAAGCAGACAACTTCACAGAAACGAGTCTTAGGGAGAATCGCCAAAATTGTAAAAAAATCGCATTTTTATTATCAACACTTATTACGTTAGCTGCCGAGTGTATATTTCAAGTTTCAATCATTCTCCATTGATAAGTCGGTGAAAACATTGGGAAGGTCTTCAACAAGATGACGGCCAACTGCATCTTTTACCTAACAGCACTCGGGATACTTCTAGTTAAGCAACGTCAAATCCATGAAGCTACCCGCTAGATATATGTTCTAAAACGGTCATCCATCATTTCATTGTTCGTTCACAACTGCCTGAGTCTCTGACGCTTGTACTGCTAGACAGGCCTGACCTTTTGCTTCCAGCACTGGCACTATGCCTTTCAGAGGTGAAGAAACTACTACTGATGAAGAGGGGATCTCTGCTATTGATAAAATCGATGCCATAGCCAGCCAGAAGTGCTGTCGATTGAGCGATCTGAAGCAGTAGCGAGTTCGTCATCACTGGCACCTGCGTTGATTCGACTTCTCTAGGTGGCTTGAACGGCAATGTTTCAGTGCAGGGACACAGAGCAGCGGAGTTTTCAACATGAAATTAAATTCTTATGTATTATCATATTTAGGTTACGCTATGATAATTGTGGTCTAAAAGTCGGCAAGGCCTCAAAGGATAACTGAAAGGGATTTTTTTGCATCTTGTCAGATGTCTTCGAGTTCTAACTGTAATACTAAAGTACAAAAATATAACTTGTTGTGCAGTTGGATGGACGTCGTCTAGGAGCCGAAGGCTCCTGTCCGACGGTGTCGCCTGCAGTTGGATGAACGCCAGTGGGAGCCTTTGGCTCCCCGCCCACGCTCAGCCCACAGTTGGATAAGCGACGTCGGCCAGTCGCCTTCGGCTCCTGTCCGCCGCCGTCAGTGAGTCTTCACCGATCTTCAGTCTTTACTCTCCACCGATCCCAATCTCAAGGATTCAGTCTTCACTCGATCTTCACCTGACTCTTCCCCCTCCGCCGCGGTTGGTTCGCCCTATAGCACGCAATGTTAAAAAAATTCAAAAAACTGCAAAAAAACCACCGACAATGCAATTTAGGTATATATACAACTATTGCAAAATGATACAGCTCATCGAGACGCATCTAAAAATGCGAAAAAAACACCCCTTGCATAGACCTCATGGTATAAAATGGGGCGCCATCGTCACCCTCGCCTCTGATCGGCCCTCTCCCCCAAAAAAATATAGTCTTCATCCGTAGCTACGAAATGAGACCAAACACGACCATGTTCGGATCTGAAATGCGCCCTCTATCAGGACTCAAAAGTTTTGGAAGTTATTATCAGACGGACGGATAGACATCATTAGTCGACTAAATATTATAGAAGATAGATTTATTGAGTTATTTATTGTGTGTGCATTTATTGTGTTGGTCAAGTTGAACATAGAATATACATTTTGATATTAGGTTGACAAATTCTTCAATGTGTACATTGTATTAAGTGTGATCCAGCTCTTTAATGATATGCGCGGCTAACATTCAGTGTCCACACTATAATTAAAGCAATCAAGTGACTAGATAACAATACTCTCCTCGCATATCATTTTATGTCAACAATCTCTTTTTCGTGAACAGGTTCTATTACGTTCACACAGAGGCGGTAACTGCCCGCGAGACATTGGTATAGCAAGCAGACGGCTGCCTATACTGTTCCGATTGGTAACTGCTACGAGTCACTAACGGCCGATGCAGAGCTCTCGGTCACACGATACCATCAATCGAGGACTCGTTACAGAACTTTCGAAATAGGATCCAGGAGGGAGGCAACGCCCTGCCCACTCAGACTAATAGCCCCTGGCCAAAAGAGCACAGAAACAAGGTGCAACTCGTTGCCGGTGTGAACCGATTTAGGATATCGCCTTCGGCAATTCAAACACACATACACGTTCTATAATATGAATCCGTTAACAGCGAATTGGCAGCATCAAAACAACTCGCCGTCCCCTCTTGTGCCTCGATTTAACCCCGACCACAGTTCATTAGTTTTCATTCCGGCGAGGCTGGCTGGCCCCAAACGCCTGCCGTACGCTATTACGATCGGGTCCGCTGTTGCCGTACAACAGACACCAGCCGAAATCGTATAGTGATAGTTGGATTGTACAATAGATCGAGTCGACTTGGAAGAAACAACGACCCAGATGGCGCAGGTTTGCAGCAGCACATACAAAGGGCGGTTTTGAGTGGCACCGAAAAGTAATGTGTCTCCTCTGTCGCCGACCGGGCCCATCATTGTGCCATTCTTTCTTCAGTCGATCGTACCTCGACAGCGGCAACGCAAACAGCCTTGCGCTCATCAGGCAGTCACTTTCAGTCAAGACTGCATCCTTTAGTAGAATGCCAATGTCGTCCTGCTTGATTCCGTATCCCGTATTCAGTGGTTTGGTTTCCCTTGATGTGGGTCACGTTTACGTGATCACCAGCCTCCATGCTTCGTCGTGCCTAGCAAAAGCGGACGCAATCAGGCCGGATACCACCCCTTCTCCTAGTTCTGTGTCACATAGTATCCCTGTGAGAGGAACTCGAAGGTATAGAAGCGCCGACGCCCCTTGACGATTCTTGACGCAACGTTCGTCACGCGCACGGAATGGCCGACGCAGTGAGTAGATTTAGCGGAGCTAGCTCCCTAAACGCACCAGGGAAGATACTCTAATACGCTTGTGATTCTGCCGCCCTCACCCAGACGTGGTCCTTACCCAAATCCCCGCAGATCAAATGGACAAACTCTATCTGCGGGTCATTTCCTTCCTAATCACCGAGGCCAGGAATACCCCTTCATTGTCTTTGTCAAGGCCGATACCTATGAGACATAGGAGTATTCCACATGATTTACATGTGACGTGGATCGAATCCTCAATTAGGACGCAGCTAACAGGTCATGAGTTATTCGGTTGTTTGGAACGCTGACAATTTGTGATAATCGGTGAGCACGCCTCCAATGTGTGGGCCTGTAAAGCTAGTAAAGCTTTAAAATGTTGAAGGAATAACAAAGGGTTGTGATTAGCTTTGAATTACGAGAGACATGTAAGATAAATAAATGGAGCTTATGAAGACATCAAAAATAGCGACTCTTTGATGACAATGTATCTCTCTGAGTCAATAATTTCGCATGCTGTGTTGAATATATCTCGTGTCAAATGGTATTCTATAATCACAACCTAAAACCTCTATGGTATGTTAGCCAACATGTTGTTGAGCGTTTGTTAATATTTAATAGCGCGCTGATGGCAAGTAGTAACTGTCTAAAATCCTTCATTGACATTAGTATATATATATGATATATATATTAAAACACACAATAAATATACTCATACGAAGTTGTGGAAGTGATACAAATGAAGGCTACTTTCACGTACGCTGTACTGTATGGGTACGGTGCACTTGTGCTGCCTGCTTATTATCTTTATGAACTAAATTAGCTGGCCATCCAAGGGTGGAACTTAGTAGAACAGGCCAATTAGGTGAGTACAAGCTGAAGTGTTTTCGAGACTTCTGCAAAGCCGCCAAATTGAACAACTTTTGATCGACGACTCAAGTACCAACAAACCCTGCCATTCTAACTGAAGCCCCTCGTGAACCGGCTTTAGTGAATTGCTCTAATTGCCCATGCTGATCGTACGTGGGAAGAATGGACCGCCAAAATCACTCAGGAAAGACGTAAACTTGAAAAACGAAGTGCTTTACAAAAAATTCATTAGTAATATGAACAGTTCGTATCTCCTCTCGAAGGCATTGGGCATCGAGCGTGATGATCTTCTTCATACGATGCGTCATATGAATTCCCATGCTATGATACCTTTGGTACAATCGTATCGCTCTTTGCGATCATTTTCAAGCAATGATTTGAATCGGGCATCTCTCATTTGTGATTTTCTTCAAAGTTAGCTTAGCTGTGTAATCTCATGTCGTCAATACCCCTAAGCATGTTGGTTCTTCGCATTCACCTGAAACTATGTAGCTTTCTAGAAACGTTTTCGATGGCACACTATCGTTATAATATGCAATAAAATCTACCAACAATTCGTGCAGCAAACGTTATACTATCGTCCATCTAAGAGAACTTATGCAGTATTCGTAAGAACATAACATAACATTTGCGGTTTATTTCCGGAACTGCAATTTTACAATGCTTAAGAACCTTCATCTATACCGCCTAGAACCACTAATAGCGCTTGAACCTAGGCCAATCTGAACCGATCGTGAAATTATGATTTTTTCATATGACGGGGGACGTTCCCGTACGGATATACCCTTGGAGGCACACACAATCGAGCTAGCTGATCCCGTGTAATGACGCTCACGTACAATGTTTCTACAATTCTTCAAACAAAGAATGTTCCTACGTTACTACGCCCTGCTTAAACTACACCTTCTTTTTTAGGTAGCTTCACTCGTCGATGAAACAATAATATGATGCCTTGTAGTATTATCCTTCTAGAACTATGCATTTATAGTTGTTAGTTACTTGTTGTTAGTTACTGTCGGCTTTACAAGGTGATTTTTGCTGTAGCCTACAGATGATGTCTCCTTGAAAGTTTTCTGATCTTATATATTTTTTTCACTTTAACCAACCACCACCTCCTCGAATAGCAGCTTGTTCTCCGCAGTTTTTGTCTTTCAATCTACCCACCGAAAAAAAAACCCGCGAGTCGAGTAGCTCTGCAGTGGCGGAGCGTTGCGTTGTCCATTCGGCCGTACCACTTACTGCTGCTGCTGCTGCTGCTCGGCTGCTGCAACTACAACTACAAGTTAACTTTGAAATCGTTACAAAAGATCTAAGGAGCTACCGAAGTGGAAAACACTCAGTTTTCTCGCTTTCCCTCGTCGAGCGGCGGTGGCGGCAGCAGAGGAGGCGGTCGCAGCGAGTGAGCGAGCGACGACAGTGGAGGCAGCAAACCAGTAGCGATCCGAGGAACAAAGAACTTTCCCCCAGCTTCCCAGTGCTTAAGGAAGCAGAAGAGACCCTATTAGCTTACAGGAGGGTACTCCGGGATGTGGGGTAGTGAAGGGGTCGAAGAGTCCTTGTGCATGTCAGCGAATGGGGCGAATCTTGTACGATCTGCCACGCCGACCGGCTTGCGGGCTGGCTTGCCGAGTGGCGCCAGTTGAATCGATGGCACCACTGCCGAAGTCGTCGTCGTCGTCGCTGCCGCCGCCCCCGCACGCGTTCATTCTGTCTCTCTCCCGTTCGTGCCGCAGGGCCAAACCTATGGCGGTCCCGGAGAAGGCGGCTGTGACCGGCAGAGAGAATCCCACTGCTTTCCCTGGTGCTGCAGCTGGCCCCTGACTGGCGCTCCACCCAGCGCCCGGTGGACTCGGCTACCATCATCCTCAAGCCTCAAGTCGCCTTGAGGCGCGCCGCCCGTCCTCCAACACAGCCGCCGCCCAGTTGCCCAGCCCGCCAACAGGATACGATAAATCATGCGGAAAATGCACGACGACGCAGGGTAGCACGGCAGAGCAGCGCACCCGCCCGCACCCGCATCTATTCTCCTTCAAAGGGAAGCTGGCATAAGGAGAACTTCGAGGATAGAGGGCACGCGCAAAAGAGAGATCAAGAGCGAGAGAGAGAGAGACAGGGCCCACAGGGCTCAAGATAGAGGAAAGAGGTAGCTGGAAACTGAAAGCTGAGTTCTAAAGATACTACCACTAGTACTGTATTGCAGTTGAAGGAGCGGACTACAACTACCGGGGCCGACTTCGGCACGTGCAAGAACGTGGACGGCTGCGGCTGCCGTCATCGCCGTCCCAAATTAAGTCGCTTCTTTCTGATCGCTCGTTGACTCGCTCACCAGCCCGCCATTCCTGCCTTTGACTTTAGCTAGAGCTTTTTTGGCTTCGAAGCCTTCAGAAGCTCCTTCAGCGAAAGGCAAGTTCGGCTGCGGAACGATGGGAATAGATTGGGAAGAGACTGCTGCTTACACATGCGTGTTCACCGAAGTGGCTCGGCGCTTCTCCGAGAGTCTAGCCACCATAGACACGAGGGGTTTAGACGCGTGGGCCCACCTCTGGGTCGACGTTGAAAACGCTGTTTCAGAGGAATCGTAAAGGAAAAAGCATCGCCGCGAGGCTTTAAATGCTGCTGTATGTAAACCGACATGGAGAATAGAATTGGGAGGGGAGAGGGTAGATATAGTGTGTGCCCATCGGGGGATTCATTTCCGTACCAAGTTGTCTATCTGTTCATCTGTGGATGCGAACATGGCTCTCTCTGATCGAATTGGGTCTCCCTTCGATCAAACTTCAATGCCTATCAGCATCACCACCATCAGCAGCTGGAGATCTGCCTCATTCATGCAGATGCCACTAGACATATGCAGACGCGTCAATATCAGCTAGACACGAACAAATATATATATATATATATATATATATATATTTGGAAGGTCGGCAATGTGTCTTGTACTACTGTCTGGCTTACATGTGTAATTCTTAAATAACGAATATTATAATAATAACCCATGGTAATACCAGTCGAATTTAGTATAGACGTCATTTTACTCAAATTTCTCGACTTTATCTTGATCCAAGGGAAATCACACCCCAAATATAAATCGTGTGCTTGTGTGCGTGTATGTGAAACACAGGCTAAAACTGCTGCCTTGTATTACTGCACTAGATTTTCCTTGCACCAAAAGCATCACAGCGGTCATTCCCAATCGTTTAGTACCACACATCGAGGAACTATGGTGAAAGCTTTTCGCTACATGATAATGTACCCAGAGGTACCTGTCCGTAAAAGTATCTACTCCGCGATCTGTCTCTCTACCCTTCACGTGCATCGAGATCATCAGTATCGAGTCACCGAGTCAGCGGCATCCTCATTATGACAGTTGTTATTTTGTGATTTGGACGCCACCGCCCACAGCGAACGCCTGTGCTGTCTATGCATAAGTGCGCTGTACCTCATGGCCAGCCTAGTCCTGGCGTCTCGCCTTGCTCGTACTTAACGCAAATTCAGTGCAAACGATCGAAGGAGAGAGAGAGATAAAGAAGAAGAATGCACCGACATGGCGATAAATCTAAGGCGCGAACGAGTCAAGACGAGAGGGGAATAAGCGAGAAAGAGGGAGGCCAAAACGATCGTTGGCAGAAGTCATACTGGCCATAGTGTCTGTGGTCACTTGAGAGTCGTTAGCGCTGGACGGGTCCCACCTCCCCGCCCACTGAGTGGCTACCGTTGACGGACGATCGCGTAGACGATAGGGGACGATGGTTGATTCTGACTTTGCCGGGAAGCGAACAGGGAAAAGGGGAGCGGCTTTGTCCTGGTCTCGCCGAAGGTTCTCCTGGTCGAGGCGGGCTAGGAAGACCCTCTTTTGCCGACTACTGATCGCGCCTTCGGGTGGCATCGGGTGAGATGCCGTCACTGCAGTGCTGTGCTGTGTTGATGCTGTAGTAGTTGACACAGGACGGGAGTAATGAACGGCCAGGAGGTGCGCGTAGAGGAGACCGGGCCTACTCGACATGATGTCCTTTCGTGGACCACCGGTTGCCTGTTGCGATTCTGGGGCAATACGAAGAACCATGCTTGCGAACGATAGACGCGAAATGGATGGCGTGGCAGAAAGGCATCTGTTATGACGACACTGCTAGAGCCTTGGCAAGAACTATAATCCTGGACGGGGAGCGTACAGGATACAGCCTTCCTGGCGTTTTGGAATGGAATCTGATACAGGAGACACAAAGCAATGTTGGCCAGTGAACTACGAGAAGGTTTGGTAATTCGAAAATCATATTTGGAAATAACTAGACATCAGTTCGAAATCAAATAACACCAGCCCAGTCCACATCCGCGTTAATGTTATATATGTCATAGGTCATTGGCGAAGCTGCTCATTTCTCGGTCTACATTCTTAAGCCCATTTTCTCGGCATAGTAGAGCCAAGTAGCGAAAAATCTTCGACGTGCAGCGTCCGGGAACGCGATGGTCGCAAGGCGAAGAAACATAATGGTTGATCTCATTTCCGGCGAGAATCACCAAGAGTAACCGCCTTCATTTCGGCTTCGTGTGGTCACTACTGCCGAAAATTCGCTACAGGAAAGCAGATTCAATTAGTTTGATGGAGCGAACTAGAGTAGAGCATAATAAATCACGTAGCTTTTGCTGGCGAACGGACGTTACGAGACGCACGATGGCTGGATTAGGGACCCCCCCACACAAACAGTGTTTATTCAAAGTGATGATCCCAACGAACGGGAATGAATACTGAGTTAGCTATAACGCTAATGTGTCTGTGAATGAGTAACATTTATGATGATGTTGCTGTTATAATAATCAATGGGTAAAGTCTACGAAGCGCATGTACGTACCATGCCACGTGATAGGGGCTGGCAGACGGATTTTTGCGACACAGTAGGTCGCCAAATTGACATGAAACATTGTGACGGCGTAATCGAAGTTGGGCAATTCTATGAATGAGAAGCAGTTTTATCACTCACACACACACACACCTCACAATTTTGCCACAACCTTGTGATTACGTTGAAAAGCGTTACACTCACGAAGCAACAGCGGAAGCGCGTTCACCGGCTCTGTGGCCCTCTTGTGGCTGGTCTTCCCATTCAAGTTTGACCGTGCGAAATAAATATGGATAGTGTTCAAACTTACCCAAATATTGTTTAAAGCTAAAACTGCAACTGCTGATATGCGATGTGAGGTCATTATGGTGTGTCATCATTACTGGTGTTGCACCAGGTAATGAGTTTCGACGTCTTTTTTTCCGATATATTTTTATGATAACAACAAGCTAATCATGATTTTGTTAGCCTGTTTTGTTATTTGAACAAACGGAGCTATGGCAGTATCAGGCAAAGCAGTCATATCAGGGATTTTATCATTAAACAGCATACTATTGTATTACATATGGCTTTGTGTATACGCCCGTAAACACTCGCCCCCGTTTGCCGCTTTGTAAACAAACCATTTCAAATCAGCAGCCAGGTGCCGCCCCCCCACAAAAGGTGTCCAATACAACCCTTGATACAGACTGACTCTCTGTACGAGGTACAGAGAGAAAAAATGACTCGCAAACGAACGCGAAACCATGCCTAACCAGCCCGCATGAAGCTACAAGCGCGTGGCTTTGTCAACATTGTGCGTGGCTTTGTCAGAGTTGTCAACATTGTGTCAATTCTTTTGTCATTAAGGATATTAAAATCCAAGTCATACATAGTTAGCAAACCCTATACTTTCTGTTAAAACGCATCCAAGAACGCATGCCACGCAACAATTTAGCTGTTGTTGCATGATACACAATATTGAGAAGACGACATTCCGAAGTCGAGTAATGTATACTCGGAACGAGCATTTAAAATCCCATTTCGCAAATAGGTGCACAGCTTGCAGGTGTTGCATCCGATACAGCTACCGCCACAAACCGGTGACCAACCATGATAAGGGCTGAGTCGGCTAGCAAACGTAACGGCACCCTGGGCGAAAATAAGCACCGTTATTACAAGGGTGCTACCAACCGCTATGTTATTCCACTCTGCTGCAACAACTCCCTAGTGACGTATTTTGTCCCCGTCGACAGTCGAAGAGTTTATCAGTTAAACGCACATCTTATGTGAGCATTGGGAAGAAGAGGGAGAGATACAGCAGTGAGAAAACTGAAGCATATTGTCCCAACCTCGGGTCCCCCTAACATCACCATCACCCCCCCCCCCCCCAATAATTCCAAATAATTATTGTATGTTATGTAGTATCAGAGATAACAGGGTGTACCTCCTTAACGTAATGTGCTGATGGTCAAACTGAGAATATTAATTATTATTATTATTATCATCGTCATTAACACATCACATAAATGCGGAGCGTGGAACGTCTAAAGTTGAGATAGACGCAACTATCTTATGATACTGACACGTTTATAGGCATTTGCGTATTCTCCAGATGTATTCGCAGGTGGAAAATAACTCCTATATTTGTGGCTGGCTTACGCTCTTTAGCAGACGTTGCCAGGGTATTTATGAAATGCAGGTACGTGTACGCCTACCTTCCATAACATCGCAGATCTTTGTGGAGTAGTAATAACCTTGTGATTAAAGCATATGTATGTACTCCCAACTGGGTCGTATGTGTTTACTTAGATTCAACTTCCAACCATTGCGAAATGTAAACATGTCAACGGACATGCCTGTTGCTCCCCAGGGGCCTGGGCTATGCGACATCGAGGTCAAACGGGACGGCATTCGTTGCTCGTTCCTATCCACCATTGGGAGTCTCTCTCTCTCTCGTGCATGGAACACAAGCTATGTTAAGGATAGCAAATAAAGCACTAGACAAACCAGACGAACAAACGAATCGTCGGGCGAACACGATGATTAATATTGCGATGGAAAGGATTAAATGAGGCCTTTAAAGCGAGGGAAGCGCGTTAGTTTTGACTCTGTTAGTGATTTCTTAGAAGGGCAAGCTTAGCAGGAATATATTTATGAATCTACTTTTGGTTACGAAAACACTTTATTTACTAATTATATGTGTGCATTTAAAATATTGTACACCACTGTAAATTATCATAGTTTACGAATAAGTGTTTGCCCGACGAAGAGTCGCAGGGTATACCCCCCGATAATCCCTAGAAATAATTCCTAACTACTGTATGTTTGTGGTAACCTTACGAGACTCTCCATCGAATTTGCTGCCATAGAATAGCAGAGTACTGTACCAAGACCAAGTACGGGTCTAAAGATACAACACCAAAATGCCCCATACAGTGCTATCGTGTCTTTTGTGTCTCTATCGACAGTTAATAGCAAGTACGCGTACTTAGAGCCAGATGAGTAGCACTCGCCAAAAACGAATATCCAACGACCAATACCTCTCTCTATTTCCCTAAATGAATGTAGTTCCTAACGCACTTTAACTTTAGGTTACCTTCGACAGCGAAACAACATCCACAGAGAAGCCTTTCCATCGTCGTGTGTTTCAGCCTCATGTTGTACTCGTCCGATCGTGTGCCGTGCAGATTCTGTTTGAGCAGTTTGAGCGCATCTACACCGAATCTATCCAACGAGCAGCGACCTAAAGCTCTGCATGTACACCGATATGGCACCTACATGGTGCCCCGGGAGGCGGATAGGGACACAGACGACACAGCGGGTCCTGACCTCACTACCTTTATACAAAGAGATTTTTCAAATTTGCACCCGACTGCGTTTTCTCACTGCCGACTCTGCTTTCGAAACCTTCTCGGTGGGCTGTCCAATTCGTTAGAACAGCTATTCCTCTTGCAAACAAAGCTTTCGGCGGACTTTTGGCATGACGTGGCGGAGGTAGCGACGAGCGTCTGGTCCCTGTCACGGACTTTCGAAATGAATTCGCTTCACCCACCGCTCGAGGAGATGCCACGCAGTGAACTTAGCCATGAGAATACTGCGGCTCAACGGCCGCTCGTGTGGGCAATCCACGAGGGCAGAGGAACCTTCTGTAGGTTTACGTTCAGCACGGGTTGGATGTGAATCTCGCTTCGGATGTTTGTAAATGTGACAGCGACAGGACACTTCACTAATTAATAAGCTGCCTAGTGGCAACGGGTATAGTGCAGGCTGTAAGAGACGTAGAGGGCGAGGGAGTGAGAGTGAGAGTGAGTCCCACGCCTGTATCGCAGCATCTGCTTTAGGGGGTGATCTAGATGCGAATTAGCCAAGGATAGAGCTGTCTACATATTCACACGCATATGAATGATGCATATGCGTACATATATGCTGACGTTTTTGATTTAAGTTTATTATAAAATGTTTAATACTACATTATAGAAATAATACACTTAATTTGAAAAAGAGGTATAAAGTGAAGCACCTGCACATGAGACGATTGGTCAAATCAGAACTCACCGAATGCAAAATGGAAACGTGTAAATGTTTGCTTTTTATTACTTCCTGCCGAGAAATTTGTAGAACCTGTTATTACCCGGCTGTTGTAATACACGAATGGATCGCCACTAATCGTTAGCGGTAGAGGGACTAAATGAGCGGGCTTAAAAGGAGCGTAATTCAAGCCTTAGCCTAACTATACTTGAAGGAGAACCGCGTGTTTAATGAGCCGGCTCAGTTAATTACAACACATGACCGACTAACGGGTACTCGACGAGCGCTACTACTTGCTTCATGTACGAAAACTTTGAAATATCTCGCCTATGATTTGAACTGGAGATTTGACACTGAGACTTAGCAGATCAGATACCAACGTGTATCTCAAATACAACGCAGAGCTGTCTTACGAAAGAAACCACTTGGCTGAGTATAAAAACGGGCTTAATACTGGGACCGAGTGACTATCAAGATTCGATTTTGTTATCAGCGGTCTGATTCGAACCACCCTTGAAACAATCCCATGTTAATTTGTATTGATTTCTGTTCCGTCGTGCATTACATGATTTACATTCAGTTGTTGCATCACACGTGAATACTTCGACACATGTTAACACCCAGGTTAATGCGGTTATCAGTACACAGCATTAGCAATCATTCAGAATAGGTATTTGCATTTTTGAACATAAACTGAATGAATGAATTAACTTTGCTTTTTTTATTAGACTTGTTTGATTTATTTACTTTGATTTCTTTCTTAGATTTGTTAGATTTTTTGTTCAATTTCGAATTTGTTGTTTTTTGCTTTACTTTTTTATTTGATTTTGAATTTTGTTAATTGTTTTTTACAGACATGTAGGTTTCTCAGTACAAGCTTCCTCGTCCGATCGAGTCGCCACCAGAAGTAAGTTCAAATCATAGCAACCGCTTTTCGAGATTTTCTCCACACATAAGGAACGCGAGCATTATATATAATGCCTAATGTGGATACTCCTTTTTCTAAAGGCTGAAGGTCGGAAATGACGACAGTCTCCCGATAAGGGATAATACCTTGTCCATTGAATTTTTGGCTGACTGGCCCACTGCTGATTCCAATGGCACATTGAGCGTGCAACGTTAGCGGCGTCACCCTACCGTCCGCGGGTTAGGAAAAATAGCCACTGGCCTCCCCGGCCAACAGACACAGATAAGCATTGCCATTCATTCTTATATACCCTATATGTCTAAGTCGTTCCGGTGTTGGCGTTATCGAGGAAACCATTCTACTTCGGGAATATCCATCGATAGATGAGAGGAGTCTCACCAAAGGAACTCGTTTGAGGATGAAATCTTACCGATAAGTGACGAATGGAAACATTCTCAAGCACACTTGCACCAGGTTTGCTGTTAGCATTGCTGTAGACGCGCGGTTGGGAAAGCAAGATTAGCGGATACTCAAATATAAGCTCGATCAATATAGTTCAACACTCCGCGTACATTTCTTGATTCCAAATCGATGGTTTGCTAGACGTTTGAAGCTGAAGTAACCTTTCAGGTACTCATACAGCTTACATACACAGCAGACGGCAGCAGTCAACCGTCAAAAATTGAAGTGATATTCCCTGTTCCACAAAGTCAGCCCCACTTCACTGCCCGGTACTGTCTTGCCATCCCTGTATACAGGGATCCGTTGTTGCTTTTCTATGCAGAAACGCAAACCCTCTTGGACACCTACGCACGAGTTCAAGCTGTCTGCTCTTCTTAACAACGTTCACTACTATCATCACTATTGTCACCGGCGGCTCATGACTACTACAAACTTTACGGGCACGTATATTCATATCGGTAAGCATCATACGCATATATATATATATATATATATATATATATATATATGTCTTTCACTTACGTACCACTCAGTCATATACACGCACCTCGAACGCCTGCTTATCGAAACGCAGCCGCATTCATCGTTTATCGGCGGCGGCAGCGGCACAGGAACCCAAAGATGTAGGCAGCAGACCGCAGGCACAGGGGCTTGTGGGTGCAATTCACATCTCTGCCCGGTCATTATTCTGTGCTCACCCACACCCCAATGCCCCCCGGGTCAGCCCTCATCTCTATCGTATCTTCCATTCGATATGTATCTATATATATACATACATCGTCTGCCTAGTGCTGAGCCATCGTTGTATACGGTGCTGTAGTGTGGGCAGCAGCTGCTAGTGGACGCTAATCCGGCAAGCCAGCAATAGGCATTCATATTTGTAATATTCTCATTACATTCCGCCGCCGGGCTGCCGTACCACCGTGCCTTATCCAGCTGGGAAACCCACGCTTCGTTTGGCCCAATCGTTTCGCCTAATCGAGGCTAGGGTATTAGTAATGTGCTAAGGAGTGTTATCGGTCCAGTCGGTAATGTTGAGTTGGCAATGCCAACTGGACACCGCCCCCAGATACGTATGGTGACCACGAGTAGCAAAACGAGTCGGACCGCGTCCATGTGCAAGTAGATAGATATAGCCGCTTGCTTATAATAGCACACTGCTGGAGAAAAAAAAACAACTGACTTTACCCAATAGCAGAGGAAAATGGACCGAGCCGATCAGATAGACAGTCCGATTGTTTTGCTTGCGTAAGCGGTTGGCGCGAGCGTTGAGCGAGAATGTCAATGACGATCCGATTGAGCAGGCGGCCACAGCGGGGCAAGCCACGACTACTGACGTTGTCATGCGCTTGCACAGTATTCGCCGTCGTCATCGTAGAAAATCGTCGCAGTGGTTGGTGCGGCAGTAACCGGCGGGGGGTATCGGAGGTTGCCGTGGCAGGCCCAGGAACGAAATCCCCATCTTGAGCAAAAAGGACTGCACACACACACACACACTATTTCCTGCCTCATCGCTTACGTCGCAATGAATTCTCGCCGTAATCATCACCATCATCGTCATCGCCACCACCATCGCCATTACTACCATTTATTGTTGGTGTTCGCGTCAGCATGTCTATGTGCGATCGACATTCAGATATGCACGGCCGATGGTTACAAACGCATTCATCCCGCGGACACTATCGTGCGCACTACGATATTTATGAGGGGAGGCAAACGGGAGCTTAAAGAGGTGACTCGCCGGCGGAGAACCAGACCAGCAAGATCAGTAGAGGTGTGACACCCGACGGTTTGCCGAAAATGAACGTGATGAACGACCCTGTTACATATCCTGTCGTTGGTTGTGACATATCGATATGCGGTGGCGGCGCCTGCGCAAATCAGAATGCGTCACAAGTTTTTGCTCGCTGCTACGGCGAGTTGGTCATGGTGATGCCCTGCTAGGTGTTTCACGCCGTGGGACTATGCAGTCGACAATATATAATGTATATATTTTTCCACTGGGCACATACAAGTCGAAGCTACATATTATATATATATATATATATATATATAGATGGGAACCAAGGCCGAAAAGGTAACTTTGATTGTTGATCAAACAGCCGAAAGGACTGTTCGTACCGAAGAAAAGAACCAGTATTGTTCATAACTGAGTGATAAACCATATTGAGGTGGAAGTTAAGCATTGGTCTTCGCTTATCCGCCAAACTAAAAAGTAGATAATACTTCAGAAGTCGGAGGCCTTCAATGCTCGCATATTCCTCAGTTATGTCACAGTAGTACATTTTGAGAACTAATCATGTAACGAGTTCGTATCGTCGACATCGGTGGCAGACGACACCATGATCAAAATTCGGGAGACGGGGGTCGTCGGTGGTTCGTAGGCATATGAGATTTATGTCACCCACACAGAGAGAGAGAGGCCAATCACTTCTCCCAAAACTTACTTATACTCTACACGCTCCGCTCCTAGCTCAGCTTCCCGTTTCTAGCCTGCAAGATGCTTTACTTAGACCGATAGTCACCCCTGTTTTTTTCCACTGTACCCCATGCAGTAAGTAAGAGAAAGGGGGAGAGCGACATGAAGACTATAGTTTATGGAGTTGAGATTTGAGCCGGGTCCGCTAGACCACATTGTTCCGTCCCGTTGTTGTTTCTCCCGGAGGTCCTACTACTCTTCCCGAGCAGACTCCTCCTTCTGAACAGTTTATCAACGGTGATGGTACCACCCGATCGTTTTGGGTCATTTGGGCTTTGCAGCCCAGCCAACTCGAAGGGCATCACCCTCGGCTGATAAGGAAAACACATTCCCTGTCTCCTCTCTCTCTCTTTCCCAAATGACCCATTACTGGTGCTTCCGGTCCGGGATGGCCACGCTATCATCATATGTCGTCTAGTATCGAAATATCATCTACTATCCCTGCCCAAACTATGTACTATACTAACGCCATTTTTCTTAACCATTCTATAATAGCATGCCGCTGTAGTCTCGGACTGAGATCCATCTCCACTTGATACCTATAGAAAAAACCATACTTACCGTGTCTACGGCTGTGAGTAGCCTTCGACTGATCTCGGTCATAGTATCAAGTACTCATTGTACGTTTAAGCAATGCAATGGTAATTCAATGTATTCTTTTGTTTCGCATTTGTTTGCGTCGATTGTGGCTGAAATGCGGTGACTGCGACCTGAGTAAGAATACCCTTATGGTTCAGGCCTAATGACAAATTCAAATTCAAATTCAAACAAATGTTTATTGACGGAACTGCTATAGGAAAAATTCTTAGCTATTGTTTGGTTTTTCGGGTGTAGTGTTTATTAACTTTGCGGGATTTGGGTGATTGCTGTCCCTGCTACGATATGGTAAGCATGCTGTGATCCTAACAGGTCGTGCGAGGACAACGGGTTTAGTGTCATGTAGCCAGCCGGCTGTCAGCAAAACATTTTTGCAGGATGGTTTTAACAATCATTATTACTAGTATTATTAAGTGTTTCCAACAATACATTTAGGACTTACGAATGTATAAATGACAATGAAGTGAGACCTCCCGTCCAAGAGCCCAGGCCACCAATGCGGCCTACATAATTTCTAGTTGCCATACATCAACACGCGTATGGTAATAAACGAAGGTCAGAATTGACAGAAAAGTGAACAAAAAAACAATCATATTATACAATACCACAATGGTACTATGGCGCAAATCGAATCCCTAAATGCTCAAACGAAATATCGACGTTCTTTTGAACACATGCAACATTGCAAGAGCAAATGAAAACTATACCACTCCAGCCTCGAACAGGAAACAAGTTCTAGTAAGATTAACTATATGGCTTAAGCAGTCTCGTTTTGCCCATTCGTTCGATTGTGTTTTGACGAGCTAATCATTACATCTCCCTATTTAGTTGGGTGGAAATAGGTGCCATCCAAATTCACTGTGTGTGTGTGTGTGTCTGTGTGGGACAGAGGATGTCATTAAAGGAAATAAATATTCATACGGCTCGTCTGAGCAGCATATGGGTTATGTACACATATAATTATCATATAGACAGGTATTTGTGCATCCGAACATACATATTTAACAAGTGTGTATGTGTGTGTATCTACGGTCCCTGGCAAAATACTCGACCGCGCAGTAATTACGTGGCTCTGGCGTCAGATGTCGCCTAGACGGCGTTGTACCCTTTCGCAAAATGGAAGGATCCCAGAGTGTATGGTTACAAGCGGGCCCTATGTCGGACACTGCTTCGGGTGACAACAGTACGTACACATTTTAGTATATATCTTACACTGAGGTAAATATCATGTCAGGTCTTGGGATAAGGCATAGCTAAGGGACGCTAACAGTGCCCCGAGGGGTTTCCAGATGGAGACGAAGACGGGACCATTACGATCAAAGGGCGGTCTTTCCTTCAATAGTTATGAACAGTTCGAGTATAGATATTTCAAAATATATTTTCATTCAGCATTTTTAGTTAGCATATTTGAAATATTGCTAGACATCTATGTTGCATGGTAAACAAACTACTACGATTAATTACCCTTTATACTGTACAATTAGTTAAGCCTTTTAAAGTACCTGGTGCCTGCATGTCAGCCTAGTTAGTTTGAAACGTATATAAGCCATCCTGTGAAAATCTTGTAAAATACATTTGCGAGTATTCCTAGAAGAACCGATTCCGACGTAGAATGCCACAGAACTCGAACTAGAGTTTCTTTAGGAGTGGGCTGCCCAAAACGCATGACTTAATTACCTGAAAATGAGCAATTAAAATACATTTTTATGTAACAACAACTATGCAATCTAGTTTTGGTCAATAAATGTACCTTTCCTGAAGTTAGAAAGTGGAGACCGTCACCAGCATTGTCGGTGACGGCGGCATATGGATATGATCTCTCTATGAGCTGCGAATTTACCAGGCACCAAATACAAAAGTTGGCACATTTCTGAGGTAGATTTTTTCCAGTACGTTGAGCTATCCGTTTTTGAATGGAACCATCATAATTTATTCGCGCCATAGGCAAGACGCGCAACTGGGGATCTCGGGGTCTCAATATACGGCGAGATGAACAGACAGTATGACAGACATCTGAGCGGTTTCAGCGGTCGTTGAGTTGGCGCTCGACCAAAAGCCTGCACGCCCAAAGTGCTGCTTGTCTTCAAGGTGGTCAGCCCTAAATCACCTCTCAATGGACTGAGGCTGAACCCTGGCTGTACTGAGAAACACCACAGAACGGCCAGTTTAGCACAACCAACATAGGTGAACCTGTACACCTGTGCGCACTAATGATGAAGTCTATTTTGGAATATAATAGACTTCATCGTTAGTTCCTCGAAACATATAAAGAATATGTTCCCCCCTATTAACACAAAAAACAAACTTTGGGGAAACATGGGTGGGGGGGGAATTTGGGGGGGGGGGGGAAGGGATAGGGGGGGGGGGGGGGGGGGGGGGAAAAAAAAAAAAAATGAGGGTGAATATGAATAATTGTGGTGTTGAGTTTAGTTGGGTGAGTTTGTGTTGTGTGATGGTATTGGTTATGAGATGTGGAAGTTAAAAGGTATATGTGAGTTTGGTTTGTTTGGTGTGGTGGTGGTGTGTGTATTGAGTGTTTTTGTTGGTGGTAGGAATTGTGTTGATGTGATTTGGATTAAGTGTGTTGGTGTGGGGAGGTGGGTGTGGATTGATTGTGTAGTGTGTATAGTGTATAATGTTATAAGGAGTAAGTAAATTATTATGTTTATGGTTTGTATGACATTGTTTAATGTTGTTTGGTAAATATGTGATATTTAATTTTTAAGGTTTTTTGTGGTAGGAATGAGTGTAATGTATTGGATATTAAGTATGATGGCAATTAGTGATAGGGTTTTTTAGAATTAGGGTAGTATAGTTTTGTGTTATATATAATTTTTTATTAATAAATGATTTGGGTTGTAAACTATTATAGGTTGTTTTTTTTATTTTTTTTGGTTAATGTTTAATAATATACCAAGCATGCCCAGGCTTCACGGATTGTTTAACTCTTTAATAAATCGAAGATTAACACTTATTTGCATTCACCTTCGTCCAACAAGGTTCCAGAAATCGAAACTTAGCAGTCATACAAAGTGCTTATAACTATTCTTTTTATATATATATATATTTTGCAGGACCATTGCTTACACAAGTGTACGTACAACAATTCAATACCAGCAAGTAAATTGTCCGGTCAGCCAACATTTAACGCCCAGGAAACTGGGTTCAGCACCGCTTCATATCTAAGACTGACTCCTTAAATGCAACTATGCAACGGTGGGGACAATTCAGTACCAAGCCAGTACCAATCTTACTGTTATATATAGATATATATATCTATACATATTTAAACGACACATGTATAGATATAGATTTATACCATAAATACTATATATTCTCCCATAAATGCCACAAAAACCAATATCTCGAAAGCTAACTAATAAACGTCACTGTACACAAGTGTGGTAAATGGAGTCAAATATAATTCTTACAGGCACACTACGTCAACCTCAAAGAATGTCCTTATCTTTTCACATCATCAGATCGCATACCAACTGTAAGTAGAACACAATCAAATACAAAGCTGACTAAATTGACCTATGCGCCTCGTGCCTCTACCGATGAGTTTTATTGACGTGTTTAGTGAGGGACGACTGTACCCGAAATTCGGCATCACACAAATCGCATCTGACGCCACCTTTCGTTGAGTGGACACTCTGATGGCGGGTCAGCTTGCCCTTGTCCATAAACGAGGCCGCGCATAGCTCGCAGGTATATGGCATCTCGCCCGTGTGCGAACGCTCGTGTCGAAGCTTCGGGCTCATATGGGTGAAGCTCTTATCACAGTACGAGCATTGATATGGCTTCTCGCCCGTATGCCGTCGTATGTGCGAGCTTAGCGTGTTGGCGTGAGCTGATGAGTACGGGCAGTGTGGACACTGGAACGGTCGTGCCCCCGAATGGAGACGAACGTGCGCATTCAGGTTATCCTTCTGTCGGAAGACCTTTTCGCACATATTGCATTTGAAGGTCCTACCCTCATGAATTCGTTCGTGTCGATAGAGGTGGCTGCAATGTGAGAACGCTTTTGAGCAGAATCGACACTTGTACGGCTTCTCGCCTGTGTGAATACGTGTGTGTAGCTTAAGATAGCTGCGGCAGTTGAACACCTTGGCGCACACCGCACACGGGAAAAGGGTCATTATTTAGAGATTGAAACTTCTCCTGATCGTAGCCTGCACGAAAGGTACAGCTGGTGGATATTCATCGCTTAGCCTAGTCAATGCTTGTCGTTGGGGAAGCCGTCTCAACTTCGTCGGTCAATATCCGAAAGACATGTCAACAGGCGTGACTGCGGTGCTGATCGGCTTGGGATGAACCCCTCGGACAGAAGGGGTAGCTAGTGAAACATACATATCCCTGATCGAGGGTTATAGGCGATTCCCGTTGCTGATTTGATCATTGTCAAAGCAGCATTGTCAAATGAGATGTCATTAAATGCCGTTACGCTAGTTCCCAGCTCCAAATATAAGTTGAACGACAGACGGATAAATACACGTCACTGGTTCTATTATAGTTTCGTAATCGCAAGTTGAATACTTGAGATACGTTTCTTGATACGCGATAGAGCCCAAAAATGTAACGCAAAAAAATATCTTGATGGTGGGTCGTTAAGAATATTGTTAGGTTGTAGGTTAACAATAATGTAATGTTCTTGTTATATTGTGAGTGCTATTGCGTTAATTGCCATGTCTATTAGCAGCAAATTAAGACGGGCATCAATTAACATGCAAACGAGTTCTTTTTTGACGTCTCATTAGCTTGCAAGATGTGTTTATAAATATATATAAAAGCTTTTCTCAGGTAGCGCTATCTACCCAAGAATATAAGTGCTGCGTTTTATTGCGTGACGGTGAAGTTATGTTGCAATTTGGAACAGCCCATCGGAAAATCGAATACGCTAACAGAGAGAGAGAGAGAGAAATCGGAGTGTCCTTCAGCAAGGTATATTTAGTTTGAAATAATATTACGGTTCCACGGGAGAGTCAATTAGGATAGAGTACGCCACCTTATAGTGGCATTCTATGTTTTAAGGTAAACACGACCGCAACTGGTTGGAATACATTTCAAAGTGTTTCACGAAGATGAAATATACATTTTGTTGGCACATGAAATCAAATCAAGTTGTCAAGCTACCTTAGCACATAGTATATCTGGATAAGTAGGCGTTATCTCTGTCGTGTTATGATTTTCACAATGATCTACGGATGAAGAAAAGTGGCTGGATCATTTCTGGGGTGAGTGCACTATCCAAGTGATTCGCGGGACTCACAATAAACGAACGACATACGGTACGATCTTCGTTCACCATTTGAGTTTTTTTTTCCAACAATTCAGCGCACTTTCTCTTGACAGGCCTTGGAATCATTTCTCGTCCAACTATGATTTGTGGAATAGCCGAATCGAGGACTTTATCCTGAGGGCAACACTTTTCTGCGGCATATTCCTTGGTGCGGCTCGAAATCACTGCGGAGTCCACTGTTTACATAGCAATCACCGATCGCAGACTATCGGAGTATGCTGATCATATTTGGGAATTTATTATTTACCGCTCCACAATCCTCGGCGCGATCACTTGTCTGCAAATGTTTCTCGGTATAGAATTAGCGCGATTCAAAACCGCCCTCGGGTCCCACGAAATCATTTTTTCGCTTTTGTGGGACACCAACCAGCAACAGAAGTCGAAATTAGGGAACAACGATCAGCTACACTCTAGCCTCTAGCCGGCGGCCTGAGTCTCCTCTGTTTACAGTTTGTCATCGCCCTCACCCGAAATCCCGGAACGGGCTGGCGTGTGCTGCCAACATCAGTGGAGAGCCCTCTCCATACCTCGCGCCCACTCCTCTCTCCCTCTCTGTCCCTTTAAATCCGAGCATGACGGCTCACTCGGAGCGAGCACACCTCGAACACGGACGGATGAGTGGCAGGGACTCGCGCGTGAATTATACCAATATATAGAAAATGTTCAGTATCAATCGTTCAAGTAAATTCTTATTTGTTGCGACGGGAAATTGTTCGTGATGGAAACGATTGTGCGGCATACCAGTTTTATAACTTAACACCGTTTGTTTAGTAAATACAAGTAGATAAGTGAAAAGATACATAAAAACGATAATGTACAAAACAGAAAACTTCTATAACGGTTGGACACTAAAATAAAAAATGGTGTCGCATTTAACAACATGATTATTATATGATATGTCACCCTGGTATGCAAGGCACTGGCCATATGTCTTGTGTTATTCAATTACCATGACTACACTAGCGACATATTCAATCACGTTCGCGTGCCATGTTTTGTAATCAATCAATCGTTGCAATGAAGTCAGGATTTCGGCGGCCATAGAAAACCACTATGATGTTCCGTTTACTAGTTCTGCTAATTGAGAAAACTGGCGGCCCCATATTCCGTTGGATCTTTCCCCCAATCGTTGTCAGCCGGAATTAGCATCTCCCTTAAACTCGATATAACGGAAATCTGATAAATGAATCGTTTAAAAATCGACCTATACTTTGGCCTTCGTTTATTCACGGTATACCTTAAGAAATTTCGAAATTGCTTGAATTTTATTTGAGATTTATCTTTGGATTGTAAACTTCACAAACAGAAAAAGGGCGATTATTTTATCTTCCGGCCACAATATACCCAGTACGGGTAGTCTCTCATACTTAATGCCTCATACCCATTACCTTGTAGATCGCAAAATAGGTCTAAATGAAAATATATTCTTACTACCGTTTACCAACGGGTGGTCAGTCAATAGACTCAGACAAAAGGCTTCAATAAGTTGACCGGCTGAGTTGTTGGACACGTACCAAGGGTCTACTTAAGTCACACGAGGTGCGATTCTTGCTACAATGTCCAAACATTATATCGAGTTTATGTTGGATATACGCAGGGACTCACATTTAGATATATATATATATATATAATATTGGCTAGCACACTAGCTTGTCTCATCGGTATTGCGATCTTGCTAAGAGCGTCCATCGATTTGACATCGTCAAACGCCGACTCACGAACGACATGGCTGCCAACAACTCACTGACAATGTGCTGAAGAATAAGAGAAGAATAAGAGTTAAGTTGGCTGCCTATACAATCTATTGTTCAATGGGAACCACTTCCCTTCACACCCACGGTAACCGTGAACGACTTACTAACTTAGTTGGCCAGTAGGGTGAACGAGAATAATGGCCTTGTTCAGTGCATATCAACGGAAGCTGATGTCCTCTCAAAAAATCTTGCTAGAATGCCTCCTGATGGACAGTGTCCGAACGCTGATTCTACACCACTAAGCATAGTCGTCAGCTGTTGGCTCGCCTCTCTGCCGTCGATCGTCAGTGGGGGGTTGTAATCAGCATTTGGGCCTCTTTCCTCGATCCGCTACTCGGCACAAGGACTAATCGTGGTTCCACTGTAGCTGTCGCCACCATCAAACCTAAGTATCCGCCAAGAATCGGTTGTCCAGCAGCAATAACAACTAGGATAAGGAAGACAGGAACCCGTTCGCATGTCCTCGATTCCTCCCCTAGGCAGGATCAGGGGAAAAGTTACAGCCAATGTTTATTGTGTGTTTTAATATGTACAGTACATTGTGACGCGGTTGGGGAGACGGGGATGGGAGCCATCGACGCGAGAAGTCGTCATTATATATATATATATATATGTATATAACATATACAATTCCACAATTTTTTCACACAAGAACGATACGCGTCCAACTCTTTGGATTCGATCTGAGGATACGGTGATAAATATGTAGTTGTGTACTGTGTCTCAATTTACGTTTGCTGACCAAAAAAGGTCCAATGTCCAACGAATATCCCCTGTCACGAACTTCTATAGGATTCGATGTTAGTGTACGTTTTAGTCATACACGCTGTGGCAGCAGCTAGCCTAGTTAACCACTGAGAGTTACATGTAGCAACTTAGTGAATTAAATGAATAAATCGGTGTGCACATATAGAACAATGGCTGTGGTCAAAGGAGGAATGACTATGCGGCGTCACGTTGTCTCGGTGAAAATGCATACACATTCAAGCTGAGGGCAGTTTAGTTGTCGCAGTCGAGGGCCCATAACGCCAAATTCAGGGAGTGCCGTCTTGTGAAACAATCTCTAACTTTCCACGAATGAAAGTAGACATTATGCAAAAAATACTAATATAGTGAGACATAGTGCGACCTACACCGTATCGTGCATGGCATGTTGCTACGCTCAACTGTCTGTGTATTTCATGTTTGTGTGAATCAAAGAACGAGCTACCGTTTATGCCAAGCGTTAGGTAGTCCGGGTTGACTTTAATCACTGGAAGTATGATTAATTGAATTGAGGAATAATGAGCATATGAAATAATAACAACAATATGAAATAAACACATGAGCACATACACTTTAATACTGATATTTCGCTTATTGTAGTCGAAGCGCTAATAAACCAACACTGATAATTTCCGAATTAATTAACAAAAAACTTCTGTATATTCGTCCTATTGGGCAAATGGCGGAAATCGACCCGAGAGTACTATTTCTATCAACTTCTGACAAAAATCATAGAAATCATATCCGCTTTGACGAAGAAGTCCTACCTAGGTACCTAGGTTTTCGGGCTGACTCTCAGCCAACATTTGACGTCCACGGTACAACTGCTTTTAGCAGTACCGTACACGTTGGTGCCCTGCGGTCCTGACACCGCATAGTCATCAATTTGCAGCGCTTACCGCTGTATCAGACACCGTGCATAATTACTCGGAAATGTGTGAACCACTTGACACCATTAGTATTAGTCATTTGATTAGAAGGCTCTGATACTGCTGTTGCAGTTGTTGCTGCAGCTAATTGAACTCAGAGGATAGATGCTTTGTCATTTGCTCTTCATCGACATCATCTCGTTATGTTTGATAACAAACCCGTGTTTTATATCATTTCGGGGCTTAATTGTCAATTGCTTAATCATCAATATAGCATACAGGTAAGCCAGCCTAGATATCGTTATATTGCCAGAGACAGTTAAAGCTATTATATTATATAGTTGTTCGTACTTCGTAGCTCACGACGACGACGGTAACGGAAGCGTCAGCGAGATTCTGTCAGTACGCCTCAGTAAAGGAAGGGCTCTCGGCCGCCGATGTCACCACCGGCCATCTTCTAGATACAATGTTCTCCATTTTTTCCTGGCTATTGTCAACCCGTATTATCTTTTTCCTTGCTTTGAGGGTTTTTTTTTATTTCCTCGAGGTGATGTGAGGCGAATCTGATCCCGTACACTATTATAATCTTGTCACCCGATACGGGTTCCTTAGCAAGGGCAGCGTGGCGTCAAGAGAGGCAGCTCCATCCAGTCCACAATAGCTCACATTCTGCAATGCGATCCTTTGTAGAGCGAGCGCACGCCACGACGAGTAGCATGACTTGCGCCACTATGATTCTAGCAGTAATAATTAATGATTATAATTGAAATAATAATAATAATAATAATAGTACTGTACTAGTTATCGCCTAAAAAATCAAAACCTCTGCTCATGCGTTCCTATCTACGCAATCATCCAGCGAAATATCTAATTTGACATAAATAATATTTGACACTATTCCTTCCTGTAGAGAGATTTCTACTGACAACACAGTCTAGAGATTATTGAATTTATTCAAACATACAATACAGAGAAATTATTTCTGTTGGGGGATTAGTTGGGGACCGGGGCTGAGGCCGACATTGCCCCGACGAAGGCGATGGCATTGCCTCTCTGTCTCACAGCGAGGGGCAGGTGTTGCAGAAGGAAAGATCCTGCGCCCTTGTCCCCGGATAACAGAGTTGATCGACTCCACAGATTACTTTGTCTGACGTTAAAATATTTATGATACGTGTTTGATGATAGTAGCCTCTGATAAAATCGCATATCTGCCCTTTTATGTAAGCCCGTAATGAGAGGTAGACTAAGAGCTCGAGAGATCGATGCCACATCTAATTATTATTACCTCCTTCTGTTTTTGTACGGATGCAAATTTAGATAGTGGAGAACACCCCCATGGACGAATATAGGAGAAGTTTACCTGAAAGAGGTCAAACATTGGTGAAACATCTTGATGTGCTGATTGAAAAACGTGAAGGAAGTCTGCCATTTTTTTTTGGTAAAAAAGTGTTTTTTCTTTTAGAGTGTATTTTTAAAGTGTCGGGAAAAAACCACGGTTTACCTCGAAACGATTCGAGGTAACTCGATTAGTCTTCGATCTCGACAGTAGTCGTAGTAATGCTTTCCATGGTTAAGTACCGAGAACTGTCGAATAACTGTGTGCATCGCGAGTGATTTTCGTCTTTAGATCGAGTTTTTAAATATGATGGAAGATTACTATATACAAAGAAACCCCCTTAACCTCATTACCCACGACTCTATTCAAGATATCAATTCATAGAATTGCTGTTTGAAGCTGCTGCTCGCTTTCCACAATCTCTGTCTATTTAGTCCCGCCATGAGGTCAAAATGGACATCTTTTTGAAGTCGTTAGCAAATTTTCATCATAGCTAAAAGTAAACTCAGAGCTCGAGGTAAGAATGCAAATAGAATAGGTGGTTCAACCCCTAGTTATTATACATCATAAGCTCCATAGTTTGTTATAGCGTAAGTGAGCGACAAAGATAGTCCCAGAGCCTTCGAAGCGTTAAGGACAAAAATGTTCAAACAGTTCACTTTGACCCAATTCTGTCACCAAACTAACAGCCGTGAAAGCCACGCCGTCTCTGACGAGCTTAAAAAGTCCGACCTCAAGGGAAGAGCCATCAATGAAATGTCACACGGATTTGACATTGAGCGTGTGGCTGCTATGTATATATTTGGTCCAGATGACGACAACATCGGGTCGCAGCTGCACACACACACACCCAAATCCATTTCGTGCGCATATCTTTTTGTAAAGCTTAGGTGGGGGCAAGGTCCGGGTTAAGACTATATCCGTTAGATAGCTGTTTGTTTTTCGTCTGATTTTAGTTAGATAGAATGTTTGTTTCCGTTATGATTGAGGAAGGGTGATCATTCATCGGGTGAGGCCGGTTTCTACAACACAAATATAAAAACGTCCTACCAGATAGCGACAGTTGCATAATGTCGCAACTCGTTAAGAGTTATTAAACAGTCTAGTTTATAAAGCCGTCTTGTTTACATATATATATATATATATATATATATATAACTCTATCTCAATCTAGTTTATACAATTGTGATCCACAATTATTGAGTAAGCTAATTCTTAGTACAGTCATAAGAGCCAAGTCTATGCCGAAACATATGCAACGGTTTACAGGAAATTCTAATGCATAAATATAATTACATATATATATATATAAACTCTTTTGTAATACTATTTTGTAACGTCCGAATACAGTTGAAGAGAAATACATGGGTGTTTGTCAACGAGGGAATGATATATTCATATACTAAAAAAATTGACAGTAAACTAAATTGACAGTGGCTCTAGTCCAGCAAAATTGACAATAACATGGTACTAGTTCTGGAGACCACTTTTTAATAAATTTTACGGTTAGGGTGTGTAATGAGATATGGATGCTGATATTTATTAGAGCTCAAATTACTTAAATATTCAATAAACCACAGCTGGGGTCGAAGCCTATCCTTCTTATTGCGAGTTTGGCGCCCCGGTAGCCAAATATCAATCATATTCTATCACATATGGATAAATACCATCAGTAACAAAACCAGTACGGCTAAGTGTCTGTAACTGCAATATGATATGAAGTTTAGCAGTCAAGTTTAATACATATGAGATCCAGAAGTTGTTTCGTTAACTGTAACCCAAATTTATTATAAATATCGCAACTGATATCTTGTCTCTAGGTCACAGCCCATTCGTTCATCAGCGACTCGTATTAGCTACGGATACATTCAAGATTCCTCCTTACTCTATCCTTACACACAAAGTAGTGATATCTACCTCTACCAGACGATCCAACATTCAGGCGATACAAGACGCCGCTGAAATAGAGACACACATGTCGTCGTGAATGTTGAAACTGTATCTTATTATAGCGGAACTCATTTGCGTGAATCTTTTATTCAATGTCTGCTTTCGACTTGAGGGGTATTTGATCTCAATGTACCCTATCCGCCAAATGAAAATATATAGCTTTCAACACGAGTGGCACTCGCGCGCTCCTCAAGGACTCGATCTATTATACAGCTATATAGGTAGAGACAGTCGACACAGCTGAAGACAATGTGAAGACAGAGCAAGACTATCCGAATCTGTAATCCGCCTGCGACATCTGTTCGCGGAGAGCAGGCTTTTGACCAACTGTTGACTGTCTGAGTCAGTCAGTTCTGAAGCGGAGATGTAACCATGCCGATGGAGTGTGTCGCAACACAGAGTCGAAACGCGGTTACAAAGTGTACCCCTATGCTTCTGCTATTGTGGACAGAGCAAACGTACGTACGCGACCTTACAGGTACGATGACATTCAGAGTAGGGTGTTTGTGCCTACACCTTCATGAACATTTCACGCAAGTAGATTCCGGTGAAAATTTGGTGCAATTCTGTACAGCATGTGCATTACAGCTTGAATAAAGCAGTCCTGGTATTATCTGCCATACAGTAATATAGAGGACTGTTGTAAATATTTTAATGTAAATACGTTATCGTAAATATTTTACGTGTGTGCCTTTGTCGTACAATCCAAACATGCGCTTAAAATAGAGTTCTCCGATCCGAGCACTACATACGCTCGGATCGGAGAACTCTATTTTAAGCGCATGTTTGGATTGTACGACAAATACTGTTTCTAATTGTGGGGCCTAAGTGCAAGGAGGTGGTGTAATGATATTCACGTTATTACAAGGTAATTGCGAGCTGAAATAGTGGCATTATGACATCAAGAGCTCAGACCGAGGAGTTGGGGTCCTTTCAGCCGCTAATAATTTACGCGGTGTTGCTTTCTATTGTTTGGAAGGAATAACATCATTTGATCTTTGACATCACCTTAAGATATAAGAGCGATAGCAATTAGTTGATCTAAGCCGCCGAGTCGGACGCAGTTGCAAGATCTTCAAATATGGTAGACAAAGATGATTCGACCGCACAGTGATAAACAATACGGTCTGGCTATTAATCGGTCTCGTTTGCGGCACATCGACAAGGGTGAGCTGGCGTGCGGTAAAGGCCGGGATAATACAAGTTGTTGGTTCTACAGGGAACCTGCAAAAACTGCGCCTGGCCGCCAGGCCGACAAAGAAACGGATTTTTATTGGAAACTTAAAAGTGATATAAACGCTGAAGAATGTAGCGATACTCTCCATCGATTACCGTCTTAATACAGGTCATATGCCATATGCTTGTGCAGCAGTAGAATTTTGTTAGACATATAGATATGAGTTTGACAAATATATATATATATATATGTACTAGATGGGTCAATGACAAACGAAAACCGATCGGTTGTGTCGGTTTTTTTTTTGCGATGATGATTTGCACCTGCTCACAAGCCCCGAGCGACTACGAGTTCTTCAAAAATCTCAAATCCCACCTCGGACCAGCCAGCGCTATGATACAAATGATGCGGTTGAGGCCGCCGTAGAGGAGTATTGTTGGTATATGAAAACAACGTATTATTCGAACGGAATATAAGTATAGTACATTGAGTAAATGCATGAATATTTCTCTCTAAAGAATTGTGTCCCTTTCTATACAGGAAACGTATTGGCCCTCTTAGTATACATGTATATATTATATCAGCTGGCACTACAAGTAGAGGTGTTACCTTGGACTCTGTGCAGGCTGTCTTGTGTCCAACCAGCACAGGAACGAAGCGTTTTGTTCCAACATATCTTGTTCCGTTGCCTTCCCTATGCATGTCAGAGTACATGCGCAAAGACAGATGTACTCCTTTCATACGGTAGCATATCTCCCACCGTGTATTGCACCTTTTTTGTGCGTGTGTCATGGCGATGTCGGTTTTACCGTCGTCGGTTTTCCATGTTCGTTTCCCATCTCTCCCTTTTCCCCTGTTCCTGTCTGGCCTCGTTCTTGATCCCTCGGCATTCGTGATCGTGCGACACGTTGTGCCTACCACCGCCTTTGCTTCTTCACAACCGTTATAGCACATTGTCGTTACCGTTGTTGTTGTTGTTTCTCCTGCTCTGAGCCCCTGAATCGCCCCATGTGTCTACCCCCGGAGGCCAAGATCAGCGCCATCGCATCGTTACCGTGACAATTTATCGCTCGCAATGACGAAATATAATAAATAATATATATATATATATATATATATATATAAGTAGCGACCACAGCACGAGAAACAATTTGATGTATAATAGAATAATATGGGTATGCGAGGACATAATAATATGGTATAGGCGGACTAGTTGGTAGGCGCACATGTCATTGGGGGCGAACGATAAGCAAACATATCCACTGACTCAGCTATATGCTTCACTTCTGTCCTACGCCACCACGGAGTGCTCGCGAAGAACATTTCCTCCTTGTTGTTGTCGTGATGTTTCAAGGGATTTTCTAGCCTAACACGCTGAAACAGTAGCGGCATTTGCAGTATGCGCTCTCCTTCGTTGAACACCCGACGTGGAACGCAAATCTTGAAATATCACTATCATCATATGATATGATAGGAAGAGACAGGGACTGAACCTTGCTAGTTATTATATATATGCCATAAAAATGATACGCAGACACAGCCTTTGATCTCTTCTCGTATACAGGGAGAAATGCACAGGTTTGTTGTTCGCAAAAGCAAAAGCCTTATTGTAATGGATTAGGAATGAACAGAAATAAGGGACAATGCTGGGGCTGTATAATGTTCGTGGCGAAGCCAGCTAAAATTAAGTTTCTGTTAGGGCTACAACGGCTACATTATTGTGTCGGCTCGTTAGATGTGACCCGTGAAGTCATATTATATCGTATATATGCTATAGGTGTACAAGACAAGACCCTTGAGTTGTTTCAGATCATATGTATCTGATCGTTTCTATCATGTTAAGATGGATCATATACTGAGGTGTTCCCATAGAGCTCTTTCAGGTGGGCCACTAGCCTGCTCGTGCGCTAATGCCTATTCTATGCAGAAATCCCTACCTGTTACGTTGCGTGTAATATTTTACCTATAATATTTAGTTTCACTCGTTCAAGTAACGTGGACAACGGTTGAAAATTAATAAAAAATCGAAATGTGAAAGTTGCTAAATTATTTTAGCTGTACGCATTAGACAGAGAAATTCAATTTAAAAATTATTTTCGACTTCTGTTTCTGCCATTGGATCGAAGATGATATTTAAAAAGAAAAACGGTAGAGCGTTTCCAATAAATGTTATTGAAATATTTCGTTTTCCAATTTAGCGCAATGGCCTCAGATTTCTTCGATATTGTAGATGAAGAGTGATTGTACCTTGTGAATTTGTAAATATGTATACATACATATTTACTTGTACCCGTGGTTTAGTGTTCTCCTGTATATATGTACGTGTATTCCCCGAAAAATGACTCCAACGTGCTCTTCTTATTTGCACCAAAAATGGTCAGCCAGACGCTACGAATCTCTTTGGCGAATCCACTCTCTTGGTAGGTAGGTGACCAGAGGTAGGTATTCTATTTCCAACGAATGTCGTTGCCTCAAAATTCATTACAAATGATTCACTATAAATCACACAGATAGGACGAATTACCACTGTTCCTATGTGCACCTGACACATGAGTGTTTGTTAGTTCGTTCGTAATGCGTTAGCCACCGACGGTGACTGCGGGGCGACCGAGGTCATGGGCAGCCGATGATCGAATACCGAATATCGAATACCTCTGACTTGAACCTTGATGACCAGGTGACATAAGTCACCGAAACAGAACACCGCCATTATACGCAAATGCCTAACACACAGTACAAATTTGAGCTGTTTCTGCATCAGTGGACAGCGTTAAAGTGTGAGGGAAAAATTGGATTCCTGTCGCAGCCCGCGCTGTATGGCACGTGGAGAATTTTAATTACTTAGCTCATGCGCGCACTACCCGCATGTCGTCATTGATGTTGTTGACGTCGTCGAAAAAAAATGGAGCCGTTCGGGAAAGCGCGCCCCGAAGCAAACTTTTGACGCAGAGCTCATATTCAGGGCCGCAGCTTGTACTTACGGCATTTATGTTTATACCGAAATAACGAAGGCACACCAACATACACATGAGCTTATTCCTCAGTTGGTTGTCGCCCGAGGGTCAGGATGGAGGTGCCGTTCCCGAGAGCGGACTCGATAACGATGCAGCCTCTAAAAAGCAACGCCTCCTATCGTATTCTTCGTAGCCGGCTTCTTTGGAGTTAAGGGAGTTACCATATAAGGGTATAAACTTTCAAAAGTCCCATGGGGAGGACATAGAAGTGAGAGCAATAAAGTTAGCGCAAATAGGCTTAATCCGTGTCGTTCTGACCCGGACTAAAGGATTTTCATCTAGAAAGTGCAAAAAAATTATCTGGGGGCGGATGTGCGCGTACCAATGTGGATTTTACCGGAGCCATAACGCTGGCGATCGTTGCTTCTGCACAGATGTTCTCATTTAATAATTGAGCCTACCGGTTCTTGTTGTGCGAGCTACCTGAGTTATTCTAGTTAACTGAGGCAATAAGCTGGAAATCGAGAGAGTTAATTTCAAGAATTGCTGAAACGACACACAACTCCGTGCTGTTTTCAATTTAAATTTCATATTTTTTTTCAATTTCACTCGACTCCAAAAAGAAAATTGTTATCTATTTATGTTAAGAGGTTATTCATCTCCGCAATTTAGCTGTTAAGAAAATGGTCATATTTCGTATGATTTTTGTAGGGAAGGTGCAATTAATGTCGACGTTCAACAGCTTATCGAGCGCCAGATTGTGTTTTCGAATTGGATATTCTCTTTTCGTTGCTTTTTACACGACTTAGTGACTTCTATCTGTATTACTCCACTGTTTTAACTTGAAATTTAATATTTGCAATGTTCTAAAATGATGACATACCCTGATATTAACTGTCCGTACATTTCGAATTCGCTTCGTAATTCAAGCTTTAGATTCTAGTTGGAAAATGTCAACGGGCAAAATAACTTGTTTATCATCACTATACAATTGATGTGGCATCGCGGAAAGCAGAGATAATGAAATTAAATCCAAAATTCTCAATAAAAAAAAACACCAGACTGTCCCATGATCATTCACCAGAACGTTCCACGTCAGCACGCTATTGTCGTCCAGTATTTCTTCCGCTATCTTCCGCTGAGTATCAGGCAATCACACGCAGACGCCGGCGGTCATAACCAAGAGAGGGGTGGTTCTTTCATTTGGTGTCGACGGCCTTTCATCGACGCTCCTTCGGCTCACGGTTGAGACTGGAGGGTAGGCAAAGAGGAGGAACAGCGTGCCTCTGAATAGCCCAGGATGCTTTCATCCTCCAATTCGCCATAAAACGCAGCCTACTCCAGTAGTCGTTGCCGTTCGATATTTGGCGCACCCTTAAAACCAGCAAGAGAGAGACAGAGAGTATGAGACGTCCCTCCTTCGCATTGTGACTGCTTTTTTTTGCTCGTTCATGCGATGTTGCCTTGCCTCCTACGCAGAGAGAGAGAGAGCGGGATGACGCTCTCATCCTAAGTCTTGGGGTTATCCACAGATGCTGCATCATCGAACGCCCTGCATGACAACAGCTACACGACGCTTGCTGCTAGTCAGAGAGTAATCCAGTGCTTTGAGTACATGAAAAGGCGGATGTGCTCTTAGGCAACAGTGGACATAAGAACGTCGATACTATACGTGGTCTCGTCAACGACCAAGATGGTCTTCGCGGCATATCAACTTTTACTGCTCCACTGTCTGCTTGCGATCGTTTGTGTAACAAGTGTGGTAACCTTACTCATGGACACGGAGAAGATATGTGCGACTCTAATACGAATTCTAACAGCCAAACTCACATCTATATGTAAGGTTGATTCTAAAGTTCGGCCGACCATCATTGATAGGCCTTATCATGTTCTTGTCAAGTTTTAAAATCGTGTCGATACACATTTTACACTTGTTGCAAACAAAGGTATACTTAGCAGTAGATGGCAATCTGCTCTTCGACCTCAACAGCTACTCAAGACTCTCTCAATCGGAGTATGAGATACATGTATATGTGAGGTGCATCTACCAGGGTGAACCAAGAGGGCTCGAGCTATGTCTCAATCAAATAATTGAGGGATGCGACCCAGTTTGTGGTAAAACGGGCAAAACATCGACATTTGTGGAGATCTGTGAGAGCGTAAAGAAGGGATAGCTTCCAGAAGATGCATATCTAACAGAATATATCATATCTTCAAAATATTTGAAGATGAGGACGGCTTCATAAAAATTCGAGGACATCTTTAACAAGAAAGCCAGGCTGGATAACTGTATTTTGAAAAGTCGTGCGCACAGAACGCGTAAATAATACTTCTCCTGAAGAGTCGCGCGTTTGTTGAGATAAACTATTTTTTTCCTCACCACCTTTTCTTTTTACTGCCATAATACATATATATATATATATATATTAGCCACATCGTACCGGCCACGACATCTATATGACTAGCTTCATTATGAAACCCTTAATGCCATGCTTCAAGCAAAACGAACATTGGCTTCGCATCCATCGGTAGCTCCACTGTCGAGAAGGTCGGTCAGGCAGCGCAGAATTCCCCAGACGGCCGGGTTGATGAAGTCCGTCAATGGTTCGTTCATTGGACAAGAAGAACCATGGCCCCGTCAGTCTGTCCTAGACATACGGCGGTTTCTCCCGTAATGACAACCCCTCCTCGTCCCACAAGCTCACCAATCCCCGCGCAATGTCGCTCACGCTCTGCTTAGTTCACAGCATAATTTGTTCCTTTAGCGCTACTGGAGCTGGGACACTCCTCAGCATCAACGCTGTTTTCATCGGATGTTTTTGCCATCACGCCTCATCGTTTATTGGCCGCCCATATATCCCTCCCCCCTCTAACTACTACCGAAGCCCTTCGGGAATCGGAGCAGCGAATTCTGCTGCAGCAACCCGCATCTCGATCGGAGTCTGTTGCGCATCCAGTCCCCGCAATTAGCAGACGGCGTACAGCATGCGTGAGTGTGCTATATTTATTATAGTATTCATCTTTTTTTCTTCCCACTCCCGATGGGGCTCTGATGTCTGATTGTCGTCGCCGGATTGGTCATGTCTGAAATCAGCTCCGGTGCAACAGCTCTGGGTATTGATAGCAACGTGGATGCAATCAATAGGCGTAGTATCTGGGACACTGGAACAAAGGTCTTGATGGAGATAATGACCCAAGTCTACCGATGCGTGCCCTCATTCTCATAGATATAGATTTTCTTCGGCGGTTTAATGCAGTAATAACGTGGAAGGCTACCATGGAGTGACCTCTACAGGCATGCAATGGATGAACGAGGCTGAGGTGTGGGTCTTTGTTTCCAAGGTACCACTGGCCACATACCCATCGTGTGGCTTCTCTCGGAGGACCTTATTTTATTTTACTTGTTAATCATGTATCTTACAACGATAGTTATATATAATAAATGTATGATATTCTGCGGCAATCGTAGATCACGCAATGAACTAATAAGACATACCAATTAGAAGATCTAACAACTGATTAAGATTAGAATAGCTTGGTCTTTCTTTATGTGGAAAAAGAGAATGGGTCAGTCTACTACAACGAAATCTTTCTCGAACACAGGTTTGTATAATTTTTCACAGTTTAAATCGTCATTAACATCGATAGAACACCTTCAAATAGTACTCTAAATATATTTCAAAAACTGTGCATTCCTGTGTGATTATTCACATTGCAAAATGTAATTAGACATTGTAATTAGACAGAATACGCTCTAGGTTATTGTGGCAAAGAAGAATTGTATTAAATATAGCTTGAAAGGGTAGCTATTCAAAATTACCCAGACTATGATACAGCTATATTTAGGTCATTCATATTGTGTCATAGTATGTTCACTTATAGTTAGATTGCTTAGGGTGTGTTGAATTGGCCAGGCTTCCCTTCAAAGTTTATTAGTTTTAGTCGCCTTGCACATCCAATGTCGGTGTGTGAAAGAGAGAGAGAACTTTCCATTTTAGTTCTGTTTATTATAATAACCCCTAGGGTCATATCAGACCACCATAGGTGCCCGCTACAGAGCTCGTCTCGTGCCAATTCCACGTCACATTATCATTCAGGGGTCGAAGTTGCTGGTTGGTCGGTTCAATAGACATTCGCACGCTTCGCGTTGGCAGCGGGTATGTAGGTGGTATTCGTTTAAATGTAATTAATTAACTATTGGTGCTCATATCATATAGAACTGCACTCCTTTGAAGACCACTATACAGAAATAGCGTCCGTTTGACCGTATGCTCGATTCCGAGTTTTCAGGAGCACCACTTCCACGCGAGACCGACCCCTCCCGTTAAGGGGAGTTAATGATTAGTGTGCAGATGCATGATTCTACACTTGTTTGCCAAAAATCTCAACATCCCTTCAGCAATGTTGTCTAGCTGACGACGGGAACAGACTCGGATGCACGGGTGGACATGTCCCACACGTTGGCAACAAGTGTCGCGTGTTGATAAGTGCAAAATGCTAAAAATACGGCTGTGACACAGATTCTACTAGGGTCGCGGCGATTCGACAAAGCCAACTCAACACTTTCAGGGCAGAAACCTGACCTTGGCAAGCATATCGCCCATCGTGAAAGCTGGCTTCAAAGGAATAGATAGTGCAACGCCGACTGGAGCTGAAGTAATGAAGATGCTGCTATGAAAGAGGTGTTGGAACACCAAGAGTTAGGAGTTAAGCGCTGGCAGCCAGACATCTCGTCCACGGGCTACAGACAAGAGACTGTAGGGCAATATATTGTTTGTACATTCGTAATGTGATGCTAAATTCGTTAACCACCTAAATACGTAGACATGTATATAGTCGAAAGATTACCGATTGAGCTTGCGGTAGTCCGAATGTCATCTGAGATTTAAATTCGGCCTGGTCGAGATAAATTACTAGGGAAATTCGCCAGCGTCCCAGCAATCATGATGCAAACAATGCTTGATGATGATAGTAATAACAATAATAATGAGCATGCTAGTTGCACTATCGTAAGCGCTTCCATAGGTTGGATAGATGTGATAGACATTCGCCTTTACAACAGGTTCATAAAGTTAGCCCTTTCAGATCTATGAGGTAGCCTCTGCGTTCGAACAAACGGCTATACGTAGATCGTTTGCTGGTACTAAATGTCCTTGTGTTAGATCTGCTTGTCCCTAATAACACCTTGAGTGCGTATCACAATGATGAGACCTTCGCTAACCTACTAATAGAAATACACGCTCAAACAACTCACTTTCACATTCATTAACATGACAGCGGTTACATCTAAGCACATCTTTCTGTGAAGGGGATTCATTTCCAAAACAAAATCTAGGGATTTAGTCTGCGTCGCTACGCCTCTGCCAGTAATAGCTGTGGCAGTTGGAGGGTTTGCCGGAATGAGGCAATTAAATTTGCGCCCCTTCGAAACGGGTCTCGCCGACTCACGCATCGATGAATCCGGCATAATTTTTTTTCAAACGACACTATCAACTGCGGACGGCCACGGCACACGGCCTCTACAACAGTAATAGACACATGTCGTGGCTGTGGCGTGGCGCATTCGTGTGCGCTTTAGAACCGGAGGAGACACATATAATAGATGCACGGGTTCGAGCCCTATTGTTACACATTTGCACTTAAAAGGGGTTGTCCGTCTTATGAAGTAATGCCGAAAGCAGTTGTACCGTGGACGTCAAATGTTGGCTGAGAGACACATGTAGGTTAAAGGAACAAAAAGGCAGGCGAATATCGAGGACCCTGTAGAAGATTACTGCTTCGATGATTGAAAAACCGGTATAGCATATTGTACAACTGTAGCTTCTTGCTAGGCTTCCTCAGGAAACTCAGCAATGAGCGAAAATCTTAAGCCAAATGGCATTGGTGTTGACTGTCAACAAAATGACGAGGAACTGTTCCAAATTCTTCAGTGAACTTATTTCTGAGATTATTCTTGATGAATGTCAAGCTACATGCACGTACGCATGCGGCGACTTTAAGGAAATCCCCGTCACGGGTCCCTCAACGTATTCCTATGCACAGAGTACAGCGTGAAGACACCTCTTGGGTCGGTGCTGTACGATCATTACTCGTTCGACCGACCGACAAATCGACCCCACCGACAACACATCTAAGTTCCTCGGATCTCCGAGTGTGGAGAAGGGGAGAAGCAGAACGAGGCAAATGCGTTTCTCTCTGAACCTGCGCCACTCAACGGGTCTCTTTTGCTCTTTGCCTTACTACTCGTTTGCCTTGCGCCACTCGTCGCTCATTAAGTCCGGCTTAGGACTAACCTCGCGAACGCTGCAAACACTTGGTCTTGTTCGATCTGCTGGATCGCAAGACACCCTCGCATGTTCGCTTTGACCGTGGTATTCTGCTGTACATGCCCTTGAGCATGCACCAGCCCTGTCCATACATTCGAGCAACCGTCTGCGTGAGGATTGACCCCGAGGAGCGTTTCGCTGGATAGCACGATGCCATATAGTAATTCATTATGCGCCTTTGTTCCTGCTGGCGTGGTGAAAAACGCAGGTCGAAGGGCAACGAGGCTGAATGGAAGGACGGAATGCTTCTTCGAATAAAAGTTAATGACGGATCGATTGATTGACTAGTGGTCGACTGCTGACTCGAATGCTGGAGCAGCAAAGCGAATGCTATAAATAATGCTGATAATGCATAACGACTTGGTGTGGACACATGTTATATCATATTGTGTATTGAGGAGTTCGAGAGTTGCATTTCATTGCTATTTCTATAGCAGTTCTTTGTTGGCTGACAGGTGCGCCGACATCGTTGGCAGATTACGACGGTAATATGGGGAGGCGCCAACTGAATGCAGTGTGCAATTTGACCAGCCGAATTATGGCAACCGTCATTTTTCAATGCGCCCTGCATTTCTTTTCATATATTACTTCATTACTATGGAGTCTCTTGTGTCCGGTTGAAAGGGCTTCAGCCCCTCAGCTCCCAGAGTACGTATATTGATATCTATCATGCGTATAATGGCATTAAATTGAGAAAATGTCCGCGCCGTCCCGACACGGACTCTCCGTGGCTGGATATACTTCCATATATATATATATATATATATATATATATATATATATATGTAATATAACTCGGATACTTGCATTAAACTTTCAGACATTTTTAACACAACTATGTTAACATAACAGTGCCCTTAGAAAGGTATCTTTCAACAGATTTTTCAAGTGACTGAACGTTAGCAATGTCTGCACTCGATACCGAATAGGGTTCTTAGCCTAGTAACACATGCCGTTTATTCATACGAATGTTCATCCGCCTATAGGATATCATGTGATGGCGACAAGGGCGACAGCAACAAACAACTACGCTTCTGATTAGCAGAAAGTCCTCGTGAGAAAACAAGTTGAAATGGACCATTTGATGGGTTTACTTAATTTGTTTGGAATAAACTGGTGAACACCTGTAAATAGTAAGAAGGCCGCCCATGAAGTTCGTGAAATGCCTATGGAGCCACCTGAGGAGTACAGAGTTATAATTCATTCGCAGGATGCGACTTCGATCGCAGCCAGTCACGCGGTAGTACTAAACAACGAGTCGATTCCTACGCTATGCCGATATCCTAGGGGACGTTATCCCTTTATGTTCACGTAATCTGGCTTTATGTTATATAAAGTTATTTTCAGGAAAAACTCCACTTACGTTCAACATTCGCTAGGTTATAGGGATTATCGGAAAACATAATCGCATTTGTTCAACGAACGGTGTCACTTCCACCCTCGAATACATTTAGTAGCATGTAAAAGTGCTGAGGCGGTTGAGTACGATAATCCTGTGCCGTGGCTGACCTAAGGGAGGTGCGGATTTTACTTGCTGCCATTTCTCATAGCAATGCCGTTATACGGATAAGTGCCGAGAAGTATCTAATAGCGGAGACCGGCTAAGGGCCAGCCGCTAACGAAACAACATAAAAAGTAAGATCATTAGAGTTCATCCAAATGGCTCGACAGCATTTTCATTTAGTTTAATAACACGTATAATTATATTGCAGCACAACAGAGCTTCCCTATGGATTTTCCATGTTCACGTTTTATGCGAGGCCGTAATTGCCTAGGTATGGGGAAATCGCCGCTCATAGGCAAATAATATGATACGATATTTTGATATTTTTAGCAGTATGCTCCAAAAACGAACGATCTAACAGCTGATGCAAGCAACCCATTAGTTGAAACAAAGTGGACACGTAAATATCTAAACGATCTATTCGTGATTCTGGAGACTGCTTTTATCCTGAAGATCGGCCTTTTGCGCACAGCGCGCGAACACCTCGTGCGTTCTCGGTAGCACGGGGCGTAATCGGTAATCACCTTGGTCACCAAAGTGACATATGCGTGTTCATGGGCGAATCCTAAGAGAAGTTCGTTTGGGAAAGAATCATTCAGTCGACTGGACTTTTCAATTCAGCATTCGCTGTTTTCTTCCGTCAGTCGAAATGACAACGGATATGAACTGTTACTCAACAGTTCAACAGCCACATCGCTTAAGGGCATTTTCCAGGCAGTCCAGTGCAATACTTCATGCACCACTCAATCATCGGGCGTGGTTTGGCCCGACTTGTGTAGTGGCAAAGAAAACTCGGCAGCTGTCGTAACGAATTACGCTTGACGCAATATCAACGTCGTGACAGGATTGTACTTTAAAAAATCGATGCCCATAATAATAATGATAATAGTAAGTCATCTAGCAGCACAATTCTTCTTCTCCATCGATACACGAAATTGGCGACAGCACAATGCGCACTTCTCATCAAATATCACCGCTGGTCGCATCCGTACAGATGTTCGCGCCGTCCAAAGATGACCTTCATGTTTCGTTTATTTAGAGATGTACGCCTATCAATGGTTGTGTGCGTATGTGATTGTGACGCATATACTCTGGCACACTGTGGGTGACGTCAGATAGGGGGAGACTTTCCCGTAAGTTTCACTTGTCTCGGATGGAGAGGCTGTCCGAAAATCTGTTTCCTTCAAGTACCACCTTTGCGTACCTAGGTCTTTGTCGGAGTACGGGATCACCTGACGGCTCGTACGTGACTACACAGGCGTACACATTTCGAGCGTATCGCCCTGGCATACGTTTACTAGCAAGCGCTCAGTGCCTCCATACTGAAACATGTGTGACAATAGACGTTTCGACCTCGCGTCGATTGTTCTGTTTCACAACGATATCGCGCTATCGAACTCTGCTGTATCTAATGTATCTAATGCCCTTCGTAACCATCATATTGGCTCTTTTTTCGACCCGGAATGCCCATTGGCTAAGTCATATCCGTGTCGGGAGTGCTTTGGCATTTGCTGTCGTCATCCAATTGATCCTGATTGAGCGGAGTGAGAAGATGTCTGCGTGCGAAGATGACTGTGGAGAGGAGCCCAGAAATATGAAACTCATTCGTCCGTTAAAGCGTAATTAAGATCGGATGGAGATACTCTCCGTTAAGTAATATAATGAATAAAGCTACGAGTCGAACATGTGCTGGCGTCACACGGCTGTTCAGCAATAAGTCCGATTGGCAATAAGTTAATTAGCAGTAATGAGGAAATAATAGGCTCATTGCAACACCCACGATTATCGCGTATTCCCTAGTGGGTATTTATAGAACCTTTTACGTTATTAACATTAGTTTGACGATTCAGTAAATCTACATCGAAATGTATGTCCGCCAATTGTGTGGTTGTGTAATTTGAGTTATTTATAATAATAATAATAATAATAAACCAATCAATAATACAATCCTTAGCATGTCTTCCCTTAATATTTTCAAATATTGCTATGCTTAATTAGTATTCAAATATTCGACACGCATCTCGTGTTTATTCGCTCTCTCCGAACAGATCGCAAATCTTAGCAGACAGAATAAATACATTCGAACACTAAATATACCCGATATTAAATACATAGTCGTTCATGATAGCACATAATATTGATTCATTCGATACACTATTAGTTAGGCATAATAATGTGTTTTAAAGCGAACTACATAAGTAGGTAATAGCTAAGTGCACGTGCTGCGAGTTGCTACGTACTACCCTGTCTCTAGACGGCAGGGCAAATGTGCATGAAAATTTAATGAGAGTTCATGAAAGTTTCAACGATCGTCAAGAGATGATGTTGTGCTCTCGGAAGCATCGAGGCGCAGTTGCCAGATCCTAGCCACATTGCAAAACATGTTTATCCGTGCGCGCAGTGAACACCTGAGCGCAGGTGAAGCGTCTCTCCGCAGCCACACCAAGCGGCTCAGCGCTGTTCGGGCACCGTTATCTGGAAGACGAGATCGTGTACCGCCTCGGGTGCGCCATTATAAAACGAGATTTACCCACTCGAGACTCGGCTTGTGCCAAATTGACAACGAATAAACGTTTCATATGAACGTCCAAACGGGACCCCGCACAATAGACCTTGTGAGGGGGAAGGCTGCAATGGCTTCTACGACGAGAACAAAACACAAAGACGTCGACAACATGTTGAGGAAAGATATTCACCGCCTACACCTATGCTAAGTCGCTCTGTCCACGTCGCTTTAGGTCCACTCGTCCATTCCTGTAAAGACGACAAGCAAAGCATTCAAGTTCGACCTGTCATGGCAAACCGCAACGTGTCCGAAATCTTAAACCTACAAGGGTGCAGTATGGCCATCAGCAATGCAGCGAATATGGATCGAATACTAAGTAAAAACAAGGTTTTGATAGATTACCCAACAACTGCCTTGATTAGCTAGCTCAGCGGGCATGAGCCAACGACGTCAGGTGTTCTTGACTGCAACATTGACGCAGATTGAAATTAGGAGCGTAGATTAATTCATCATAGTAGCGTTCATGTGTCCAATCAGAGTTCGTAGAAGCTCGGGATATGTCGTGCTGTGCGAATGCACCAACATCACGGGTATAATAGAGTGGGACCAACAGATTCAGGATGGAGACGACAGACCAAAGAATACGCCCGGAGGCCTCACCCCCTTTGAAGATATTACATCGCATCACGACTCTGTCTGTCCTGCTGCAGATTTGACAGGTCACTCGTTGCTAATCAACTCTATTCAGTAGGAACCCAACATTTACAACAAAACGTACTCGTCAGCTCGAACCTTTGAAGCCTCTCGGGTGTAGGTAGCGCTATAGACACCGGTGAATAAGGCCTCTCGAATGGCATACGCGAGCTCGCAGACATTTGGACGCAACCAGTTAAATGTATGCAACGACTTCGCCAGATGGAAGATACATTTCGAAATGCCTTAAGTGAAAATGCTTTAAGGGAAATGCCTTAATCCTGATATATTTGCTAAAAACGTAAGTTTGGATCACTTTTAAACTAGATGTTCCTAAGGCGGCAAAAGTTGTTGTCCGATGTTCGCTGCAGTGAATCCATAAATGAGGGAAAATAATTTCAAAGTGGGCAGTAATTAATGAGTTCCTACCGCTGCTAAATTTGTGTGAGTTCGTATCGTTGGCGGGGGGAGGGGATCATTGAGACCCTTCTGGCAACACGGGCTTTGATACGCAGACTGGTAATAATTAATAATTAAACTCAAATTTAATTCAACAAACAATTTCAAATGTTACAACAGAACACATAATTTAAATAGCTTGACTGCTAACGTGATTACATTCCAGTTTCCCCACATTAATCAATGAAGGCAGCCATAATTAACTAGCTATGGAGTTCCGTTTGCTGTTAGCTCCCAGCTGCACTCTTATCAGATCTCGGGACTTAGCAGCATGGTATTACTACGAGAAAATGTCAAGAGAAAAGGCTGCTGAGGCTACGCCAGGATTTTGAGCCTGACGCCCAGGACATATTCCACTGACTACTTATCCAAGCTAAACAACGAACAAGCTAATGTCTCTCTACATCTCGAGCAATTGACCGAAGACTGTCCGATCAATACGCGTTAACCTTAGCTTTGCCTTCAGGGTATTTCGCTACCGATAAATTTTCTTTGTGGCATTTCCCTAAAGGGGACCTTGTGGGGAACCTCCGGCTTCACTTTCCTTCGTTCAGTGCATCTTTCATTTGCGATGGGCGGAGGCCCTCCACAAATTCTAACTCGGTATTTTCTTCCGTTAGTTAGCAGAAAGGAAATACCCTCTGCTAACTATGCCACCCAACCCCGTCAACTTTCCTTCGTGACGCTAAATTCGACAGAGCAAGTCCCCTATTGCAACTTCTTAAATGGGCATACACACAACTACGTATCTCGATGGATAAGTAGGAAAGGCAAGACCGGTCACTATTGTTCCATCATGCCCTCGCCTCTGTAACTAGTAGAGAACGTCCCCGCTCACTCAGTACACATCATGCTGTGAAAGATTTGGGTACCATCAAAAAACTTGGGTTATTGACGGAACTGCAGTATAGCATATAACATCTAAGTTCTCGTTAAAAGTAGGATAAAGGCAAGTCAGAATGTACTGAACAAATAGAACATTTGTGATTGAAATATATACATTATGCCGTAAATACTAAAATATCACCGTATACAATATACACTGGAACATATCACTGTATCCACAAACATTGGTAACAGCAGCATCGCAATCGTACCTCTTGCGAGAAGGATACGAAATCACATCATGATCTGCATAAATGTTTTATGAATCCTTCTTAAGAGTAAGTACATAGCATAACACCGGTTGCAATAGCGCCTTGTACTACAGAAGAAGACTATCGGTTGAAACACTGATCTCCCCAAGTCTTCTCAGTGCAGCAATGATTACGTAACATTCATGTGCAGGGGCTAACAAATGAACCATCTACTTAAGGGTTTCATGAAAATGCAGCCCCAAGCACTTCACGGTTTGAGACAGCCTAAGCGGTGATCCGGTGATCCTTAAGCATTGTAAAATTGCATCTCCTTTAATAAACCAATAAACCTTCACCTTTACCTTCAAGCGAAACATGTTGCACCTCAAGAGCTCTGAGGCATGAATAGCATGAGCCCGGTCACACTACTGGGCCGAAAGTTCTGAATATCTGAATGGCATCCTCGACATGAGCCGAAGCACTATGTATATCGTCGGTGAGTTTAGCGGGCTCGATGGGGAAGAACATAGAGGTATCATTTGCATAGGCGATCGTCTTATAGTGTTACTCGAGCGATCTTAAGCTGAATGAAGTTCACAAAAATAATGAACATGTACGGCCCGGGTACCGAGACCTGCGGAGTTCCTATGTTAACCATGTCCTAATCTGATTCAATTCGATCAGCCTTAATAGCTTGGGGTCTACCCGGTAGATAAGACCACAACCACTCAACTGACCTAGACGGCTGGCGCCGACACGAGCATCTCTTGCCGGTTCGCATGCTTCGACAAAATGCTCTCCAAGGGACTAGTCGGCAAGCTGGGAGACTACAATCTTAACCCGCCACTCTAGGGGCAAAGACTTTTAAAGGGGAGAAATGGACCCGAGGGGTTTCAGCTCGCCCAAGAGGAAAATACCCATTTGATCGTGTGATTCAAATGATAATGGTTGGAATAAATCAGGCCTCCTCTTATGTACGAGCATCCCTCGTCAATCGGAACAGTGTGACATGAGCACAAGAAATGTCGTTAAATATTCTTCTTTATCGCTGGGATGTTCGGTGCCCCTCGTCATTTGTCTCACTGCTTCGTTTTCCTCTGAAGTTAACACGAGGCTGCTTGTTTTTTTGTTGTGTTCGACGGTAATTCTGTGACGGAAATATATATTTGCCTATCAAGAAACACGCTGTTTGCACGCTGTCTGATTTCTCAAACTTGAAATCGGGCGCCATTGCAGCGAAGCACCATGTTAAGCGTAAGCTAAGAAACTATATGGTTATGGTCCAATTGTGCAGACTGTCAGCTACTATTAGCGTTGAATTATGATTTGAAGAAATATGTAATACGAATTGGACGGTCATTCGATCTCGCGTAGGAATTTAATTGGGTGTCTGTATATAATGGGATATATTTTGCCTGCGTTGAGTCAAAGAGCCTCATTGAGGCCGATCGAATCAAACACATATAGATACGTAGCTCGGTAAAATTTGGTAGCTAGTGTTCACGATGTCGAAGCGACACGCTAATCATGGGCCTGTATATGTTGACAATGATGAGTACTTCTCTCGCCGCATACCCTCATCGATTTACGAGCTCCTCCGTGGTGGACGTGTGAAGAAGGACAAAAATGCTGCTGAGGCAGAGGCTGAGGCTGAAGCGCCAGCAGCGAATGAGGGGACTGCGGAAACCGAACAACACGAGGAGCATGAAGAGCCCGAGGAACACGAGGAACAGGAGGACCACGAGGAAGTCGAAAAGCCGAAGAGAGCTCGAAAACGCCGCGCGGAGACCCAGAGGGTAGGGTCCAAAAGCGCGCGGCGAAAGGCTAGTAAACGATCGCCTAAGAAAGCATCCAAAGCCCGGCCTGCTGCTAAGAGGGCGAAGAAAGGTCGCTCGAAGAAAGTAACAGATCGAGTCAGTAACAGATCGAGTCGCCGTGTATAATAGCTCAGCCGATTGAGTGGGATACTGTAGGATACTGCAGTAACATCATTAAGCGCGCGACGTGGTGGTTTTCATTTAATAATGGAAAGCGCGTGACGTGGTGGTTTTCATTTAATAATGGAAAGATTACTGATCACTCAACCGTTTATCTATTTTTTCTATTATTCAGTACCCAAGGGGAGGCAGTGAATCCAGTTGCTACAGATTGTCTGGTTAGTGGTAGCGAATCTAGTTGCGAATCTAGGACTTTACTTGGGATGCTACTTGGTGGACAGGGGATGACCCCCATCGTGACCCCCCGTGCCCTGACGGTCTTCGCAACCGTTACAAATGCAACGGTTGCACAAGAATGCAGAAAGAAGAATGGAACTTAGAACCGGGTTGGTTGCACACATTTAATACTTTATTGGTTTGGTGGATACTTTTGGTTGGTTTATTGGTTGCTGGGTTGGTTTATTGGTTGCTGGTTACACAAACACAAAACACCATTTCCACCTTCCGATCTGTAAATTATAGTCGGCTGATTGGCGGGTGGGTTGTCGGCTGATTGGCGGGTGGGTTACGTGGAACGAAGAACGAATAAATATTTTGCCAGCAAGTCATACGACCGGGATGATCTAGGTGAACCCGGCTATACTTCGTGATTAACAACCCGCAAGGTCCTCGCGTACACTTGGACCTTTTTCCGAGGAAGAACAGACTTGTTCCTGCTCTAAATCGTCCGCGTCTGTTCAGGTTCAATCCTGGATAACTGGTATTAAAGGTGTCCTACCGTTTACACAACAATAGAACTCCAAGGAAATACGCATTTGTCACTAGTGCAGAAGGGCATCGCGACGAAAACCAATGATTTCAAGAGATTTCCACATTTTTTCGATGTAGGAGCAACGCATGGAGGACATCGGCGCGAAGCCTACCTGTAAAGACATTATTATTATTATTATTATTATTATGGGTAACGGCTTACCGTATTTTAGCGTACACGAGTACCTTTGCAAAAAGTTATTGATTGCCAACAGAGGTGGAAAGTGGGTCTGGCGACACTTGGGCTGACATTTATTGACCAGACAACTGTTTAGAAAAATGACCACTTAAGACTAATTGCAATGTTTACTACAGATTTGGAGAGAGGGATTTGTAGAAGAGTAAAGCAATAAGGCGCTTACGAAGAAGACGGTGCACCAAGATACAGATCCCGGGGGATGTGCTGGTTCGGACCCGCCGTGAGCATGTACACATGGATTCGTTAAAGCCTCACTTACCATGCGAGGTAACTGATTCGTGCACGATTACCTAATTAATGTAATTGTGCCTAGCCGATGATTGCAACCTTTAATTCATACCACAATAGGGTCTTTCCGGTTCCGAAAAAGATGCTCCATTTCTTCGGCTGTCGACGGTCTCTGACGATTTACCGAGTAAATCACATCTCCCATTAGCATAGCCCGTCCTCGACGCTGCCAGAGTATTGGATAGCTGTTCGGTTATTATTACAACTCAGAAAGTTTTACCTAGAGACGTTCGTGTCAAAATTCTTGTTCTAAACGGAGTGTCCTGCCACCCACCGAGGAGAGCACATCTATCCGACAAATACATTTAAATTTAACGATCGGTGTTCATCTGGTTTGGGCAGCTTCATAGTATATGTACGGCCACTAACCTGGCGAACCTTGTAAAACTGAGAAGCTATCTTTTTAATTGATGATACCTTGATTTCGTTATGAATTAACGAAATAAAGGTATTATCAATAAAATTCACTTGCAACTCACCTCTTGCTTTAGTGCTTTTCTGGGGTCGCCCTGCGAGTTAAACACATCATATGTTAATCCGCAGTCAAGCTACTGCCGAACGACTCAAGAACCAATAGCAAACCCTAACGTACAGCGAATATTACAGACGATCGAAAATGCCCACACATAATTTGGACATATTTCGAAAATTTCCTCAAACAGATTCATTTCGCAGGGATAAATCGCTAGTTAGGACAGACCTACGCTCGTTACAGATGCCTAGCGAACTGACCTGCGTTAGTACTTAGCAATCCATCAAGGGTAATAATAACCAACCTTAACTTTACCCTCGACCTCGATTAAAGCCGTCGGTAAGACGTCTTCGACGAGTGCCACGCATGTCCCATTTTGCTCCATTGTAGAGATGTAGATTCCAAAATCCTGCGAGGAACGCGCCGTATTCACCAGGGGTGTCACTATGCAGAGAGACAAGTGCATTACAATAACAACAACAATAACAGCAGCAACGACACAAGCTTGAGTAATGACTGTATTGCGGTGGGAGATCGCCGCCGACTGCAATCACAAACGGACTCTGGTTGGCTTCCCGATGTGCTAAAGTTGGTAGACATCTCCGAAAACGGAAGGAAGCGTTAAAAAGTTATTATTGTTATGACTCAAAGTTGAACGGAGAGCAAACTGGACGTTTTGAAGAACTTCTCATTCCTCGAAGTGCGAAGTGGACGGTCGACTGGATATTTTTCTGGGTCGTGAACTGGCGACTGCCTTTTAAAGATCGATAAGGGTGTATTTTGTAGAATTTGTGAGCAAAGCGTGAGAAAGTCGCGCAAGATTTATATGTATATTTCAAAATATTAATTATGAATGGTAAAGGCTGCAACCAGAAATGCTGAAAGCATTGCAGAATATGCGCAGCACTAGAAGGTATTCTTGAAAAGGCGCAACGATCTTCGAAAAAAAACCTTCTGGGGAGTCAATCGTGTGAGCATTAGATTGCTAAAAGATAGCTCAAATGTAACAACAGATAGGCTCGCGTGTTCACAAGCCACGAGCAACACCGCGAACTTTCTTATATTCTAGAAATGGTATCTGGTTAAGGTAGTACCTACTACTACTAGTGCTACTCGTCGAAATGCGCCACAACATGTAAAACGGAAATTAAAAAATAACTTTCCTTTATTTAGGACAAAGCGAATCGAGGACGAATTTTAACGAGAAAAGAGATAAAAACAAATGTCATCTTACGCAATTGGAGTGACCCGGCTGGAAGCCCAACTAGAGCCGATGTAACATATTTAGCTTAGGCAAATTTATTTTTTATAAATGCGCTTTCCACAACGTGTGAGCATCACTATTCAAACGCAAGTTACACATAAGCAATAATCGTAATGTTTGCTAACATGAACAACAAGTTACCGACGTACAAGCTGCTTTCAACACGTCGACCTTGGTGAGAAGTTCGGGTAGGCGATGCTTCAGCGCCGGCAAAAGACGGAACGGATTCACCCGAAGTAGGCGACATCTCATGACATCGGATTTGTGCGCGATAGATACAAAGGCTTCGACGTTTTTCAACCGATTAGTGTTAACGCCGTTTAATTCCATGACCAGGTCTCCTGCCAAGAACGATATTGAGAGCCGCGATAACGTATCGAGCCATAAAGGAATGCAAACCGTTAGGTAAAACCAACGAGAAGCAAAAAAAGCTCGGTCAGTAAAAATGGACATGCAAGCCTGTGGGCGGGGGTCTTAAAACGAATATCCTGTAACTGACCCTCATGGCACTTCCCTTCGAGGATAGGAAATTGATCGGTATTTCCACATACAGGGTAATATCCAGGAATCGACACGGCGATAGTAAACCGGTGGTACTATCCGTTGTTTCTGCAGCAACCGCTCGCCGAAAGCGAAGCGACACTCATCAACGGTATATGGTTTGTCAGCGTCGAACTCTAATCAAACTAAGCAACCCCAATGGAAGGTCTAACCGACCCCCTTTACGTTACGACTGACCTTTGATAAGGCGCCCATCAGGGGATGGTGCAACAACCACGAAGTATCCTGAAGTACATTTCGCCACAACGAGTTCCGTCGTCGTCGTATCCGTCGCACGAATAACGTCCACCACGTCGATCGGTTTTGGTGGGATTCGTATCATGTGATCTGTTGCATAATGCCACAGGTGACGAAATTTCTCATTTAAAACATTCTTGTTCATTATGCAAACTAAAATTAAAGGCTCAAGTCAATGAAATTCGTTGCTACCTCACTCGTTCGTCGCTTAAACGACGCTTGGGATGTACTCATTGATGTTCCCAATCTCTCGTCCCATCCGATCAACTCCGTTCCCTACCATCAGTTGTGAGATATAACAGTGAACTGTGATTAGTAGCTTTCGACGATTGCCTTTGCGCTCACCTTTGAAGGTGTATTCATCGGCTGGCCTCTCGGGTACAACAACGACGTCATATCTATCGAAGAGATCATCTGGCCCAGGTACTTGACCCGCATCGACCATTGCTAACGCACGAATGAAGCCAGGCGATGAAAACGTATATAGTGGCGACTGCTCATCCATTGTCTGTGATGTGATACCATGGGGTTAAGTTGGAGGTGAATAGGTGACAAATAGTATTATTATTATTATTATTATGCCTCGTGATGTGTCTTCCGCGTACGATGCTCTTAAGAGCATAACGCACGTGGAAATAAAATTATATACAAAAACTAGATCACTATGAGGTCAGCACTGCTTGGCATTTTGCCTAAACACTATGGCCATAGCCTGTGCATGCGTTCAGGTACAGCTACGCTGAGAAACCAGAAGCTCGGGCTACATAATGGATGACCAGGTCTCTCCCTCCCAATGCTGATGGTAGCGCGTTCAAATCTTGTGCTGGGCAGCCTAGTCTTTATTGATAGTCTACGGTCACACGTAAGGTTTAGCCTCTACATCCGACCCAGAGGTTGCGGATTCAAATCCCACGATGGGAGACATAGGCCGATGTCCGCTTATTAACCAAAACCAGATACTAACCATAAAACAATGATAATAAGACAAATTGACGGAGAAATCATTCACCCACAATGCGAACCGTACGAGACACATACCGAGATAGTAGCGAAACCTAAGAGCAACTTGAACACTCCTCTCGATTCTACGACTCGAAAGGTAGGAATCGTACCTTGAAATTGCCGTCTGGAAAACGCTCGGTAAATTTCTTTTCTGCGGTTGGAGACGGAGGTTGCATGGTGTTGTTAAGTGCCGCCTCGGTAAACGGAGGATAGTCCAATGCCGCTTGGCCAGTATCAAGCGCTGACCAGTTTATTTGCGAAAATGCCGCATGATTGATGAAGTCGTCGTAGGAATTACAACATAGACGATCTGAAATGCCACGAAGATTCGCTTTACCGGTGAAGGAAACCCGAAAAATCGATAGCGTTTACGCCTGGTAGCCGTAATCGTCACGGTCCATTGCCCCATACAATTTATTCGTTTTGTAGTAATTGGCTGCAGATAATTTCAACAATGGTGTATAATTTCCTTATATGCAGGGGAGATCCAAGAGGAGGTTTTTGTTTTCAGTATGCCTATGAGCAGATTCGTTATATAGTTCATTAAATCGGCGTAGAAGGTTCCATTCCATCCTCAAGTGAAGCACATCTGTGACCAATTAATGAAAGGTGCCACGTAACCTCAAATATGAAGGCATGGCTAGCCTGTTTGACAAATATGAAAATGGATTCCTACAAACTTGCTAGAAGCAATGTAAAAACGGGGACCGATGACAAATATTGAGACAAGGGACACCAATTATATTTTAAGTCGGGCTCACCTTTGAGATTCTTGCACAACAATTGAGCTATCAGTAGCATAAAGTTAGGCCCCGCGGAATGGTTCACCGGCCATTTGATGTCAGCTCGACGAATTGCCTGTGTGATATGCTCACCTGTATTACGGAAGAACGGCAGCCGGCCCGCGCAGAACACGAAAGCCGTAACGCCAACTGCCCACCTGTGGCGATATTCACAGGAGAAAGCATATGAGCAATCGGAGTGTGTGTGCGCGTCTGGTCTTATGTGTGAACTTTCCGCATCCAGCCAATATGACGTATTCATTGAGTATTATATCTCATGATACGGGGGGGGGAGGGATGTTTGTTTTGGGTAGCGGATACAACATTAGGTTGCAAAGGCGAACTCGTGTATTTCGCAACTCAAGAATCAGCTCAGGAGGTCAGCATCATGTGTTCAGGTTCTTGGCCCCAGATTATGACCTCGGAAACAGATGATTATGACCTCATGGTCGCAAGCTGACATCAGAGACAGTTTGAGCTATTATAACCATAGGACACAATCAGGGCTCAAGCATATTTGAGGATGAGGACGGCTCGCAGCATATTTCTAGCGTGGTTCAATGTCTAATAAAGCTCGTTAGCTAGATGGAACGATTCATACTGATACTTATGCGAATAAAAGTGCATTATAAATCGGATCGTGTGTTCTCATACCAGTCAACAGCACGACCGTAGCCCCTCTTCGTCAATATCTCTGGTGCCATGAATGCTACGGTGCCCATGCCCTGCTCATCGCCAAATTCTACTGCCGTACGTCGACTAAAACACATGAGCTGCTTCGGTGCGTATTTGCCCATACACGATTTGGCAGTGTCGAAGTCGATCAATTTCAGCTGGCACGACGAAGTCACCATCAGGTTGGCGGGCTGAATAGATGAACCAGAGTATGTGATGAATACGATACATTGTTTTCATTAATTGACGGAACCGCAGTGTTTTTTACAACGCTTAACTTCTCGATATGTGACGTCGACGACTTCGGAACCCGTGGCCTCCGGCCTTGTACAGCCAGCGACTCAGGGCTCCAGCCCAAAGGACCGACAATAATTTACCAGTTCAATTTCCAGGTGAAACTGCAGGTTGGGGTATCGACTTTTCTGCGAGTAGCATTTTCGCAACTGACCGCATTCAATTGAGTTTATTGTAAAAAAAACAAGAGGTAGCCAAATCAGCTTAGTAAGTTCAATCAAGCTTCTCTCCCTACGCAGATCCACTGACTCCATTTCAGGTATTAATGCAAGATAAGCGCGTTGGTAGATCATACCTAAGTCGAGGTTGGAACTATCGCTTCGTCCTGCTATAAAAAAAACTAATGATCCTCGTGGTCCTTCCATTAGGCCTGCCTGTCAGACTAATCTGGTGCACACTATCGTTACGAGACACATACAGCGTACACCCCTTTACATTAGGACACACCCGCACCCCTTCTGTCACAAGTTACTTCTTTTTCTTCTTCTTGGGAAACTTATGAGGAGCAACGGTTATATATCCAGGACTACCTTAATATCCCGGTGCAGAAAACCTTTATGATGCAAATGCTGAACGGCCAAGCCAAGCTGTGCAGTCAGAAGGATAACCACATCCTCTGGAAAGTAGGGTACAGTCTGTCGAGTTTTGTTCAGGTCGAGACCGCAGATGTACTCCATGCACGTTGCGTTCGCATAGTTGGTCTGGAAACAGCTGTAGTACCTGCATGTTCGGTCCCGTTTGTATCACGCTGTTAGCTGTGAATAACACATGATCGATCGTTGGCTGTCATGCTGCTGTTCGTTGTTATATGAAATGGCTGCAAACAGGCGAACGAAATCACGGGGTGACACGAGACCAACAGAAAAAAATCCCACTACGAGCACGAAGGGAACTAAGATCTATCACGGGTTAAGGGTGACTCAGAATAGGCCAAGTGGCTCAGTGACCATAACAGAGCATGATACGACCATCGTCAATCTTCAGGCATAAATATCTGTGCTTCCTTAAGCGCTGCAGCTGGTCAAGAAATGCCCCCCCCCCCCCCCCCTCCCCCTTGTATATTTGGAGTCCCACAAGGACAAAATAATACGGAAAAACGTGACTGGAACGGGAATATCTACTAATTAGATGTAGTAAAAAACGACGATACAGTTTTTAAATGCAGAAAAATTACTACCGGACAATGCAAGGGTGATTCACGACCGACGCGACCATACGATCCATCGAAGAGATACTCTTGCTTAATGTCTTGCCAGATACGACGAACTTTAAGGTGACCCAACAAGTCCCAAACGTTGCCTTGAACACGACGCCGAATCCACCAGCACCTGAGCCAAACCATAGAAACAATTGCGTATCATTTGATATTCAGTCGAATGACATAAACCGCTACTAGCTGCAGCGTAACCGGAAGATAGAAGATACAATTTGAAGAGAAAAGGTTTTACAGGTTTGTTAAAGGAACTTCAGGTTTACAATGCCGAAGTTGCCTTGTATGTAAATCTGCGCGACTTGGGAAGTTCTACATATATACAATGTCCCAAAAGCGATTGTAGACGATATATCGTTAGTCGTAGTAGTGTATCTCACGACTTACCGAGTAATCTGTTGATTTGAAAGAATTCCATTTTTGGTACTCGCGGCGTTCCGCGAAAAATACACGAAAACTCCATCGCGCGCCTCGCCAGTTCAATGCTTTTTTGTTGAACAAGATCCATAACGGATGCCCATCGGGTCACGCGTCGCATTCCATGCGACAGCATTTCGCCGTACACCAACATTCGCTCCATAATTAGCATTAACTCCTCGTACAAGCTGCATAACATCTGCGACGCAGATTGCATACAAATACAATTAATTTGAATCTCGAAAACATGAGCACCTAGAGAGAGAGAGAGAGAGAATGTGACCACTTCATAGTAGCCATAGTAGCAGGATTCAGCTCACTCTGTATTTTCCATTAAGTACACTGACCACACGATTGATCGCAAGCACCACCTGGTATTACTCTATAATCCTGGCGCTATTTTCCCTAGCAGGAAAATCCTTGCAACATTTAAGCAAGCTACGTAAGGTCGTACAACAAACCAGTGCTGGCCGATCCTCCACGGCTGCGATGGCGTCGATTAGGTAATAGAGGTTCTCAAACGGCTCGCGAAGCTCGTCGATCGTAATGCCCGTCGTCTGTCAAGGTGCATGATACACAAACAGGTGAAAATGAGATGCAAATTATTAGAAAAGTACAATATGCATACTGCACTATCATATGCAATGATGTAATAATCCAACTCAAAATCCGAAGTCCATGATGAGTATCGACGTATATCCAAAGACAACGAAGGTCGGTAATCTTAAATATGGCCGAATGCTGAAAGCTCTACGGGCTTAACATTCACCCAAAGTTGGGTGGAAGAAAATCTAGAAAAGACACAAAAAGGAATACCTTCAACGATCGTCGGAAGCCTGCAGCAACAACAGTAACCTGTTTTCGCGCGTACTGCTCTCTTGGGCTTCTCTGTGCCTCCAGGTTGATGTATTTTCGACAAAATGCATCCAGGTGAAGTAATGTGGATCGCTTTAATCTGAGCAAAATATAAACGTATTATGAATTAACTCGGAATGTCGAAGACCCTCTGGCATGACTGGCCTACGGACGTAGATATTGTAAGTATATTTCAGTTGAGATTACCCATTGAATTAGCGAAATATCCGGCTTAATATGAAAGCACAATTGATTGCAAGGAGACGACGTATAGCAATCAGCGGATTAAGCGCATCACTTGTGATAACGCTTTTAGCTATCGAGGTCATCATCTAGATCGATGCGCTGCGTAAATTGCGTATACATGTATCTTTTTTTAGTTCAAATGTGATATTGCTTTCTTTTGTGCAATATTTATATTGCATTATTATTATTAATTGAACTTTAGAAGTTCTTCTTTCACATGGGCGCAGCTAAGGTTGAACAAGAAAGCACAACTACGAAAATTCTTGCGGCTGTCAACAGGAGAATATACGTCCGTGCTTTGATTACGAGTGGGACCGCAGAAGTCGCTAGCGCCGAGAACATCACCTATAATCACCCTAAAATTAAGGTCCAATATGAGTAAAAATGAGAGAAGTGTACTCATTGTACGGGCCGAAAGAACTACAACTAAATTACAGTAAACTAGAGAAAATAACGTTTTCAAGTGGCGCGGCCACGTTATGCAAGCCGGCGTGCACGAGTGTCGTTTCGGTATGACCCTGTGTACCAAATACAGTGTATTGTGTTGTTCTATTATTATTATTATTATATTATTATTATCATACGAGACATCACATATATACAATTAATGTAACGCATTCGTCATTTTATGGACCCTCAGTTGAGAGCCAGCTTCACTGACGATATACAGTTCTCCCTGAATTTTCGCATTTGTAATCACATTATTGCCATGCTGTGTCATATCAGCTACGTATGTACTGATTTCTATCTTACCCAAATGTAGTTTTGCTAACACATTTCAGTATGTTCGGCAGCCTGTCAAGCTTTGATCGAAGCGGACTGCCCAGTGAACCTGTCGAGAACACAAAAATAACCGAATAGAAACGGAACAGTGGCACAAAAAAATCGGAATCACATCGTTGTTTCACGGCCGGTCAAATCCACGATATAGCACACATGGATCAGTCTCTACTGCGTGATCCATTGACGATCTGCTCCCGGTGGAGTCCCTAATACATAATAGCTCGAAAAGGCAACCCAAAACAGGAGGGCACACACCACTACAACGATGGCATTACATCATTACATCCCTCCGGTTCTCATTCGTTCTCAAGACCAAATCCGCCGGTCTGATTGAAACTCGACAAAACAACTGTTTTCGCTCCTGATTCGAGTACGATTCTACAAGAGCTCCGATGATGCTGATGTCTCAACAACAGCTAACCCGGCTGCTCTTTGTCGCTTTCACTCATTATTCACGTAGCATGTCTATTGTTTAGCAAGTTCATAGCATAGTAGCAGTCGGATTCATGAGTTAAGCGAACGAACAAACAAACGAACGAGACTCTACATGCCCGCCACTTGCGTCTCAGCGATTGCAGCTCAGAGGCCGATATGCCTTAGTGCTCGAGACGGCGTCACTTACTGATCGGTGATCTCAAGACGCTCGGATAGCGGCTTGTCTGCGACAGACGTGACCTGTTCAATCTCGAATTCGTTGTACTAAAAAAGCACGTGTCCACTGGTGTGCTTGATGCCGCCGTTGCAATCCGGCCTTTGCGGCCTCCCGCCATTTGTAGATCCTCGTTAGTTTCGTTGTTCCCCCACGGAAGGAAATCTTGCACATCGGAATAGCTGTTGTCATAGTGGCTTGAAGCGCATGACGAAGTGATGAACTTATTCTCGTCCTCCAGAACGAACCAAAGAAATGATGGCTGTTGGGAGAATTTGTCAGGTGAGAGGCTTCGTAGCGACACAAGTCAGAGGAAGACGGCCACACTCACAACCACTAATGGAACCGCACAAAGCCGAGTGCAGTGCGGTGTAGGTAGAAGCGCGACACGGAGAGAAGACTTCGGGGACGACGCGTTCAAAGGAAGTTGAGAAGGAGGTGTACCTAGTCGTTGTTTTCGGGCACGCACAGATGGACGAACATGAAAATGTTTACAAATAGAACTGCACTCATGTCACGTGCGTAGCTAACGTATGCTCTGCTGGTAAAATCAAACCACTTCACTGAGAAATCTACTGAGCGAGGTGAGTCTTCGTTATTTCAGCTGGATTGCCTAAATTAGCATTTTGGCCACGCAAGTGAATAACATTCAACAAGGACAGCTGAAAGAAGGCCTTTTTTGAGGGGTTCAAGGCAAAATATTTCTTGGGCAAGCACCAGGCTTCCCGACCGCGATATTTTCCACGGTAATGTGAGATTCCTATTCAGTAAAACCTTGGAGCTCTACCTTGAGCCGTAGCCTGGATCTTATTCAATATTACTTCAGGACTAAGGCTTGCAGGGGGTTGGCTAGGCGTTCAAACCTTCCAGTTCTTTGCCCCGTTCCATGCTCATTGGCGGCGCATGTCGAAGCTATATGTGTTACTCCGGGATCGGCGTTGAAAGAAGTTAGCCGATAGCGCTCAAATAATTCCAACAAGCATTAATGCATTTATTATAGCATTAATGCAAGCTTGAGGTGGCGAAGGTTATAATGCAACAAGCATTATAACCTTCGCCACCTCAAGGTTGGCAGGGAAAACGCCACTTTTCATCGATTGGTTTAAAACAAGCGTGCAATAAAACCACCAGCAGTAGGTCGGTTCACGATACTTACTCCAGTATAATGGGGGTGTGACTCCCACGTTCTCGAAGAAAGATAACCTAACTGTCTGATTCCTCACCGTTGAATTGAACTCCTCGAGAAGTCGATCGCCGCTTTCTAGCCGTACTCGCTAACCGCACCCAACCGAATAAGAACCTAAGGCCAGAGGAAACTCATCCCGTGCATCATTATGCAGACGTTTATAAAGTACGTTTATGAATTTATACGTTTATGAAGTGCCGGCCAGTATCTTTCGGACCGTATGCAAACAGCCATAACAATTACCTTCTTTGAGAATCGACTCACTGTTGCTAATGGTATTGCACGTGACATGCAGACTCTGCCAAAGAACCAGGTTGTAGAATCGCACCCATCCAAGTCAGTTCGGGAGTAAGTCCATGATAAGAGACCTGAAACTATAATACTTCTTTGGAAACCTATTCAGCTGCTGTATATTATCAGTTAAAAAATACTCGACTGGAAGGTTCAACTTTCATTGAATGGTTTAAATGCATTCTACTTCATCACGGTTGGGAAACGAGTTAATCCTCGTATTTACAAATTCACGATGCTCAGAAGGTAATGTAACCCAATGAGAGACTAACCAAAAGTTTGAAGATTTCCAAGATATTTTCCGTGTTATATGTTTATTACTTCTGCTTTAAATCCACATTTAGGTACTCACGGATATCTCTAAACATGTTGAAGCAGTAGAGTGAAGATCGTAGATTCGTAGTTTTGCTTTCAGTTTCACTGGTTCGGCCGGGTGGAGACCAGTGGACCGCTGACTCGCTCAATAAATACCCGTTGCTTCGGAGCAGAGTTGAGAACAGAGCGTTTTATTCAGTGAAAAGCAGGCTTTTTATATCGCTGGATTTGGACTCTAGAATATTCATTCCATATCTGTGAGTCATTATGCTTATGATGATTCTCTTCTATCGAATCATCTCGAAGCGGAGTGTTTATACTCATTTAGCGCAGGCGTTGAATTTTTAGGTTACTGATGATCAAAGCTACCGCACCTTGTTGGTACATTGCTGCTGTTTGGACTGTGACCTGACCTATGCTCCCCGTGACGCATTAGCATCATCACGGGTGGCATCGATTTGAGATTTGATCTTCTTAATTCTTTTAGCAGTATTTCTCTACGGCACCTTCCTTCTGCCACCTCTGCATGACAACAAACTCGTTGGAACCCGTTTAGTGGTCATCACCGTTTCGGAGATCAGCTGTCTGCATCGGCCCTCTGGTTTCGGCCGCCGTATTCGCTGCGACAGGTGCGTTTAACCTTAATGGCCCACCACTGGATGTGTCGCCCAACGTCGAGGACATCTTGCTCGAAACCCGAGCAGCTACTTGCAAGTTGCCAGGGTTCCTCTCCTGGATTGCGGCAGAATCATCGCTAAGGGAGTAAAATTGTCACACTAGGAACTCCGGCCTTCCCCATTGGGAGACAGGTTGTGACTCGAACACCATACAGTGAAGGCAAGAGTCGACCGTACTCGTGTGTGATCCCAAGCCAGCGCAGTTGAGATGCTGATGCCACAACAAACAGAATTTTGGCAGGATTTGGTCGGAGTCGGGAGGTAGAAAGCCGAGTAGCCACTTATAAACGAGAGCTGAGACGAGAGCCGGCCATCCACCGTGGTACCCTACGATACGAAATAGTTCCTATTGGGAACAAGAACTTGCACTTGGGTTGACGAATATTTTTGTAGCTAAATTTTATCTCTCATATTACAAAAAGACGATGTAATCAATACGTAATCAATTTTGTTTGATTTGATCCAACATCCTAATTGACGGTAGCTCTTTTCTTCATTGGCAACCGTCTTTGTCAAATCTCTCGGCGTCATGCTGATGTTACTCCAAGGTGCCCGTACAACTCGCCTTGTTCAAGATCATCTTTACCGGGTCGCTCAAGAGCTTGCACTGCTTAAGGTGTTAGATCGAGACAACCATGAGTCTGATATGGGGAGCCGATTGGGATCTATTGGAGGATCACAGGGCTAATTGTAATTTTGGGATACATTTTACGTTGCTGCCCTTTTTATGTGGGAGGTTTCCGGAGGTTCAATGCACATGTACGTTGCTACCTATTCCGAGATAACCCTCCCGAGTTGTACAGTGCCTGCCAGCTTCCACAAAGGCGATTGCAGTAATCGCCTCTGCGGTGTTCTATCGTACAAGATGATAGGGTATGGGAAGCAGATTTAGACATTGACCTGGAACATTGAAGGACTTGTAACTGGAGCTCGTGCAATCCTTTCTGATGGATCCCCGGAAGTTGGACAACATGGACAGAGGCTTGACTTCTTATACTGTATCAGCACAAAGTTAACTGGTTTTTATGTTGACTTATACACCCTTGGCTTAGATTAGTTGCAAGAGTAATACTACTCCCGTAGTACTACGATGCCAGATTCTCGCAGCGAAATGGCATCCTCGTATGAACTGGTTCAGAGTTACGTTGGGCTAGATTGGCATTCGACGCATGCCAGAATTCCTTAGAGGACATCTAACGAGCATCTCGGGAGCCGTCGGCAGGACATCAACGTAGTCTTCGTGGCCGCCCGAAGTTTCACATCTTCGTGGCCGCGAAGACTACGTTGAACTTCGGGGGGCGATGGCCCGAAGTTCGTCACAATTCGTCACAATTCACAATACCATGTTTGTAACACCTATGCTTTGTCGGAGCCGAGCAAACACGCTCTAGCCTACCCTCAAACAGAATAATTAAAGAGTAATGCTTAAAACAATATGTACAATAGATACCGTAGGTTATAAAATCTATGCCCACTCGGATGTGCACACAAGTACAAAACATTTGTGACACGATTTTATTTAATTATCGGACTTGCGCCTATCGGATCAATCCCAGAGTTTTCGGTGGATGTGTTCCGAGCAACAGATTTCTAGGCTCGCCGGGTCTCACGAATCAACATCGGGTTTCTAGATTCAATATTGGCTTATTATCACAATTAGCGATATCGGCAATGTTTTAGCTTATACTGACACGTATACCTGCAGTAACTGCACAGCAATCTGCGGTGCCAGAGCTTGATGTTGCCGATAACTGTGTTTATCCAGGGATCTGTCCTTCCGTCAATTCCTCTAAAAACTTCATCTGTCTGTTTAAAGACGGAGGGGACCAGAATACTTTGATCTTACACGCCTTTCTCTTACTGCCACGACGCCGGTTACATTCTAAATAGAAGGACCGGTTCCTGGCCGAGTGGTAGACTCTTAAAATATACTGGGCTGAACTAACCACAGCCTTTGGCGTGGAGGAATTCCCATCAAACAATAGCAGCTCTATGGGGTAGCCGGCCGCCCAATCTGGATGATAATCTACTCGATAGTTTTTGATCAAATGCAATATGTAGCCGCTCTGGAAACGAGCCACAGCGCTGTCACAGCCTTCTAGTAATGTTATCTGAAAGCAATTACAATACCAGTTGAAATACTCTTCTAACCGGAAGGTCGGAAGTGGCGTGCGTGGGTCTGTCGACGTGTATGATTTGATCGCTTTTAAAAAGATACGTCTCGTGTATAGAAACGTCTGATCCGTAGACTCCCATTTCATCATATAATTGCGAAGTCGTCTCCCCACGTCCTGCAAGAATAAAGTGAAGTGACATAGCTTACACTCCCCCTCACTATAGATGTATGGAGCCAGTGCAGGTGCTGTTAACACCACGGGCCACTTTCTCCGATCTGGCCCGTCTTGGCCACCCCGAAGGCCTAATGGGGTTGACAGCTTCCGCCGTAGGACGCGCCGCAGTCGACGCCTAGCCCGAGTGATGTAAGGCCCACTTGATAGCGACATCACCGGACCTTGGATTTGCTCTACAGCAGCTTGATCTTGAGCTCTTCGTTATTGGGTATATTCACCCCAGAAATCATAACAGGCTCACAGAGAAGTCCAATAAGTACTAACGTCCGGGCTTCCGGATGTTATTACTTATTGGACTCGAAAGTATGAAGAGGATAGAATTGGGAGCGGTAAGATAGGAAATTTGGCAGGACCAGTAATGTACTTAGTGCCGTTCGACCCCTTTGGGGTGTAGGAAGACAGCCTACTACTTTATTCATTTTATGAGCCTATAATTATGATATAAATATTGCCAGTCCAATTGCAAAACGTTTGGGACGCACCTTCTTATGTCAACCACTGGGCAACCACCTCCGGTTACGCGGTAGCGCGTGCGGAGCGAGCCAAGCTAGTGAAGTACGGTCTCCAACGAATCCCCCCAAATAATCCCTAGAACTAATTATGGTTGAATCTTTTATGTTTGAATAAAGGATAATGCAAAAAAAAAACCACAGAGCAGAAACAGTGAGAAGACAAATTATATAATCAGAATGGAATTAAACAATTATCTTTCATTGATCTAGGATAATAACAACATGTTTTTGACATGAGCATGGCGACTATGTGAACATGCTCTTAATGTAGAGTTTATTGCGATGTGTGGACCCTTGGGTAGGTTTCCGAATAAAACTTAGCATAAATATTAATGAAAGGGTTAGGCAGTATTAGAATCAAGGAGTTTCGTAGCATCGGAGATTTGAAGTGTGGAGCCATAAATAATTTATTACTAGCAACTAATGTGGTCTAAGCCACACCAACCATTGAGCAGAAAGGGAGGTACCCCCTCTGTGCGTCATGAATACTGCGCGGTTACATACGTGTGAACCCAATAGTCCTTTGCGGACGACAAGCGGACAGAGTTCCTAAAGAGGAGACCTGGGTAGAGCGAGAGAAAAGAAGCAGCTGAGAGTCAGCTAACCACGCCATGTCCGTATGGTGAGGATGATGTGTGGTGCTCGTGACTGGGCTACGAGCACATATCTCACCGCCCCTTACTGAAGAAATGCACTACGCGTCACCGGGAAGGGCGGTCTTGTTGAACATCGTCAACAGTTCCAGAAGGGTGGCGGTGGATGTGACCGGTTCAACATGTATCCACTGGTGTGCTTAACGTTGCCGTTGTAATTCGGCTTTTGCGATCCTCCGCGTGGAAGGAAATCTTACATATCGGAAGAGCTCTTGTTACAGTGGCTTGAAGCACATGATGCGAGATGATGTTGACCACTGCGCTTGTGGAGGAGAACCAAATCGTCGATCTCGGGCACGAACGGATGGACGAACATGAAACTTTTGAAAAACAGAACTGGACACATGTCAAGTACGAATGTAACATATGGTGTACCGGCAAAGGCAAACCACTTCGCTGAGAAATCTACTGCACGATTCGAGTCAGTGTTATTTCAGCTGGCCCGTCTAAACTAGCATTTTGGGGACAAGCCTTGAGAATAAATTACATTCAACAAGGATAGCTAACATAAGGTAAGGTAGAGATCGATTGGTCCATTGAAGGAACTGCAATTTTTACAATACTTAAGATCTCTTAAATGTGACATAGGACAGCAACTTTTCGCTACTCTGAAAGTAAACTCTTTTTTGAGAGGTTCAAGGTAAAATTTATCATGGACAAACACCAGGCTTCACGATGACGGTATTTACCACGATAGTGTGAGACAACTGCTGATTAAGACGCTGGACCGTGATCTGACCGTTAGGAATATGCCAGTTACTCAGCCCCTCCTGTACTTGTCGAATCCTGTACAACGTGGTTGTCGCGCTCTCAGTCAGTGTTCTGCATTGCAGCCTATTCAGTCGGCCTTCTCATTTTTTTGTATTATTTCAGCAACCTAGTGCCATTGCTGCGAAACATTGTCACGATTGACATCAGCTAAGTGCATCTATTAAACATTGCAATCCATTCAACGATGGTCACCAAGTATTCCACCAGGCGTCTTCCACATATGTCACGTCACTGACAATGGCGCGTTGTTTTTTCTCCAGCTAATCTAGGTTAGACCACCTCATTCAAATCCGCCTCGTCACACCTTTATGACAAGCATCTCAAGCCGTCGTATGACTACACTTTCTGGCTGATTAGCGTACTTCCGCTGAAGAGACACGCAGTGCATTGAGACGCGGAGAGATGCGAAAGTACGGTTTAAAAATGAATCAGAAACAACTCGGGGAAACGACCACCCCCACTGCTACTACCACTACTGAAAACAAAGGCCTGCTTTTCGTGTCGTGGTTCTGGCATTAACATTGCGGGTGTTGTTGCTGCCTGTCGTAAAAGCAGACCTGCACTTTGCACTGTCCCTGGGCTGTCTCGCTCTGTCCATATGGGACACCCTGATGCTCGAGTCCGCCCTGTCACAAACGAGAGGATTCCGGTTAATATGCAGGGCAGCGATTTGTCGTTTTGTCTCACCCTGTGTACAGTGAATGTATGTCCAGCGTACAACACACTTTAGTGAACCTTGGTAAGGATTTGACACACAGATTTCGTCGGTCGTAGGAATATGTGTACTGAGATTTGGTAAATTATGTGCCATCTGTAGCCATGACGGATTTAGGCTCTTTTTTTCATACGAGCCACAGCAACACGAGTAGTTCGATTAGTTAATATCAAGCCTTGCATTTTTATTGTTTTGTAATAGCATTGCCATTGTTTGCTTTGCATGAATCACTAGTTAACTTGCTTTTCACGCTATGAGTTTATTAAAGCAAAATTAGATGAGGCGAGGCTGTCTCCGGGCTACTATTTGTACGGTAGAAGAAACCCCATATAATATTGATGAAGGTGATATGGCCTGTTCATGGAAGGCTAACCCAAACATGTCACTAAGGAGTCAGTTGCACTGTGGCCAACAATTGGGCAATCATACTACAAAACATGACGGCCCTCCCATTTGGAAAACAGGTACGTCTAGCAGTCGACCCAGTAAAATGTGCTTAAAAAAAGGCATGAACTCATGACCACATGGCAAAACCGATTCTTACACACTAGCAGTATATCTTCCTTATTGGTATAGGTATATCTGTACCGTGCGTAGAATATGGTAAGACCACAATATGTGCTTATATTGTATACATCGGTTACATTGCATACATCGCATTTTTACAATGTAGAAACAAGAACGTAACGAAGGGGAATACGAAACACCAAACTGAGTTCTGCTGATTCTCAGAACTTCTCCCATCACAGAATATCCCTCTTCCAGACATTTCGTGTTGAAGTAATGCTCAGCGATCGGGCCGGTGTCTCAGAAATGGTTGCTTCTCATCGGAACAATAACCTGCTGTTATGTTAGCATTTACAGTGAATACGAGTAAGGAAGAGAATAAGCAAAGGTGGCCCCAACAGGTCCCCATAGTAATACCTAAAGGTTAAGAGCTGAGGCCTGTCAGATAGGGGAACAGCTCAGGGTCAGCTCGAAAAACAATTATTATAGTGGATTTTATCCCTGATACGAGGGAACAACGATGCGATAACATAGTCACTTCTGTTTGATTTAATCAAACAGAAGCTGGGCCCAGCCCTCTTCTGCCTGGCCCTCCGGCCCCTCGCTGTGTCCCTCCAGTCGCGTCTGCGGCTGTGGTACATGGACGACGGAACGTTGGCAGGTGATCCGGCGACCGTCGCCTCCGACGTTCAGCGAGTACTCGACTACGAGGGGCGCAGCGGCCTCGCCCTCAACCCCACTAAGTGCGAGATCTTCTCTTTGGACGCGCAGCCCGACCTCCAGCGGTCGCTCCCAGGATGCCGTCTCACTCAGAGGTTGTCCCTCGAGCTCGTCGGCTCCCCTCTCACGGACGAGGCCATCCGGCCGCTATTGGACCGTTGCCTCGAGAGGACGGCCGTGATGCTCGACCGACTGCCCCTGTTATCGGCTCACCAGGGGCTGTTCCTCCTTCGGTCCTGTTTCTAGGCGGCACGCATGCAGCACTTGCTTAGGACATGCCCGGCCGGCACTGAGGCTTCAGCCCTTCACGATTATGACGACTTGGTGTTGGACGCGCTGACGACGATCCTGAACCTCCAGCTCCCTCCGGAGGCGGCGTCGCAGGCTACCCTTCCAGTCCGCTTCGGGGGCCTCGGCATTCTCAGTGTTCGCCGCTTGGCCGACGTTTGCTACGCCGCGTCGCTCACGGCGGTTGCCGACATGGTCGCTACAGTCCTCCCCCCCGAGGCGCTCGCCCACTTCTCCGCCTCCCAGGAAGCTGCCCTTGACCAGACGGGCGCCCGCGCTCGGGTCCCTCCGGACAAACAGAGCAAGCAGCGGGCATGGTCCGATGCCCTGCACCAGGAGCTGCGGGACTCCCTCCTGGCCTCTGCGCCACACGCTGCTGACCAAGCTCGCCTCCGGGCTGTCGACAGGCCTGGTGCGGGGGCGTGGCTCCACGCGCTGCCCTCCTCGTCCCTTGGTACTGCTCTAGACGATCGCTCCCTCCGCTTCTGTGTGGGCCTTCGCCTCGGGGCCCCTGTAGTTGCGGCCCACAGCTGCGAGCGTCCACAGCCGCGAATGGCCATCACGGTCTTTCGTGCGAACGCAGCGCCGGTCGCCATCCGCGACACACGATGCTTAATGACACGCTCGTGAGGGCCCTCCACTCCGCCGGTATTCCTTGCACAAGGGAGCCACAGGGCCTCGACGCCTCTGACGGCCGCCGCCCTGACGGCCTCACCCTTGTCCCCTTCCATCGAGGGCAGCACCTGGTTTGGGACGGCACTGTGGTTGACACTCTAGCACCCTCTTATGTCAACCACTGTGCAACCATCCCCGGTTACGCAGTAGCGCGTGCGGAACGGGCAAAGCTAAGGAAGTACGCCGCTCTCCAAGCAACCCACCTGTTTTCCCCCCTTGCCTTTGAGACCTTGGGCGGGCACGGCCCTCTCACTGCGAACTTCCTCGAGGGGGTCTACCATAGGCTGATCCGCGCCACCGGGGACAAGCGCGCTGGCTCTTTCCTCCTGCAGCGGCTGTCCCTCGCCGTGCAGAGAGGCAATGCCATCGCCTTCCTCGGAACATTGTCGTCCTCACCCCCCCCCCCCATAATCCCTAGAAATCCCGCCCTACTGTATGTTTGAATAAACAGAAATTTTAATCTGAAATCCTAACTGCTAACTGTTTCTCTTATTGGCAGCATTCGCAGCGCCCATAAACAGTCAATCGTCAAAGGGTCGTCAATCTCTGGAATAACGACGACGTTATTTTCGTGTTGCTTGAAGGTGCCCGTACAACTCGCTGTGCTCAAGATAACCCTTGCCGAGTCGATTAAGAACTTGATTAAAGCGGAGACTTTAATCCACTTTAAATAGTGTTTAAAGTGAATTGAAATGACCATGAATAAGGATTACGATCTGTACATGATGGCCACGCTCATTTTAAGAAAAAAATATAATATATCAGTGTTTTCACATAACTTGAACCTGAAGCCAGAGGCCGCAGGTTCGAGCCCTGCCGTGTGACATAAAAATAGAGCTTAAGCATTGTAAAATTGCAACTCCTTCAATAAACCATAAAACCTTTACCTTTGCATGTTTTGTTTCAACTGTTACTGCATTGACATACATTAGCTTTTGTGTAAAAGCACAAGAACATCAGGCCCAAACAAAGGTACTTCAGTCACTAGCTCTAGCGCTGTCCCTTTCGACTTCCACTGTAGCACTGCGAGAAGAGAATATTGAACAGGTGGCTAAAGACATCAAATAGAATTTGCTTTACCATGCTGCTAAAGTTGATGATATTAATTTTGTTGGGCAGTATACCAGAGAGCACAGAAATGATATCATTAATGTTTATGATAAATATTGTGGAGGAAATTATTTCTTTGATTGTAGCGTATGGAAGTACACACTTGTGCATCTTCATTCTAGCTCACCAAATCTGTATGGAACGCAAGATTGCAGATGTTTTTTTCAGATGAATATCGGACTTAGTCGGCGACCAGTACTTACTTTCGTCAACTATTATATTTAGTTAGTTGAATTCCTAGACCTTCTAAAGATCCTAGGACTCCAGCCCTCTACACGCTTGTCGTGAGGAAAGCTCATAAGCAACCCGTCTCTGCATCGATGGATGCACTCAGCGTCCACATTGCGATACGAGATCCTCTCGTTGTGACAGCTTCCCCATATATTATATATATATATATATATATATATATATATATATATTTACATATATATAGTATGCTGTGGATTCTTTGTGGAAGCCAGGCCCATCTTTGTACACATTTATGTGGCCTGTGTGCGCAAGTTGGTCCTCATCGTTTACATTGGTCCTACTCGCGTGGCCATGTTTGCCTTCGGTTCTGATCCAGTCGTTTCTCCTGCACTGTCTTCCCCAACCTCTTTTATTCTCTCCCTCTCTCTCTCTCTCCCCCTCCTCCCAAATAAAAGGAGAGCACACATTCATTTTGCCTCCTCTAAAGGAGTCTATTTTTCAACCGCCAAATGGATATTATGTACCAAAAGGCTTTGCATTCGACCGACCAGATCAAAAGCCAACACAATACAGCTGAAGGCCTTACAACTTCGAACTGTCGAATTTCATTGCTCATTTGAGCGGCTTGAAGACGAACCAACGAACGGACGAACGAAGTACATGGGAATAAAACAGATTGCGCTACAGACAAGAACTCTGGAGTCCGGAATCCGGCCTCATAAATGAATGGACGCCAACAAAGCAATCGATTTCAGGTTCGAAGTCGTCTTCCTTCTAGGCCAGATCTCGGTACCCCTGTGTAGTATTACTTCGAGGTCGTCTATCGGTTGTTTTTAAGAGGGCAAACGTGTCCGATTTGTGTGGATGAAATAGGCATGATTGAATAATTTTCCGAGATACTCGGCTCAGTAAATGAAGGGAGACCTTATATCCGCAATTCATCTTTTCATCTGATGTAAAACCAAAACAATTTTTTCTAACGTCAATATCACCGTAATATGTAGCACCAGTATTTCGCTAGCATAACAGATATGCTAAGCTATATAATAGGATGCGTACTTGCAGAAGTCCTACACAATGTTTCATCTGTCCCAGTGCCAATTAGTCCCGATTCAGCACACAATCTCGGATATAACTCGATCAGCACTAGGTACATGTAGTCTCGCTCGGTATCCTCGTTTTTGGCTTTTCGTTTTACGGTTAACCCGCAGACCTTCTCTGAGCAAACATATCTCGTATTATATCTAGAAACGGCATTGTTACGAGAATTACACGGCTGGATCGAACATGCGATCCAGGACATGACCTCCTGGAGGACTACACATATATCTGACATTCGGCGTTCAGTGTTCAGCCGGAACGAGAATCCGACGCTCAATTTCGTGACTATTAGTTCAACTAAACCATATCCGTACCTTTACGCGGGCGAACAAAGGTCCTGATAAATGCAGGCGGTAATACTTGAAACGCCTTGAACCGTCGGTTAATCACTAAGTATCTGTCGTAAGTGCGGCTCTCGGTGATGAGATGAAGTGCTAATTTACTGAACGCACGAACCTCAAGAATCTGGCTACACTGTCAATAACTGCAGGGTGGAAGGACGATTCGTAACCTTATTAGAAATGCTATAAGTGAATGTGATAAGGTACCCTTCTATCTATCCACTCTTGCAAGCGGCAGTATCTTGACAAGCTATTTCCTTATTTCGGTAAATCGGAGAGTGCATAGAAACGTAAGACATTGAAACGGTTGGCTAACCGTTGGCTCATGGCCGGCCTTACCCCATGGCCCGTGCCAGTGTGAAAACCGGTGGGTAATCAGTTAATGAGACAAGATAAAAGACACAAGATCCGCAGCACTCGTTCGTTCCGTGGTAGCTTCGATCGGCTGGAGTCCGAGGCTCGCCGCTCTCTTTGGGTGACTGATTAGAAAGGCGACAACGCCAAGGCGACAGCCAGCAATCAAGCAGAGGACAAGAGCGAACATGCGAGCCTCGTGGACAGTGGCAGTCAGGAACATGCGAGAGGATCGGATCGACCACCGGCAGCAAGGCGCTCTTGATCCCAAAGATGTGAGGGTTCGCCGAAAAGGCGAAGCAACCTACGAATGGTGAACCAAATAGATTCGATCTCAGCCAAGAGAGGCCGAAGAGACCCCCCGTTGTTCTAATCCCCTGTGTTCCCAGGTGACATGGCGAGCCAATGCTGATTGAGACATTAGCCGGGAGAGGCGTATTGGGTAAAGTCCGTGGCCTGATGCTTCTTACGCGAAACCCAACCGCCCACGGAATAAAAGGGCTGTACTCTTTCTCTCTCGTTACAAGATGTGAGTTCGATCAGAGTATCGTTGGCTCGGCTTCTTCACAGTGAAAGGACCCGTAGCTGAAGCGAGACGTCACATTAAAACGAGACAACGAATTAACAAACCGAGGAGACCTACTCTCACCTGGAATTGCTTCGGAGAACTTAACCCACGGGTAACTGTTTTGAGGCAAATTGGAATTAGGTCGTTGGTAGGAAACGGCCGTACTCGTAGACAATATATATATATATATATATATATGTAATAAGGCCACCTTATTCAAAGGTAGCTATATATAAAATGTGCATATATTTAACACACGTTATCGGGCATACTTGAATACATCTACCCAGCCAAGCGCGATACGCACGAAAGATTGGTTGCTTCTCACATGACGCGCTAGCCTGCCGCCATTGGGAAGGCTTGACACAGAAGGGACGTGTTATAGCATCGTCTCTCTCTCGTCGATGGGCCATGATTGGGGGGCTGGCCCTATTGTCCAATTATCATACACTCCCTCGTCCGGGGTAGCACCACTATGGTCCGAGTATCGGTGAGAGGATACAGTGGGAGCGATACGTAGAGTATGAAGATGAAGCTATCTGTCGGCCTGGGGATAGTGAAACCCGATTCTAGCAAAAGCTGCCCCACTCCGGCAGGAGTGAGGAGGTGCCAAAGGGTTCTGGGGTACGAAAGGGGCTTATTGGCTAACTGACTCAAAGCCACCCCGACCCATCTAGTCAAGTCAAGTACAGCGGGTCTTGGTGGTGATGATGGCGGCGGCGGCGGCGCCTTCGTGATACCAACGAGATATTAGCAGGTGGACTCGACGTGGCACTCATAGCTTATTGGCTAGGTCGAGTCGGGCACGTTAATATCCGTTGAAGGCAGGGCGTGGTGGCGACTGTATAATGTAGGCACTGCCACCAGTTCAGTGCCTCGGTTGCCTCGGAGCAGCAGGCCGGTTGACCACGGTCCAGCGCCATATGCATTTTGCGTCGGGCATTAGAGACCGTCTCACAGAAGGGCCAGGCTCATTGCTATCTAGACCGTTTCGTATTTGCCCATGTCATAACATAATAATCATTTATTTCATATAAAAGTGGACGACATTGTCCCAGCTGAACGTGAGATACATCCAAGAACAGCCTCCTCTGTATGTCTTGAATAGATTATTTAAAGCAAGGAGGTCCCACATCCCTAACCCCTGAGAGCAGCCAAAATGGAAATTACGTTGCCCGTTTCGATATCTAACGAAAATCTTTAATAATAATCGCTAATAAGCAATAATAATAGTTACTATTATTATTCTAACTGAAATATAATAGTATGGCCCCAACAGGCACATTTCCCTATCCCTGTTATTTGCACGTACCTACGAAGCGTAATCGTTTCTTCAAATTTACCAGTGGAAGGAGCTAGCTTAAGCATCGCCGAGCCCGTTATGCTCGATTTGTGAATGTTCGCCCAATTGCCACTCTCATATTATGGCTAATCTACGATTCTGTCGACGCTGTTTATACAGCCGATATCACCCGCTACTGAATCTATATAATCTGCCACAAAATAAACACGTTTGGGTATTTATTTTCACTACCGGTTGAGTGAGGTGCGCAACAGTTGTAAATTGTTGAAACATCCAACGGTGAAAGTTGCTTAATTTTTCAAGCGCTATGCGTTAGATTGAAATTTCTATGTAAAAAAAATTGCCCGCTTGTCAACGTTTCTGCCATAAGGCAATCGAAGACGGTATTTCAAACGATGTCGTAGAGCGTTTCCGAAAAAGGTCAATGTCAACGTTGTGTATTTTGCACAGTTCAATTTAGCACAGTTAGCCTCCGATTTGTTCGAGTATATTCGTGACGAAGAGAGAGAAATCGGAGACTCGGGCTGTATCGCTGGCTTATCCAAATGAACTGTGCCACTCCCGTCGACATGTGGTGCATAACCGTAGATACGGGTCCCGTCTGCTGGATGGGTGCATTAATATTAATTCCCCCAGCTCTCATGAGTTCCTACAAACAGCTATCGAAACAAATCGAAAGCCCCTGTTTCGGTGTCATCCACTCATACTAGCGTAAAAGTAAAGACTCATTGCAATTACAAGAGCAGAAATTATTAGTTAAATAACTTGAAGCAATTTAACGAGTCAGCGTTTCTCTTGAACCGAGCTGATAAATTTATTTATATATATATATATACATCTGCAGGGAACCATAACCTTCCAGGGCTAGCTCTGTCAGCAATATTCCTTCTTACTTCCTCTCTCGCTCTGTTCGTTTCCCTGTGATATGATTATAATATCTCCTCCCATGTCCATAGATCCAGCTTAGAACACTACTCATATGAACCTCTGTAGGGATTGAGCTAAAGACTTGGACGGAAGGGCCACGTACAAGGTCCGGTCGTATATTAGAATAGGCCGAGTGTATCATTCGATACGAACCTACACTGTGTTCTCAACCATACCCCACACCCCCGGGAGGAACACGACGACTCCCGTGTCCGCTTGCAGCGCAAAACACCCCCACATACACACTCACACGTTCGTCATGAGAATTGAGCCTATCGTGATCTAGAACCGGGAAGGGGAGACGAGAGACAAAGAAAGGTGGATTTTCCGCAGATTACACTTGCCATATGGCTTAAAGGTGGCGCTTCCAGTGGCGGTGGTTAGTAATAATTCTAGTAGCGAATTGTGAGCTTTGGGTAATACTTGATGGGGGGGGGGGTGGCGGGGCGTTACAGCAATAAATATTACGTGTGTAGTGTTTAGTTTAGGGCACGTCATTGACTAACAACAGCGGTAAATGTACACATGCGAGGTCGGATATCGATGGCTATACTAATTTACCGTTGATACTGAATGATCTGTAGTAATAGAAGGGGAACCACAACAACTACCCAACGGTTAAATATCGGGCTCGCTGCTTAAAGCCGCCGCCGGAAGGATTACGCATGGAAGAGATAATGACAAAAGCCGGACCTTTTACTGGACTATGTAGAGCATCCGGTCATTATGTCCGCCCGAGCTGAATAACGATAAGTTACGTCGCATTCGCCTTGTGACGTTTTGTCGATTATTTTTATTTAAACACGCACTTTATCTTAGATTGGAAAGTTTATGAGTGATGCAGTGAGAATAAGAATAATACCCAAACATACTGGCAGGTTCACATCCGTAACATCCCGTTGTGTAGTTTCACGCCGGTATTCACGAGTTCATCTTTAGTACCTGCCCTAATAATTCATCGATTCTATATATTTATGCATTTCCTTCGGCGTCACGTCAAAATAACTAGCGAAGATCTTCGATACCATCTGACAAACGCGCGGGTCCCCGTGCGACTCATAGTTTGTAACAAGTCTGTTACTGTTTTTAGTCTTTCGAACAGCGTACACGACGAGCATATCCTGGCAATACAGCCTCACTTGTATCAAATACAGGGGGTGACGAAAATTGCCTCACTGTCGACGCTCACTCTACGGGTTTGAACAGATCGAAGGGAACGATAACGCGCTGCAAATCAGTGCTCAGAGATTTCAATATTCTATACACCCTGAAACGCCAATCCGAGAACTCGTGCTCCTGCTCTAACGCAATGCATATATATATATATATATATATATATATATATATATAAGGAGAGAGTGGGAGAGAATTGTTACATCAAGTCCTCTTATCTTACGTAATGGATTTCTGAACGAAGACAGGGAATGGATGCTCGCTGTTGCCAAGCACTTGGTCACCTTCAGGGACATTCGTATCCGCAGCGCGTTGTAGTTTCGAAATAGTAAGCGGAGGCTCCCCGGATAGGTAGGTGAAGAAATCTGACGCCGTATGATTTAAGACCTCTTCAGTTCAGATGAACGTAGGTCCCCTACCAGTTCGGAGCATGGTACAGAATAGATGTTTATGGTGGTTGAGAATTCGTTATATGATAAGAAAAAAATGAAAAACAATTTACTTGCGGATTTTGCTGATGCTAATACGGAATATTATAATAGAATTACTATAATATCGTAGACCCGAATAACGTGCCCATACCGTGTTAGTATAGAATTTGCTATTTTAAGATAAGGAGTCCATCCTGCAGGGGGTCCCCTTCCGTCAGCTACATGTACAAATAATATGGGACAAATTTAATTCGTAACTGATTCGTAACATCTCGTCACCGCTCGGCAAATATAGCGATTGCCTTGAGGAGCACTACTGGTGCTTGCTTATTTGGATGCTTTAAATTATAATACTTACCCTATATGTGTGTATGTTTATAACGGTTCTATGATAATTGAATGATTCTATAATTTATTTGCGAATACCTGTTCTCGTCGTAAGCAAAAAAAAACCAGCGCGACCAAAAAACCCAACTCTTACGAAGACGAATAGTCAAATAACAATAATAGTACTAATATCGATCTTGGAAAAATACACGAGAATACCGATAACTTGACATGATGACGCGAATAGCTCCAAACATTCATTTCAAATCGCGCATAACGACTTCTAGCCCAGCGGCGCATGACAACATCCTTCGGCAGTACCTCGCACTTTTAGCTAACTTATCATCGCGAACAGCTCAAAGCGGTGAAAGATGCCTTCGGTTTCCTTCTGTTGCCAGTCTTCTTTTTTTTGGATTCAATTCCCTCTGGCGTATTCACGCGTTACGGTTCGTCCGTGTTCCGAAATCAAGTAAATTATTTGTCTGCAGATCGAAACGAGCTATAAAAATAAAACACAGCTAGACACAGAGTTTCTGCGCGGATCTTCTTCACGGTGGCTTTTGCGCAAACATGTTCCAAAAGCGGTTGAGGCATTCAGCAACGATTGGCGTATAAAGTCGGACGAGGCGATTTCGCACAGACAACTTCCAGCTCCGGGGGGAGCCTCCCCACTCCTGAGTGGCCATTCGCCGAGTGCACGCATTACCTGCGTAAAACATCTTCCGATGGGCAGGTTCGCCCTTCGGCCTCGTCATGTCGAGGAAGACAGAGGGTAAGGCTCGGAAATCGATTCCTCGGGAAGCGAAAACCCACTATCGGAGATATATAATAATACGCTAGAGGGAGACTTCTACTAGATCTCTCTTTCTCTCCCTCCCTCAGGTTAAGTCGCTTTCGTCGACACGAAATATCGATTTTGATTAATGGCTGAGTGGCTGAATCTTGAGTTTCTTTGCAGGTTACAAGATGTCACGTCAACCTTTGGTGGATAAGCAGGCAGCTACACATTAGGGCCAGTCGTCATCACCGAGATTCATCATGGACATCATCAATATGAACCATTTCTATGCTGTTGACTCAGAAACGCGTGAATATGCATTCGAATATAGCTAGCGAGGACAAACAAGAAACAGTATATGATGTCCGTGGTTATAAGTTCTGCGTCGATCTAAATATTGTGTTGTAAGGTATTGTAATTGTATTTATTGGTTTATTAAAAAAGCTGCAATTTCACAATGCTTAAGCTCTCTTCTATGCCACGAAGTGGGACTCGAACCAGCGGCCTCTGGCCTCCGCCAGCCAGAGACTTAGCCGTCCAAGCCACTTTTTAGTGTTTGACTGGGTTCAAAACGTCGGGAGGCGACAATGGCATAATAAAGGCAATAACTCAAAGCTACAAAAGCTCGTGAACAGGTTAACATGTTGGGCGACGCAAAGGATCTAACTTCATTTATAAATGCACACTGTCTAAAATTCCTACCTTTTCAACAGACGGATGTGAGCAAACACGAGGCGGGAACAACAGAACCCCAGGGATCAGTTGGAACTAGATCTGGGGGCGCTAAGTCTTAGTCTTGATAACAACAACAGAAAGCATAGGTAGCCCTTGCTTACAAATTAAGATGTTTACGACTTTATTTTTCTACATTCGTGTGGAGCCGTTGGACTGCATTGTGAAGTATGCCTGGATTAACTCAATGCTAACCCTTGTAATGTCTGCGCATGTGTAAATGCGGGTTTAGTCGAGTGGTCCCGTGACGCGACGCGAGCATAATAAATTCTATAATAAACGACACAAAACAAAGAGTTCGCGTGAGAGCGAGAGAGAGAGAAAGAGAAAACGAAAAGAGAACTCTGTTACCTTCAAAAGGTCGACGGCATTGTGGCAATTTCGTAGGACGCCCTTCCCATTGCCGTTCATGATGCCGAGATAGTAAAATGCGCTCGAGTGCCCCTGCATCAATGCTTGCTGGAAGTATTTGAACGCTATCGGATAGCTTCTTTCAACGCCAATCCCATGATAAAACATATGGCTCAACTCGACCTGCGCCTGATCAGCGGCTAGCTTCAACAGCCGCAGTGCCTCGACGCCACTGCCTAAACAACACACCTAAACAGACCTATACCGATAATAGCGAAGGTGTAGTGTAGAAGCGCAATAGCCCGGGATTGCTCTAAGCCTCCTTAGCCAAAAGAATAGGTGAATCCTATATACAGATGGCCGTCTGGGTCGCCATCGCCAGCAGGTCTCCTTAGTGGATGTAGCACTTTCAAACGTTCGAGATGGACAAACAGCTGCTCTAAGACTAACTTGAGGGTCGCCCCCCGAAGGGCTTTCCTCGTCGGATCCTTGTGAACTGCAGAGGCTAGATGTGACGTATGTGGTTTCTTGACGATTCGCTTCTTTGATTCGACCATAGATTGTGGATATCCTGTAACTGTAGCGCCCGATGTCGTTACGTAAACGGCGAGAAGAAGCACCAATAACAGAAAAGACGCGACGCAACCGCGGCGTTTGTACGCGCTGCCAGTATGCGCTGTTGTAAAAGGAAAAGCTGGTCTGTTCGTTAGAAACACAGATTCTTGATGGATCTTCAACCGAAGACGGAGCTCTTATGGGAACCCGCACAGAACTCTTCGAGAATTACCACTGCCTCTATGGCTTCTCGGCCTACCGGCGCGATTTCTTCAACCTCCGCGACCGGGGTCGCCACCGCTCCTGTTACTTCCGCGCTTGTTACTGCTGCTGATAGTCGTGCCATCACTCGTAGTGTAGATGAACACTGGTGTCTACTCAGACGAACTTTACCCCAGTTACGCCAGCACGTCAATAGCTTAATGTGACATTTCAAAGCTATTAACCTTGGAGAGACGAATATCTTATTTCTCAGGTAATCATTTACCCAAGTTAACTGGCTAACTATAATAACTTGGAAACTTGTATGAAGTACTATCTAGTCAAAAATGTAATATTGGCCTATTGATCCTGGATGAGGTTTTTCTTGTTTTGGTGAAGCGTATTACTGGCTCTCTAAGCTCTTCCAACGCGTCAAAATGGGGACCATAAAATATAATTTTAAGTTTTAAGTTTTATCCTTCGATTTCAGTTTTCCTGTGAAATTCAGCCTGTGAATGGATCCGAGCCAAGAACGTCCACATGGTTGACAGTTCTTGCGTAACCTCAATTGAGCAAATGAAGGTTAAGCCTTCTTCAAGCTAAAGGTCGGATAAAGCTAGCACATATTAGCTGTAGGTTGCTATTATTATTCTTATTGTCTCTTCAGAAGAATTTTTCATTCTTAGACACTTAGCCTACTAGCTTAATTAGTTACCTTTAATTAATTTACAACGCTGTGAATAGTTTCTCTGTGAAGGGTATTAATTACCATGGTGAATGCAGTCTGGCATTCACCTATACGAGAAACATCTTTCTATCAGCGAGGACATCATACAGGAACCGTGACAGGAGGACGCCACTTCCTACAATCCGTTTACTCAACTGGTATGGCTCGATTACATTTAGGTCGAATAGATCCAAGTAAATAATTATGCGGAATGGTCGGCCGGCTACCCCTACAAAACTGAATTCGTCGACGCCAACGCGTGCTTGTTTCAGGGATCAATGAGTCAGAGCTCACTGATTCTCGTCCAAGAACGGTATTTTCTATTTCAGCGTACGTGACGTAAATGATTCTCACAACGATCGCCCATGCTGCCTGTTAATGTTGAACTGGCTCCCTCCACATAAGGAAGAACTACTAAGAGTTTTGTCTGAGTAAAACAGAAGCTAAACGGAAGGGAACATGTTGTACTAAGTCAGTCCTCTCGCTGGACAAACATTGGAAAGTCCAAATAATTCGGCTGATTTCGCCGAGTCATCATTGACTTCTTACACAGAGATTCTGAGATTCTGTCTTTGGCAGGTCTGACGGCAGCACGAAAAAGAAGGAGTCTCCTCGGGCGTACCCAGTAGTTCGCCCACGGCTCTAACGCCGTAATACCGTCGACAACGGATATTGGGTTTGCCTTCGTGATCGAGACCATAAGTTGTAAAATATTGTTTGGTATTCCCGTGAAAGGGTCGGAAGACACAGGCGGGGGTCGAAGGCACAGCGGAAGACCATGAAGACCAGCTAGACGTCCTACCGACCGCTTGAGATGCGTATTAGATGTCGTCTAAGAAATTCTCGCATGCGTTCGTCTGATGTCAATCGAGGCCGACGTAACTCTTAAATCGCAAATCAAATAAAAATACCTAAAACAACTAAATTTCGGCTAAATGCTGGCACATGTCAGTTTCGCCAAACTTGTTTAAAGGTATTCCCTCGCTCTTGGTTGCCTTTTGTCCAAAGCCGAAAGCAGAACCCAGACTAAGTCGTGGATGCAGTGTAGCTCGCCTTCAACAAGCTGGACCCCTCGGTCTCATTGGCAAACGAGACAATGCTGACCTGCCAGTATCTATGAGTATCCCTCTTCGCGAGAACTGCGAGAACGAGCCAGGCATCCGAATAATCGGAATAACCAGAAGGTCAGATTAGACCGGGGTTGGGAGGGCTCCCAAGGCATAAAAAATCGACGCGACACAAACGGACAAAGAAGAGTTGGCGGCGGCCGGAACTCCTCCGAGAAAATAATCTAAAATACGTCTCTTGCCACGGAGTCAGGCAAAGGCAGAAAAATTCCGGAGAGGAAGAAACGAGAAGGAGCGAGAAAAAAGAAGGTCTCCCGCTTGATTCGGGAGGCCGGTGGCCTTTGACCGTCGATCGGGAACTGATGTGACAAAACACACAAATGTAGAAATCAACATATGGGTATATGGTCAGTCAGAGATTTGTGTGTACACTATAAGGCCGACTAAAACTGGTTGCAGTTATTGCAGAAACCAATGCATCGCGTATCAAGTTCGTAATGCATACCAGGCAGAACCGTCTGAACCTGATGGATTGATATTTGGCAGGACACCGGGAAGGTGACATGCGCGTTGCACTGGGGACTCGTTTGTCACAGGAAGCTCAAGCGGGCGTAATATTGAAAGCATGTTGTGAATAATTGTAGTCGTAAGTGGAAAAAGAGGAGTATGTATGTTATTCGGAAGGTTGCTAACAAGAAAGTATCATATGAATCTGCCCTCGACGCGGTGCCTTGTATCAGACACGAATCTACAAACGTATGACCAAACGGACCAAGCACGAACTAAATACAATAGAACTACTAACCCGGGAGGGGAAAGCATAGGCATTCAGTTGACCCAGCACAATGCAGCATTGTTAGTGATGAACGAAGCAAGCCGATTGCCCATTGTCTCTAAAGGCGGCCATAAAGGTATCTGTCTGCGGCAACTCGTCCCTGCGCTCTGTGTGTTCCATGCTTCAAGTCGAGCAGTCCACGGAGCAACATGTGGCTGGCTCACATTCACACACGTTGCCCATGTGTATAATACATTGTTTTACAGAATGGGGGGAACTTTGCCTGCAGTGGTATGCGTCCGACTAAACCGACGGCTCATCCATCGAAGAATCGGTGCAGCGCACCGTAAGACCCGAACCACCGACCACTCATCGTTGTCGAAGCCTAAGAAAAGCGCCGAAATTAATTGAAATTCGCTCGGTTTCTTATTGGCTGAGTATATTCGATTAAGTCTATGGCCAGCATACGTTTAGGTGAAAATATATCAAACCGTTTCTGAGAACGAACCGTGCGCTTGTTGGTGACAGCGTACTGGCACACACGAGAAACGCCGCTACTCCAAATGGGAGAAGGTGTGACCTACGGAGGGTAAATAAAGCATCTACCAGGGAAATCCTTAGAGATAAAGCCAATAGATTCTTCCAAAAGCAGGAATCTAGAAACCGACTGATTATCTTGAGACGACAGAATGCACAATGTATTATGGTAATGTGCTTTTGAAATTATTGGATTTAGCTATGTGCGATAGAAGTCAGCTAGAAGGGGTAATTGATCTTAGCTGGAAATCGTCGATGATTGAGACGGGTGATCTTTTCTGCCTGTTACGCACAAAAGCACTGAATGGGCATGCATTTATTTTTAAATACATACAAGGTAGTTTCGTGATTCTCATAAACACAACCACTCATACTGAGCAGTACGTTTGTACGAGCAGCTTGCTACTCCTGCACTAAGCACACCCGAAGCTTAGATTAGTGCCGAAGTTGATGTAAAAGCCAATGAATTCTGTGCTGCTACAGCATCGCATATTGCAAGTCAAGCCTCCGTTCACGTTGTCCGACGTACGGGGATCATACACGGAGTGCAGTTGCTTCCCCATCAACTAGGATTGTAAAAGCCCCAGATGAAGTCCTTCATCGTTCCAGGTCAATGTCTCAATGCTGTTCCCTGTCGATGTCATCTTCTACGGTATAACACTGTAAGGGCGATAACAGTGGAGCCCATCGATGACAGACACCGCAGACGGTTGGCTCAGAATAGGTAGTAACGTATATATCCTAAAATTACAATTAGCCCTATGAACGTGGCCATCATATACAGATCCCAATCGGCTCCCCATATCCCAGTCATGGTCGTTTCGATCCACATTAAACAGTGCAGGCTCTTAAGCGATTCAGCAAGGGACATCTTAAATAAGGCAAGTTGAACGGGCACCTTAAACAAACACGAATATAACGTCGTTAGTCGAGAGATTTGGCGAATATCATTTGAAGATTAGCTGTTGGTGACCGTTTGCGAACGTTGAATGCTGCCAATGAAGAACACAATTAGCGTCAATTAGAATCCCAGATGAATACAAGCTGAATCTTTCACTCGATCGAAGTGTTGCTCTATTTTGGGGTGTTTGTTCAACAACATTACGAATCGAATGATTGCGCTGTCATGTGCGGACGTGTAATAAACGCAGATTAACTGTTAGTGAAAGTCTTATGTGGCTTATTGAAGCTTGCATTGAAACTTACTTGAATGAACTCACCTTGATTATTCATGCATGCCACCTATCTCGCGCTACACATAATCACAATATAACGATGTCTAGTAAGCATCCATAATAGGCCCTGATCAACAGCATAAGCTTCAGCGGGTTCTATCTGTTCTACCTGGGTAGCTGATTGTTGGCCGCCACTGATACCGTTCCACATTCATTTCCTACGATTACCGTCACCCACCCATCAACGCCTAATCGATGATTGCCCTGAGCCCAGCAGAACATTTACTCTCCACCAAGAAGGAAGTGAATCAGTATACTGACGAATCTACGCAGAATATGATATCTAGCAAGTGCAGTAAACTGAATACAAATACAGCATAATGCAAAACTAACGTATGCATCCTCTGAAACGGTCGCGGCTAAATGATAGTATCGGCGAGCAAGGTGATTATCTGGCGATACTCCCTGACCGTGCTCGTGCATTAGCCCCAAGTTAAACAGCGCCTGAGCCGAAGGTCGAAAGTTATCCTCTCCAGCAAGCCGATAGTACTGCATCGCTTCGTGGTGGTCGACCGGCATTCCGTATCCGTAGAAATGGGCATCGCCCAACTTCAGACGAGCCACCGGTGAGGCTTGATCCGAGGCCATGCGCCAGAAGCGAACCGCGAGAGCTAACGATGAGTTGCCATCGTAGAGGACAGGCTTCGCGTTCGTCAGCACATGAGCCGCATTACTTTGCGCAACTTCAGAGCCAAGTTCGGCGAGAAACATGTACCTGACGAGAGCTTCACTTACTCGGCCATTCGAATACGCTCGATATGCATCTTGCATGTGGGACAGCCAGGGACCTCGTTCAGTAACTTCCTGTATTTAAAACATATGCGAACAGATTGTGTGAAAGCTTAAGTTCTCTGTAGACACTTACATGCACTTGCGTTGATGGAACATATATCGTAATCGGCATGTGCCGCAACCATACGGGAGACTAACACGAGGTTTCCAAGAAAACATCCTCTTCTCCTTTGTTTTTGCTTTAGAAAAAACATTAATAATTATATATGTATTTGAACAAATTAAGGGGATCTACAGAACGTGGTCTCAGATAACGTCATAAGATCGTGAATTCGTAGCCGAGCATCGTGAATTCGTAAATATGAGGATTAATTCGTTTCCCAAACGTGATAAACTAGAATGCATTTAAACCATTTCAATGAAAGCGGCGCTCAATTCAACGGTGAAGAGTCAGCTGATCAGTTATCTTTCTTCGAGGACGGAACGTGAGAGGCACACTCCCCATTCTATTGGGGTAAGCTTCCAAGGCGACCTGCTGCCGATGGATTCCCTGCACAGGGCAAGCCGAAATCGAACAACTGCTGCGGCTCCGCACGAGTCATTTTGCTGCTTACGCGATAAGATGGAGCGTGGTGAAGTTGTCAGCTCCGCTATGCGCGTTAAGCACGTCACAAAAGGGTTCCAATAAACTAATGACGCATGGAGGCTTGGGTCGCAATACATATTATACTGAATATATTGTAGCAGAGGAGAGATTCCTCTTTCCGGTCCACGGCTGGCGGGTCTGATTGCTTACGAGGTTGTGCTGGTCCGTCGCATCATTGGGGGCGAGAGGTTTGAGGTTTTGAACCCTTCTCAGCTCGAGTGCTCAGCTTCTCCTATGCCTGTTACCGAACAGACCTCCTTGGACGTCTGTACATATTAAATTCGTTGAGGTCGATCGACCTTATCAGGTATATACGGAACAATCGGTAGTCGTAGACACCTGCTAGAATTTTATCTTTCCTTTAGTCGAAGAGTGGGCCCACCTGAAAGAGGTGGGCGGGTCTGGTCGGTGTTCTATCCGTCACCGAACTCTGACGGATAGAACACCGACCAGATTTCTTCGAGGCGGTCTGCAGATGTGGGGATCGAAGATTGAATCTGCTGCAGTGTATCTCATATTTATTAGTTATATGAAACATTCGGTGGCTCGTACTATAAAAGTGGGGTTTTCGACTGAATTGTAAAATACGCCTGCGTTATTTCTATGCGGAATATCGATGTAACGAATGTGTGACGTTTGTGGTTATAAGATCTGCGTCGATCTAAATAATAGTCTCTTTGACTGGGCCCAAAAACGTGGGACAAGGGCATAATAACGGCAGTAACTCGAAGGTTACTTGTCTGAAGAAGGCTGTCTCCAAGCTGCAGAAGCTCGTAAACAGGTTAACATATTAATATCTCGACTGCGAATACTACCTCGAACCGGCCCGTTAATTGAGGGGAAGGATTTAGCTTCGTTTATAAATGCACGCTGTCTAAAATTCCTTTCTTCTCGATAGACGGATTTGAGCAGACACGAGCCGGGAACAAAGAACCCCAGGAATCACTTTGGGGGCGCTAACTCTTCGTGTTGATAACAACAACAGAAAGCATAGGTAGTTCCTGCTTACAAAACATCGACTTTTCTACATTCGTGTGGAGCTGTTGGACTGCATTGTGAAGTATGCCTGGATTAACTCAGTGCTGACTGCTGTAATGTCTGCGCATGTGTAAATGCGGGTTTAGTCGAGTGGTCCCGTGACGCGACGCGAGCATAATAAATTCCATAATAAACGACACAAAACAATGAGCTCGCGCGAGAGAGAGAGAGAGAAAACGAAAAGAAAACTCTGTTACCTTCAAAAGGTCGACGGCATTGTGGCAATTTCGTAGGACGCCCTTCCCATTGCCGTTCATGATGCCGAGATAGTAAAATGCGCTCGAGTGCCCCTGCATCAATGCTTGCTGGAAGTATTTGAACGCTATCGGATAGCTTCTTTCAACGCCGATTCCATGATAAAACATATGGCCCAGCTCGACGTGCGCCTCAAGAAAGCCCTGATCAGCGGCTAGCTTCAACAACCGCAACGCCTCGGCATAATCTACCGGGACGCCACTTCCTAAACGATACATCTTCGCTAGACCTGTCTGGCCGTACGGATTGCCCCTATCAGCCGCCATCGAGAAGTACTTCAGAGCAGTCTGGTTGGACTGGGTCACTGCCTGACTTCCCTCCATGTACATCTTGCCAAGTATGGCCATGGCGTTACTATCGCCAGCTGTTGTCGCCCGCGAGAGGTAGCGAAACGCGCGTATATGGTCACGGGGGACATTTCGGCCACCCTGAAACAGCAACTGGCCAAGTCCAACCTGCGCCTTGACATCGCCTTTATCTGCCAGAAACTGGTAATACTGAAGAAGGTCTCGATCCAAATGATTCGATGTCAGACCGGATGGATCGTCAGATTCATCACTGAGACGGATCTTCTCCAAGGGAAGGGCCGACCTTGAGTTTTGTATCCGATCGTCCTCCACGATACTCGCTACACGTCTATAGAGATCTAGTGCCACTTCGCAATTTTTCACCACACCTCGCCCCAGGTGGTATCGGTAGCCGAGAATCATTTGCGCCTTATCGCTCCCGCCGATAGCAGCGAAGGTGTAGTGTAGAAGCGCAATAGCCCGGGATTGCTCTAAGCCTCCTAAGCCAAAAGAATACATGAATCCTATATACAGATGGCCATCTGGGTCGCCATCGTCAGCAAGTCTCTTGAGCGGCTGTAGCGCCTTCAAGCGTTCGGGATGTACAAACAGCTGCTCTAAGGCGAGCTTGAGGGTTGCCTCCCGAATGGCTTTCGTCGTAGGATCTTTGCCGACTGCAGAGGCCACATGTGACGTAGATGGTTTCTTGACGATTTGTTTCTTTGAATCGACCAAAGACTGTGGATGTCTTATAACTTTAGCGCCGGATGCCGTTACGTAAACGGCGAGAAGAAGCACCAATAACAGAAAAGGTGCGACGCGACCGCGGCGTTTGTTTAATTCTGCCATAGCATGAAAGAGCGCGGGGTTTGTCTCTCACCTCTTCTATCTCTCTATTTGAATTCAAGAAATGATCGATTTTGCTGGCTTACGCTGCATTTAGTACGGTTCTATTTCATCCGTTTTCGCCAGTTTGCGATGTCGTAAAGGGTAACGCTGGTTAGTGTTGGTTGTATATTGCACAGCTATTCAATGCTATCGGCAAAATTGCGCGGCGCAGGCCACTTGCGGATATGTCGTATTATTGGGGTAGTTTAACGAACATCAGGCCAAACATTACGATTCGCATCGTCGTTCCCTGGTATCAGGGATAAAATCCAACACAGGTGCTAAACTATTCATCAACACAACAGCAAGTTTATATAAAATAACCGTTTATTCAAACATACAGTAGGGCGGGATTTCTAGGGATTATGGGGGGGGGGGGTGAGGACGACAATGTTCCGAGGAAGGCGATGGCATTGCCTCTCTGCACGGCGAGGGACAGCCGCTGCAGGAGGAAAGAGCCAGCGCGCTTGTCCCCGGTGGCGCGGATCAGCCTATGGTAGACCCCCTCGAGGAAGTTCGCAGTGAGAGGGCCGTGCCCGCCCAAGGTCTCAAAGGCAAGGGGGGAAAACAGGTGGGTTGCTTGGAGAGCGGCGTACTTCCTTAGCTTTGCCCGTTCCGCACGCGCTACTGCGTAACCGGGGATGGTTGCACAGTGGTTGACATAAGAGGGTGCTAGAGTGTCAACCACAGTGCCGTCCCAAACCAGGTGCTGCCCTCGATGGAAGGGGACAAGGGTGAGGCCGTCAGGGCGGCGGCCGTCAGAGGTGTCGAGGCCCTGTGGCTCCCTTGTGCAAGGAATACCGGCGGAGTGGAGGGCCCTCACGAGCGTGTCATTAAGCATCGTGTGTCGCGGATGGCGACCGGCGCTGCGTTCGCACGAAAGACCGTGATGGCCATTCGTTGCGACGGGGTCCCCGCAACGCTCGCAGCTGTGGGCCGCAACTACAGGGGCCCCGAGGCGAAGGCCCACACAGAAGCGGAGGGAGCGATCGTCTAGAGCAGTACCAAGGGACGAGGAGGGCAGCGCGTGGAGCCACGCCCCCGCACCAGGCCTGTCGACAGCCCGGAGGCGAGCTTGGTCAGCAGCGTGTTGTTGTTCCGATTAGAAGCAAAGAGGCACTTACCCGTACGATGGGCATTGCTATGAGAAGAAGTGTCGGGACAAAAAATTCTTCACACCACCCTGCGGAAACTGAAGTATTTGAGCGACAGGGAGATTGTGTGATGAGAGGAGAGCTGGGGAACGAACAATTCTTTGTGAACTTTCAGGCAGTCTTCACACTACCAGAGTTATGAAAGACTGCCTGGAAAACTACTGCCGGCTGGGTCACATTGCGATGCTCGAACGTCAGTGACTTGTTACAGAGGCCAAGCTGCTTGAGCAGTTGAAGGACACTTCGCCCCTTGCGTCTATCTTGCCAATCGGGGCCTCGGTGTCCGCCCGCTCGTACGCTACGGCGGTCCGGGGTATAGCGGTCCCGTCTGACGGTGGTCAGGTTCCCGCGGTCCTGCTGCCCAACCCGAGGCGAATCCCCGCCTACCCGTCCCGCCCCTCGATGTTATCCCAATCGTTCCCTTGGCTCTCGTCGCCCAGCCCCTCGTGGGCCACCCAGGTTCCCGTACGCCAAGGCGGTACCAGCTATTCCAGGCGTGCCAGCTATCGAAGCCGAAACCCTGTGGTTCCTCATTGAGGACTTGACTCCGCTCCTCTACCTTCAGCTCATCTCCATCCTGGCTGCCCTCAATCCACTCCCTTCCTCATCAACTCAGGTACTGACACAGCCCGCCAGAACACCGTAGCTAAGACATCTAAGACAGTGTAGGCCAACGAGAAGGACACCGTCGTGATCCCCAGCGCTTGCTTCCAGGGTGTCGTCTAACCCCAAGGTCGTCGGCGCCCCTCTTACGGACGAGGCCATCCGGCCCCTCCTCGACCATTGTCTTCAGAGGCATTCGGTCATGCTCGACCGAGTGCCCCTCCTGGGGGCTAACCAGAAGTGCTTCCTAGGTTCGAGGTGACGGTCCGAGATTTTAATGAGTAGGAGTCTCACGCTACCGTGGCAAAGACTGTGGTCGTCAAGCCCGGTGTTTGTCCATTATGGATTTTACCTTGAACCTTTCAAAAATAGTTTTCTTTCAGCTATCCTTATTAAATGTTATTCATTTCCAAGGCTTGTCGCAAAATTGCTAATTTAGGAAGTCCAGCGGAAATAACGAAGAGTCATCTCGCTTAGATTTCTTATTGAAGTGTTTGATTTTACAAGGTAAGATAAAGCTTTATTGGAGCTGCAATTTGACAATGCTTAAGCTCTCTTATATGTCACGCAGCGGGGGTCGAACCCGCCGCCTCTGGTTTTCGACAGCCAGAGACTTAGCCGTCCAAGCCACCGCGTTAGCGCTAACGTATCTACCACAGACCAAGCGTATGTTAGATATGCACGTGGCAGGTGTGCAGTTCTATTATATTTTTGAATATATTCATGTTCATCCATCTGTGCGTGTCCAAAAAGACGAACGACTCCTTCCCAACAGTCAACGTCGCCTCGTAGTCTTCTCTATGTTTCACGCACGTCTACCTACACCACACTATATTCAGCTTTGTGCGACTCCGCTGGTGCTTGTAAGTGTGTGCGTCTTCCTGTGACTTGTGTCGCGAAGAGGCCCTTCACCTGACAAATGTGCCCGACAGCCTCCATTTAACAGGTCCGTTCTGGAAGACGAGAATCAATTAAATATTTCGTCATGCGCTTCAAGCCACTATGACAACAGCTATTCCGATCCGTGGGGGAACAACGAAACTAACGAGGATCTACAAATGGCGGGAGGCCGCAAAGGCCGGAATGCGACGGCGGCATCAAGCACACCAGTGGACACGTGCTTTTTTAGTACAACGAATTCGAGATTGAACAGGTCACGTCTGTCGCAGACAAGCCGCTATCCGAGCGTCTTGAGATCACCGATCAGTAAGTGACGCCGTTTCGAGTACTAAGGCATATCGGCCTCTGAGCTGCAATCGCTGAGACGCAAGTGGCGAAAATGTAGTTCCGTTCAATATTGATAAGGTTCCGTTTTTGTCTGCTTGTTTGTTCAACGCATGAATGCCATTTGCTACCTAATTAACTTGCTAACCAATAAGAATGCTACAAGAATAAAGAGTGAATAAAACGACATGTTAATAATTGTGATAGGGTTAACGCAAGCGATTTGTTTTCATTCTGGCTAATTCTGGCAAATAAGATCTCTCGTTCTCATTGTAAGGAGGAGATGGCTCAATCTCGAAACGCCACATTGTTCATGGGATGCTGGTGGCGGTCACTTGAACATGAAGTGACGAAGTACAACGTCAAATCGATGTTGTTGTGGTTTGCATCGTCCCGAAATTCCGAGACACTTCGATTCTTTAAGATAGGGAGAGATAAAGAAACGACTTCTCGATTTCGAGGTGACAACTAGTTAATCAGTAGGTAGTTGCCTGTTAAACATCGTTGTGGTAAGATGACTTGCACTATGTGCTATAATATAGCAGATTATTAACTAGAACTATTATAGAATAAATTATGGAAAGCATTGGCCTTCAAGAATACCTTGAAAGAAGATAGGGCTTTTCTTTTCTTCTGAATTGATTCTATTGTCTCTAAAGGAGACCAAGTTTTAGATACAACTTTTCTTAATCCTTATAATCCAAAAAACTTTATGAATGATGAGCTCTCTATTTCACTAGTAGATATAAAGGCTACTGGTGAAACTGGGAAAAGGAGTGAAATACAAATCAATGATAAAGCTGATTCTAATAAAAGAGGGCTTACTGGGCTAAGCTCTATACTGAACAATTACAAGCTGCTCAGGACTACGTCACTTTAAATAAAACCACAGGAACACGTACTCTTAGCTTTATCTTTGCACCAGAGGCTAATAAATATAATGTGTTATTTTATGTTAAAGAAAATTAGTGAATTAAAATTAAAGTGGCTTAGAATATTTTGCAGTTCTAGACCTACATTCTGTTGAACCTAACAAGTTTGCTAATAACCCAAATGAAGAACTACCAGACCTTACACTAAAGTAAGAAGCTCTTTTGATATTTGGGTCGCTTTCTTAACACTTCATGAATTTCTGAATAAAGACAATTTGTCCAAAGAGTAAAATAATGATAGTTTAAAGAGTACGCCCGTTCTGTCGCATTTATTGTTAGATGACATAATCTGCGGTGGAAGAAGCGAAACAATTCGATTAGTGCTATTTCATATGTATATAGTAAAAACTGTTGAAATATTTTCAAGGATTTTGTTCATTACCTGAAATAATTATGTTGTTCGTATATCTGAAATGTAGAATTTCATTAAATTATTGAGTTTAAGAGAAATAACTAACTTACACCATTATTAGATAAGCAAGTTAGAAAAGGAAGGACACCTGCAGGAAGTGGACGAAGAATGGAGGAAACTTACATTAAGATCAATTTTAAATCTATGCACCTATGTAGAAAGCTGCAGGTACCAATAGTGACACTATGGATTGCTGTTTAGAAACTATAGAAATCAGGCTGCCGCTATATATATTTCTTTAAGGCTATAAAACAATGCTAATGCTCAAAGTATAAATCTGAATAGAAGTGGTAGCAGTATGACTGCGGCTAGAGTTATAAATAACAACTTACCCGAAGAACAGGAACTTAGACTTCACACGGGTAAATATTTAAATAATATAACGTTGCATTCCCACTAACACGTCCCACGGATTAGGTGATGGAGCGTCCCCTGGCGGGACTTCAACAGGGAAACTCGTAGGAGAATAAACTCCACCGCCACCCTTCTGGAACTGTTGACGATGTTCAACAAGACCGCCCTTCCCGGTGCCGCGTAGCGCATTTCTTCAGTAAGGGGCGGTGAGATATGTGCTCGTAGCCCAGTCACGAGCACCACACATCATCCTCACCATACGGACATGGCGTGGTTAGCTGACTCTCAGCTGCTTCTCTTCTCTCGCTCTACCCAGGTCTCCTCTTTAGGAACTCTGTCCGCTTGTCGTCCGCAAAGGACTATTGGGTTCACACGTATGTAACCGCGAAGTATTCATGACGCACAGAGGGGGTACCTCCCTTTCTGCACAATGCTTGGTGTGGCTTAGACCACATTAGTTGCTAGTAATAAATTATTTATGGCTCCACACTTCAAATCTCCGATGCTACGAAACTCCTTGATTCTAATACTGCCTAACCCTTTCATTAATATTTATGCTAAGTTTTATTCGGAAACCTACCCAAGGGTCCACACATCGCAATAAACTCTACATTAAGAGCATGTTCACATAGTCGCCATGCTCATGTCAAAAACATGTTGTTATTATCCTAGATCAATGAAAGATAATTGTTTAATTCCATTCTGATTATATAATTTGTCTTCTCACTGTTTCTGCTCTGTGGTTTTTTTTTGCATTATCCTTTATTCAAACATAAAAGATTCAACCATAATTAGTTCTAGGGATTATTTGGGGGGATTCGTTGGAGACCGTACTTCACTAGCTTGGCTCGCTCTGCACGCGCTACCGCGTAACCGGAGGTGGTTGCACAGTGGTTGATGTGGAAAGTGCCCAAAGGGAACAGCACAATTGTCTTATACATGCACACATATGTTATGAAATGTTGTGTAGGTTATGCACACATAGCACGCACTTGTCTTATATATGAGGCACATGCAGCGAAGGTTCTCGAACGTTCTCGAAAGCCTTCACGCCTTCGAGGCCGGCCCTCCCCCTCATGTGGAGGCAATGCCCTTTCCATTTACATGCCCTAAATTTGTGTATGCGTGTCTAGTAATAAAATTCTCTTGGCCTGCCGTCGATTTGTCCGAAGAGAGAAGTGCCGTGGACATACACGTCGACGGTGGTCGCTGAGCCAATTCAGATGGTGCAACTAAGAGTCTTTTTTTCCTTGCCCAACGCTAGGGCCGCCGGTAGCGCTTAGCGTCGCTCTCAATAGGCACGAACTTTCGGTTTCGTTTGGCTATACGATCACCACCAGCCCACAGTTGACATAGGAAGGTGCGAGAGTGTCAGCCACCGTGCCGTCCCAAACGTTTTGCAATTGGACCGGCAATATTTATATCATAATTATAGGCTCATAAAATGAATAAAGTAGTAGGCTGTCTTCCTACACCCCAAAGGGGTCAAACGGCACTAAGTACATTACTGTTCCTACCAAATTTCCTATCTTACCGCTCCCAATTCTATCCTCTTCATACTTTCGAGTCCAATAAGTAATAACATCCGGAAGCCCGGACGTTAGTACTTATTGGACTTCTCTGTGAGCCTGTTATCATTTCAGGGGTGAATATACCCAATAACGAAGAGCTCAAGATCAAGCGGTTGTAGAGCATATCCAAGGTCCGGTGATGTCGCTATTAAGTGGGCCTTACATCACTCGAGATAGGCGTCGACTGCGGCGCGTCCTTCGGCGGAAGCTGTCAACCCCATTAGGCCTTCGGGGTGGCCAAGACGGGCCAGGTCGGAGAGAGAGGCCCGTGGTGTTAACAGCACCTGCACCGGCTCCATACATCTATAGTGAGGGGGAGTGTAAACTATGTCACTTCATTTTATTCTTGCAGGACGTGGGGAGACGACTTACCTCTTGTTTGTGGAAATGGGAGACTACGGAGCAGACGTTTATGGACACGAGAAGTATCTTCTTAAGAGCGATCGAATCATACACGTCGACTGACCCAGGCACGCCACTTCCGACCTTCCGGTTAGAAGAGTATTTCAACTGGTATTGTAATTCCTTGCAGATTACATTACGAGAAGGCGGTGACAGCGCTGTGGTTCGTTTCCAGAGCGGCTACGTATTGCATTTGAGCAAAAATTATCGAGTAGATTATCATCCAGATTGGGCGGCCGGCTACCCCATAGAGCTGCTATTGTTTGATGGGAATTCCTCCACGCCAACGACGGTGATTAGTTCACCCGAGTATAATTTCAAAATCCTGAACACGGCCGGGAGCCGGTCGTTCTATTTAAGATTTGCGCTACGCCGACGTGGTCGCAGTAAAGCCGCGTGTACGATGAGAGTATTGTGGACCCCTCCGTCTTTAGATAGCCAGATGAAGTTTTTAGAGGAAATGACGGAAGGACAGATCCCTGGATAAACACAGTTATCGGCAACATCAAGCTCTGGCACCGCAGATTGCTGTGCAGTTACTGCAGGTATACGTGTCAGTATAAGCTAACATTGCCGATATCGCTAATTGTGATAATAAGCCAATATTGAATCTAGAAACCCGATGTTGATTCGTGAGACCCGGCGAGCCTAGAAATCTGTTGCTCGGAACACTTCCACTAAAACTCGGGGATTAATCCGATATTCGCCCCAAGTCCGATAATTAAATAAAATCGTGCCACATGTTTTGCAGTTGTGTGCACATCCGAGTGGGCATGGATTTTATTACCTGCGGTATCTACTGTACATATTTTTTTTAAGCATTACTCTTTAATTATTCTGTTTGAGGGTAGGCTAGAGCGTGTTTGCTCGGCTCCGACAAAGTATAGGTGTTACAAACATGGAATTCTGAACCAGTTCATACGAGGATCCCATTTCGCTGCGAGAATCTGGCATCGTAGTACTACGGAAGTAGTATTACTCTACGCCAAGGGTGTATAAGTCAACATAAAAACCAGTTAACTTTGTGCTGATACAGTATAAGAAGTCAAGCCCCTCTGTCCATGTTGTCCAACTTCCGGGGATCCTACACAGTGCAGTTGCTTCCCCATTAACAATGATTGCACGAGCTTCAGATAAAGTCTCTCCGGAAGCCAAATTCACTAAGCGACAAGAGCTTGGCAAGCTCCAGATGCTTTCGAAGACTCCTTATCAAGACTCCTTATCACCAGCTTCTCGAGAACACATAATAGACAAGGGATATGGGCCTATAATTGGCAGCCCGGGTACGCCAGCTCTTGTTCTTGAACCGAGGAATTATGGGATTATTTCCCTATCTTCAGTTTTCTAGGGAATGAATCCGTACTAAAGGATCGGTGCGCAATAGCTAGCTGCTGCGGCTAAGTTCAGCAACTTGCTGGGAACATCGGCGGCTCCCACTCCCCATCCGGCCTTAGTTCCTTCAAGGACCATCTGAACCTCGAATGCATGGACAGGACTATGTCTGAGAAGGGTACCGCCGAACAGCTACCAGCTGAGACCGAATATCTTCCTGGATGTCAAGAAAGCCGCAGTTACAGCACCAATGGTCGCAAAGTGACTGTCAAGTTCATCCGTTATTGCAGCTATTGACCCGAAGCGGGGTCGAGCGTAGGTGGCAGAGCCACCTTCGATATATCTCTGTCATAAGATACACTTCCACAACCGACTGGTGTCACCCTTCAACTCTAAGTAAAATGGTTTCTATAAAAAAAAGTCTTGGGGCAAATCGTTCACATCGTTTGTACCGACCGAGGGCGGCATAGTCGGCAGTCTTAGAATGCTTGGAGGCGCATCGATGAAATCTTCTATACAACTTGTTGACGCTCCGGCTAAGTCGCCTTAGACCAGTTATAAATTCGAACCTACAGGATCCAGATGCTGAACTCACACCAATGGCAATTTTGAAATATCTATCATATTGATATTATGTTTGCTCACTAACGGCCTCAAATGCCGAGTCCACGTCTTCAGCGGCGTTGACCGGAAGCCAGTTAATACAGTGGTGGGTATAAACTTAAGACACCCCTATATTTCAAGAAACCGTTACAAAGAATACACATCTAAGGCATTTATTCTGTATCAGATTAATGTACGTGTCAAATAACATTCATACCACAAAGAACACCGCAGGTGACGGCGCAAACAGCCTGCTACAATGAAATGTCTCATATTTCGGGTATGCAAAATGAGAAGTCACCCCGCTATCGAGTGTTTTCGCTGAGTTAATTTTCGCTTTCCTGTGCTAAGTAGTGCCGTGTGGCACGCCCTCACTAATTATAACGTTAAAGATGCGGTTTGCCATACAATCAACGATATTCCAGTCAGTTCAGTTAACGTAATTCGTCGGTTTCGGTATCTTCCTCTGTCAAATGCTTGGGTCTAGTTTTCCAAGACAAACTCACATGGCATAAACACTTACGGGCAATTAATCCAAAATGTTATGCGATGACCCATTTTTGATCAGCGCCGCTTAGACCCATTTTTGATCAGCGTCGCAGTGCTTCAGTTACAGATATTCTAAATAGTGCGGAGCTCCTTCGCCTCCGTGAAATCAGCAAGGTTCAGACTGCCCTTCTTGCGTTCAAAATAGTAAGAGGAAAAATTCCCAGCGACATCACCTTCTACATCTCTGCTATGGAAAAACGAACGGCCCTATGGGCAACGGTATTCGTAAGACCATTCACCACCAAAGAGTCAAGCCGCCATGCCTGGCTCACCGCCTACCAGACGTATGGGGCTCCCTCCCGAATGAGATCCGATCCCTCATCTCGGCAAAGAAGTTTGTCCATGAAGTTACGAACATTGTTAGGGGTAATGATGACTGTGTTTAACATGTAAAGTTGCTGATAACGTTGATTTGTTGTGACTATGTTGGCAACCAATTGCTCAGAGAGAGAGACAGACCGACTCTGGAAACGGCTTTCAGTGATATTCGTAATTGTTACGTCCTTGCTGTGAGCTAGGTATTATACTACTGTCTCCAAAAGAAGAGAGGAAACGTGTCGATGTATTTGCCTCTATATATGCGTTGATATAATATGTTATCAATTGTAATGTTTTCTGTTGCAGTGTGATATTTTACATTTTTTACCTATTCTTCTTACGAGAACTCAAGCAATGTATGATGCAGTTCTAAATCGCATTGTATTGTATATTTATAATAGCATAATCGAGCACTGACCGCTTCCCAGGCCTCCAACAACGTCTCTTTTAGTGCTTCCACGGATGCATACTGTCGATTTGACGCATATACTCGTGCGATAAGAATGCCCCAGAGGTTCTCCATCGGGTTGAGATCAGGAGAACATGCTGGCCACTCTAGGGTTTCAATGTCATGCCATCCTAACCACGCACGTGTACTAGCGCTGACGTGAATTGAAGCGTTATCTTGTTCGAAAACAGTTGGCAGTCGATGAAATCTGTTCGTAAACGGTAGTAGGTTGTTGGTCAACATCTGTTGATAGTTCTCGCTATTCATTCGAGATGAGATGAAAGCGAGCCGGAATCTGCCAAGAGAGGTGAAAGCTCCCCAGACCATAACGGGTCCGCCATCGAAGTTCCACTTCGAGAAATACCCCAACGCTTTACATACATCATGCCAATAACCGTTAAATCCATCTGGCCCGTCCAAATTGAATTTATTTTCGTCACTGAAGATGATCTGAAACAACAGAGTTCCTTTTAGATAGATGCAAGTGCACCAACAAGATACTCTTTAAAAAACGTTGCCCCAATACTCACCAATTTCCACTCCCTGGCCATATTGTTGCGGGCGAAGTTTACTCGGGCGCTTCGTTGTTAAAAACGCGATCTTGTTTCTATTGGCGCCCGTATGATATGCGTATAACGCTTAATTGTCCTTAAAACTGTTGATCTATGAACGTAAAGGTTTAACTCTTGCCTGATTGCTTCACAACTTGTGGTGGAATTCGAGGCCAATCGACAGATGTGTATGGCAGTTCGCTGGCTGATTATTCGTGGACGTCCTCTAGACTTATTAGTACCATACGTCGGCGGATTGCGTAAACAATTTTGCACTACGCGACGACTTCTGCCAATTTCTCTGGCAATTGCAGCCTGGGCCTTTCCTGTCGGTCAAAAGCAGTAATAACTGTTTTCTCTGCATCAGTAAGGTTCGAAGTGTATCCCATGATTACAGTACAACTTGAGTGCTCAACACAAACTGGATTCATTCAGCGAGAACACTCGATAACTGAGGTGTGCTATCATTTTGCACAACCGAAATATGATTTCCAATCATATATATCTTTAAAACTCGCAATCATGTAGTCTTGTTGTATTTTTAATATGTATAGACAAGCGTTATTATCACATAACATTGTATCTTGCTACCCCCCTTGTATCGCTTGCCAAGTCGACCGACCGACAACAGTGTCAACGGCGGCCTCGGGAATGCCAAAGGGTGCCGTGAAAGTGCTGATTCTCCGATGGCGCACATCGCGGCTCGCAGCGAAATGCTAAGTCGTCAGCCCTCCGCGCAGGAAATGGAGCTGATCCCCTAGTGTCTCATCGAACGGACCGGTGCGAGGGCGACCGGAAGAGGGGAAATCAAGGTATCTGAGGAGTGACAGACGTCGACCAACTACTTTCGAACTCACTCACTCACTGACATCGTTGGCCCACTGCGCAAGTTCCCAGTGGAGTCCCACTACTACAAGATCACAAGGTCATCCTTTAAACGATGGGGGCGCCGGCCGCGGTAGGAAGATGAACCGCAGGCTAGCGGCCTGGTCCGTCTTAGCCCTAGCGAAGGCAGCGGGGAAGCCGGGGGCGGGGGGGGGGGGGCTGTTGAGCTAGTCCGAGCTTCTTCGGACTGAGCCGTATAGCAATCGACTTCGTAGGACACTGGGACAGTTGATAATACGATGACAACAAAAGGGACCATAGCAACGATCCTCGAATCTCATTGGTGCTCTTTCTCTTCTTGTCGAAATCGGGCTCGAGGGCTGAAATATCTATTAGGAGGATTGCCGAACAATAACTACCTTTCTATCGATAATTACTGATTTGGTTTCTAGTGCAAGCGATATTTTAGATTTGCTTGTTATATTAAGACAGATCATTGCCACAGCAACATCGACCCCAGCATTATATTGCAATATCATTTTGCATCGTCTTTTGTCCGTTTATGGCCATTACCTATCAACTTCTCAGCTTAGTTCACTGATACCTTGGAAAACGAATTTAATAATAAGACTAATAAGCGCACTTTACTCAAATGTATGGTATATCCAAGCGAGCAATGTCATAGATTAGTCGCGCAAAACGCTAAGGACTTTCCAAACAAACGAGTCTTTACGGAGCGTTTCTTAGCAATGAGCTTGGAAAAGATGCTTTGTGAGCTTTAGAGCAAGTTTCTATTGTATCAAGTATAGCTTATTTAACGTTGGCTAGGTTATCTTCAATACAGACGAACGTTTCTTTATACATATATGGAGTTAAATTTCACCATTATCGAAGGAATACCTCTATCACTTTTATCGCATTGATATTTGACGGCGACTCGTCTTACATATATATCGCCAACGCTCTTGGTATTTCGATACCTCCTCGCAAACTTCGGTACCACACTTGCAGCACAAGTCATGAGTGGTCCTACATGGATCCCAAATATCCTGGCATATAGTCTAAGCTCATTTGAATGGAAGTAAAAGGATTATAACATAGAAACTTCGAAGCCAATTGAGCTTCGCGAGGCTCAAGGACTACACTTGTCGTATATTCTGTGTATTTGAGAAAAATCCGAGTGGCAATCCCAAGGTGTTTAACATCTGTGGGGTTATCGTGGCCGACACGTAGAATAGCATATTTTACAATTCATAATTTCCAAGTAGAGACAGACTATCCCTTGAAAGAATCTATTTAGGGTTTCTTGTAACAGTACGTAACCGTCAAGTTTGTAGCACCTTTGTAAACATCGGTACATAGTCCGCATACATTATTACAGATACGGAGGGGGACAACATGCACATTACAGAGTTTCTATACAGGATCGTTGGACCTGTTTTCTAGAGCTTATGACCAGGCACTTGAAGGACTTGATCACACCTTCTTCCTGCAGAATAGCTGAGCTCATGACCTCCTGCAGCGGTGACGAGAACATCTGAAACAGGTGCGACGTGTTCTATTTTGTTGCGAAAATTACCAGCAGCAACCTTTACTATATGAAGTTAATCATTATGACAAACATGAAGGGATCTAGGATAGCGGGGTATTCCTAGAGTGTTCCAATATTCACGACTTCCCATTTATACTCCACCTCCCCAACCTTCAGTTTATTATCCTCAGCAGAATCAGTTATTTCCTACCAAGGATCGTATTTTGGTACAACGGAGTGACTCAGGCGTCCCCTAACTTACGAGAAAGGTAGCTAGTTCTCAGGGATAGAATTATCAAGTGGGTCAGCAGGTGAGAGAAGACCGACAATTCTATCTTCAGCAATTTGCTGGAGACTCCCGTGACACGGACGTTGCACGAAGCTTTAGTGGATCGCAGGGCCATCAGAACTCCAAGGAAACTGACCCTTTAGAACTCGAACGTGGACGTTTGAGCTCGCCAAATCCACTTCAGTATAGGGCGAACATCATTCGCGGGTTAGAGAGACGATGTGGTCTTCGTACAGACTGTTGCAAATTGTACATTTAGTTCATCAGCAGTATTCTGTGGAGTGGAGATTGAGCCATCGCTGCCCTTCATGGTACATGGGAGCAGAGCAGTCCGGCTCTCCCCGGAAAGTATTGATGAAAATCCACAGAAGATCCGTACTTCCCGGAGCTCATTGAAACGGTTTCCGTAGAAGGACGCGCTTGCTGGCCTAAATTCCTCTCTGTATCTCAGACGGCTGCCGGAGTAAGCCGAGTCAAGTCTTTGAATCTTGACAACCAGTTTTGAGGCACCACCTATACCGTTTATTGACCTTTAGACGGAGCCGACGGAATTTGGCGGAGAAACGAAACGTATTTGGTGCACGACCTTTACGAAAGTGGTGAAGCACTCTTCGTAGAGCCTAGACACAAAGCCACTGAAAGCGGCGTCAGCGTTTGCGCGTCGCGCACATTAGAATCACCTTCATGCTACAGGTGTCCGATCGAATATTTTCTCTCGATGTTTCACGCTTTGCGCGAAACCAAACGAGTTCGCTCGGTAAACAGAATCTAATCTAACTCTATTGTCGTTGGGCATATGAGACATCCTTCCATATAATCCAACCAGAACTACAAGAGCCGCTTGGGTTCCTCATCGGTGCATCATCTGCATATAATTTTACTGACACAGAGGGGGACACTGGGTGCACTATAGAGTTTCTATATAGGATCGTTGTGGGGGTACACATAGAATACAGGTAAGATATATAAAGAATACCTGAGTTTCCGGATTGTGCTCTGAGGGCCTAGAGTAGGCATTACGACTATCAGGGTGCTAGCGCCAGCGTCGCACAATCCACTGTACTCCAGGAACGTTAAAATAGATGAATTTTGTTATGGACTTCGAATACATTTTGTCCGAGAAGTTACCATCGATTGCATATGCCGACGCGACGCGGTAAGGGGAATGCTTGAATAGATCGCTACTCGGAACAGCCGTATCCAGCCACGACTTTGGACCACAATCACGCCGAAAATAACGATGGCGATTCTTCTAAAGTCGCATGAGTGTATTCCACTCTAATACATTAGAGACGTGTGGTTGTTGTTGTTAGAGTGTAGTGCTGTTTGTGTAGGGTGCTGTCTTTATGCTTTCTTTATGCATTTATGAAGTGGATTTAACTTCCCGAGGTAGTGCGATTTGGACGGGCGTCAGGGACGGCGATCAAACACAAGACAAACTCTCGCGAAACTTATGACGTCCTTGTCTGCACTCGCGAGGGAGGTCGGAGAACACCAGTTAGATGAAGTGGACGTGAGTATGTGCCGAAATTCGAGGTTTACACACCGCATTAGGATCTTCGACGCGGACCCGTGCTAACCTAACCGCTGACCAACGAGCCGATTGGATTAGTGTGTGTTGACTAAAATAAAAGCTCATAGCATGCTCGGAAATTATTTACGCCTTATTTAGAACACACGGAGACGTTCTTACCGTACACTTTCATTCCGTCGAGAATTGGAACTAACCAGTCAATGTTGTTGCTCGTTGTTAAGGCCCTCCTTTCCTCGTATTTATTGTTACTACAAAATTGGTCCAAATATACACAAGCAGTTCTTTAAACGATATTGCAGGGTTATCCGCCCAGCGGCTGGGAGAAGTTTAGATAGACGATTCGGAGAGATACTCAGGAAGACGTATAGGCTTGAGGTCTTAGTCGTTGCTATGCATTAAACATTAAACGACACATTAAGGAAAATAGCTGTTATATGTCCCCTGCAAGATTTGAGACGGGGAACGCGACATTCGCTGTAGGATTGTTACAAGGCTGTATATTTGTATACGTCCGCTTTGAAGTGAACTTCGGTGTTTATTCATCCAAATGTTAATAGCTCTGATCACGGATAACGTTTATACGACCAGCGAAAGATGCTCACACCACTTCGTGGTGAGAGCATCTTCCGCTCAGTCAACGACCGAGGTAGAATCATTGATAAACTATTCCTCAGATTTAGACGCTGGAATTCGTTCACCTGTGTTGCGGCTTGTCTTGCACGGCGACTCAGCTGGTCATTGAGACACAAAAAGACCTCGGCAAGGATAAAAATAGCCCTGGTGTAAACTACCGTACTCTATTTTTTCTGAGAAATATTCTCGTTAAAAAAGTTGCCAAGCTCTGCTGTCGCCATTCGGAAAATACTAAGTATTCGGCAGAAAACCCCGTGTTGGATGATCTTGAAACCTTTTCAGTTAAGGGCCTCTCTCTCTCCGTTCGCTTAAAGTAAAGGACGCGACTCGTTGCCCTCTTTCTGTTTGTGTCTTTGTTTGTTTTCATCAGAAACGGATTCTCGAACTTCGGAAGTTGCCGGGCAGAGCTGGTCAGCTGGGGCCGGCAGCTACCAGAAACTCGCTGCTCCCAAGCACAACCTCGTCGATGGCCGATGAGAATGAACGAGTCGTACGTGAGTACGCCAAACTTCTCTCACAGATGATCGATGAGGTTGGCGGAGAGGATCATATCGACTGTCTCTTTGATCAGCTTAGACAAATCATCAATATGGCGTTCATGAATATATCATCGGAAGATCGCGAACAGGTCGGCTGATACCTTATCGTGGACGCATTATATACATACGTTATTTTTCCCTAGACTTCCCTAACCACTGAGGGAGAGGATCACTCGATTCATGTTGAAAGTGTACAGTGGAAGTTAAACCGATGGTGATAATTTGTTATCACATGCCCAACTGACGCTAAGAGAAGCCGCAAGTCGGTTTGGGTGATTGGTGTCTTGAAACCGTTTTATGATGTTGGCGAATTGAAAAAATAGAATAACAGTCAATGATACTGAACGTCTGTTTCGTGGTATACGTAAGGCCGGGTCTAATTGAATATATCGAGCCCGAGGCATCCGGGCTTGAGATGCATTTCGTCCGTGGCCACGTATCTCCAGTCATTCACGAGTATCAGTTAATCGTTCCGGGAAGTTATTGCCTGTAACGGGTACTCAACTGTCCGCTATAGGTAACAAAATTACAATCAGCAGCAAACTCTACCTGGAACGCGTAGTAATTACCCGGATAAGAGCCCACCACGGGCGAGCTCAAATCTCCTGTACAGGTTATGGAGAAGGACTCGTACGTACCGGCCTAGACAACATGCCCACTGTGTGTCTGCGTTTATAGATTTAATACTACTGCCACTTTATATTTAAGAGTAATCTCGCTGTCGTCTTTATAGATTGCGCATGCGATTATAACTCTGACCGAGTCGATGCGTCTCGAGGACGTCGATCGACTACTGATACCACTGATTGAGGAACTATCCCAGGACTACTTCCTTAAAAAGTGCCTGTGTGCGCCCCTGCTGCCGGTGGCGTACACCAAAAGCACTCCACAGCGTTTGCGTATCTATCACATCTTCATTGAGCTTTGCTCAGATTCGGCCGACGTTGTGGTACAGGCAGCTTCAACTGTTCTTCCTGCAATGATTGAGTACGTACTGAACCATGTGAACCTTACCTATTACACATCTCTCTGTTCATATTGTCAAAAAACACAGGGCGATCAGAAAGTTGCTACCGAGCTGAAAAAAGAAGCACTTCTTTACAGTTACGAAGCATTCATTGTCAACGAGCACGATTTAAGTGTATCTTCACTAACTGTATAGCAACGCCGTAATCCCCTATACTTCATCGCGTGTCGCCGTGTAGTGCACGAACAATGATCTATGTGAATCAAACACGAGCAATCCAAATTCTAGCGAATATTGCAGTACTTGTAATATGCATAGCGCTTAGTCAAGGGAAAATTTTGATGACTTGGTGTTCTGTAAACAGTATCTGTCTGAAAAGTTGCCGAGTTCCACCCTTCTCCTATATAGTGGGGTACAGTAGCAAACTGACCTTCTGATGATATCTGATATGGGATCAGTTTTTTTTATGGGGAAAGACAGAAATACCTACCCCGCTTCCCCACGCCTCCCAAGCGGGAGGGAGCCCTCTGGAAAACCGTCGCAATCCCGGCATACCCTCACGGAGGCCCTGAAAAAATTCCTGTCCCTACCCCCCAACGTTTGACACCCTTAGACATATATTTATATCTTTATACCTTTATATCAGCAGTATAAAGTTCTTATATTGCAGTTCCGGAAATAAACCGCAAATGTTATGTTATGTTATGTTATGTTATATGGGATCAGCTAATAATAACCAGCCAATCGAGTTGTTCCACATAGAGACCGTCTACCTGTTACCTTGCGATTCGTAGACTACTCGATTCGATTGATATCAATGCGATTCTACCCGTGACTTCAGAATAGTCGACACAGTCGACCAAGATCTGCAGGACGCCGTCAAGAAGCTCGTACTCGACGCGTCAATACCAAGCACACGAATGAATGCTGTGGTAGCCATCGTCGAGCTTCTCGGGAAGGTGCCGTTGGAAAGAAAAGAGCAACTCATACAGAACGTACTTCGGAGCGTCGTCCACGACAAAGCCGATGAGGTAGCGAAGCGCTTTTATCTTGGCTTGTTGCCCTTATCAAATCGGTGTGAGAAATTCTCCCGAGTTTAGCGACGTTGTAGCTCAATAGATCCCAAGTAAATAGTGATAATACTAATACTTCGTAGGATAAATATTGTTGTTCATTGAGATAAATATTCGAATGGAAGCAAGATTTCATGCTTTTGACGAGTCGGAAGGACACGATTCCGTTTGGGTGGTGGCTGCTCGGGGAGGCTACTGCGAGGCTCGTCCTGTCCGCCGTGAACGGAATAAATATATACATTATATTCGTATCAAAGATGCTGATTATTTTCAAGTGGCCATCTGCGGCCTGCCGGCACTATTGTACTATCTGATATCCCTGTGATGGGTTCCCGAGAATGATTCAGCACCTGCTTAAATCCATCATTGTTTATTATTACAACTGTTTGTTTAACACTGAGATGTTTTATATAATCTAGGCAGTATTTAATGATTTTGGATCTAGGTACGCGCGCTGTGTTATTAATAATAATATTATTATTCACGGCGTATGGAACTAAGTTTAAAATGGTGGAATGCTGTCTTCATTATGAGATATACCATTGCAAGAAAAAACCTATTCAGTTAGATCTATCTATTTGAGAGAGATATGACCCTCTCCGTGGGTTGGAGAACGCTAATGATTGTAGTTGCGCTAATTACTGTACATTATACCTCATCGGTTTTTCACAGTCTATCGACCATGAGGTATTTGCGCAAGAGCCCTTTCAGCATATACTTATTCTCTAGTGGTTGTATTGTATGTCTACAAATGAAGGTGATGTCTCTCAAACTCCGTATCAGGTTTTGCTGTCTTCGCTCAACTTCAACGACTGCAAGAGTCTTTAGCTGGGCCACATCCTAAATACATATCTATAATATCATTATTTAATATGATCCGGTTTCCAGGTTAGAGTATTGCTAGCAGCTAAAATGACTCGTGTTCAATTAAACGTCGGCTACCCGCTAATGAAGAGTTTGGTGAAATTCGTCGTTGGACAGCTTGAAAAAGGCGGTACCAAGGTTAAGTAAGGAATCACAATCTCTAGATCTTAAATTAATTAAATGCAATTACCTAATAACCTCAACATATATAAGAATGGTGGTATAATACATTGCGGATACCGTCTTACATTGACCGAGGTTAATCATTCAAGTTAACGTTTACGAAATAGCTTAGCGAGGTTCCGCGGACGGGATCCCCCTTATCTCCCTGAAATTTAAATGCTATCGTCGACATTTGTTTGAGGATACGCAGGCATATACATCTCACACCTCATGTTTTGCGCCAGTTCAAGTCGTAAAAGTCGCAGTTATTATCTAATAATGAGCTCTCCCAAGATGTAAACACATTTTGTTTCATATATCAAACCGTATTATATTCAGATCAGCTACGCAGTGTCCGTGAGGCTGTTTTCTCACGTGCACAAAAATCGTCACGAAAAAGCTTCACGATTTCTCGAGGAAGTGACTGCCATTCAAGCTTGTTTCATTCGTACAATTCTCTTTTTGTTTGTGAGTAGAGTGAAGGCTGTAGAAAACTTTCCCGACTTTCTTCGCGGTTTTCCTGACAGCGAAATCCCGGGTCTTATTGTGCGCTTTTCGTGTATTAAGGACTTAGCACAGCCTGGAGACCGACCCGAAAAAACAGAAAGTGTCCGTGTGGCTTTAGCGACTACACTCACTCATCTGGCAAATATAGTTCGTATGTACATTTCGCACATCGTCTTTGCTCGCTAAACATTTAAATGCTAATTTATGAGCACAATGAAAGTTGAGATTATATATATATATATATATATATATATATATATATATATATATATATATATATATATATATATATATATATAACAGATAATTAGGCATTACGCAGATAATCAGATGGACGTGAGGGGTGAGATCGACTCCTCCCTTCAATCTGAACGCAGGTCGCTTTGCGATCGAGGTAATAGATTTAGATCCACACAGGGATGTAATCGTCCTTCCGAAGTGGATAGTTTCTACCCGAATAAGGACGACTGCAATTTGCTCAAAGTTCGAGCAACACCCATATATCTGAGATCATGATAAGTGCATTGGGTGACATAGAAGCAGAAAGGTAGCATGTTGTTACACTGTGTCGCACCACGAAAACTTCACTCCACAAATTAACCCCATTAACCCTCTATGAACTGGAAGAAATTAGCATCACGTGGAGTTTGAAACGGGAACGTTTAGTGAGCGATTAAACCGATTACACTCATTAGCAATGAGTGACATATGAGTGTTATTACGTTGCGCGAATTCAGACCTTTAACTCAAAACAACATTCCTCCGTTCCCATATGTGGTTGCGTATTCGGGGACAGATATGACACCGTCGCGAATCTTACTCATCAAAGGGGTATTGGATCAGTAATAATAGTGGTAGTAGTTAACAGCGTAGTCTGTTAGTATTCCTAACTTGCATATATTGATCCAGCTGCTGAGATATATCAGTCGGAGTACGTGCCTGTCATTGAAGAGCTCATGGCGGACGATAGCGCGAAGGTTCGCGAGGCGCTGGTCACAAATATTAAACCGGTTGTCGCACTCATTGGCCAGGAGAGATTCGTGTCAACCTTCCAGGTAAGGGGATGAAAACCACTTCACACTTATCAAGGCAGTATAGTTGGCAACCTTTAAAATCGGTTCTTGCGTTCTCCTGGTTCTAGTCAGGTAGGCAAGCTTGGCCTGAATCAATACCAAATCAGTTCCGGACCAAGCCCAAGTCGAAGAGGTTGAGGGTTTTAATGGGTACGAATCTCACAGTACAAGCCCTTGGCCGTGAAGTCTAGTCTGTATAACGCATTCAGCCCTCAACTTCATTATAAGAATAAGTAAGCTCGTGAGATCTTCCTGGTAGTTTTGATTTCCTTCCAGTGCGCTACAACGCTAACATCTGCGACAATGCGAATGCGACCAGAGAAATGCTTTACTTCCAGTCATATTAAATGAATTTATGTGGTGCGTACATGAGGAAGGAAGTACAACCAAAAATTCGTAAAACCGTCTGTTGCAGGACGTTGTCGTCGAGATGGCCAGCCACTCGAATTGGCGAGTACGTCAGTCGGTCCTGAACGCCATGGCGGTTATGAATTTCCCATCGGAGGTAGTGGGAAATGTCGTCTCCGCAATGCTCAAGGATGAGGTAAGTTGGAAAAGAAAGATGCAGCATACGTTGTCTAAACGATCCCTAGATTAACAGACTAACAGGTAGCTGCGTATAATTTTCCAAAGTGTCTAAAAAAACCTCTAGCACATCAACGTTGGAGCACAGCCCCTCAGAATCTCACATTGCCAACTCGATTTATCCAGGCCTAATTGACGACAGTTCAATTAGGCAGTATCAATTATAAAATGTTTATTTTTTACATATACATTTTTATATATATATATATATATATATATATATATATATATAAATTTATACATTTTTATGTATTTTATATATATATAAATTTATATCCATATACAACACGTATACATTCGTATGTGTTGCAGTGCTTCGAGCTTCGTTCTGCCGCCGCCTCCCACGTGAGAGACATAATTTGCAAGTACCCGCAAAGCCACGTGGTCGACAGACTTCTTCGGCTCCTGGTCGATATGGCTAATGCGAAAGATAAATTCACGCTACGTATAACATCGCTCAAGGCTCTCGAGTGCTCAATGGCCGTGTTACCACAGCGTTTCATCGATGAGTGAGTAGCCCAGTGAGTGCAGTGCCCGACGGTGATAACGACCTTTATGTATAATTCAGCAGATGTCATATGTCTGAGTGATTTGGCCCGACACTATATAATGGTGTCGTCTGATGAAGTAATTTCGCCACCTCAGCCAGCACCCGCAGGCGCGGGGCCCACGCCCTTCTAATTAGCTCATTTCCTTCAGAAATAACGACTGTGTTGGTTGCTCTTTCCCAGTTTAATAATACTGATTGTGGCGGCTTTGATTGCCGATTAGAGATATCCCATTATACCGAGTTGTTCAAACGTTCTAACAAATTGTTTGTGTCGATTGTCGTTTACCTGATCGATCCCGATATGCTGATAATGTTAAGGACCGTTTACGGACTTCTCGAGCGTCTGGGACGCGACCGAGTTGCCAATGTTCGCTTGAACGCGGCCAAATGCATGGCGACCATACTTCTATTGTCGCGCGCCACAGATGAGCAGGTCGTGTTGCCAGATCAAAATGACGAGTCAAGACGGACGGCGCTGCTCGAGCATCTGAAGCGACTGGCAAAAGATAAAGATTTCGACGTGAAACGAACCGCAAGCAAAAAACTTGGCTGTCAGTGACATTTTCAGCTGTTATTGCTTCCGTACACATGCTTAGTACTCTATACAGTTTCTCTCTGTTGGGGCAACGTTCGGGCGATAGTGGCGAATGTCGGTTTGGTCTGGATATGTATAGCATGCGCCTGTCTAAAGATGAAATCATATCTTGGGATTTTTGGTTCGCGTTCTGTGTCGTTCGGGGGATATACGCCTTATTGAGACTGATTTCGTAATACGTGTGCTTGTTGACATGGTCGATCGAGATCTGGCTTCCTATTCGTAGGTAGATTAGATACGCACCACCCTAGAGCTGTTAACGAATTCCCACGGTAGTCACCAACGACAAGCACGTTTCCCGATGCAACGATATTATTGTACAAACAAATACGTATCTCCTCCTTGTTATGCAATTCTGAAATAGGGGTCAGTGTCATGGTTCATCTGAAATCATTGCATATCAGTGCTACTCGGCGGATAACCCTCAACCGGACACGCTCAAAAGCTTCAGTATGTCGTTCTTTTTTGAATACGCTCCCTAGTGGTCAGGGGATATTGTATATCCAGGTACTGAGATGGTGACCATACATTATGTAGAAGGTAGACAGATAACAGGTGAAGCCTGTGTTCTATTGGTCAAATACAATACATATATTAGAACATTGATCAAGCGATCTAACCATCAGTCTTCGTTGCTTCGGACCGAAACTTTTACTCTTCGAGAAGAGATATTCCTCTCGATCTTCTTCGAAGGAGCGTTTCGCAAGGTTGTTGAAGAAGATATACTGCATACGTGTATCTGTAGTACAAAAACAACAAAAATCACACCAGTAGATACTGCAGGGTATAATTACGCTCGTTGTTCAAACGAGACGGCCTTCTATATCATACGTAATAATTGTTAACGAATTAGTACGTTTTTTTTTGTATTTCAGTCGTGCAAGGGCGCCAGATGACCGCAGAATCTCCAGCTATGTCCGAAATAATGGTGTTCAACGAGTCCTTTGAAGTGACGAGGTGAGCTTAGCGATAGGCAATAGACCCGTTGCGCCGTCCCAGATCAAATATACGCCCTCTGATCTAACGATTGCTGGAATTGGCGGATATTTTACGTAAACGAGTTTCGCAAACCATTTGAAGAACATTATTAATGCAGCCTTCAAAATAAATCCTGGTTTCAGTAGGATAAACTCCAGTTCCAGTAAGTTTTCGATCAGAGGGTATATCAATATTAATCCCTTGAAGTCCGAGATACAGTGCACTAAGTGACGTTATGCGCAAGAGGGCTCGGTCGAAAAATTCATGAAGAAAAAAAATCCAACTTTATATATATATATATATATAAAGTTGATTTATATATATATATATATATTGTTGAGGAACGACAATAGTAAAAATATTGACGGCGTAACACTGTGCCACAGATTGGTGTGGTATTCTTTTCGGATACGTTAATGTCTCATATGACGCCGTGTAACTTGAGATTATTATGGATCGTCTTCTCTTGTCAAGTCAAATCGATGACATGGGTTGGGCGTCTTTATTTATGTTTTTTATCGCTCGGGTTACCTTTAGGATAGATACTGTTTTCAATTTTCGCCTGGCATTTGCAACGCACCGTCGATTTCGCGCGACGTATTTAGGTTGCTCGTGAACTAAATGTCACGAGTTTTGACGAGTTGTTATGGGAATACATGTTAGGGAATTCAACTGTTCCCTTCAGAAATCAATCAATATCATACAGCACATTATAAATGGGTCAACACATTGGGTCTCATAATTAGACATGGTTCTACATGATTAGACTCCCTTCAGCTAGCTTCGAGGCAGAGGGTGTGTACAATTCTCTTCAGTTATATTGGAAGCATATTTCAGATGGAAGGTTAGTGTTTGTGGAGAGATTTTAAGTTCCTGTTATAGGCGTACTCCTTCTTCTCGTTTCTGAGCTACAGTTAAATCAGTTGATGGTTGCGCCTCGGAGCAGGTCCGCTGGTATGGCTCAGCTCGATTTTATCGTTTCAATGATGAGGTTATCAAACTGAGGCTCACCTGTGGTCTTTACACCGTATGCGTTGCACCCTAAAAGAATCTTCAGTATAACTTGAATTCGTTGAAATGCATGAACAGGCGTCAAGTTACCGGATTGGCAATAGACAACAAAATCCAAATGCTTGTTGAAAGCAACATGCGAAGGTATAATAGAATATGAGCACTTTCCAATGCGGCGTACTTTTCTGACGATCTCAACTTCATCATATAGCACAAATAGCGATTGCTGAATCGGGTAGACATTTGTGTATCATACACTCACTCGACTGTGGGCGATTTCGAAAACGGACGGAGGCACTCCTGTACCTCATTGCGCATCTTATTCTGGGTGTAACGTTAAAAGTAGCAGTTTGAAGTTGTTTGTGATTTGTATACTGATCTACATGTTGTCTGTAGGTGTAGAGCGGGACGGGGAGAAGACAATGTAGTCAGTCTACCAGTTGGTTAAATCCACCTGCAGGTGGAAAATAGGCTTAGTGATAGGAAACGCGAGGACGTGTAGTTAATGTGTCATCGCTTGTCGCTGAACACACGGATGTGTGCTGCTACAGTTTCATCTACCCACCCAGCTCTACGTAGCGTTCCTGAATGTAGAAAATCGTATGAGATAATCACTTCAAAATGCGGAGACACATATATATATATATATATATGTATTGTGTACACATTAGAAAAAAAATCCCTGCCTTGTCCCGCTATTTTGCAGCGCATTTTTGTGAGTAACTCATGGGGAGGGGAGCTCATGTGAAATCAGGCGTTTCGGATCGTAACTCTTGAGCATGCCAGCCATCTCGGTCAGTCGATTAGCTATCATCAATGTAAACGAATACACACTGCTCACCTTGCCATACTAGCAGCATCGCGCTAAGCCGTTGTGATATTTGATGAATGCTTATAACATAACTGTCCCAGATGAGAACGAACGACATTATAGCTGCTATTTTGTAAGTGTACACCTCCTCAGAAAGGAAGTGCTGTCTTGCTTGTCCACTACCGGCGGTCCAAAAAGCCCTACAATACGTATCTTTTGAAAGTTCTTGAATTGTTCTTTCAGACCGTGCAACCGTACTTGCAGAACTCAAACCGATACCTCATCTTCGCGTACACTTAAAGGCAAATGATGGAAAACATGATTTATTTCAAACACGCAATATTCAGATCTAATAGATCATTTGGAGAAGGGATAAGATTTGAGGTAAGAACCGGGGTTGATGTGCTCACAATCAGCTCGATTTCGTTACAATTTGCTGGAACCAATTTGGTGTTGGTTGCATCATTTTATGGCGGAATCGCCAAGAGTTTAAATAGCATAGCCATTTGCGCGTCATGGCCACTCTTGGAGAGCGCTCATGTGGCGCCGAAGCTGTGTCGTATATCCGCAGGAAGCCCCTTTGCCATGACTAGGCAAGGTTCTCCTGCAAAACATCTCGAGTTGTTTCTCTTACGGGGGACTTAGCGCTATGGGCCGAACGATCGCACCTTTTCAATTGATCATCAACAACTGTGTGCATATTCTTTTTACCTTTGACGAATCAAACAAAAAGATGCCGATGCGGTAGGATCCTACTCAGCAGAAAAAAAAAATGATTAATTGCCTTGCTATCCGCCATTGACGTTGCTGTTTTCTCGCCGGTATAGCCATTCGCTAAACATGATGTTGCTACTACCTCTGAATATTGCTTGTTTGAAAAACGTTGTTTTCTTGTCAGCCGCTGAGCGGCTACGTACTTTACTATACGATACAATTCTGCGTTTCTGTGTGTTAACGAGAGCAATTCAAGAACTTCACCCACAAAAGTGTGTCCATTATCGTACGGCTCATTACTTCGGTGCTGGTTCCAAATTTCGCGATTTTTTCTTTCTCTCTGTTTGTCAATAGGAGTAGCTCTGAGGAGAGGCAGGATTAGAAGCACAAGTGCTCGCTCACACGCATTCATAACTTGCCTAGATATGCTCCCCGTCAAGTTCGAAGTAAGCGTTGAAACGAGTCGCGGTAAGTTCCCACCTTCATGTCGTAATCTAATCTTGCTGTTGCTCTGTTTCGAGTTTGGCTTTAATAGCGACTGTGCAACCTCTAAGCGCGTATCGTGTGGCGATTAGTTGAATTGCTGGAAATGGTCGCCTGTCAATTCTATTTTTCGGTGTTTCAGGTAACTTGATAACGCATGTGTATGCTAAGGGTGGACAGATGAAACTGTATCGTACCATATTATATAATATATATATATACATTATATGTAGATGTTTTTGAGACAGTATGCAGCAGTAAACAGGGCGATCTGTGTAGTGAAACGATCGCTGGGTACCTGCCTACCTTTGTATCTGCCGATCTCGTGTATTTGATCAATTTAATCCCCCTACAATAAGATGTCGTATTTGAAGTCACTAAACTATGAATGGTGAGCAGATTTGTCCTCAAATTTCAACCGGACATCATTATTGATGATTACGTAAGGCTAACTCCTTGCGCTGAGGCCCGGTATCCTTAGTCAAACTATTGCGCAAAGGAATCGGGAAGTTCACAACTCATATTTGTTCTTTGTCAAGGCAGTCAACTCCCTTTCTCGCCAGTATCACTGCGCATCGTCGCCAATCGAGTTCTATACTGATTTATACGGAATAGAACTTTCGTCGCGTCGATATGTGTTCGTCCATATCGAGCTTTCTGCGCAATCGTTAACTAAATACTTATTCTATATACTCGGGCGCATATATATGACAATTTTGTATTTCGAACTTGGCCTAAGACCGTCTATGCTAGCTAAGATGCTGGCGAGGCGCTTATTAATATTCTTAGGCGGCTCGTTTAGAGTGGATCATAACGAAGGTAGATAGATGAACTGCTGGCTGTGTAGATGAATTACCAGTTCGCAGCAATATTATCGTCGCCGGGCCTCATCGTCGAGGAAACTCTTCACTAGTTTCATTGTTCACTGCAGCGGCAGGCATTAGTGGATTTTGCTGGTGGTCGACATTTCAGAAATATTACAGAAATCATGATAATGCGGCTATCGGTCACTTTCTATGAACCGGGTAACAATCCTGGAATATATATGCCGAAGGTGACAGAAAGATAAGCTGAAGAAGAACTGTTCGTCGCTCTAAAAATATCCAAGGCACATTATATGAACACTAGTAGGCGGTGATTAATAATCGTGTCGATTGTTACAACTTAGAAAGGGATAATTCGTCAACAATTCGGAAGTTCCAGCTCCATAGTAACCGCGAATTGACTCCCATTCACCGACTTTTACATACCCGTGTAGGGAGAATCTCCGAATTTTATATCACCCGACATGTTGATCGTGTATTGCTGGTATTGCAATCATGTAACGCGTCACTATGGTTTGATCAACTCTTGTCCAACTTTACTTGTCTGGTTAGCTGGCTGCCTAATAGGTTCGTTTGTCTAAAGGTAACGTCATAAACAATTGGACAATGGCGATTTATTGCCGTTTTAGAGAGAGAGAGAGACCTTAGGGGGGCACTGCGTCTAATTCCACATTTGAAATTTGTGTTGTTTTTAGGCCCTACCTTATCGCAGCAACGGGCGTAGACGAAATAAGGTACGGATCATAACGACTAATACACTCTCAATGTCTTTCCATGCTGTTGTTGAAGAGTTATGCACGCATGTGGTGTGTGAACCGACGGATGGCTGCGTTCGTTGCTCGCAACATATAATTTGAACATATAATTTTTATGCATTTATTTAGTTGCCTAGCAACAGTCCGACGTATCGTAGAATTATAATAAATACACAAGGGCGTATTTCGACGCGAGGGGCACAGGTTGTCTGGCCGGAGCTGCAATTATTAGAGTCTGCCGACTCTAAGAGACACTTTGACGAAACGGTGGGTTGGGTTGTATCCTTAGCACTGTAGGCATAACGTGGTCTCGAGTTCTGTGAAGGACTGGGCTGAGAGATTCTGCCCTTGCAGGAACAGGGGCTGAAGACAGTGGCTCAGGAGTATTCTACCCGTGGTAAAACAGTAAGCAAATTAAGATGAGACACTATGAAATACGATCACACACTAACGAAGCAAATTGAAAGGGTTCAGATAGTGAATCGGCACCCTCGCGACTAAATCTGTAAGAATGTTACCTGACAAATGAGACTGTACCCAAGCGACAAAATGTCTTTCCGATGTCCATTTAAAAACGAACACAATTTCTGATCAAGTAGCTCATCATTACCCACCCTCAATTACCTAGTCGATTACCTAGTTGATCAATATAGTCGATTACAATTGTGGGTGATTTCTAACACAGTATTTTCCAAATTCATCTCTTCTAGTATAACCTTCGGCACAACGCCAGACTCAAGTGACAGGTAAGAAACATCAGAAGAGTGTCTAAGATGACGTCGCATCTCTAACGTAAATCTCGTCTGATGAGTACCAATGCAGAAATTTGCTATTAAGCTTACAACGCGAGAATCGAAGGGCCTTGCAATGGCTGTCTCAGAGGTAGCCGCTTTTGCTTTCCGAGTATAGATATATAGACGTCAGCGGACCGAAGCCCCGTTCATGGGTTTTATCAACGGACAAACAGTTGTTCACTGCTGTTTATAGTCATTCCAATTGGTTTGAATGTATTGCGGATGGGTTTATGTCTAGAGAGGTTTGTTTTTGCTGTGCCTTGAGCGGCCCCTGCGGGAAGGTATACAGAGTTGCTGTCGTTGACCCAATATCAAATAATGTACATGTTAATTCAATATCGTGACCACCGATTGTGATGAATGCGAAAATGCCCGCAGAGCCGTGTCGTTGTATCGCATACGGAGCGATTTGTGGTCACTGATTTGCTTACGTAAGCTGCTTCAATACGGAATTTCCCAAGAGCAGTGGATCGGATTATCATGTTATGTTCATCCAGCCTTTCAGTTACACAGTGGCTATCGAGGCTTATGGTGGAACCTTAGCTGGGGATCAGTTATGAGAAAGAAAAGGCCCTCGAGGAGTCTTACAACCCATTTTAGACTCGAGCGACCTGACTATAGCGGCCGTATACTTATATAAACGTACAAGAAATAGCTACAAACACGTACACAATGCATAGTAGTCTTAACGTGGCATGGGTGATTAATCAACCTATCGTTGATTCTACAATGCTATTTTTTCAATTACCACTTTTCACCCGCCATTATCCACTAGGAAGGAGTAATAATAATTGTACGACTAGAATGACTATCAGTAGAATCAAGTGGTCATTGTCAGATCGCATTGTTCCTATACTTCATTAACAATTAACAATAGTTACATTTCACATATCGGTATACACGTAAACAGCTCTAACATTTCGACTTCGCCGCTGTGCGTTCTGTCTTGCAGATATTCCATGCCTACAGAACCATCTGCTGGGTCTTCCTCGACCTTTGTTTACTTTGCTTCGCCGGTTCAACAGTACTTCGTGAATCACGCCAACCCCGTGGTCACCTACCTTTGGAACACGTTATGATCATGGTGTGAGCTCATATCATCATCATCTCATATCATCTCATCGCCTTATTATGTGTGGCTTTCGCATGGTACGATGCGTCGAGGCAAAAATACAATCAATCATGCTCAGCCTTTACAGTGTGCGTGCTGCCGTGTTATTGTTGTTGTTGTTGTTGCTGTCTTGTTATGACAATTGTTATCATTGTTATTTTCCTATTAGCCAGAAAACGGGTGCAGTGTTCGCAGCTAATCTACTGGGGTGGATCCGGCCACTGTGGTTTCACGCTATCGAACGCAACCCGTAGTAGGGTACTTGTATTACAGCTCGGGGAGAGTAACGACGTACTGACCAGCTAACGAAGTGCGACACCAAACCTTGTTTCGTTGCATAAAGCACACATTGGGGTTTGTACAGCACTCTAGGCTGGCAAGCTGATGCTTGGAATAGCAGGGTGATTTCTAACATTACTAGCTATTAGCCTCGCCTCCTTTATTTTCATTCGCTAGATCACAATCGTATTCCATTTTTCCCACCATGTTCGCGCGAACTTCTGTGGAAGTTCAGCCTCGATCGCTGTGTGACAACGGTGCCAGCTACAGCCTAGAGCGTTGATGGGTCGAAATGCACTCTCGGAAATCGAGGAGCGCGAAATCCTGCCAGATAGTACTGTGTGTATTCATATTCTAATGTATTTGCTCGCAAAACATCATTTTTTGAGTACTTCATTATCAATAAAGTTTATTTCCTATAGTTTTTGCCCTCCCTTTCCCTCTTATCTCTTTATTACCGTAGCTCGGTAGTGCGAAGTCTGCTCGCCGGGTGACAACAATGGGCTTTCAATGAATATTATTAATCCCTTTTCGAGTTCGACGCTTCGATGCGTTGCTTTACTTTTGTTCAGGTTGTCAGTTGGAGAATTGGCATCAAGGTGGCTTAGTGGCTTGCCAGGTCTACTTAAGCGGAATGTAAATCGGAATCGGAATCTTCTTGTAATGTAGTCGGAATGTAAATCGATATATATACAGTGGTGTGCGTAAACTTAACGCACCCCTATATTTCAACAAATCGTTACAAAGAATACACATTTGAGGCATTTATCCTTTATCGGATTAATGTACGTGTCAAATAACATACACAGCGCATATGACGTCGCATACAGCCTGCTACAATAAAATGTCATATTTCGGTTGTGCAAAATGATAACGCGCCCTCAGTTATCGAGTGCTCTCGCTGAATTAATTATTTTCCTTTTTTTCTTGTGCTAATCAATACTGTGTGGCCCCGCCTTTACTAACGTCAAAGACTGGGTTTCGCATACTATCAACGAGATCTAGCAGGATCTGGTCGCTGACACCTCCCCAGGTCTCCAACAAAGCCTCTTTTAGTGCTTCCACGGATCTATACTGTCGATTCGACGCACATACTCTTGACAAGAATGCTCCAGAGGTTGAGATCAGGAGAACATGCTGGACACTCTTGGGTTTCAATGGCATGCCGTCCTAACCACGCACGTGTACTAGCTCTCACGTGAATTGAAGCGTTATCTTGTTGGAAAACCATTGGCAGCCGATGAAATCTGCTCCTAAACGGTAGTAGGTAGTTGATCAACATCTGCTGATTGTCCTCGCTATCCATTTGAGATAAGATAACAGTGAGTGGTAGTCTGCCAAGAGAGGTTGGGAAAAAAAAAAAAAAAAAAACGTTGCCCCAATACTCAACAATTGGGGCAACGTTTTTAATGAGTATCTTGTGAGTGCACATCGTTATCATTTTGCACAACCGAAATATGACACAGTTTAGTTTTAACTCGCAGGCTGCATACGATGTCATATGCTCTGTTCTTTGTGGTGTGTATATTATTTGACACGTACATTAATCTGATCAAGAATAAATGCCTGAAATGTATTCTTTGTAACGATTTGTTGAAATTTAAAGGTGCGTTAAGTTTATGCACACCACTGTATATATTATACTCCACATTGGTAATTGATAAGGAGGCGACGGGAATTCGGCGAACCGAGCCATACCACAGGGTACCATTGGGTCCGCTGGAAGTACTAGTTAATCTAGCCGTATACAAAATACGTAGCTTCATTATATATATATATATATATATAATGGAGCTTCATATTTCGGCAGAGGAGAGGAAGGCTAGTTAGTTCATCAACAGTGCAATTGAAATCGTTGCTTTCGTTTTCGTTCTGTCCACCTATCGAGTGAAAAAAGGCCTGATGTGCTGAGATCAGCACCGGGCAAGTCTCCGCTCGTCGAGCAAAATTAGCTAAGCTATGCATAAGGAAGGCTTCCATGGATGTGGTTCCCTCTGGGGCTGTTCCGTTCGTTTGGTCAACACCGAAGCTTGTCTGAATAAATTCAAGGAAGGCGACGCCCACCGTAATGTTTTTACAGCGTTTAACAGTTGTTGGCGTTGGTTGTGTCCTTCTGACGTCAGCGTTTTTAGGATATAATGTGTCCACAGCGAAACGGCCACCGCAAACCGGTTAGAATGAATCGACATTCTATTAACAATCAGAATTTGCTTGACTTGTAGCTCGAATATTAGAAATGTATACTACGTCGATCGAATTATCATTCACTGTAGGCCACACTTGCAGCTGAGTAGCGTGCGCGCGTGGTTTCGCATGACCGAAACAACAGACCCAGGTAGCAGAAACAGCTTAAGCAGGTTAATGTTATCATGAATCATCTTCTGCATCCAGTAGACCTACTCTGCTGTGTGCGCACTGTGCCGCAATTATTTATCATCGCGGAAGAGATGGAAACGGCAGCTTTGGACAATTGGCCCATTTATTCATCGAATAACGGTCCATAGAGTTTCCATCTTCAATTCTACTACGATTATTATGATGCTAATTCTTTTTATAGGGCTTTATCCTTTTATCCCTTCTTTGACGTCAACTTGCGTCCATGTGCGGGCGAGAACAGTAATCGTCAACGGTTTTAGCTGTAGTGTGCCAGATTCGAGCTTTCCAGTAGCAGAAGCCTGTCAACAAGTTCTACTGTTATATTATCGCGGTTGCTCGTTATTACAGCACAGCCATAGCGTCTGATGATGGGCAGTCATCGAGTCGGCGACAATACGAAGCAGGATAAAGGGTTACATCTCTTCTTCTGCATCAAGCTAAATGATACTTCCAGGTCGTGCGGCAGCGGACTGACGACAGACAATTCCTTCCTGGACACAGAAGAGCTACTCCGACTTCCGAGGGGTTTCTACCGTGACCGTGCTTCATAGCACGGTGTTATACAAATATATGCTTCATCTATAGATGTAAATTGAAGTGCACATAAATTTGACAAAGTTCACAGCGTATAATGGTCCGCAGAAGTTGAACAGTCGAACTGTTATTTTTCGAGTCCATCAAGTCTGCTTTCACAAAAGGCCTGCTAATTCATTTCAGTAATCTGGTCAGCCATCAGGCTGCTAGATGACTCAGGCCAATGGCCTCATTAGTGCGTTTCGAGGGAGACAAATAAAGCAACACAACACCACTAATACCAATATTTTTATTGGCTTTCACAACGAGCCATCATATATAACAGTTCGGTTTGTTTCGAACTCATCATTTGAGCACTTCTCATCGTACCGTTACAGATACTGTGTACGGTACGATCCAGTGGTATATTCAGCATTCTAAAAACCCTATTGCGTCTTTCACGTGTCGCACGCCGTTAGCCTCAAAACGGACGATCCTCACGGGGAGCGGAAGGCCGGCGAACCCCTCTCCCGTTTCGCCTGCTTTATTCGCAGCTCCTGTGCGGCCATTTTCCCTCTCATGGACCGAATATGAGAGGATGTATTCAACAATGCTCCCACCAGACTGACTGACTGAGTGAGTGACAGCATGGGAGCTGATACGGGGAAGAGGCTTGCCCCGACCTATTATATCCACATCCTTCGATCTCCAAGGGCGGAGCTAATATCGTCTGTTGATCTTGCCTTGCATGAATTTGTCGGGCGAAGAGGCATAACTAGCCTCTACACCTCCGCACACCCAGCTCGCGTTACGTTGTTATATAATAGCCTTGATTAGCAGCAGCGGTAATAGCCATTATAAATGAATAGAGCAGCCTTACGGTTCCTCGTCGGCAAAGGTTCCGCAATGACGTGTATACATCTAATTCCTGCTGAAACGTTTATCATCAGACATGCTAGACTCGATGCAAAGGATAAGGACTTAGTGCAAAATCACCAACAAGTCAACTATCCATATGCGAGGAGAACGTAGGCAGTCTGCCAACATAAGCTGAAGTTGGGTAGTAACAGGGCTAATATTATCGATACCATCATCTTTCTTCATCTGAAGTTTCTTGCCAGATACGAGTAAGGTAGAGAAAAATAAGCAAAGGTGGCCCCGACAGGTTCTCCTAGTAATAGCTAAAGTTAACGAGCTGTGCTGCCTGCCAGATAGGGGAACAGCGGGGGGTCAGCTCGAAAATAGGTATTATTAATATTATCGATACAATAAACTACGGGTTACAGTCGCACGAAAATAACAAGCTCAAAGTGTCTGCCCTCTCACTTTATTATAGCTATAGATCATTTTAAGTTCATTTTTATATCAAACTGTATAATTAGTTTTCCCCGCGATCAACAATTGTGCATATATTCTATTATACCAGCTATCTCAAATTTTATTAATTTACATTGAATCATTTCTATACAAGTGTTCTCATTTACACTTTATTATTTCATCTCAATATGTTTTACCTTCTTGATCATTCAATATATACCTATCTCTGCACAGGTGCATTTTATAATATGAACTTCACCAACTATATAAGACTAACTCTAAATCCATAGGCTTGTATATTATTACTCTGTCGCCCTATCTCTCATATATAATGCGTAGGATGCTACTCCTTTTTGAGGGCTGCCTAGTTGTTTTTGCTCTTCAAAATATAAAGCTTTTATTCCAACAAACGGAGAGCTATGCGCGGCTCCCCGACACCCCGCTATGTGTTGTACAGTGTTCACGAAAGCGGTCAAGTCCGTCCTCAGCCCGTGTGTGAACCACACTTTGTACTACGTCGTTTTGCGTCGCCGCACTGTCCACAAACACCTCTACGCCTGGCCGCACGAGTGGCTTCTTTTACTCTGGTGTTCTCTATCTTTCACAGGCGTTGTATATCTATCTCACTCTCCCTATCTCTCTCTCTCCCTCCAACTCCTCTCCAGGTCCTTGAACATGCCTAGTCTACTGCCGTCGTATCAGCTTGCCCAGCGTCCAGCCGAGTTGACCACTCGCCGGACAAAACACTTGTGCGCATCAGCGACAGGGCTGGAGAAACAGAGCCAAAACGTGACTAGCGTTCACTACAGCGAATTAGTCCTGCGGCGAAGTCGGCGTGTTTAAGGTCCTCATCCTTGAAGCGCGAGTCGGCGCTGGCCCTCGACGAAGTCGAGCTGCATCTTCCACCGTCGGCTGATGGCTCTGCGGCTGGCTGCGTTGGTGATGGCATATACGAGGCTGAGCGAATATTTTTGCCCGACCGATACGTAACCTGAACCGCTTGAAAAGATTCGCCCGAATTTCAGCGAGCGGCGTGATCAAGTGGTGTCTCACTGTTTTTTTTTTCGTTGACACGGAAAATAATTCATTGCTTTCTTCTTTTGGAGAGTAAATACTGTAACAGAGCAGCGCGCTCTGGCTAAATAGAGGACACGCTTTGTCCCTCTGGTGGTCAGTCATATATTGCGTCACCGACAATGTCACTTAATGCAGCCACACAACCCTCGCTGCGGTACTCCCCTTCCATGTTATTAAGGGTGCTCAATTTCTGACACGCTATCATTAGAACAGACTGGTATCAGCTAAGCAAAATACGAAACCAGCATGATTGCCAGCAACAGTAACTCAACGAGCTGTGTACGTTGGAATGAACACTCTCGAGAAGTGTGAGGTGAATCAACGGTCGATGATATGGTTAATGTGTTATAGGTGCACGTGCCAGGGTAAATACGCGGTAGCTAGAAGTACAGAATTATGTAAATACTAAAGAAAATAATCGGCGACTCCTATCACTACGTATTTGGCTGGGAACCAAATATGGGACCAGCTAACGCTGTTATGCGTTGAAATGTTTGTTAATCAACGCATTGAAACTCTAGAGGGAGAGACCTAGATCACGCACAATTAAGCACACATATTTCGTCCAGATCACACTCGTACGATCATAATGCTCATTGATTACCGTTTCTTCGTCCCCTTCCATTAAATCTGCGACCGCTCGTCGTCGACGAAATGGCGCTGTAAGCCACATTATGCCGATGATTGCGCTACTGTTCAATCCGACGCCGAACCCTGAAGCTGGCTTCAGTCCGATACAGCGTCGTCTAACGCTAACGAGAACCTAACGACGAATTGAGTCGCTCCAGAATAGCTGAGATTTCCTTCCCGCACGTGATTGGGTCTCAGCATGGTAAACACTTAGAAAACGCATATATATATATATATATATATATATATATATAGCAATGCTGCGATAATAATAGAAATCTGTGGGTGCTTATTTGCACGCATTTTAGGCCAATTTTTGTTTTCAATCGATTTCTCATTAGGTGCACTTTGAGAAAGTCGAACACTCGCAAAGCTCTCTAACTCGTTTCAATATTAGATTTCGAGTCGCAATGCATTTCTGCCACGGACAGTTTTAGTAAAGATTCGTCACCTTCCGAGTACATACCCTACGGAGGGATTTGCATTAGGCGCATTTTTACGTAGACGTAGTGGTCCGTTCGGTGAGCTAAACATTATTGTCACACATGTGTTATAGTGATGCATAATGATATATTTAAATCTGCCCCTGGCCAGCTGAATCAAATCGCCTCTTGTCCGCCGAATACAGAGCATGTATGCAATGGTGAACAGTAAAAACTTCGGAAGTGATACTTCGTAATTATAACTACTTACGGAAGCGCGTACGACAAGATACGTACTAATGACAGATTTACAAAGAGGAATTCTCCGGCCCCAGTCAGGGTGAATGTCGCATTTTTCTACTAAAGGGCATGTATGGTGTCTATAGAATCAATACGGAGTGCTCGAGTTAGTGCGTAAATGCATCTTCTTGCTATACAAAGTTGCAAGGACGTACAATCGTAACCCCGGCCCAACCAAACCTTCAAGCCGTTCGGGATTAGCATGTGCCGACTTCCTGGTGAATTCGTGAAACTAAAAGCCCCCTAGTGCTTGTCAGCCCTGATGAGCGCACCACTTACTTCGGTGCATTAAATTCTTCATGTGTATGCTAGTGCAAGAAACTTTCAAGTAGGCATACACGGATATATATAATCACATGCATGTCAAATAAGATATTGATAAACGAGTTGTCCTGACGGTGCGAGTGCATGGGACGTCTAGCATATGTCTTATCGAACACCGATAAAATCGAGACATCCACATTCAAAAAGAAAAACTTCTAATACCAGCGGGCTTTAATGTCGGGCTCTTTCGGCAACAAATTCACGCGAGTATAGAACAAATATTATAGACAAAATATAAATATGTTGATTGCCGCTGCCTGTAAATCATCACGGGTTTACGGGAGCCCATTACAGGCAAAATATCGAAATTACATTTGCTGTTGGATCAAGTTGCCAGTCCATTTGAGAAGGATAGTGGGCGTATTTTCCTTCTCGAAAACATATTCCCAGCGGACTCTCTCTCTCTCTCTCAGTTGACTGGTGCCTATGTGACAGGTCTCGGACCTAAACTTTTAGGCATTAGGTTACTACGAGGGCATATCAGAGCCACCTTTGCTTTATTTTTTACATTTTCACTCCTACGCGAAATGGCGATGTCGTCGCCATATTCGCTAGTTTTATGGTTAGCGTCGATGCGAGACGATGAGGCTCGACATGACCTGTTCGGTCCTTGCGTCTCTGGGTCCTGTCCACTGGCACAGCCTGGCGTGTAGGTACGCACTCACCCGTTATATCCAGCGCTGCCCGCATTAAATTATTTGTTTAGCTCGGCAGCAGCGTTGTTGCCCCCATCGCCGGCAGGCCGACAGGCCCATGTGCCTCGGCCATACTGCAATATGATGACAGGAAGAAGCTGTATTTCCGGGGATAAAAACGTCCTTTTTGCTTTCCAGCGAGTTTGGCGAGTCATGCTAGCCACGAAAGACCCCACACCATACGCTGCTTTGGACACGCCATACAACGGACGAGTTTACACACCCGTACGCATAATGGAGAGGTGTATATTATAGCATGATCTCGTATAACCAGCCAGATCCCTTGCAACGACCTGCGCTCTTTACCAATAGGGGTACGCCTCGCGCGACTGCCTCATGGTGAAAAGCGCCGTCGGACCGCGCGAGCACTGTGCTGATAGAGCGGACATGTGTACGGGAAGAGAAAGTTCGATCGGGGAAGAGGGGCGTGATCGGTAGCAGAACCGAGAGATTTACAAAGTTTACTTTGTACTATACCAACGGACACCCCACACAAGTACACACAGACGCAAATGCATTGATGGGCATTGGTGGAACGTGTGAGAGGGGTCGGAGACATCGGTAGGCCCGCTGGCATTTGTCGAAGGAATATCAGCAATAATGCACACCATTGTCGAACACACAGTCACACCCGTCAAGACAGAAACAGCATGAGCGAGAAATCGAATCGCAGCGAATTTGATGAGTTTCGAACACAACTACACCCTGGGACGGTATCACCGGTCGTGCTAGATTCTCCCAGGCGTATCGATGGAATTAATGCTTCTTTGTCACTTTGCTCGCAAAGGCGTGCGATGCCGCTTAATATACTACTACTACAACTACTGCTATTACGTCGAACAGGGGCTTGGTAACTTTCCTAATGGTTGCTGAGTGTTTGTGTTTTCTCGGAGTGGCTAGCTATCTAAACACTGACCGCGCAATAGCATGGTCATCTCATCAACCCAATGGTATACTCAGCTCGGTGATATGCAGTAGTCTCACTGCATGGCCGATGCTTGCTCATCTGCATAGTTCGACATGCAGTCTGCATATTGTATATTGAAAGTGACATACAGTGGATCAATGCGTGCCCCAGCCAAACCTGAATAAACACCACTGCATCACAGGTGTTTGTCCTATGTCCCTTCACTGTGGCTGTGCATATGTGTGCTCAAATTTGCCGTAGGCTAACAATTTATCGGCGTTTGCTGTGCGCAGCGCCGGCATCGGTAAACATTGCGGTTACATAGTTACACAGCACGTAACTCGCGGCCACTCCTTTATATTATCATATTTTCCGACGTATCTGTTTTGTATCTATTGCTCTCTCCTATACTAGAATTGATTCCATGCCGAGATTCCACGAGGAACTTTGGCCAGTCCGGGAGAGAGAATTGCATTTGATGAACGTCTCATAAGCGGTCCTTGCAGAAATTGCTCGAAATTTGCTTGTAGTTACCGGTGATCGATTTAGCTAGCACATTTTGTTCGTTTTGTAATGAAAAGAATATATAATATACATATATATAAATATATATATATATATATATGTGTGTGTGTGTGTGCGTGGCCCTTTCAAGTTTGATTTGCTTAAGTGAAGCAAGTGCCTATATTGCGTAGCTGGGCATTATCTTCAAAGTGAGTATGGCGAGAACTTCGTCAACGTCAACACGCCAACGGGGGAGAGGAATAAAGGGAAAAAAGGAAGACGCAATGCTAATCAAGTCGATACCGCTCACGCCCCAGATCCTGCCAACCCATGCTCGGGTCCGCTATCACATCCTCCTCACGACCCCTGCAGGGAGTCTGCCGCTAAGATGGTAGTGGCATACCACTCCATCTTGAAGATCGACCACAAACCGACTTCGCCGTCGAGCGACCACCCTTTCCAGCCACGCTGGTGTTTCCCTGCGACGGGTTCGCGCTAGAGGTGGGTAGATGTGCCCGCCTATGCCCCTCAAATCCGTGCCTCTCACTGGCTGTGGTTTATACAGTGGCGGCAGCCAAACTCTGGCTATCTACATCTGCTGCCAAATTCGAGTGCGTTCGCCGTCGACATCCAGGACTGCATAGGGCATCCTTGCGGGCGCAAAAAAGTATAAACTCATAGCGGTAGCTTTGCAGTGCGCACTCGTGCGCAAATCACTTAACGCTGGCTGCTGCCAAAGATGCTAAACAGCTGCTCTGGACGGTAGTTGTGAAGCGAAAGTTGATCTGAGAGTTGATCCTCGAAACTTTTCGTTTTACCGAGAATGACGTCCAGTCGGTAATGGTGTTTATTTACATGTAATTACACCCCGATATTTGTATATACAATATTGTATATATATACATATATATATATATACGTAATATAGTATATGCCATAATATATGGTTCCATATATATACAATATATATATGTTGAAAAAATACATACGTCAAAATTTGCAACTCAAATTCCGTGGAGCATGTTGGAAATGAAGGCCAGTTATTCCTTGGGTTTACGGAATAGCTGGCATGGACTAATGGGGACACTTCGATAAGGCAGTCTGTTCATTGCAATGCGAGCGCGCAGTAACAAATATTCGTGAATACTCAGCTTATTTATACTGAGTGAACTCGCTTACGCTATCACCACGTGAACAAGAAATTGACATAATTTGAATCTCCATCTTAACCTGCCAATCGCTAAGGTATTCTCTACCCGCTCCCTCACATCGCCTTTATAAATTTCTTAGCCATCTCTTTTCAGAATACCTTGACTCGAAGCATAGAAGACGAACTATTATACTCTCTCTCTCCGAATGATTTATTTACAAAATATATAAAATACATACCTACATCTTTAAATAATAATTTAGCTACTGCCTCTGGTGGCGTTTATACGACTTTCATATTAGCTAGATGTGGCTCACGTGAAGGCCTTGAGGTAGTCACTTACCCTGCCAATACCTTGTTGTCTATGCGCCCTTTATATCGCGCCGTTACCTGCGCCGTACATTAGGCATATTACGATCGATCGATATAATCTATCGATCGTAATATGCCCAATGTATTTTATTCTTATATTTAATCTTAATTAGAGTAGATTCGGTAGGATCTGTGCTAGTTTGTAGGATGTTCAGGGCGTATCGGTCTGGACGGTGCTCTTAGGAGTACGATGATGTTTCTGCCAACAACTTGGTGGATGGCAAGGATAGTTGACAAACGGGAGATTATCCATTCAGTATGCCAGTGGGTACAATGGCTATGTTGCTGGTTTTATAAGTGAGCAAATTAACTCGATAATTACTAATTATTCGATTGTTTCTCGGTACCACCTCGATCTAACCACCTGATGGGACAAGTGCAACCTCATTACGAGAACGTATACATGTAATGCTGCATGCGTCAGCACATGCGTGCGTCCGAAATGTCGAGATGTCCTCGGTGTTAATTACGTGCGTATTCATTGAATCATTATGCATATCAGCTAATAGAACCGTTAGCATATATCTCATTAAGCCTGGTAAGGCTGGCGTAGCCATCTGCAATAATCGTATCATGTTTCATGTCAACATAACAACATATAGGTGGACGGCGTTGCCTTGTAATCTAATTGGCAAATGGCGGCCTTTGGCCTAATTGTGGTACACTCTTACGAACACGCCTACTCATAGCTGTAGTAGCAAAAGCCGGGGTCACGGTCAAAACACAATTGTACGAGATTCAGCAAACGACAACTAGATTATTGGGCTCAACACGGCAGTGTTGTGAATGGGTACTTGTTACGGTCTTTCGAAAACAGAGCATACCTAATTACGAATTTGTTTACCCATTTATGTGCCAGGCATGCAGGCTTCATTTATGTAACGTGTAGCTCGCTCTGCTTAACGCACAAGTTCGAGCCAGAACCCGTACGATACTAAAGGATTGAGAACATGCCCTGGAGCTCGGCTGGGCAAATATGAACCCGTCGAGCATCATCGTTTAATGTGTCTACGACGAATTAGCCTGACTAATCTCACTGAACGAGTATCTAATGCAAAGTTATGAAGGTTTCAGCGAAGCCTATTACTTAGTGGAACGTCAGATAGTGCGTGCATCAAAATTGTTATGATTCGGCATAGGAGGGCAACTGTACGTTGTCGTCAATAGTTTATTTATATAACTTGTATTTCGTCTATTAAGTGTAAATCAATGTAAGATAATCATTAGTAACGCTTCCAAAATCCTTTAACACGCATAAAGGCATTTATGTATTGTACATAAATGCAAGAGTCAACAACGTTTATAATACTTGAGAAGATCAAGATTGTACATAAGCTTACTCACAAAAGGTGCTAACCAGCACGGCTTCACAAAGGACAAAATACATATATACATATATATATATATATATAATTATTCTACTTCACGGGGCTAGTAGGTATGACGCATGGGCGCTGTATTAATCTGACGATTTCTGCAGTACGTCACCTTCGGATAGCTCTAGCTTTCATTCACGTCAATGTTAATAGCGACTTGAGTAATGACAATACACAGTGGTGACTCGTGTGTAGGTGTAGTTGTTGTAACTGTGCTGGTAAATGTGTGTGTGTGTGTGTATAGAACGAACGTGACGCCTGGGGCAGTGCCGGGGACGTCAACTCGAAAAGTGTTGAGTGCGACGAGTTTGTTTTCGTTGACATCTGAAGAGACCGAGTGGGGAACGAGAGAGAGAGAGATGGAAGCGTCGTTGGCAGAGTCAAAAGTTGACGTCAAATTGGTACGTTGTTGCCCGCGGCTCCTTGACAACGAACGTTGCGGATGCGAGTACAGGTACCATCGCTGAGTGGTAAAATAGAACTGGTACAAAGGCAACAGGGGCTCGAAGTCCACTAATGATGCTGAGGAAAATTAAGAACAAGAACACAATGGACACACATGCCCACGTGTGATGCCTTTACATTACTGGACGTGAGGTAATTGGGTCGTTCTAGAATAATCGTATGGGAGCAGTTATGGCAGATGTTGACTTTCATGGCACACCAATAACGCTCGAGGGAACAAATCGTTTTGTGCATTAATAATCAAATGCTCCCAATTTGAGTGTAGGAGGGACAGCTCTTCCACCTAATGCGAATTTAAATATTCGGCGGAAATCACTGGCAGGAACATTCGAGTTAGCTTGAGCTTGTTGGTGTCTCCAGATACAGGCTCGCATGAGGTGCGACGGTGGCACCTTCGACAGTATGAAAATTGTCGATCGTCAAAATAATGACTAGAGTTACGAATTAGGGCACTTCCCCCATAGCTTGCATGCGTTTCTGACCTGAAGCACCTCTTGCTGCGAATCTGAGCCACATTGTTCGATTGTTAGCAATCACTTAAGGGTCCTAACCTAGCCTGATGCATTAGATGTGAGTCAGAGCTCATCAATAGTAATCCTTAAGCAGTGCCATGTCTCACTCAACGTTGATACGATAGGACAAAAACGGCGGCGGCACCTCATCGCCGTAGGCCACTGGCAACTGAACGGGAGGTATTCTCCTGCTAGAGAGGCGTATCTGTCCTGTAGAACAGGATTTTGCGCATAGGATCTAGTTAGGATTCGATTCAATTAATGTTAATTACTCAACTAGTTATTCTGACGAACGTCGTTGTGTACATTCTTGCCTACAGCCTAAATTGAACAACACGCCTACATTTTTACAGCGACATACGGGATGCCTGCACCATGATCTATATAAAATTTAGAGTGAACGGGATGGCCGCTATTGGAGCATAATTTTTTGTGGAACAACGGATGAGCTCGGAAAACGAATTTCTAATTAAGTGACTTTTTCTATGCGATATAGCAAATAACCACTCAGCTCGCTGGCGTATCAAGTCTTCCATCAGACGATCAATCTCGTCAGAAATATCTATCAGAAAGTCGTTAGTGTATCTTCGATAATCGTGCGAATGCTCTGATCTCTCGGAATCTATCTTAGGTTTCTTTTGGAGTAAGTTTGGTTATATGTGGATGGGTTGAGCGTCTTGGCAACGCATCGCTGGAATCGATTACGCCAGTGAGTGGATTCTTCCGCAACTATGGAGGAATTGCCGTTTCCTTGATGGAGTCGTGCTAACCGAAAGAGCCATTACGAGGACATTAATGCTGAACAAACCGGAATCGAGACCGCAAAGATAATCACGGCATGCGATTTCTAGTCCGCGTTCTCCTATCGACAGTAGAAGTAATAAATTGAAACATCGATGTGATCATCCTCATGTCTTTACTCTATTCCTTCTTTGAATACAAACTATATATCATGGATCACCCTATTTTTGGTCGACCAGCTGTAAAAATTGTTCGACTCCTTGAAATTCGACCGAACGAGGAAATTGTGGTCGAGATCAACAGAAGTGGTCACAAAAGCAGCGTTTTCGTACAAGCCGGGGGTTAATTACATTGCATCGTAAAATTAGGTTAGCTTTCGAGCATTGGGAGTTCTACACACCCATGTTTCAAGCGTTGGCTTGGATTCGCATTTGACGATGTTTGTTAGAATGATTATAATATAACAAGCTATAAGTGGATGGTCAATTATATCCATTATTACTTAACCGAAAATGGATTAGCTTAAAACGCGCGCAATGACATTTTTGCGGCCAGTTGGTCATTATTTTAGTTAAACTTGAGATCAAGTAAAATGCCTTTGGAGTCCTAACGCAGAGGTGAGCACCCTTACACATTATTTATCGTGCTGCAATTTCGAAATGGCTTTGATTCGCATGTGGCTGTTCTATGCGGCTTTCTCTACATTTGCGCACCTCGAAAGTTGTCTCAAATCTCAATTGCAGTTATTTTCAACTCGAATACAATAAAGCTGTCGACGTTTATGAAAGATCAAGTTATACGTTCTGTGGATCCACCATCCGCCCGTTGGTCCAGATTGACTGTTTTACAGTTCCATACATATATATATATATATATATAGCAGCATTTTCTAGTGACGTTACCTGTATCACCCGTCTCCTACGATGCTAGTCCCAAACTCCAACGGACATAACGCCAACGCGACGTCACTCAGAATTGTCGTAAATACGGGGTGTAACTCTCTGATACGGGGGTTCTCTCTAATATCGGCGTTCATATCAAGCAAGACCCAGGGTCCTTGAGAAAATGGAACGCTGTATTCGCTCACGCACAATGTCCACATTGCGCTAAAGTAGAGTTTCATGGACAAACAACGAATCGGAGAAGGTCAATGTTCTAAAGAAGGTATTACACATCAAAGTTTTATACGCATGCGTATAAGTCCTGTTCTGACGAAATCATATTGGAGACATTCCCGGGGAAAGTAATAACGCTTCTATAGTATACTATATATAATAAAAGAGCCCGAAGGCACGTAGCCACGTATCGTTGGTCCCCGAAAGCGACACGTAACTGCAACGCTCGTCTAATCATTATCGTTATTTCCATTGGATAATGTTAAACATAAAGTTTCTTGCGCTGCTACTGCTGTTGTTGCTATCACGGTAGACTTTAGTTGTCCTTCGTAATTGTCCTTCCTAATACTAATTAACTTCTTTCTCCTTAATATCTCAGCCGCTAATCGTTGTAAGACTATTGCGTACACTGATGACACTCCTCGCTGTTCCGCATTTGTCCATCCACCTTCGAATCTGATATCCAAGGTGCGCTTACTTAGGTGGAATGGGCGATCAGAATCTTCAACAAGCTTGGTCTTGTTGTCAACGAAAGAAAGACTATCCTCACATTAGTCTGATCCTCGGATAGGGCAACATTGGCTCACCAGCTGCAGCTCGGTGGAAGCGTGATTTCTATGTCCCTTTCCATCAAATGTTTAGGTTTGATAATCGATGTGATCGTGAAAATATAATAGCACACACACCTCGGGATCCTTGCGCCCATATGTTACGCATTAGTCGCATCTATAAGGCGACTTCGGGAACTTGGATTCCTGCTGCGGGGTTTGTCTTCACTTAGAAGATGCTAGTGTTGCCCCTCCTATGCTATGCGATTTGGGGCGGTGGCTATAAAGAAACAATTAGGCGCGCCGAGTTCATTAATAATGATCCGCTCAGGGCAATATTTGGCAGACGTCGTAAAGACTCGATAACAGATTGATTGACACCAGCTTCTTTTTTGTCAGCAAGTCTTACTCAATTTATTATATATCGCTCTTCTCGCCTTTAAAATGTTGAGAGTGATGATTCCGGCGGACATATCGTTGCCGATTATCGCTGTCGGGAAGAGAACAACCCAACCTGCAACTATCTTTGAGATGTCATTTGTAACTAAGGAATCTAGTTGCCACGCACTTTCCTTTTTGAGAGGAGGAAATTGAAGTTGACGTCGATGACAAAACGCCTCTGCCTGCTAAAATCTGCTGAGAGTGTATCTCTTCCCCAGAGTCGGCACGCTTGGCATTACTTCGATCGCACTTGCCTATCGTCTACCATTTTACCTCAACCAAGGCGTTTCGGCGCGCAGTGAACAAAGCCATTAATAACTGATAATAAGAGAAATGTAGTTAAATCAAAATTGCGTGTGATTATGTTAGACATACTCCATGTAATGATAGTGTCATTATGAATAGCTTGGCAGACGTAGTTGTGGCATACAACTATTAGGCTCATCAAATGTACTGGCGAAGAATGTGTCCCTTACCCCTCCTCTTCGGCGATGAACCTTACCTAAATATTATTCCTTACAACTCAATATTTCTTTATCTGAGAACTTAAGTAGTGTATAAAGCGCAGTTCCATGAACTCAAACCTCAATTTGAGTGAACGAGTGAATTGTCGTTGTGAAACACTAGACTCTTCAGATTCGTTTCATAGACTACGGCGGGAACTACTTGCACTTCAGTTCTACTTCGTTCTATCGGCGCACTTTCTAGAATTCTAATGTGGCCATTTTGTCAGGCGGAGCCAATCAGGTGTTCGTTTCCAGCAACACTTAAGATGTTACATCGTCATGCGTATATATGGCTTGTTCTACCTTCAAGTGGCGTATTGGCGGTGTACATATTTCCAAATAGCTGCCAGGCCTCTTCAATAGCTGAGTCCTTTAGCTGTGTTCCTTCGTTCTGTGGCAAATCTCGGTACCGCTTTGTAGCATTACTTTAAGGATCAGTCAGATGAGGGGCTCATGCGAGAGCAATTGTAATTGTGAAGACGAGGCGTAAGGAATATTCATCGCCTTTTGCTGCAAGACTAGTTGCATGCTCCAACCGGTCCTCGGAGCCGCTCACGTAGCAATTTCTTTTTGTGTTTCCGAAGCAACTTACCTACGTAACCCAAACGGTAAAAAGCACAAAAAAAGTTGAATCGCGAGATTGTTCTTTACTGCTTATTGTTATTTTGCATCGTTTCCTTTCCCCTCAATCGAAAGCGCCGAGTGGCCAGCCTTTCCTTCCGTGGATGTGACGCTCCGAATGCTCCGTAGTAGCGGAGTCCATCGTAGCACAGTAAGTCAGCCGGGGACTTCTGCAAGCTACGGTCCACTCCCACCAAGCTATCCAGACCCGACTCCCCCCCTCCCGGCGAAGATTTATACCGGAAGGAGGAGAACGATAGGCTAGGACCGGCAACGGCCGTTGAACGGTCAGGCCAGGCCAAGTCGAATCGAGCAAATCTCGTCGTCCCTGCTTCCCAGGTTGCCTCGGCTAAAACCTCTGTAGCAGTACCATACTAGCAGCAGTAGTCGTAGGAATGGTGGTAGTCCTCATCGTTGTGCTTCCGCAGTAGATGAAGAAGTCGACAGGCAAAAAGCGAAGAGTCTAGGCAAGGGGAGTCGAAGGGGTCTCTCCCCTCATTTCGTCCGTTCCTTCCTCGTCGTCGGACGGGGTCCGGCCAATCTCGGACCTCGCCGTTTTGGCCTTCTCTTGCTGGCCACCGCCTCTGCGCAACTGCCTCTCTCTCTAGCCTCCGAGCAGTATAAAGTTCTGATCGATTTTATGGCGCTTTTATACGGGAGCTAGGACGAATGCGAGAGACACACGCAGATAGAGAGGGGAAGGGCGATCGGTGTCGAGAAAAGCGCGTCGCGTAGCAGTCGGAGGTCGTGCCGTTTGAGACAGCCGGGAGGCCACCGGAGGGAGGACTTGATCTGTTCAGCTAACGCAGCTGTAAAGGCCGTAAGAAAGAAAGACGCCGAGTATTATTCTGTTATTGAAAGGGCGCGCAGGGGCACAAAAGACACGACCAAGGGAGAAAATGGTGGAAAAACCAGCATGTCAAGGGGTTTTGGCAGAGCGACTTCGATGTGACCGTTCTCCCTCTACCCCGTACATCGAAGAGAGACATAGAGGGGCGCCATCGGGGAAGTGGCCACCAAGATCCAGCGGCGCGTCGAGTCCCCTCCAGAATGACATAAAATGAGTTTAACTACTTCACTGAAAGTTAACGAAGTTAGTCCTGCTAGTGGAGTTATTGTTTTTGGCTGACGTGGATGAGTGAACCAAACTCGCGTTATTATTGAGCTGGACACCGTTGTAAAATTGACATGGACTGCGGTGCCGACGATGACAGACAGAGAGACAGACGACCCCACATCATTCGTATTCAAGTTCGAAATCAGTGTAGGAAATGTGTTAAATTCCAATTGTAATATCATTAAATCTCGATTTAATTGAGTAGAACCAAATATCCTTAAAAAATTCGAATTTTTTCCTAGCTTTGTTTGCAAAGATATTTTTTCGAAAGCTGCTGGTTAGAGCTTTGCTTGCTCGGAGATACGCCGAGTGTGAAATAAAGGAGTGTGAATAATAAGAAGCTACAAGTAAAATATTTATCGCTATATTATTTGAAGGCTATGTCAGACTAGAAGGCTATGTCCTATGTCATGGGCGGCAATTTATACCCCAAAGCAAATGCTAAGCTATTCTATGTGTAATACATAGCAGGAGAATGGCTGTTATCTCGCCAAGTCGCATGCCAGCATCTTAAAATCTATCTTTACAAATTTGCTTGCGACCGTTTGATAATGTCCAGAGGCAATCTTCACCACAAGCATTCACGTGAGTAACGGCTAATTTTATTTACTTGAGGAATATACAATGACAGCAGAGCCACATCACAGGTGGGTTTCATGGCTGATAGGTAACGCTAGCTATGCTCGAGTGGGTTAGACGTTTCAAACAATATTTCTCATACATGGTCGCGCTTGCTTCTCTTGTCAACCTGTATGGTCCTTAATGTTATTAATGATGTGAGAATATGTTAATGACGCAGATTGTCTGCCTCTCGCTTTTCTGTAATGCGATCAGCTAATCGATGGCCCCGTATTGCGTAACGGCTTGCCCAGACACTGCGTCTCGTACAATATATATATAACATTTGCAGTTTATTTTCGGAACTGCAATACATATATATATATATATATATATTGTGCGAGACGCAATGTCTGGGCTGACGTTACGCAAAACAGCTGCCTTTTCTTCGTCTCATATCTCCCGATCATAATTATTGTAGTATCATGCGTTGCAATGGTCAATGAATACGAAGGATCAGACTCAAACAACAAGAGATAAGAAGAGGTCATGCAAACAGAGAGGACATGTCCGTCAAAATAAAGTGGGCATTTTTTCTTATGAGGAGGTCACCATTTATGTGAATCCAAAAGTCTAATATATTTTGTATGTGTACCACTGCCATGTCAATATTTTGCATTTCCTGTTTTTAGACATGTGAAGTGGCCTAGGAGTTGTTTTTTTCTCCCCACCGTAAAAGCCAACGAGCATGAGGCTTCAGCGATCTCAGGTTGGAGGGTTCTCGTGGATTAGGCTAATCTCAGTGACCACCACCGCATCGAATTTACGATCTCGAAGGACTCACAGCAGTTAACGATCCCCTTCCGAAAAAAAACAGGTGACAGCATCAGGGATGCCAAGGGGATGAAATACGCACTCGAGTAGACACTCAGAAAACGCGATACGTCCGAGAAAGCCGAGGGGCTACATCGCAGGTTGCTTAAAGCATGTGCGATGGCTTCTGACTTACCGAAACACCCCAAGAGGGGAAGGACAGTCCAGCCACAGTACTAGTGGAACGAAGAAACCAAAGAACTCCGGAGAGAATGTATGAAGACCCTAAGGCATCTAAAACATGAGAGGCCTTTTGAGAGGCCCACGGCGGATCTTCCGCTTGCATATATACAAAGCACGGCGGCGCTGAAGTGCCCAAGATGGATGTACCGGAGCAGGAAAGACAATCCTGAAAGGACAAGACAAGTATCCCCGCTACGAAGACTTCTCAAGGGAAGATTTTCAGAGCCCAACAACAAATGAGACAATAGACGATGAGGTTTCAAGGAGTACTTCGAGCGGTCGAGCAGACGCTTCGGAATGGAAAACTCTCGTCTTCCTGGAAGGTAGCCGAGGTAGTTCTAATTACGAAGGGGAACGGTGGAAACTCCCTAGGTGCTAGCAGCGATCTGCCCGGACGTGAGGAACGCTTTCAATAGCCTCCCATGGAGGGTAATCCTGAAGACTTCAGAGTCGAAAGATTACGAGCATCAGAACGATGACGGACATGACGGCCATTGTTGCACAGAACTCCATTCTTGGCCCGCTCTTGTGGAACACCGCCTACGACGATATTCTCCTCGTCGAAGGCCTTCCAAGCGGTGTCGAAACGCATATGCGTACGACCTAGCAGTCGTGGCCCAAGCCAAGACGAGCATCCAGTTAGACCTCTACGCTAACCGGGCTTTCCTGTCGATCCGCGTGTGGATGAGCAGCGCAGGCAGGAGTACATCAAAATAGTGTACCAAGCGAGGTACCTGAGGGTCTATCTGGATTGTGGACTCAGGAGTAGCGTGCACGTCAAGATTGCCACGACAAAGGCAAGAAAGGCAGCGAACGACATCGCAAAGATCCTTCCAGACGTGCTCGGTCTCAGACGAGCTGATGGCAGGGGACTCGTGATGTCCGTCGCAGGATCCTTAGCGCTCTTCGGATTCTCCGTTTGGTTCTCCTCGGCAACGGCCACAGCGAACAACGGAAAGCTGCTCAAAAAAACTTAGCGAACGACCGCCGTACGGACAGTACAGTCGCAGCCTTGGTCTTCGCCAGTACCCTCCATGGGAACTGCTCGTCAACGAACGTCGTAGACTGTTTAACAAAGGGCCTCAAGAAAGGCACAGCGGGAGGCACTGCTGGTTACGTAGCAAAAGGAATGGACAGAATTGCGCACGCTTGAACCCGTATAATTCCGGGCATCAGGAAGTGGATGAATAACCGCCCAGCAGGCAACATGCGCTTCTTCTTAACCCAAGTTATAACTGGCATCCACCGCTCCAACCTGTACATAGTACTAGTAAACGAAGAGCTGGGAGGTATGGAGGAAAGGTAAAGATAACGGTAAAGGTTTATTGGTTTATTGAAGGAGCTGAAGTATGAAGGTATGAAGCTTAAGAGAGGGTATTATGCAGAGGCTTTCAGGCCAACTGAAAACCTGAAGGTGCTAAGAAAAAAATCATGAAAACCGTACTGGTTAGGGGCTCTCCGATATTTATGATATGAATTAAAGGTACTTAAAGTCCAGGATAACACAGCAGAACGGCCTCCTCTTACAACGCAAGTGGACCGGGTTATGCACGTTTTATTGCACAAAAATGGCCTATTAAATGGTGCATAAAAATAATTGAGTCGCCGAGTTGCTCACAACCAGATAATTCAATTTATTCGCTACAACGATCCCGGCAGATGTCAAGGCCATATTTCGCCTGTGTGGTCCAAAAAACGGCGTCACTTGACATATGTTTTTAGATTGCCATCGCACTAGACCCCCAGGGACCAACAATCGCGACCAGCATCAGTTGCTTCTCTGCCTCTAACCATCTGCTAACTACCGCGGAGCTGCCGGTGGTAACGGTGAAGTGAATCGTACTACCTTTGAGAGAACCTTGTTACCACACAGAACGAATGTGTTGAATTCGTCTGCGTTTCATTTGTTTCCACACCTCCAGGGAATTGGAAATGATAAATAGGCGATATTGCTCATCGTCTACTTCCCCACTCTTGCTTGCGTCATCGGATAATGCTGGGCAATGTCTAAAACCATTATTCCAATTACGACGCGCTGTGGTCAAGCTTGTAGTGCCTAACTCGTACCGACCTTTTGCTAATCTGGTGGGGGGTATAAGTAAGGAAAAGTGGGAAACTCTTGCGACTCGCTAGAACGTACAGGGTTCTGCTGACCTGGCAGAAACCACAGTTGCCCCATTGCTTTATAATTATCCTCCTGACAATAGTTGCACAAAAGGAAATTGTTCCAGACGACAACAACGAACTTGCAAACGGGGTGGCTTGGTTTTTATATATATATATATTACATGCAATCGTTTACATTAATATATACATATGTTTTTATAATTAAATATCACACCCTATCTAAACAAAATAGCGCATATGGAATTGACGTCAGTGGCAGGTGACCAGTGTCAATTTTAATATCACTAATAGTGATCATGGTCAAAATGATCATGAGAAAAGCACCAGCACAGAAGAGTGAACATTAACCGCGTTAAAGCGATGCTCTGAACATCAGTCGGCGTTCCCGATCATAATAAGCATGCCCTATAATAGTGAATATGTGCGTTAACTACGAACAAGCATGTATTAGCAATAGTTGTAGTATCTGTAGTATAGATAATGTCGTATGAAGAAATGCCGAAACCAGCGCCGTGGACGTTACATGTTCGCTGTGAGGTAGCCCGGAAAATTAACCTGCCAGTGCAGATAGCGTACGGTTTCGATAAATAATAGATGTACATTGTTGTGGTAGTATAATTAGTGGCCATTCGGTGCTACACACAAAGAAAATATTTCGAAAAGTGAACTGTTCTGCTATGTACACGTCTTTCTTACGTCTTCAAGTCTCCAGTAAGCGTCCATCCCATGCGACATCTCATGCGAACGAGGTCAGGCACGCATGTTGAGAGAGGCCTTGAAGGCTCGACCTCGTCCAGATATCTATCTATCTATAGTCTATGCCGCTTATGGATGGCAGTATCACTCTGCACTGGCAAGCGAACCCGGCAAAACAGGGTTCGGGTATCAGAAATACAATGATGCGCAGCGTGTGTGTGTTTAGGTCTTTTGTATGAATAATGTGTCCCCTCTCGTGCCGGCGTAATGCAAGAGGCTACGACTGATGGCCCACAATGAATTTGCAGTGATGCCATGCCCCTGAAATATCATACACACTGTACTTCACATCTGGAGCAGCTAAAATTTTAGCGGCGCGGAACAGCTCGGAGCTCCATTGGGTGTGGATGTACTGATTCGCATAAGTCCCTACGCGCTTACCGTCTCTATCTTGCAGCCTCTGGTCCAACTGCACGCGTATTCTACGTAAGCTAGAGAAGGAGACGTTTCGTTGTTCGTACTGGTGCTGTCGCTGAATGTTTCCACTTGGGAGATTCACCCCCGCCTCTTTCGGCTATAGTGAATCCCTCGGGATTCCTATTTTTTTCTTCTTTGTTCAAAGGACTCCTTACCCCGTACTCGCTAGCTGGCGTTAGACTGACAATGCAACCGGACGAGCAGAAGCATCGAATACCACGGTCGCAGTCAGAGGCAGGCTGTTCATGGATAAAAATGAAAAAAAGAACACTGCAGCAAGACGCTTATTCCATTGGTGAAGGTCTACATTTTAGGCAATTGGACGCCAACTATCGACACGCTCAGTGCTCGAGCTTCGCATATCGATGGCAGAGGAAGCCATCGTTTATATAATAGCATACATTAGGTAAGTTATCGTTCACTAACATCGTTGCTGTGATCGTCTGTGGTGAATTCAGGTGGGCATATAATGTAGGCGTGTGTGCTCGAATAATCATAGCAATGACATTATTTTCAGAGACGCATAGTCGTCGTACAGTCATCTAGCAAACATCTAGCAAGATGACGAAGGGATGACGTCGGCGATCTGAAACCGAGGGGCCTCTGGTTTGCATCCCACGAGGCACAAAAGAAGCGATGCGGTATTTACCTGCATGAAGTTATTATATTATTATTATTATGCGGTGTGGTTTCCCGTTCCAATATAAATATGTGTATAAATGTGTGTGTATCACAGCGAATACCTAAGATGTGAAGCTGTGGTCTTTTTGAAGATTTTATCCCTCAACCTCTATAAAAAAAGATATATAAATATAAAGTGTGTAATTGAGAGAAATATAATATATTGACGTCGTCTACGGATATCATGGGAATATATGATGTCAGAAATGTTGAATGTCTACCGTATTTTAGCGCAAACATATTTTAATGTAAGATACTAAATACTAGTTAATGTGCCAATAATGAGTGACCTTTTGGCAACGCTTTTGTTGGTGGGTATTGTGATGTTTGCCACGAAGAGGAATAAGGCTTCACATACAACGGAGTCTGATAATATGGATATAATGTGTGGTTTACATTGGATCGAGTGCGAAATTAAGTAAAACAAAATGATCAATGCGAACTTACTAGCAGCCGGGGACAATGCTTATTTGTGATCAGAATATTTAGTAGTCTTGTGATTGAGAATTTCATGCAGTCATCATAGAGGCATGTTACTTAGGTAGGAACATAAATTTGAAATCGCTCAAGCAATAATAAACGCAACGTAAACAACAGTAAGTATTCGTCATGGTATTTAATATCCGAACGTGGTCGGGCTTTATTGATGAGTACAAAACAGGGAAGAATCGGCGCAATTCAAGGCCCAAGTCGAAGAGATCCAGGGTTTTAGTGGGTGAGGATCCCACAGTACAAGACGAATACCTTAGTCGTGAAGTCTGGTCTGCATAATACATTTTGCCCTTAACCTCATAAAGAATAGGTGAGATGTCGAAGACGTTAGCTTTTATTGTGGTCAGGAGAGAAAAGTGGGTCCCGTTGATATAGTTGATGCTACTTCAACTGTAAGTCTCCTTTTTCTGAACTTGGTCGAACTTTTCCTCAAATTGTGCACTTACGCCACCGCACTGTAAACTTGCCTTGCTTTTGTTTCAAGCCTCCCGTTCCTAACTCGCCTTGCCTTGGTAGCTATGGAAGTGCCACTCATAAAATTACCTAGCTGCTTACTTGCATGATACGTACCCACACCGTTGGTTTGAGTTGTCTCCGCCCACATTCGATGAAGTGAATACAGTGAATCCGAATTATGACAACGTATGATTGTCGCTAATAAATATACCTCTGACAAGGAATCAATACAAAAGATACTTCAAGATTCGACCAGCTATATATATTATACATATGAGACAGGAGATTAGCTGTATTTACATTGGGGGACAGGGTAGATTCGAACGTTATCGATTTCTATTGCTCCAGACCTGATTGCTGCATTCAACTGCACTTCGCTGATCTCTTCTGCCGCCCAGGTAGCTTAACTCGGATCACCTTTGCAACGTCGGCAATGAACCATCTACGCCGATCCTGTTTTCGCGTCTTGCGCGAAAAGGGTGTGTGTCTGTGGCAGAACCAGAGGCCAGTTAACAATGTAGTTTCAGTAATCCGGGCAACGATGCGAGGCGGACGATCTCGACCGGGCGAGCCTCGTTCCACACAAGCACACAGTAGTCAAGTGTACGCAAGGTTGCTTTTCGCTTACCCCAACAACAATCTACTAAAAGCATTGCACATTGCGCAACGATACCAACGAGAGCTATCGTTTTCGTTGAACGCTCGTTCCGTCCGTACTCTCTCAGAGTGGTCTCAAGCCTCCGCTGAGGCCTATCACATAGGGGATCAGCTGAGAGACGGCTCGAAAAGTACAACCTCGCCTTGCCGTGAACGTTCTTAATATAAAAACAAACATTTTACAAAGTTCTCTTGCAATCATCATTCCACTGAAGACTTTTTCTCTTTCCTTTTGACTCGTAGCTGGTAACCTTTAGGTGACTTTCCATGGCGGCCCTTGAGGCGCTGCCACTACACAGAGCCACGTAGACCTGGACGAATCTGGACTTTTTCCTACACACCTAGGTGACGGCAGGTTAACCAGATCCTAGCTGAACCGAAATTTGTGAGGATTGAACCGACGATCACAAATCGTGGTGCTGGTGTTCGTCGTCCCATGGCAACGACACCCAAAGAGATGTGCATTAGCCACACAGACCACGCAGCTATACCGTCATTCTAGTTATTTACAGCTTGTCACGTGTGGTCTGTGCATGGTGAAATAATGCACAGCACGATGTTACGCGCCTCTGGAAATGCCGGCTGCGTTTCGCATCAACTCCATGTGGCAAGTATTTCACTCAAACTCGCTCGTTCACGTCGAGCGTTCAACCTGTGTATCACTATCATGTACCCTTCCTCGCGAATCGCCCTTCGGACAACAAACGTGTCAACGGCCAACCGAACGTCCGTTACAGTGTGCGGGGGCTCTCATCACAGCTTCACAACTCTTCGTCCGAAGCAATTTCGGGAGAGAATAAGAGAGAGAGAGAGGTCGCGCACTCAGTCATGCGGATAGTGAGTGTCCAGCGAGTGAGCGTCACTTAGCTCCAACCGCCGGATTTTTCCACCCCTCACGCACCCCCAGCTGCTCGTCCTCTTACACGTGCTAGTAAATCATCAAGGAAACAGCGAGCAATCAGGCAAGGCCGCCGCCGCTTCCGTCCGCGTTTTCAGCTTCCGCCGCGGATGGCCCCGCCCCCGCCGAAGCAGACATCGTCACCTCGGTCATCGCCGCTACAATTTTTCACCACTGCGGCGACGTCAGCCAGCTGTCACTCTGCGCTGCTCAACAGTGATGCTGATGCTGACAATGGGGGACATTGCCAGAAATCGTGGATTGCACGTTACATTGTGGGGTACGACGGAGTGAAGGCTTGGGGACTTCGCTTGGTGCTTAAAAAGTGGTGGGGGGGGGCAGATCGGCTGCGGCAGCAGCATGAGAGTAAAAATGAGTGTCATCATTGGTGCTGCTTCTCTGTGCCGGTTTGTACGGGTTCCCCCTTTTGAACGTTCTACATTTTCGAATGTGCTATGCTCCTGCAGCAAGCCACGCCCATTGGAGCCGTACGACGTGGACACAGCACGCGCCAAGTAAGTTTTACTGTTCAGCGCCGCTGAATCGAGGTTCTTCGACTCCGGTCGCGGTTCCCTCGAGATTCCCTCTTCGCCCAGCTATGACCAATGCTCTTCTGCTCCCGGCCGTGCTTTCCCGTCCAGTGCTGGCCGTTTGCGTGCGTCTCCTGCTGGTACTAGCCGGCATCCGCGGCTGCTGCTGCTGCTGCTGATGTCGAATGCGCGCTCTTGTCATGATGGCCTGAAGGCGGCGGTGTGAGTCCAGGGAGCGGTAACCCAACGAACGCAGCATGGCTGTGAGGAGTGCGTGCACGCAAAAAAGGCGCGAAAAAGTTTACCGTCTTTCGTATTCTGCGAGAGAGGCAGAGACGGGCGGGGGGTGGGGGGTGGGAAAAGCTAGGATGAAGGGAGAGGTCTTCGACGCGAGGGAGCGAGTGGAGAAAACCGTGCATCCATTCAGCCCCTAACTCACAGGCTGTTCTCGCAGCGACTTTTCTTGCTAGCCCGTGCGGCGTCTGAGCGTCTGAAAAGGGAAAAGCTCAATTTCTTCAGCAGGAGCAGCGATGGCGGCATGGTGGCAGCGGGTGGAAATTTGCATTCGAGGAACAGCTCGCCGGGCGTCGGAGCCAGTACGCCGTGCAGACCGGGGACCAACCGACGGGCCGGTGCCCAAAGGCAGGGGACGAACGCGTCGGCGCAAAAGAAGGTCGCCGCCATCGTAGGGCAGGCTGTGCTTGGTAGAGCTGGGTAGTGAGACGTGAGCCCGGAAAGAAGCAAGGCCAAGTCATTGAAGGCAGATCGATGCAGATTCGTCTGCGGTGGCCTCCGACTGACGAAGCAAGAGATGGCGTCGTCGGTGGCGGTGGCCGACGACGAGTTCCAAGGAGAAGAAATACGGTCAGAATAAGACAGACCAGACTTATTCTCTCCGTCTATCTCTCCACCCCCCCCCTCTCTCTTTTTCTTGCTGTCACTCTCGTACACCAGCGCGTAAGGCTTAGGAGTATACATGGCCCCGCCGTCTGGCCACTGGCTGAGGCGTAAGCCAAGCGCAGAAGCTGGCCCGGAAAGCAGGCCTTAGGCCTTTGCAGAGCAAGGACCCAGAGGGGGAGAGAGAGAGAAATAGAGAACGGGAGAGAGAGAGAGAGAGAGAGAGAGAGAGAGAGAGAGAGAGAGAGGACTGGAAGCACAGCAGAGGAGGGATGCAGAAGGCAAGGCAAGACCTAGCGGGCAACGGACAAAAACGTCATATCTTTTTGCCGGTTCGCTCCCTGCGCGGTCCCACTACTGAGACGGGCCCCAGAGGACACCGCCAGCAAGGGGCCCCCCGGCTCAATGACTTGTGCGTCTGTGTGTGTGGACCACAGGGGCGCAATGTAGGGTCTGTCTGTGTGTGTGTGGACCACATACTCTGAGGCGGGAGGTTGCAGAGGGGTTGGTCCGCATCGAATCTACGGCTTTCAGCAAGGAGAGCCGGCACGAGGCGAAGCAGGAAAACGACTCTCGAGATGAAAAACATCGGATTAATGAAATTGCATTTGCCAAACAAGATGATACAGCCAAGCAAGGAACGAATAGCCTACTCCAAGCAGGCGTAGGACGGGATGGTCCGCTCCGAGCGACCGAGAAGAGTGGACAAATAGCGTGACCGAGTTACGACAGACAGCGGTCGAGGTTGATGAAATTGAACAAGACATGTACAACTATCTGGATCTTTTTACTTAATAATAATAATTATGATTGGATTTTTCTTAACACGATCTTCCTGGATTGGTGAATTTCAGCAAAAATGCTGCATTAAACATAACTGTTTAAGTGTCGGCGACGCGATATCGTACATATCAGAGTCGGGATACAGGCGTGTATGGTTAAACATCAGTGGATCAGGGATTTGTAACAAGAATGCGCTTAACCAGTTAAAGTAAATAAATACTTTTTTATATTCTTTATATTATCTCTTATATATATATATATATATATATATATATATATATATATAGCTGAGATGACTAGTTAAGCTGTATGACATAATTTAGCAATTCTGAGCGGAATAGTCTGTAACTGTGATTGACATTGGATGAAAGGTTGGAAGGAGGTACATAACTCTAACTGTGTTAATATTTCAATTAATTTACCAGATAGCTTCTACGTATGTAGAGAGTTGCGCATCGCGCATCCGGATCGGTGCCTGGACAGCGTATGTTTATTTAAAGTAAAACGACTCATTTATTCACCCGTTTCGTATCACAATAATCCGTCGCTGCTTTCAACTCTCACCACCTCAGCATCTTCAGCCTCCTTATACCCTCCCTTATGCCAGTGATTTATCGCTACGAATCGTGTAAGCGGAAGGACATACTTATCCATGCATCGACCCATACCCAAGCAATAGTAAGCGAAGCCATCCATGCCTGCTAGGAATGGCCTTAAGTAAGAATAGTGTACTTTGGAGTCCCTAGAGGGGCGCAATCAATAAATCTTGCGTTTGTCGCGTTACGTGTATGCTATGTAGTCAACCACTAGCAACCTGATGGCTCCCTTGGGGTGCTGTCGACGTCTGCACGTGCTGATACAGTGAAGGGTTTTGGCCACGTCAGGCTCTCCGCGTTCTCAAGGCCAATACAGCTTTTGTAGGGGAGAGATTTACAGCAGCCTTTCCTAAATCCATTGGTAAACATAGATCAATGAGTTGGCAGCGAGAATATTTCGAGATAATGTCGACAGCTTCATCTTGAATTGCCGTTACTTGGCATCGTTTGCTTTCTCAAGTATCATATATGTTATTACCTAAGTTCGTTGCCGTACGTCCGTTGTTAGTTTTGCCCCATGATATTACATTCGCAAACTGCTTTATATTTGAGAGCAAGCAAACTTTTCCATTTTACAGATGTAAGCTATCTAAAGACGTCACATTGTAGCATCTCATATCCTGCTATCACCATCACCACTATTGTTGATATTGTTGTTATTTCCGCTGTTGTTATTGTTAGCTATTATAAATCGCTTATTCTAGTCTTATCCACCATCACCAAGTGTTGTTGTCATTTCGTTCATAGAAATTGCTTTTATGTGCATTTGTCTTGTTGTTAATCGGCTCCGATGGTAAAATAGCAGGGAGGACATCCTGAGCACCCTGAGAGCACACGCTTTCGAGCCGTCCGTCCCATGTACTGTATAATGCTAGCTCTTTCATTGAATGTAGTATCTACGTACATACCATGAGCCAATAGGGGCAGGCTGTATACGGCGCGTGTCGTGTCGTTGTATTCGTCGTCGTTGTCGTCGTCGTCGTTGTCGTCGTCGTTGGCGGGGGTGGCGCCAGCCAACGAGGTTTGCCACTATCGCTTCCCGCCGGCTGGGTCCTGTCTGGATGACTGGCTGGCTAGCTTCGTCTCACAACGAAGGATCCACAAGCATCCATCTCTTCCGAGGAGGGAGCGGACTTAGAAGGCAGAGCCGGGCGTTGGATATCATCCGCAGCGGCATTCCCTCGACGGCAGGCGGGCTCTTGGCTCTCGACGTTGCGGGAGTGGTGGCGGTGGCGGCGGCGGCGGCGGCGGCAACAGCAGGACCTCGACGAGGCCTAACTCGTACGTAACTATGTATATTTGCTGCTTGATGGATAGCTCCTGCTGCCCACCTTCAGCAGAACAGACTAGCTAAGGCTACGAACGCTACGACAGGCGAATCCTGGCATCCAACCCCCCAGAAGCACACACCCTTCTCCACCTAGCCTCCAGGCACAGGGAGGAGCTATGTAAGCACCTGCAGCTGCAATGGCATTCGCTGCCGTCGACGCCGACGTCACCATCGCTGCCCTGGCTGGAAGCAGCTGCTTCTATGCAGATGACACCGCGGACACCTCAGCAGCAGAAGCGGCAGCGGCCTGACAAGAAGTACGGCAAGCATGAGAAACAGTTGACACTGTATACACACACACACACATACAAACACCCGCGGTATCTGGCATTCCGACTAGACCTGTTTAAACCTTAGGGAGGGCGCGACCCAATTATTTACAACGAAACAATTCCTCTTCGTTGCTGTTCCTGTATCGCGCCGGCCTGAGAAACACATTAGAGTGATTGCATGGGCGACGAAATTATTATAGTTCATGGCAAATGGCGGGCTCATAACGTGCTGAACCTGCAACGCGCGCTCGTCTTCAGCGGCTGCTTTTGCCGGGTGTAACGGCGATTATATTACGGGCAGTAGAATGAATCGTCGATAACGAGGTCATCTCTGCGCCGTACGGCTCAGACGGCTTTCATAGCAGGAGGCTACATGGATAGTGGACCGATCGTTGGGGTAAACTTTCCACTTGTCGTCCTAGGCGCTGTTATGAACGCGTGCACTCGGGAGATACGAGAGCATGGCGAGGTAATCACTTCACGCTGATCGGGATCTACAGTGAGCTAATTTCTGCCGGTTAATGGATAGAGAGAGGACGGCAGGGCAAACAGCCTCGCGTGGATAAATAGATGCCGGCGGGTGGAAAACTTTTGATAAACTACGAATGGCGCCGTATTGCCAGCAGCGAAACAAGCAGTGGCAACAGCAGCAGCAGCAGCAGCTGGGTTTGCTGGTAAAAATAACACACACTCCTGAGATGTATCATGACGCTAATGGCCGGTATGGGGGTGCGGGGGGGGGGCTTTTGCAAGATGCTAATGTCGCCGAATAGCTTCGTCACCTAAACGAGGCGGAGGAAGACAGACTTTCTGGATACTGATTAGAATATCGGTATCAATTATTATTGCGCTTCGCCCTGGCAACGGTTCATTCTCTGTTAGCGATCACCAGATTCACGAGGTGCTTGATTCGTTTCCACCCAGCATTCAGGAGATCTCCCTAATCTTTTTCGTTTTAAACGTATTACACATCTGGGATACTCCATCTACAGTTATCCACCGGTATATTTGGCCTCAACAGCGTGTCAGCGTTATGCTTAATCTGAAATATGGTAGCGTTTTGCCTGACATGCGAGGTAACGCATCTATAACCTAACAGATGCTTGCTCGAGGCCCTAAACATCTTCTGCATGCGAATGGCGGGAGTTGGCAACGGCGCTCGCTTCCTTGAATCCTCTAGCGGAGTTGACAAGCCGAACTTCGGACTTAGCCGAGGCTTCGTTCTCATCTACCTCGCGTTGACGTTTCTTGATGAACGTAAATATCAGATGCCTGAACCATATTTCGTTATTTCGCTCCACCCGCTGTGTCAACTCGTACCGAAACGATTGAGAGTACTCTCTGCAAGACCATGAGTTGAAGGCAACGGTGCTCCTACGGCGCCGGTGGAGGCTGCGGGAGCCTCTTGGTTCGACTTGAATGATTGATAAGTCGTTTACATGTTCTAATTACGTGTCATTTTATTCACTTGCCCATTATTTTCTTTGGCCAAATCGTTGCTTCATAACCATATTTCCCACACGCGAACGCATGAGAGCGTCTGCACAGGCTACTAGATATAACATGCCACTCTGACCAATTCTCTTGGGAATCTAATGTTGAGGCGAGAGAGTATTAACGCATATCTAATAACTGGAATATTAAAACGATACACAGGTGCCTTAGTTTTCTGGTGGTGCCTCGATTATGCACCGACAAATAAAAACCATGCATGCCTGTAGCATTGTGGTATACAGGCGTGAATGGTTGCCGTTTGTTTCAGTACTAATTCTCTGTGAATAATTTTTATAATATCTTCATTTACAGATGGACTTTAGCTCGACGTAACCCATGGAAGCATACTATAAAATGGCATGAAAAGATAAGGCACCTCTGAATCGCTTGTATATATATATACATAATCCCTATACGTGTGTGTATCTTGAATACCATCTTGACTTCCACTAACTTCTTGCCGTAACTCGATACATGCTCATATAGGAAACGCCCCGCTTCGCTGCCCATCTCGCTATTTTCCCCCGAAACTTCAGCCCTGTCGGCACCACACACGGAACTATCCAGCGACGCATGGAGAGACAGAAGTTTTTTAGTGCTCTCTTCCCCCGCCCCGCCCTACGTTCGAGACATAGCTCACGTGTTGTCGTGATGAGTACCCCAGCAACGAATGAGGCTACTCGACTACCTCAACACAAAATGTACTTGCTCGAATGAACATCACATGAGGTTTGCCGACAAGGAGCGAACTAGCGGCGACTGAAGACGAAGCGGGATCCAAGCCACGGGGAAGAACCGCGCAGTGGCACGAAGAAGGCGTGACATCGAAAGAGGGATCGAGGGAGCAAACGAACGAACTGGTTCACGGTACCGAGAAGAGACCCCAGGAGTCTCAAGGCGACGACCAATCAAGTCAGAGCTCCCTCCGACGAATGAGGCTCGCCCGTCCGCCCGCTCGCTCGCAACCAACCAACCGACTCACTGACTGACGTTCGTCCCGTCAATCGACGTCGTCGTCGTCGTCGCCGTTGTGAGGAAAAGGACAACCCTCAAAAGGAAACTTTCTCCAGCGGCAGGAGAAGCGTGGCGGCCGTTACGAGGAGTTCACGAGAGCGGGAACGAGGTCGCCCCGCCAAAGGCTGCGGCGTGCCATACTCGTCTTTTTCTATTATTTCGCCACGTAATATCTTTGCTCACTCGACGCCCCGAGCTGGCTCTGTGTCCGCACCAGGTCTTGCAGTAGCATCGAGCATCGTGGAAGGGGTGGGGGCTGGGGGGTGGTGGAAACCGCCGTTTCTGTGAAATGGCGCTTGGAGCTAACGAATTCGCTTGGCGCCGGCCCTTCGGCGGGTTCGAACTGTGGCTGACACTCGGTATATTACTTTGTGCGGCGGCTGCTGCTGCTGATGTATTTCAAGGCGTGGGAATGAACGAGAAGTCGGCGCCGCCCCTACACCTTTGAAATGGCATGGAGATGGCTAGTTCTGTGTCGTCGGGCAGCGAATGAGGTCAAAACGATGAAGGGCCCTTTTCCCCTTTGGTTTCCAGCCCAGTTCATCATCTCTGCGCCAAATTAAAATAGTTCGTGGTTTCGAAATTGCGCAGAGTTTGACGAGAGTTTGTGATAGCCACCTCACCTAGAATTTGTGAGGGGGAAGATTCAACTTGAGGACAAACCTGTTGGTCACATGTGGAAAACTCACTGAATAGCGACCTTGTTGATCACCTGGCAGCAGTGCGCATTGTCGAGCGATTATGCATTGAACCTCGGCATTTTTACAAACAAAAAAATTGAGTTGCGAAACGTTTATTCTTACATGGACTGGAAACCCCGGCACACCAGCAAAGTCAGCGCGGTGGCTTGGACGGCTAAGTCTCTGATTATCGGAAGCCAGAGACCGCAGGTTCGAGCCCCGCTGCGTGACATATAAGAGAGCTTAAGCATTGTAAAATTGCAGCTCATTTAATAAAACAATAAAACCTCTACCTCTACCTTCATGTTCGCAAAAATATAATCTTAATAATATAATAGAAAAAATAGAAAAACTGTAGTTTTATGTGGTCAAATATTAACAAGCTCATTCATCAAGTCAGCCCACTGGGCCACGTGCTTGATAAGCAAATACAACTGCCTTCGTAAACTTTCAGCTTCCTTCGCGAATACACCACTTTAGTCCGTTCACTCATCAAGTCTGCAGGAGACTCACTGATGTTGGCTGTCGGATCGTTTACGGAACTCACCGATGTTCTCGCTTCTCGATGTCGGCAGCCCTTCTAATACGTGTAACTACTGTAACCTCGCCTCAAAGTGCGGTATCCCCCCGTCCCACGCTGAGAAACGTTTTTAACCTCGTATCCTATACAGCCAATGAAGCGAACTATGACCACCAGTTCCATCACTGAAGTTTAGGAAAGGCATGCGTTGAACACTACGGCGAAACTACGAGAAACGATAGCAGTGCCATGCCAAGGCTTAGTTGTCGTTGGCATTTCGCGATTCTCGAAATGCTCCGGGTGTATCGGATGGTGACAGCGATACATTTTTGGCAACATGCTACTTTTACGAAAAAAAACATCACCTTCAGGAAAACTTGGGAGAGACGTCATCATGCTTCGCTTGTTCGAGAAAGTACGCGCCATCCTGCCATCTGATATGATGTATTGATACAGGTGTCAACAAGTTTAGGAGCAAAGAAGGCACGTCGTGTGACCTCTGCGGAATCACCGGCGATCGTCCCTCTGTCTAGTCTCCCCTATATGTGTCGACTGCAAACAAGGCCCACTTTTTCCATTCCACTATATAAGGATAACGGCTTGAGACTTTACTTATCTCCCCCCATTGCCTGACACTGCCGAAGAGATACAAGTCGAATGCGGTGGATCACATACTATGGTCGAAGGTGGTAGTACTATCGCATGGTTCCACATGTATTCTTTTCTGTGTGATCTCTTCATTGTTTATTTGTTTACAGTGAAAGAGGTATTAAATGTAGTGCACTTAATACAGCATTCGAGAGGGAACCATTATTCATATTTACCTCTTTGTTGTTTATGGAATCACACTTATTGGACTACGACTTGTTTGTCTTCTGCGGCAGTGCAAGGATAATTATTCACAATATTTACACGGTGTGTACTTTGTCAATTCAGCTACTTGGCAATGCACCATATGTAACAGTTATTTATTCCCTCCGAATGAGCTATCGCTTTGTCTTTCACTACAAAACTGGATCAACTCGTAGTTTGTACGAGGTCTACCAAACATTGACACAATTCTTAGTATCCTTCTAAATAGGTTTACATCAATTTTGATTCTCTCTCAGTAACTGTGCACATTACCATTGAGTGCCTGCCAAGCCCATTTCCTCAGGAGACACTCAGCTCCTTGGAACTTGAATCCTGGAAGTTGGCACGTTGACTGAGTGCCAGCGAAGGGGAACCTGACTCCCAAGACATTTTACTACATATATCTTGCTCAGGGTGGTCAGACCTGACCGGTGGTCAAATCTATTATTAGACCAGCTAAATCACTCCACATTTTTGAGTTAATTACCCAAGTGCCATTTTTTCCGATTAGTGAAGGAACAGGTCGAGGGCGTCCTGTGAGCTGCTACAATCCTCATCTGAGCAAAAAGGCAGTACATTCTTCGCGTACATCCACCATCGCATTCATCATGTGAATGTGTACGAATGGTTGCTTAACATAATGCCGTCAACTTGGTAACCCATAAGAAACTTGACACTTGTCCCCGTGAAATTGTTTGTCTATCAAAGTGATTAATCGATGTAGAAATCCAAATGGAAATGTTTTGCCTTCATTGCGCATCATGTTCAATGAAAGCTGAAACTCAGTTGTTGTCAACACTCACATACATATTTCTTGGGTCTTAGTGAAAGTCGAGCGTATAATAGGTAGGAAGACTCCGACGTTCCATTGCAATCGACTTCTTCCAAGGTCGCTGAACGTCACACTGCACAACTCGACATCTAACATTGTGTTCAACGGGAGGCACTCCGCGATAATTGTTAAACAAAAAGTCTCGTAGAATCGCTATTATAGCCCCGCTGTGACCGCAACGAGCGTGCGCACGGCCTCACTCCGTTGCTGAATTGAAATGACATCTCGACGCTGTCCTCCTGATCCTGAATGCTGCACTTTTTTGACCCATGCGTTCTACCAATGTCGAAAAGCGGCAGACTGTGAATAATTCATCTTTAGTCGCCACCATTGTATACTGATAGTCACGTAGCACCTTGGCCCTTGTGGCTAATGTACATTTCTTTGGGCACGGTTGCCACGGAGACCACGAACAGCAGCATTATGATTCGTTTATCAAGGGAACTGCAGTTGTTTATAATGCTTAAGTTTTCGATATGTTACCCCACGGGACTCGAACCTGACTCTTCCGGCTTTTTACAGCCAGAGAAGAAAGGACTTATAAACACGTTGTAATACGCGTTATCTTCATGTATAATTTGCACATAAATATAATCTAATCGTTTTCTTACCCACCTATGCATATTACGCAGCTTCCCGCGTTCTTAACGTACGCGCCTTGTGGCAAACGAACGCACCTTGGCCTGAGCCTCACTTGATTGTTTGCCCAGATGAGCTGTCTATCTACAGGAGCGGGCCCTCCCTTTGTTCAAGGTCAGCATTTGAGTCGTGCGTCAATTCGTCCACGTTATGAATTCGTTTTTTGCTGGCGACCTTTCGACGAAGATGGTACAATACTCCGTTGTTGGAGAAGGCCGGAGAGGCGTTCGTACTTTTGCGCCTGCCGCGTGACGACCCCTCTGCGCACGCTGGCGTGCCGGTCTGTGAGGGTCTGAAAGACGCCTGAGTATCGATCGATATGTGCTCGCCCTCATCGGAGCCCTGGTTGGCAGACCAGGTGTGCGGCCAGGCGACCGTTACGAGGAAAGGTAAGTATCAGCTGCCTTCGTTCCATTCGTTGGAGAAGTTTCGACGGTCTCCTTTTATCTCTCTCTCTGGCCAAGGCCGGGTTGGGAACTCGCCGATTCAGTTGACGCCCCTCTCGCCTCAGCACTAACAGTGGCCAATCCCACGTCATCAACAAGGAGGTCGCGTCGTTGGAAAAGCGAACTCTCGCGCTAGTTAACGAGTATATAGGAAACGGCAAGCTTGGACAGAGGTCCATTTGAGCGGCATTTTTCTCGTGTTGTTTCATGCTTGACCACGTTTGATTTTGCTCATTAGCGGCGCAGAGCAGCTCAGAGGAAACAGGTCGACGTACGGGAACGGCGTGAACGCAGCAACTCGTGAAGATCGTGGAGATGATCAGAAGGTCGAGAAGAATAGGGCAAATGACAGAAAATTGTCACAATCATTTTCATATGTCACACCACGAATGCAGAGAACAATTGTATTTCTGTGATAGCAGTATTTGTTCGTTATGGAGATATTTGCAGTCGATCTCGTGAACAGCCCAGCGAAAAGCATTATAATTAGAGCCGAAACAAATAGAGGCGACAAAGTGCAACCAAATTCATTTGTGAATAACGTGATGTTATAGATTTAAACGAAATGATCACAGTCAAGAATACGAACGTTTGTGCGCCATTCATCGCCGTGCATCGAGATAAATAGAAAGGCTGAATATATCGTGTCCTCTGCAAGCGGTACAGTGGCTAGGCGAGGAGGTTTATGCCCGTGTCGATCGTAACAGCTGAGCATGACATACACCCTGCTGACAGCTTGATGTTGACTCTGCAAACAAAATGAACAGTGTGCACTGACATCTTCAATAGCACCCCGGTGAACCCCGGCTTCCGTCAACGAGTGGTGTCCAACTAGTGTCATTCAAATATCGCCGCACTTCGCTCCTCAACTCAACTTGCGGCATACACTACTATGCCGTTTATCAATCTCAACGATCACTTGACTACAGATGTAGCTGCAGAATCGGATGATTGAGACTCACCTCGAACCCCGAGCTAACTCAAGTGCAAACGCAACAATTCGACGTGGAAGCCACTTGGGGTTGGCCACCGTGACGGTGGAGCAACAGGTGTCGTTCAGTGCGCTCCCAACAGCTTACAGGGCGTCGGCAGTTGAAGGGCGAATGGCTAATGGGCAAGTGTTGTTGCCCGCGCTGAGCATGCGCGCGTCATCATGTCCGGGAGCGATCGCCGACGACTTGACACCGTTTGATGTCGAGGGAAGCGTCTGTATCGTAAAAAACGCTGAGAGAACCGGATCGATGGCTACGGCGGGTGCACGTCCATTCGTGGTCACCCAGGACGAGGACGGCAATGAGTATGTTGATACGGTGAGTACTGAACACAGAAATGAGCAGTGATGACTAACGAATATTGAGTCTAACTAATATATGCGCTAATCGCTATCAAAATTTAATAGAAATATATATGCAAATGTATATATACATCTGTACACATAATGTAACACCTTAGATGTACGGTGTATTAGATAAGATGTTATGGTTGCATGGCAACATAGACCAGAGTCGATAGACTTCTGGACGTAGTGCTTCGAGGCAAGATTGCGAGGACGCGGTATTTGTTTGGATAGCGACACAAAATGGACGTCACATGTAGTGAATACAGTTAGGTCGCTAATGGTAACGTGTATTGTAATAATATTCGATCAATACAGGATAAGGTAAAGGTTTATTGGTTTATTAAAGGAGCTGCAATTTTACAATGCTTAATTAAGCTCTCTTATATGTCATCATGCAGCGGGGCTCGAACCTTGACGCCCTTATGCGGTGCATGCAACCGTGAATAGCCTTAGGTTTCTGGGGCTGGTGCAGATTTGATAAAATTGTCATTTCTCTGTGCGATCCTTTGGCGAGCCATCCATTCGTGCCTAAAGCCTAAAGCGCGTCGAGACAATCGCAAAAGCACTCGTTTGGTTTAATATGTTCGTGTGCAATAGTGAACACAAATCCAGTGAGTATGCCACACGGCCCTCCCTGTTTTAGGCACTGCAGCGCAATCATCTACCGAAATGGCTTTGTCGATGTTGTAGATAATTCGAAATTCGATCGACTAGACTATATGTTATACTATTACTGTAGATCTACGACTCATTTAATCGATGACAAAATTAATATTAACATATATATCTATATGTAACAGTTTCTGGGCGAGAGGGACATCAGCAAATATCTCGTACTAAGTGAGACGGTAGAGATCGGTGGCATGTCATGGTAACAATGGGGTAGAGAAAATTTTATTCCATGAGAGTTGCATGGGTTACGATGATATGAGTATGATAAGGTTAGTCTAACAATGATTGCAATTAGATGAAAGAAATTATAGGTACCGAACCAAAGGACAATGAGCTCTGAATGAAGTCGGAGGAGAAACATCGCTGGAGTCTTATCGAGCGAACAGAGGGAAATATGGAGATATCGGGTTTTAGTATCCTCTAACTTTAGTATATCAGGACAACTAGCAGAATTCAGAGCAGTGTTGTCAAACGTGAAAGTCCTGATATCTACGTATAATAATAATAATAAAATAATTGAAGGTGCCGTTTGTGCAACGAGGAAAATTAACCAATAGAACACGTAATATCAAAGTCTAAAACACTACGCTTTCGAACGTCAAGTCTAATTGAAGCGTTTGGACATGACGTATTACGGCCTATCTGTACTATGGCCCTTACTACAACGAACGTCGGGAGGAAAGATACACACCTCCCCGAGGCCAGGTTTTGATCCGGTCTATTTATACAAGCTGTGTCCCTTGGCACCACCGAGGTAATACCTGCTCTCGAATACTGATCTGGCGAATGTTTCGTCCCGTTTTGGGTGTACGCGATGGCTAACGCAAACAGCGAGATTCGAATGAATAGAATTTCCCTATGAATTCATAGAGAAATATATGATATCACTAGCCCCAGTAGGGATATGAAAGACAAGCAAACGTACCATGAGGTTGACTATCATAATTACTATTCGTTGTAGTGGAGATGTCTGCTCTGATCTACCATTGTGATGTTGCATTAATGTTATGAACACACATTACTACAAGAGAGGCGTCAGAAGAAAGAGGGCTTTCGTGCTCCAGAGGCGGATTTATTCCTGTTTATTATTGAACATAGAGGGCATAGCTGGCATGTTTTCGTGTTGAGTGACGATTCGAGAGGACAATAATTACCATTTAATTGTAACAGTAGTGCTAATGCCTAGGCTGGTGGCTTGGCGCTCATTGGTATTGCAGTTGAGCCTGGATTCGAACAGCGACTCGAATGAGTTCAACAATTTCCCAATCACTAATAGTGCCGAACATCTTCTCCCGTTTCGGCCACTGGAACCCTCCGGAGAAAATCATATTAGGAGCTTGTCAGGAACGGCGAGGTCGAGCGATTCCGGGTGTGACTCAAAGACAAAGGAACAGGCAACAACGAGGAACAACTTGGAAAGGTCTCTCACTATGACAGTGAGTATGTCGAGCTCTTTGTTAACTCGCCACGACTATCTTTAAGTGCTGTTTTAACTGTAATAACTATTGCGAGTTAACCTGCACCGATTTGGACGTGCGGCTTCCCTTCGAGCACCAGTGTATAACAAATAATTAATATCGGCCGATTGCCACTGGCCGATATTAATTATTTGACAAGCAATTTGAGGCCCTTTGAAAAATCGACATTTCTATCATTATTATATTATCGGTTTTAAGCGCTAAAAACAGGACACAAGGCGTTATTTTTATCAGAACAAATAATTTAGATAGAATATCCTTATGCAGGGATGACTACTCACCTAACCGGAACGTATCAAATAGCAAACGGAAAGCAAAGAGATCAATTCATACTTTCGATCTACTCAATATTATTGAGTAACAAAGCATTTTTCCTGCGTATGGCTATTATAAGCACGAATATTTCGAGAAGAAATAGGCGGTTTTATTTCTTGTCCGCCAACCCCTCTCTCTCTCTCTCTATCTCCCTATGATGGACTACGTTTCTAGCAGAAATGTATGTTGTATGCATGAATTACGCTTATACTTCACAGCATATGCGTCTCCTTGAGGGTTTAAGTTCGGATACTCGATATTTTGATGCCCCTGTCATCATAACCATGATCATGCGTCATTAATAATAATGCCCCTTGCTCATTCCTACTGAGCCCACCCCCATTGTTGTCAAATCTATTGCAACCTATGCCCAAAAGCGGGATGAGTTATTGACAAGTTGACAGATCAAAAACATCTTGGTGACATTCGAGATAAGCACTGTACTATATTCATTACAATAAACCGCAACAACGCCAGCACTAGACAGATTTCACCCGGAGAGCTTGTCAGGATCTTTCAGATCAGATACACGCAATTGGGAAGTTCCCTTGTTACAATCGTGAGGAGCTCGAGGTCCGTTCCAGCTGTCGGTGGGCGACTTCATCGTCAAACAACACCAGCCGCAGAAACAGCAGCCGAGTAACCCCATCAGTCAGCTTCAGCGATCCGTACGGAACGTCTCATAGACACAGACGCAAGCGCGTGCACACGACGCGGGGCGCAGGCCTCTGGCGGGGAGCAGGCCTCTGACAGGGATGTTAGGACCAGCTGCATGTCCTTCACTGCCTCACAGACTTTCGTCTCGTCGATCTCTCGTTGCCGCGATCCGGTTCGCTGACATCAGCTGCCTCTATCTGTTTTTCGGTGAAGGCTGCTGCCCTGAGGCGGGCCGCACAAGCAGAAACTCAGAGGCGCACGAGGGCAACTGCCCGTCACTGTGGTAGTTAGTATCTACTTTGGGATGATGCATCGAACACTGCTGAACGGTAGCGCGATGGGTATGCTGGTTGCCGTCCGGAAGCATTTTGCATTTCAGCAGCAAACTAAGGCTAGCCAAGTTGATGGTACTGGTTCGGTACAGCAGTTCGGAGCAATGGTTTCGCCATGAAGCTGCTGGATAAGCGAGCAGTTGGCTGAACAACGAAGGCCCAGAAGGCTACTGATACGCACGACTAGCGATTCGATCCCAGGGGCTCTGAGATACGCGAAGGGGCTGTGTGCTTTCCATCGCTCGGCCACAGCTGAGCTAGCATACCCCACCTCGTACTGGTGACCCGCAAACGTCTGCCTTTGACGCGATTCGCCGAAAAGAACGAGAGATACGTCGATTGATGGCCTCGACACGAGACGGGCATGGGCGGTAGACACGGGTGGGCCCAAGGCACCGAGGTTCGTTTCGATGAAAGGCCGAGAGCGAGCGAGCAAGCGAGCAAGAGAGAGATAGAGAGACAAGCCACGACTGGTCTTGAAATGCTGATAGAGATGTGCATCAATATATTTGTGCTACAATAGTTGTAACAAGCAGCTGTTTGACCTTGCATAGCTTATATGGTTCACGTGGCTTCGTTTAACGCTGCCAAATCGTTTTCGGTGCTTCGAAATCGGCCTTTTTTAGGCTCCCGCGTAGGCATCGCGTATGAGACGTAATGTGTAGAACACGTAGAACAAGGCATATGCGTTTGACAATGTCTTAATACATTACTTAGTATTCTGATTACTCAGAAGTAATTAATGGATGCTGCACGACCGGGACGCCAAAAGATGCGCCAAATGCGTAGTGTGGCCTCTGCGCGCCCAGCGTAGCCACGCTGACAGATCACTCAGCGGAGAGCTTAGCGTTTCATTTAGCGACCCATCTGGTTTTTCCAACATTTCGTGCCGGTTAGGCGTGTGCCTACTAGAAATTTGTTGGACCTCGTAGCCTTTGCAACGACTAAGATTCACCCCGAGAATTACTGAGGCCTCTCTCAAAAACAACAACCAGCCAAGGAGAAGGAGATACCAGCTTGAACACGACTTCGAATGTATGTGACTGCTCTGTTTGGTTCAGGTCGGATTAGCAATGGATCCTTAGCAATGGAATTGGTAACTGGGCTCGCTGATGACAGTTAGTCTGTTGTGTTGTTGGATTCTATTCAAATAGCAGATCCCAATCCAAACTTTACTCAAATCGCTTAATGATACCGTAATTTGAACTTCGGAGCTAGTCGTCGTTCCTGATGACGAGGAAGCTATGATATTAGTTAGTGACCCTGTCTCATGTGAATATTTCGCGTCGTTGCCAGTTAGATTACTCTGCCAGTTATCAACGGTGTTACTCGTCTTGAACCGAGCACACATTTTCACCACCCTTGAATGCCCAATAATTAAAGTTTACTCGAGAATAACTGAGTCAAATCCCTTAAGCGGTTATTTCTCAGAGTGGTCGGCTTTACATTTCTCCACGGACCAGCAGCCCAAACCTTCCCGTCTTATCTGACTTAGAATTGTCAGCTCTAGAAACTTTAAATTGTTTGTCACAAACTTTTAGAGCCTCGACCTTCTCCCGTTCTCTTGCCGTGCAATATTGCTGGCTTCGTTTCACTCTTCAATATATGGTCTAAAGCGCACAATTCTGGCCTCCCTGTGTGCACGATATTATCCTGCATTACGATCCACGGCACGTAACTCGATCCATAACACGAGACATTGAACGTCGCCGTGTTGATCCGCTAACGGGAAAAACAATTTCCTCAATTAAATTAACTAACCCCATCTGCAAGTCTGACTATTACGCAGCGCTAATGCAATACAGACATAGTTATTTTGACTGAATGTTCGATTATCTAGACGCAGGCAAGGGACAACGAATGTAGCCTTATTGATTTAAGGGCTTGATGTACAGTACTCCAATATCTATGAGAGAACTCTACGCCGCCTAATTTTGGTCCAGCGATCTGCTTAATTTTGCCCCACCGCATGCTGTGTTTACGGTTTCGTTTTGATTACATAACTCATTAGCAAATGTATGCGGTCACTGCTACAAGAAGCTAACCTACCTGCACTCGTATCTGATATCCTTCCTTCGTTGATGAGGCGGAGAGCCTATCCCTTCATTTATTTGAATACCGCCACGGTTTAAGAGCTCACTTATTCAAGGGTTAGCTATGCTGTCCTTGTAGTGTGGGTATGTCCTGGTTTTAGCCGTATATATATATATATATATATTTTATATATATTTAAATTTAAAAAATATGTTTACATATATATATATATATAGATATATTTATATATTTTTCATATTCGTTCATCTTTTTCTCTATCGAATATTACTGTTATGTGATTACATCTGTTAAAGAAAGGACATATGCGGCGTCCTCAAATCGAGCTGCATTATGTGTTCGCAGATTTGATTAAATGTAGAGTGTGCTAATGTATTGCTCCATATTTTCAGTCTGACCTTGGAAATGAGAACCTACTAAGGTTTGGCCATGACAAAATATCGAGACCGGCGCAACTCGAGGGGCTATACTTCAGAGATGGACTACGAAGAATTGGTAAGCATTACTCTTACATTATTATAGCTGTGTGTTAGACGACTTGTTAACCTCGAGCGACTTGTGCGTTAGACGTGTGCGCTCTCAGTATGGTTAAGGAATCGCTGGTCAAAAATACCCAGACTCATAAGAACGCTCGACTCTAAAGTGCGCACGGGGCCATCCTTGGTTTCACTCTAGTTCTAGGGGCGGGGGCTGAATTTGGTTTAGTGCAAACCGACTTCAAACAAAGATACGAACTGGTTTCGCAGCTTCGCCATTCATTCGCTAAGAACGAGATTATTATCAACGTACAGCTAATGATTTCAGCACAAGTTTCTTTAGTCATGATGATCATCTTTGACGTGAATCAATCTGTTTCATGACATATGGCATTAATCATTCCGTACATTCCTGTTTAACGAAGGTGGTGTGCTCTGGGGAGATTTACACAACATGTTGCCCAATTTATATTTATTGGATTATTGAACAAAACGCAGTTACAACATTGGCAGTTATCGTTTACAAACAGCCTCCTTTTCCATTCCTTATATTGTCAAGATTTTTTTGAACTCATCCATCTACTTAGGTCTTGCTTGTTATGCGCTGGACGTGGTGTGATCTATGCAAATCCAAACTATATTTGCAAAATATTTTGATTTAGTTTCAATACTTAAAATAGGAGTTATCTTTCTAGTTATTCGTTGTGTTTAGCAAATTTGGTGAACGTACACGTACTATAGATAAGCAAACTTACAAGCTCACTTTTCTTTCTTAGAATACAACTTCCTCATGTTAACTTGCTATGAGATTTCTCAGCATAGCAGATCTGAAATATTCTGGCGGCACAGGTAACAATTGCTGAGAAACCCCGCAAGTATCGGATCGATCAGGTATTTTCCTTTTGAGCGTATACTACGAAGCGCACACTCGTCTCGAGAACGGGTCAGCTCAAAAATCGATGGAATCTGCTTAACGCTTGGCTAGGAACAAGCTATGCCAGTAGACCGGTTGCGAGTAGATCTCGTCTGATGATGGATCGTTAGCTTGGTACATTTATTTCAGATTTTATCTTGGCCTATAAGGAGGGGGTCAGCGATGAATCGGATCGGCGACGAGAGACATTCCTCGATAACCTGCAAACAGAGGGCCTCGAAATCGAGGTTGAGCCGCCCAAGGTAATGATGACCATATTACTCACAGATAGAAACTCGTGTTACATGGCAGACCAGCTGGAGGACTTCGGAGAATGATTCATGGCAATGTTTCAAAATGAACATTTGGTTGGACGTTGATCGAACTTTGACATTCGCGGGCTTTGGCCTGCGGTGCCTTGTAACTTGTGTAGGAAACACATTGATATGAGTGGGTTCAATTCTGAAATGGTGTGAAATCGAAAAGTTTTAAGGGTTTTTTTAGGGCTCACTAATAGGTTTCTGTCCTTCTGTCCAACGATCCGAACAAAGTTTTGTGGAAGCTTCCTTCAGCACCCTTTAAGTATAGGCCCGTGAGCAGGCAGCTAGTTAACGATTCATTGAAGAAGGCTCCCTTACGCCTAAGTAACTATGGTAGATATAATATACATTATTATTATTATTATTATTATTATTATAATAATAATAACACTATGTGATAAAAATGCACGGGTTTTGTTACGCAGAACTCGGCTGATAAACACACAGGTTTCGTGAAAATTCACGCTCGTTGGGAACTTCTCATCTGCTATGCAGAACTGCTCAATTTCAAGATGCCGGTGAAGGTGAGTCTTATGGATTTATTGATAACATTTATTTTTCCTACAGCGCCGAATGCTGAATAACTCCCGTTCGCGTTGATGGGGCGATGAAACACGAGCCGTTTATCAGTGTCAATGCTCAGACGCATTTGTTATGAGAAGCTTAACTATGATCGCCGATAGACTGTGTTGAGGCCACTGTCATTTGATAAATTTGCTTAATTATTTCATGAATTATTTTTTGTTTCAGAGACGGGAGCGATTAGGAGCTCTTCCAACGATACAATTTGAAGCAGGAGACATAAAGAATATACCAAAGTTCGGAAGCAATCTAGATGTGAGCACTGCCAACACACATGCTTTAATATAGTATACAGAATACGGCAAGTTTCGCCTTTGTTGGCGTTTAAAACGAAGATACCCGTATTGCCCACCCGCTCCAATGCCACTTGCTTTCTATACCCTGTAAAATAATCACTTATATTGCTCGATCATCGTACGTTTGCTGGCGCATTATTGATGATGGGTAATGTTACACTCGAAAATTCTCTCTTGATGTCAAATTCTCTCTGGTGTGTTGTGTTCAATGGGCATGACTCTCCGAATCGTCATCGACGTCGACCCTGACACGTGTATCGGATACTCAGACATCGGCAATGCTCGGGCTTCATGGTGCAGCGCATGCGATTCTAAGCAATCCGTTCATAACAGCGGAGACCAATGACCAACCATCACCATGGGTATGTACCACACCCCCTATAGAGGTCACAACGCTGAGGTCGGCTCAGCTGATTGATGAAACACCACTCATATCACGTAAGGCATTTACAGAGAAAGGCGATGGTGCAAGAGATTTTGGCTAAACGCAATTGATCGTAAAATAGTAAACGTTTCGCGAGTGATTGATTAACGAGGCCGGATCTTAACCTCAATATAGAGGCGCAGTAAACGCTTAATAAATGCGTAAGTACACCGCATGCCATGTTATCATTATATAGGCCCTCTTATCAATATTTCTAATAGAAAGACTTTGGCGTGCCTCTTGTAGCATTGATCTTCGTCGACGGAGGTGACAAAATTGGGGTGGAATAGGGGTGGAAAAAAAAACCGATAACACTCTTTAAAGTACGAACGCACTACGCTTCAGCATTGTCAGCAAGGTATCACCTATATGATTTTCCTCCAATTGGAGCTCATCTCCAATTTTTCAAATAGACTCGGTGAGCTTTATTGCGGCAGCTGTCTTGTAGCAGACCCAAGTCTCCCGCCGGCGCCGCCCTATACCTCCAATAGCCTTAGTAGCCTCTTAGTGTATTGTGTTGCTGAGGGGTATAAAAAAGGAGACGGTGCATTCGCGATCCGTTACAGCGATGCAGCCGTGTTCTTCTTGGTAGATCAAATCTGCAGTTGTGCTGACGAAGAACACATTGAATGCGATCAGAAGATAGAATAAATGTCGATATTGCTTATGACAACATTATTGCATTCTGTCGAGACCCGCTTTGCGCCTCGGGCCTCCACTTGCATATGAGGCAATCGCGATCGCCAAGACATCAACAGAGAACTATCAACGATACATATGTGTGATCGTGGAGAAGGACGTTGCCATTTCGCAACGATAAGTATATATATAGTATATAGGATATTCCCCAATTCTCGCGGTCCCCGTGTGTTCCATGTGTACAGATAACATATATACTCACCGTCACATAGAGGGACACACCCGGCTGATTTGTGCCTCTCGGTGGTAGTACTATCGGCTTGTAATCATGGATCACTTAAGCATATACGTATATCATCCAATAACGATTGTGGTGCAGCATACATGGATATGGCTTACAATATGCTGCCGTGCTTGGTGCACGCTCTCCTCTCGTCAAGTCCCTGCGAGCCTAACCCGTCTTGGGGTATTATTAGTTCTGACGAGCATTCACAGATTTAAATTCACCACTGGTCGGAGTTTCCTCCGGTAACGCTGGTACGCTGGTAGCTTTCGAGTATTGCTTGATACTGTTTATCTCAGTGGAGATAAATTTCAGCGTGGAGGCGCGAGGACGACATAATGTATGGCCGCTGTGCGGCGGATACCGCCAGGTCGCTCTAGTAATCTCCGTCGCTGCATAATCTGACCAGGCGAAGCTATAACCACAGCCTGACGAAGAGTGGTTTGATTAACAGAGCCCTTGATTCTACACAGAACCTTTAGCACACGACCATCGTTGGTTATGTTCATTCGATATCGTTGCTCGCGGACCTACGCTCCGCGTCTCCCAAACAGCGTTCGTACACGGGGTCACAAAGGACCTAATTAACATGTGGATTACCAGTTCCATGCGCAGTTGTGCAGGCGTTGCATGAATCTAAATTGGACTCAAAGCTCCGTCCTGAAGGAAATCCCGAATGTTCATTTGCTCTATCGAAGGCTACCATTTCACAAAGCGGCTACTGCTTTGGACGTTCGGCGATTCTCGAGGCTGTGGTGATGCCCGGTTCTCACAGCTACTGGGTCAATGCGGCACCTATAACACACAGGCTTGCCAGATACGCTGGCGTTTGTAGCGAATCACTAAATCATTGAGTATGTGTTTTTTTTGGTGCATTAATCATCCACTAATTACATTCGGGGCCGATATCTTGGCCACCTTGGAGTCTCCTCCTCGTCGGGGGAGATAACCACCTAATCAACCCTGATGTCTGTGTCTGGTGTGTAAGAGAATGCCCTTTAATATATTGTCTCGTGATACAAATTGAGATGCGACCTATAGGAATATATTTATCCTACCTAATGGACACCTCGTAGTATATGCGAATTGACAAGGAATGTTTCGTGAAAGTTTTCAATAAAAACAAAAAAACGCGAATATGCACAGGAACAATCCTCAGAACCCACATGTACCCCTGCACAAAATCCACAAGACCCCAGTACATAACGACGAGTGCGTCTCGAATAGTTCCAGATCTACCAATGGTGGTCGCACTATAGTTCGCATAACAGTAGCAGTAACATTGGCTAGTTACAGTTTCCGGGCAGGATCGAGATTGCAAACTGTAATGCCTGCAGAGTACTAAGGCATTCAGCCTATATCTTACGTTAGGGTTGTTTTGTGGGAACACACGGACACCGTCGGTTTTACACGTCAAATAGGCCCGTATTTAGACTAGACATCATTTGTGCCTAAAATCACCTGAAAGCCTATCGATGATTTTACCGATTACCCATTACGAATGATAGCAATTTTGAATAAGTTGAACTTTTTTACTCTCATATACGTCTTAAGTTATTTCTGTCTGACATGGTTGTGCTGGGGTCAATTGGACATGCCTGGGGGCTCGATCATCTTTACTGACCATCTTTACAGCTGGACGAGAACGAGGACGAATTTTCTGAGTTAGGCCGGGGTTGTGCCCGCCTCTTCGGACCGTTCAGCTATGACAGATCACGAGTGCCTCTGGAAACAAAGTACTTCCGAGCAAAATTCTCCGCTAACAAGATGCGTCTGTGAGTATGTTTTTACAACAGCTTAGATAAAAGAAACAAAAATAAACGAGAATATCCAATGAGATACGCCATTCGAATAAGGAGTGAAAAAATATCCAACCACAGACACTACCAAGTGTCTTGGTAGGGCACAGAAATACACTCCCACGCCCCCATAGACTCTACCATGGGCGGATTTGAGTCTGCGATACATATGGACATATGAAACGTTTGTGTGGTTTTTTGCATTCTATTTAATTATACCTCTACGGTCGATATTCTGCCTAAACCTGCCTCTTGGGCGACTGAGCTGATTTCTCAAAATGCTTGCAGATTCATTGTCAAGGACCGCGAGACGTTCTTTACGTATGCACAGCGTAGTCGAATTGTGTATGAAGTTCTAATGCGAGCCCATTTCGGAAGTTCTCCTATTTTTAAAGCGGTAACAAGGCTCGTCGCAGATGGAACACTACTGGCCACCTATCCGCTGCATGACGTAAGTCATAGGTTAATATGGCCTCCTATGCCTACCGAGTAATAGAACGTATTAGGAGCTGTCGTCTGTAAACTTACAGAATTCGCGTGAGGTTGAAAAATTAAATAGATCTTTCTCAGCAGCTAGTCCCGATAGATATCTAATAAATAATGAACGCGTGAATAGAAAAAAAAACCGTGTGTAATATATTTCAACTGTCACTAATAAATGGCGGTAATGAACCCCACCAGCAGCAACAACAGCAAACGCATGACATTTCTTAGTCGCCAATCGACATTTAGTCCTATGTATCAGCCATTTATTTTCTTACTGTATCTGACAAGGTGATTGAATAATTGAGTTTATTGATTATTTCCTCATCCGCCACTTATACGTCGGTAACGCTACGTTGTCATTCGCTGTTACCAATGCTTCCGTCCCTGGCTCTGTTTGACAGCTGCCAACGAATGGGAAGTGCGGCAGTAGCTGCGAGTAGCTAGTTAGTTAATTAGAGAGACGTAATTGTGTGCCTTCGATTATATTTCATCGTTGCCATGCAGCCACGCTTGACCATACATTTTCTGTGTTTGCTTCTGTTGCTGCAATTCCGCTGCCTCTCTCTCTCTCTGTCTCTTTCTCAATCGATCTCTTCCCTGTGTCTGCTGTGCTCTGCTGTGTTGATGGGTCGTGCGCACGTGTAGATGCGGTCAGCGTGCGCACAGACGGATATACTATATTACTAATGCGCTATCAGCACTGCCATCATCTACCATCGTCATCATAATTATCACCAGTACCACTCGGTATGGTCTGTGCTTCTGTTTGTGCAGGGTCCACTGGAGGGGGATTACCCGAAGGAACTCGAAGGCCTGTCGGAAAGAAGAGTGAGTTGTGCGCTGAGCCTGTTGTCCTGGAGATACACAGAACACGGGGGCCATGCAGCGAGGATCGAAGGGGCGGGCAGGGCAGGCCCTTTCGGAGCGAGTCGGGTGTTGGCTGCTCCAATGTGACCTTGACCATCGAAAACTTAGGATACTTAGGTGGCATTGCTGTCCAGCCTGCTCCTTTGTGACTACCAGTTTCTTTAGTGGCTTGTGGCTGAATGGGCCGCGTGAACCCAACGCCTAGCGGGGGCGGCAGCAGCGGCGGTAACGGCCGCTATCAACGCTGCCGTGTCGGCCAGTTGCTCTCCCAGCGCCGCCCAGATTGGGCCCGAGGCAGGAAACACTGAGCAAGTTCAACAAACGAAGTGCAGCATAACAGAGTACAGTGTTTGCCCTGTCCCAACTTGCTCTGCTCTGCTCGGTTTGTCCTTCGATTGATGAGTGGGTGTTTTCTTTAAATCAGCTGGTCGACGTTAATAACTCGCTCGGATGTAAGAGGAAACCGAGAAGGGAAAATATGGGCGGACGTAGTTGCTCATACCGCGAGCTGCCGACCCTACAGAATATTCTATCCAAATATAGAAGCAAGTGGTTTCGGGTCGGTTTGTGGACGTTGGATTAGTCGGAGACTGATCAAATAGAAGAAACGCCGCTCTGGAAGGATCCCTCTAGGTCCCGGATCCTGGTGTTCCAGAGCCTGTGTGTTGAGCTAAGACGATTTGGACGAAGGGCCTTACTCTTGAAGTGATGCGAAGCGTTTCATTGTAGTTTTAGATGAATAGTCTATCATGTAATTGCACTGCTAATTATGGTATCAGTAGTATATCATCCAGCTTGTTTTCAAAGCTTTGTGTTTCTGTGAAAATAACCAATATTGTCTTGTTTTGTCTCGTAATGACAACCGCAAGGTTTGAGTATGTCTAATATATGTGAATAAGAGTTTTCTGTATTCTGCGGAATTTACCGGTAGAAAAGTGTCTGCCAGCTCCCGGTATCGAGTTCTATTATCCGCAAAGCACCTATATGTACAGCGATAAGTGAAGAGGCTTTGGGCGACTGACGTCAGGCAAATGCACATGATGACTGCCGTAGCCACTGGTCAAGTCCAGCCCAATGTTGTCATAACGGAGTAGACAATGGTAGACCGTGCTTGACCAACAACACTGCCATGCTCGCGTGAAGAGTACACTAATTATATTCTAGGGCATTAATATATTCATGGGATTCGATTAACTTTACCTGTCCTACTCTGAGATAACTAAGTTAAACACATTTTAGTTCACTCAGTGAAACTAACTAAGGGCGACGAATTTTTACAGATATCCCTGTCAGGGAGAGAACAATGTGAGTGATTATATATTAATTAACGTCCTGATATGATTTTTTTGCTCAGATTTTGTATAATATTTGGGCCCGACCCGGAGCATGGTACCGTACTCAACCTATAAACCTCATCAGGAGATATTTCGGTAAGTGTTACCTTTAAATACCTGGGACGATGTTGTTTCGCGTGCGGCCCATCGTTCTAAACGTACGACAGAAGATCCCTGACGAATTGATGATAGACCACCACTGTCTCTGTAGTGACACAAGCTTTGAAGAAAGATTTACTGTGGTCCCGAAACGCATTTTGGGATACGCTAGGCCCAAAGATCAAATCGCCAATAGTCTCATTGATCTTCTCAAACTATTTTCTTACACATGGTCTCCGCGAAGAACAATACTTCATATCTAGCCATGAATGTACCCATCAAGATCTCTATATGAAGATCTCGATTTCTTCACACAGTAGAAAGAACTAGGCGGGCCTAACCATTTTGAGGTCAGCAACCCACACAGGCGTGCATACAGTTATTACCCGGCCATCTCATCCTGTGGGGAGGGTTCAAATGAGAGCCAAGAAAATTGTCTGATCACTACAACTAGGATGCCCCAACCATCTAGTCTAGCCGAATACACATTAATCAGCCTTCCTGTCGCGTACCATAGCCTATCAACGTACGCCAGTTTCTTTTGTCGATTTTTCCGTGCAGGCGAGAAGACTGCCCTTTATTTCGCCTGGTTAGGTTTCTATACGTCCGCCTTGGTACCGCCTGCTCTACTTGGCATCATGGTCTGCCTGAACGGTCTCGTCGAACTGCACTCATCGGCGCCCATGTAAGGCTTGTCTCTCTTTCCCTCTCTCTAGGGATGGCCCCCAGTGTTTAGATATTATAGTTCCCAGATAGGGCGGCAAGGATCCAACAGCTTTCGCTGTCTGAGCCTGATGAAAGCAAAAGGATGCGTGACCTTCCGTTCTTCTATCCTACCATTACGGTGACACAGTTTTCGAAGCCCTTGGGCTAGTGTATAGTGAGGAAAAGGATCAAATCGGGTGGTTGCCATGAGATTCAGGGACATCTAACAAGGACCCTTCGTTCTGACAATGTGACCGCTTCTTCGGACACTGTTCGTAGTTCGTGACATCGTCCTCTACGGATCCTAATTATCCTAAGTGCAACTCGCTCACTTTCCACACTTGGATTATTTGTCTTTTCTATTGTTTTTTATGTCGCCAATTTGAATAGCACTGATTATTGTATATGTATATATATATATATATAATGTGAAAACAGTCATCTTAGAGCAGATCGTCGTTATGGAATTTTAGAGGTGGCTCTCGCATGCGTCCTATCCTGAAAAATGGTCACCGAGAGCAGCTGCAGTGTTCCGATGGCGCTGGCCTGACCGGGGTAACCCTTCTTTTTTGAATCGCCGCTTATGCTACGCTTCCCAGTAGGGTACATTTAGCTCCACTGATTGCGATGGCGTTAAATTGACCGGAAAACTAGAAGGCTGCCTGTGCTAGCGTCTCGACGGGGGGTCAGACAATCTAGCGGACATGAGAAACAACGTTGGGGGTGGATCTATGCTTTTGGGGGCCTTCGAAGCTTATTTCTCTTTCTGGAAGACTGCTCATGCCGAACCTAAAAAACGTGTTCTGCTTAGGTGGTAATAGAAGCTAGTTCTGCTCGCCCATACTCTCATACATCATAGGCTACATAACTATTATATAACGCATTTGTTTCTGATGAACTCCCTGAAGAAGAAAGCGTATGACTCTCTTTACACAAGCTTCAAAAATTGAATATCTACGTCGCAATAGCAGCGCCAGCAGCGATCAACGACTTAATCAACTCGAGGGTTAATTATGACTCTAAGTCTGAGCAGATAAAACGCATTATTATTATTATCATCATCATCAATAGTTAAATATCTACTTTGTTCATTTCTATCGGCTGATGTTTCGCTTGCAGCGCCGACACGTGTCAAAGTGAGTTCGCCGAGACTCTGATCATGTGCCCTATGTGTGTCGAATGCCCACTATACAGTCTCCGCAAAGAGATGTGCTCATCTATCAAGATTAATGCGTTCTTCGATAACACCGGCACGGTGATCTTTTCAATCTTCATGGCCGTCTGGGGTAAGTAAGCGACGTTTAGTGACGTGGGAGTGTTTATCTCTTGGCGTTGTTTCTTTCTTTGTCATTCGTTCATTCATTTGTGCGCGTGAGATGTTCTGCACCAAACCTACCTCTGTTGATGTTGTTCTGCCCTGGGCTCGTGATCAGGTTTTTTATTTCCAGCAGCAGCAGCAACAGAGGGAATTAATATTTTTATGTTGAGCATTTTTAGCTCAATCGATCGTTGGCTGCTTCAGTTGTTGTGCTTGTGCGCGCAGACTTCGCATCACTTGTAGGATGACTTTACAGGTCATTACAGCAATCACCATCGATAATTGCTCATGCATAGTTAGCAGGATTGTGTTGTATCAAATTTTCGGAGGGATACAGGCCAAATGAAAAAAAGCGAAAAATAGATCCATGAAGTAGCGCACACATTTATTGTTCGGGGTACTGAAACAATTGTTATCTCTATTCAAATTATATAATACAATGTATGGAGTCATAATCGTTTCATGCACCAAGCATAGCAGGTTAACGCGCACATATGGATCACCAAGTAAGAGCTTACTTTTTAGCATTCACATCTAAACAGATGATACATTTGATCAATACACTATAAACGCACTACTACAGACTAAATATATGAGTCAAGGACATTGCTTCAGATAAGGGTCCGACACGAAACGGTTAATACATGTAGAAGATGCTCATAAACATGATGGAACTCCCGCTTCTTTATTGTTCACTGTGTGCCTGTGTATGTATATGCCTTGCGATTTTTCTATCGAACCAACAAACGGCCCGTCGTATTTAGGTCTGCTCGCCACTGTCCAGAAAGGGGACAAGAATTTATTCCGCAGTTAAGGGAGAATTCAGCCTTCGAACAGAAATCGTTTGCCAAATTTGTAGATCACTTAGGCCCTACCTAAATGCTCGTTTTTGTTGATTTCCTTGTCCACCAATCGTTGTTCCAGCGCGCATATTTATGGAGCTGTGGAAAAGGCAGGAGGCCACTCTGATCTGTGATTGGGATGTACCTGAAGACGAGTCATCTCAGGTAGGAAAGCCGAATTAACCTTTGATATTTAGACAATGCACTGGTTCAAGTGTCAATCGCCATCCCATTGTGATCGAGTGATGTCATTGATGGACCTAACAATACATACAATCAACAAGTTTTAGAATAAAATGTCATGACTTACGACACAGTCAGATACATATGTTTATTTTAAGGAGTTGAATTTAAATAGATATCATAACTCCATAGAATGGCATTGTAACATATCTAGTATAGTGAATGTAGGGAATGGAAACTCGCAGTTAATAACAAACACACACACATATATATATATATATATATATATATTTATATATATATATATATATATATATATATATATATATATATATATGTTGATATTTATCACCTTATTAAAAAATATCAATTACGCAGAAACGTATTGTACGTCCCTTGTGTATTTAAACCCCACCAAGAGGAGTCTAAGTATCACACATGCGCGATGTAGTTTAATGGAGTCCAGGTTGATTTGAGTTGATTGTGTTCGATTTGTGCTAACATAAGCCGTCATTCCGGTCAGCTTTCCCCATCAGCACCAATGTTTACGTATCTATAATTGCTCTACGCCACTGCATCCGAGCCTAAACGCTGACGGTTAATAGGTCTCCAGCCATCGGGCGGTGCCGCTGTCACGGCACAGCTGCCCCGGTACGTGATCAATTCCTCTCCTCCTCGAAACCGAGCACCGATGCATCGGCCGGCCCGTGTAGAACGTTCTCAACGACAAAGCAATCCCCAACGTTGCTTTTCGCTTCGTCGTGAAACAGCATCGATTATGATGAAGACGATTCAATGGTGCTGATCACGCGCTGCAATAGCGTACCAATCAAATGGTTGTGTTTGCTTCTGTAATCAATACTATAGATAGCAATAGCCACTTGATGTTAAGCGTTCGGAAGCACAATTCGGAGTTTCGGCGAGCTTGCATCTGCAGCGCGCTCTGCTAAGCACGGTTGCTCTCTGCCTCTTGTATTGCGTCAGTGGCTCATATAGCTGACGCGGGGGGTATGGGCTACAGCCTCGAGTAATGACAAATACGGGGTGTGCATGGTGCACTTGTTGGTGAACGAGGTTGGTTGCATGCATCAAATGTCATTGGCCTTCGTCGCTTGGGCATTGGTCTCCGCTGTGCTCTATGGGTTGTGTTGCAATTGGGTTCATTGTCGACGCGTCAATCCCCCTTAGACTACCTCACTCGAATACAGTCTCGTGGGATTGTGATGCGCTCGCGGGCGGCTGCCTGCTGTTGCTGCTTCTGCTTCACGATGGAAATCGAGCTGTAAAACGCTAGGGGCCGACCGTCAAAACGTGGAGTGTGTATCTGAGTGCTGACGAAATAGAGACCGCTGTATTGTAGATGACTGGACGATAAATGGCGTGGACGTTAAATGTTGGCTGAGAGTCAGCCCGAAAAAGTTTAGTTTAGTTTAGCGTCTACGATAATGACGATGGAATAGTCTTCATTGGAGCTAATTCCGATTCTGAAGGAGCGTGCCACTTTTGTCACTGTGGATACGATGACGATATGATTCCTTATGCTGCTGTTTTTTTTTAGCCCACCTCACGTTCATACTGTAGAATCGCACGAACCTCGAATTTAATCTGACAGGCGAAGCATGGTTAGAATTGGTTCAAAAGCGTCCATTCGAAGGAAGATGTCACGACAGAGACTTATCGACTGCCTATCAACCCTCAAAACCGTCTAAAATCCAACTAGATATTCCATACGAATCCAATGTTGTTTTCCATTATTTCACGCTATTTGTGAAACTTGATTATGTACAGTAGTCGGTTACTTCAATTCTTGTTCAACTAGTTACAATTTCATTAAATTCGTATGAACACCATCCTGATAACACTGCAGATGTGAGTACACGCAACGCAATTTCGATAATTTTCCCCATTTTCGTTTATCTATACATTTTCACTCAATGAGCGTGTGCCGTCTCACGCATGCAATCTCTAGGCACGTCCGCTTCTAAATCCAAACTTCAGAGAGAGAAATGCAAAGGCCGCGCGGTGAAACATTTCGGCTCGTTGGGCGTCTGCTCGACGTACGGAGTTCCGCATCTGCATACAAATTTGCATCACGTTTTACAATGTCAGACAGCTTTCACCGTCCTAATTGATATTACAAAGCTTGCTCGAAAAGGCGTTAACCCGCCCCCCCCCCCTGCACTAAGTAATAAACGAAAAAGAAAAAGCAAACAAAGCCGGCAAATGTCATTTTTCGTTCGGGCCCGAACGCGTGATGGCAATAATGATTCATTCATTGCACGTAGCGAAGTGAAACGGGGAAGAATCGAGGTAGAAGAAAGGATTACAATAGGAAAACACATATTTTGTGTGAGATGAGATTAGAAATTGCAAACAAAGACAATATCCATATGGGTAATGAATGTGTGATTTTCTTTCCTTGACTATAGCTACAAATGTTGCATTAATATTAATTGTAATATCAATATTAATAATATTAGCAATATGAGGTTTGATACTAAAGTGAATAGAAGCTGTTTTTTTATGTGAATACAGATAGCACCTCTTTAATGTAGCACATTTATTCACTGCTATATTTTCCTGTGACTGTATTATAATATTTTAAAAAGTTTCGCGTCCCCTGAATACGCTATGGCGCAATATATGTATTTATATATATGCGATATTTGAACGAACATGCTAATTGTGTTTTGTTTGCTTGAGCAAATCAAGAAGAGAAAATATGCAGCACTTGCTGAAGAATAGTATTTCAACGGCTGAGCGCTCGAGACATTAGGAGGACCGGGTACTCAGTTGTCTAGTATGGTTATTACCTTTGGAAGAGGAGATATACAGGGGGATGACTCGCATGCAGGCGGGTTGTTGTTGATGCGGCGATTGCTCTTCAACATAGAAAGGGGCATCAATTGAACGGGGTTCTGAGTTGACAAGGGGAGAGAAAGAGAGATTGGCGATGTGGAGCAGCAACCTTCGCCTCTTCTATTATGGATGTCTCTATGTGAATTTTGTGGATATCATATTTTAGATCCAATTTTATAATGAGCATTGAATCAAAGATTTCTCTATTTCTTCGACATTGTGTTGAATTCCAGGAGGCGATAAATCCCGAATTTGAGGCCAATGCTGTAATCTATCGGCTAAATCCAGTGTCAATGGAGTACGAACCGTATGTTCCCTCGTGGGAACGGCTCGCTCGTAGCTTCAGCGCGGCCAGTGTCGTCGTTTTCATGGTTAGACCGCCGAGAGCCGTTCGCAAGACCTGTGTCGAACTTCACTTGAAATCGCATTGAGTCAAACGAGCCGATTTGGCGATGGAAAGGAACGTACTGCTAAAATTTCCCCAATCTATTATAATCCCGAGGAAACTTCGTTAGCTTATAAAAGTAGTTAAATATTAAATTGAACAAAATATCGTTTATAGAATTTTGTACGAGATGAGCTGATTAGATGGACACATGCTGAGAACATGCGTTTCATGTTATTGTTTATTTAATTAATTAATCAATATATCAATCAATTAATCAACAAATTACGACAAAGCTTACTCAATGCACTGCGTTCATGTGCAATTTTCACCATCGCTCACTCAGCCAGATACGTTTCTACTTCCGCAGATCTGCCTCGTCGTCCTTGCTGTTTTCGGTATCGTTCTGTACCGCTCGATCATAGTGCATGTCCTGAACAAGGACAGGCTCAGCACGAGGCAAGGCCACGACCCGTTCTTCAACTCCAAGGCGATTGCATCAGCAACTGCCTCTGTCGTTAATCTCCTTGCGATCGCCCTCCTTAGCAAGGTCTGCACAAGACACACCGATCCCTTTTTGTTAGCTTAGTTCAACCACTTTAATTACCTCGGTATGATTTAGCTACCATACGAAGATTATATAGATTTGGCAATTCATAGAATCGAATCTTCAGTTGCAAGCGACGAGGTTGCCACTGTTGCCATGGTGAACCATCTCTGAAGGCACCAACGTACGACATCTGCTAATGTCGTGTTTGATCGGAAATAAAACTCATTTTCGCCTTCGTTGTGACCGTTCCAGGTTTACGAGAGGATTGCCAGAAAGCTCACTCATCTAGGTAAGTAGAAGATACGCACAGCTTGTGTCGTGTATTATTGAATTGGGTGAATTCTAAGCATTGACGACTCGAAGCGTACGGGCCGCAAGTGCTGTGCGCGGCTCTTCTCGTAAGATTTTGTTACTAATTGTCGATTACGATATGTACCAGATGCTGCTGATTTAAAAGCAGATGAAACTAGCTTAGCTCGCTGAATGTTCTGGTTATTCGTGTTTAGCTAACAAGGAATCGAAACTTTCTCTGGCAATAACAACCACAAAAGCGGATGAACCTGTCTTGTTTACAGAGCGACACCGGACCCTGCAGGAGTTTGAGAATAGTTACACAGTGAAGATGTTCCTTTTCCAGTCTGTGAACCACTATGTCGGCCTTTTCTATATTGCTTTCCTAAAGGGCAGGTGAGATTAACCCCGACAGCCTATCTGATTACTTGCCGTCGTTACATCACTATATCGCTTTATCTAGGCGGCGCGAGATGAACCTAGAGATCCTGCCTCATAATGCTGAACTGACGTTGAATAAGGCATTTTCAATATCCTTATTGACTCCCCCGACGTGGTATAAACGAGCTTAATCATAAGAAAAGTACAGCTCCTCTACTATAATCCTTACATTGACTTTATCACTTGCCTAATACTGACAACACTGCATCAGTCGAGTTGGGTCGCTCATGGCCGGTCTACCCATGTAGCCGAAACGTGCGAAGACTCGACAGCAATTTTCTTGGTAGGGGAGAAACATAATAACTTTCATTATCGTTGTTCCCATTCATGTAAAAGGATTTTTTGCTGGTTTGTAAAACTCGGTTTAGTACCCAATGGTAATGGTGCATTTGACTGATTGAAAGACCGTTGCATTGTGCGTAACTGCGTTGTGTGGCAATGTGTTCGCTTGTAATCCCTTGGAGGTAACTAATTGCCCAATGATGATATCAGGTGCCAATCTTACGCAGTCTAGGGTGCTAAGTAAAGCAAGTCATAAAAATATACAACTCAACATGTACAAGAGTCCGTTTCATGTATCACTTTAGGTTTCAAGGTCATCCAGGCCAAAGCGCCTTCCTATTCGACGCCGAGGTGGAAACCTGCGATGGTGGATGTCTTTACGAAGTCTTCCTTCAACTTTGTATAATTATGGTCGGCAAGCAGGTGATCAACAACATTCAGGAGATATTGACACCGTGAGTAGCGTAAATTGCGATAACGAACGAGAATTTTTACCACGCGCCTTTTCAGCTGGCACCTTGCACATGATAGGTGAGCAGAAAATGTAATGTTCATAGCGTTAGCTTTGAGCGCCAAACCTGATTGTTTTTGAGCTTGTCACAGGCGAGCTTTTCACCAAGTACTGGAATTGCGAACTCAAGAACGCGAATCGAATTGTTCCACTGGGCCAACCGCATCTAGGCTCTTGCCTGTCGTTGTCAGCACCTTGCAGCCTTACAGTTATAATTCACTACGTCTTCTCTTCATTTCAGTGTGATCTTTCGATGGTGGCGCACACGACGATTTCACGTAAACTCACACGTGAAGAAGGAGGGACATTCGCGATTACCTCGATGGGAGATGGACTTCAACCTTGAGGAGTGGACCGTCCTCTCACTATTCTCTGAGTATCTCGAAATGGCGATACAGTTCGGCTTCTGCACACTCTTCGTGGCTGCGTTCCCTGTCGCGCCACTGTTCGCACTACTGAATAACATCATTGAGATTCGTGTCGACGCATACAAATACGTTGTGCAGCAGAGACGTCCAGTGGCGCAAAGGACACGAACGATCGGTGTCTGGCACCCCATACTTGAGGGGCTGTCAATCACGGCCGTGGTATTTAATGTAAGTTCAGTCTCGAACGAAACAAAGTTGTTCAAACAACGAAACCTTTATGTTTTTACGGGAGGGTTTCGGGAACGCGTAATGCACATGCGTGACAGAGCAGCCTCTTGCCATCCAGTGCGAGACTCATAAACACACTAAAACCCGTATTCCCCCCACCCCGAGTTGGTTCGGAGCGACGTAAGCAATACTTCAATCAAACAAAGAAACTTAGAAGCGCGTGGGTGAATCCGTATGAAGAGGCGCACTTTCATTCAACGAAAGATTATTTAGCATTACTGCGTACAACATGTATAGCGGGTGAAATATTATATGTACAAATACAACGAATTGCTTGGCAGCGTCTGTATGCATTGAGGATCTTTGGAAATGTTTGCTCCTTGTTGTCCAATGTGGGAAAAGCGAGGTGAATTTGATTTTCGCAGCTTATGGGACATCTGCTTGTATCTTGGGTGTGTTGGGAAGTTTTCTGGGAAGGATACTTTGCAAATGGCAATTTCATCAGCGTTGTGGGGATACTATTTCACTAGATTTTATGTAAATGTATAAATTGGTGAATAAATATGATGTGATGAGTTGATATTTATGCTTCGAACCTCTCGTTCAGGCAGACAGGGGGAAGATAGGAAATGTCTGCTGTGTTAGCTTGACTCACATTCATGATATATATATATATATATATGTATATATATGCTGCCAGGGTTTTTCTAAAAACAAGATAGACTCACGGAATTCTCGTTTGTTGAATACCGTAGTATTGTTATCGTGCGTGTCCTTACGGTGTACAGGGGTGTTGCCATGTGGACATGCCCACACATCGTGGAGAGTTACTTTAGGATGTACATAATTTCTTCGAGCCTCCTGTCGCTTGCCTAACTATAGGGCGCCACCGATATTATGTTATGGCCAGATGTGATGAACATGTGAAGGGCTCTCAGCTGCTTGCAGCACCTGAGCACAAGTGTGCCAATTTGATTCGCCGTTTATCGGTCGTGCCTGGGGGCTACATGTAACTTATTCATGTTCTATTTGTGTTATCATATATTTGATCACGCAGGCATTCATGATAGCCTATACATCAGAATTCATTCCACGAATGATGTACCTTCTCGACCACGGTTCGCTACAGGGCTATGTCAATTCGACGCTGTCGGAATTTTTGATTGGAGACTACGCATCAAACAAGCCAAGGGTCCTCTCGACATCTCAAGGAGCCAATATCTCAAAGTGCTCGTAAGTATACGTTGGATAATATCTCGAATGGACAAAGATTAAATAATGTATTGAATTCGTCACACGACCACCACATGGGCGGATAGCACCGTAGTAACATCACTGGAGTAATGTTATAGTAGATATCACTCTAGAACATAACTGGAGTAATGTTATAGTTTCCTCTGCTAACATCCCACGATCGTACGAACGAATTCAGGAAATGCCAACGAAATCACACGAACTTCTATTATTGTAATACTCGTAACTAGCTACGCGTCGAAAGCAACCTGTTAATATTGAGCACTTCAACCTTCACTGATAGTGTGAAATATCAGCAAGTCACAAACCGCCCTCACGCAACGCGCGTACAACTTAAAGCAATATCCGTTCGCAGCGTCATTCCACAACGTCGCGCTACTGTTGACATACGCGCCCGGCTTGAAATGGATCAAGACGATCCACCGAATGACGCACGGCCGTGGACATGGCCTGACGACGTTTTTTTTCTTTGCTGACGCGCAGCTGTCTTCCTTCTGTGGCAGGCCCTCGCGGCTACTATCAGGCTTGTAACGAACATGACGCTGGTGAGCTGGTGCCCTCCTCCGCATACTGGGTTTCTAGAATGGGAAGCCGAGTTAAGTCTGCTCTCTCGCTGGCCACGTTGGTACAATGTTGGCAAAGCACACGGTCCACGTCGTTGTCTGGACGTTCTCAACGTACAAGTTGAGGGAGAACAAGGTCGCTCGTCGGCCAATCGCCACTATGCCAAGCAGGCTACGTTGCTGTGTCCTGACTCACTGCCCCATCCGAGAGGTCGCTGCCGCTACCTGCGACCGCTACAAGCGAGGAAGAGAGAGAGAGAAAGAGAGGATGGGGAGAGATTGAGCGCAAAGACCGGCGCGTTTTTTCAACGTCGGACATGTCGGCATAAAGAAGTAGAATAGGGTGTGCTTGCCGTGCGAAAAGGCCTAGCCGAAAGAGCCGCCCCTCCATGAACCGTTCTCAGCAGCAGCCTCCCTGAAGCTTCCCCTCAGCTGGCGTCGACAGGTCTCTCTGTTAGCAGCAGAAGGGAGCCAACAAACTCGGGCCTAGTCGTTGTTGTTGTAGTGTGTGTGTGTGTGTCCACTTGTGTCTGGAGACATTGTCCGACAGTGTCCGGCATGAGATGTCACCAAACGCATTGTCATGCGCTGAATCGTATGTAGAAGGAACGGTGATGTCAAGCTGGAGCAGCCCATTCACTCAGCCACTAACTCTGTTTTCAGACGTTCTTGTCAGAGCAGAGGGCCAGAGCAATCTGGAGGTTGTGGCTGAAGTTTGTGCTGAGCATTAGAGACTCTAGCACCAGTCGTGGTAACAGTTCAATGGTGCTTAATCGGTTTGTGGGCGCAGGTTCGATGCAATCATGTGTAGCACAATATGCTGAAACAACGTTTAGGAACAATAACGAGATGGTTTCGTGAAGCTAATTAAAAACGATGAACCGACACAAACTAAAATTAAGAGGACAGCAGTAAGCAAGGTGACGCACAGGTATTGCGCAGTGTCATAGAGTGTTCGCTTAACTGAGTATCATATTGTAACTTGAAGCATTTTCCTTCTAATATAAATATATTATATTATAGTATTAGAACTACAAACCCTTATAACATAATGAATTATTAGTAGATTTGGCAATTATGACAATTGTGATGTGTACATAAATACAATAACCACATTTCTCTATAGTCAATTTGTACAAGTGCCTAATATTGTAGATGGAGGATAATATATTTGCCTCTAGGCGTGCATCCATTTAGGCTAATATATATATATATATATATATATATATATACATCGTCACGTGTGACAATATATTCGTAAGCCTTTGTAGGGACAAGCTAACGTCATTGCGAGTTGCTCGTTTCAGTTATGTCGACTACAGAGACCCGCCAACCAAAGCCAACGAAAATTCGTACTCTCTTTCAAAAGAGTATTGGAGAATATCTGTCGGACGGCTCGCTTTCGTTGCGATCTTTGAGGTGAGCAGTTGTCTTTGAGAGCTCTCAGTTATCAGCCGACATTAGCAATTCGTTAGACAAATTGAAAGGATATTCTAGGCAGTGTGAGTCATTGAAGAGGCTCAAATCGTTCCTTCTGTGGGCTTGCGAACGAAGCGGCCTCCATCCGTTCGCTCGCCACAGATACCCTCTTGGCGGAGGATGAGGTTTTTGTAGGGTTTTTGCGGGCGCAGGGGCCATGCTCATCTTCTCTGTATCGTTCCAATTTTAATATATGCATCCGAAGATACGTACGTGGACGTTAAATGTTGACTGTGAGTTAGCCCGGAAAATTTATAGGCATTTTCTGGCAAATCTCACACTATGCATGCTCCATCATAATAAAGCCTGTTTTATGACGCGTTTTTGTAAGTGACCCTACAAAGCACGCAGGGTGCGTTTGTTGAAACATGAACGAAAGATAGACTTGTTAATTTCTTTATTCTAAAGCAATTATATTGGCCGTCTAATGAACGTCTCCTCAAATAGCGGATTTTGCTTTGTCTTACATGAAAACTCCGTCTATCGCACGGTGGCTGAGCCCACTAGGCCGGCTTTGAAGCGTAAGACGGTTCAAAGCAAGATAGTTAAGGGAGAGAGATTCGCGCACGTAGCGGTGTTTATCGATTTGTCTGATCAAACATATTATATTCTTCTTGTTTCTAGCACTTAATCTTCCTGCTGACTGTCGTCGTGTCTTCTTTAATCCCGCGGGTGCCGGAGGAGGTGAAGATCCGCGTGAAACGCGAGCAGCTTCTCACGCAAGAGCTGTTCATTAAGGCGGACAAAGATAGGGGTGCTGGCGCCGCCACTGATGGCGGGGACGTGTCCGGTTGCCAAGGAAGGGCCCCGGTTTACTCTCAGGCAACCTCGTCGGGGTTTACCTCGAGATCGGAGACGGTGAGGCCGGCAACTTCTGGAGCTGAGCATCGCACGAACAGAAGACAGACGCTTAGAGGTCGAGATCTCGATTCCGCCACCATTCAGATGCCAGTTGGCTAGGAACCGGTTAATGCCTTGGAGCAGGAGAGTGTTGTCGATTCATCCAGGCCATATCGGCTATCGGATAAACCGTAGAACTGTATAATAATAATAATAATAATACTATTCACTGTCACTAGCAACGCTGCTCAAAATGTTCACCGATGTCGCTCAACGATAGACGTTTAAGTGTTTGTTACAACTGTTACAGGAATACCGAACGAGGCACAAATTTCTCGTGCCTAGAGTACTTGTCGATGACGCTGTAAATACAAGCAAACATTAATATTATTATTATTATACAATTTACTTGTTCGAAGGAATAGCACTCGTTAGCTCGTGCCATGTAAACATATGCAGGTTTCAGGGTAGGCGAGCTGATATTATCGCAGCCAATGCTGATGGCGGTTTGTTTTCCTTGTATATTGCCCTAATAGCGTTTATCAATACAACCTGTATTCTATTCTGAGTTCAATCAACTATTTAGCTTATATTGTGTACACACATGTTTGTTATAAATGTTTGTAGTCGATGCATGTTGTAATGTTGTATCATCACATTTCTACTTAGGTCAATGTAATAAATGATGTAAAATAATCACTGGGGAACTGGTTCAAGGCCCCGTGGTGTGACGTCTACATACACGAAGCAGCAATGAATGTCTGAACCTATTTATAAAATACTCGTCCAAAGGATAATAATAATAATAATACTCGTTGTTATGTATCAACTCAACGTCAGTCGTCTATGATTAATGCTATTCTCCGAAACACAATAAACAGCAACAGTTTGCCATGTACTATCCTCGCTATACGCCAAACACTGTGCATGATATACAATAAAACCTTACTGCTGCTATTGGTGTTATTGTTGTTGAATAGAAAACATGTTTACAACGTGAACAAGGCAGGTATTGAATTTATGTTAACGAAACAATCAACCGGTTTAGCATTACTACTATTGTTATTATTATATAATAGTTACGACGAGTTTCGTGGCGCAACTACGTTTTCTTCTTTCACTTGGTCTACTCATATCTTCGTAATTGTTTCGTTCCTCTTACTCCCCCTCTCTCTGACTTTGGCTGTTGGAATCCTTTCTGGAAACGCGTCCACAGTAGGCTTACGCGAGAAGGGGGACCTTTCAGCTCTTCCTGCCCCGTACCTAGTTCTCTCGTCTTCCTTTTAGCCTGGCGTTTCAGTCGCCTCCGTCATCCGGGGTCCAGTGTCCACCCTGTGTGTACATCTTTGTCCCGTAAATCCTCCCCCTGCCGCTTTTAAATCGCCGCTGCCAGCGTGATACGATTAGAGAATTTGGAACGGGCGAGGCCGAACGGCAAATGGGAGAGAACTAAGTTCTTTTTCCGAGTCGCTCCCGAGTCCAGTTCACCACCATTCGCGGAGTCACCCGTCAAATTGTTCCCGTCTGATCCCACCCTTTGCCCCTGCTCTGGCTGCTTCAGGCGTCGGCCACCCGGGCCGCCGCTCTGTGGACGGAGGGACCACTCTTCAGTACAGTGTTCCTCTGTCGTCGGGCACGCAAGCTATGGGCGATCCTCTTCCCATCACCTCCCAGTCTAAAAGAAGGGACCCCCGAGACTGGCGGTTCAGGCTGCTGCTCTGCCGATTTCATAGCTGTCACTCTTGCAATTTTTTCCACTGCGTTTTTCCTTCGCTCCGGGCCAGGACATTTGGGACGGATGGGGAGGTTGTCCCCAGCCTTCTCCATCCCGGCTGATCCGAAGCTTCTAAGCATTGAAGGCAAAGTCCCGCAAACCCCGCAAGGTGGACGATAGAGGAGAGATGACTGGTTTAGCGTCCGACCAGCGGGAGCGAGAGTGAGAAGGGGGGAGCGGGATAAAAAGAGAGACTCAGAGCGAAGCGACCTCCACCGAAACTGCGAAAGTTTGTTTCGAGCAAAGGGACAGTTGTCTGCGGGAGCTGTTACTGCTGTTGTGCCCTAGCCGTAACTGAAGAAGTGCACGCAGAGCTGATTTGAGCTGACAGGCCAGTTTGACGAGAGAAATAGAGGGGCTGAAACTGGGAAACCTCTACCCCACGTGACAAGCCGGCCCCTCGAGGGTTTCCTTTGGACCTCCACACACCACCCTGGAACGACGTAGCAGCGCGATCCATAGCCAAACGTATGACCGTTTTAGTTCGTTTCGTTCGCGATGGCCTTTGTTGCTAAATTACTGCTGAATTTCTCTATTGGACAGGATTCGCTTATCTACGTGAGACAGCGACAATCTGACTCAATTCCCAACTGGGCGTATAGTTGAGTAGGTGAATAGTCAAAAGCGGGTGAAAAAGGCGGCAACGACTGATTCAGTAAGTTTCATTTCTGTAAGTTGAAATAGCTAGCTTTGTGAGTCGTAATTTCAACATTTTTACAACCTCCAGATGTATTGCCAAGTTTAGACAGTATGAAGATGCTAATTTTACAAACTTTAGCAACATTTTTCTACTTAGAGCAACGTTTAGGCAAGCATTGGCTAATTCCCATGAAAAACGAGACCTCCTGACTTTCTCCCACTGTATGATACAAAGAAGAAGAAGTCCCAGGGAGTAAGGATTGAAGGGGGGAAATTCGGTGTAGGGCGTATTCTTGGTCCATACCAGCTGTAACATACGTGCATTTGCATTATCTCCGAACACGAAAGAAGCTAGCTGTGCCTTGAGGGACGCCGGACGAGCGAAATGAATGCAGCTCTCGGCTTGAGCAGTGCACTTTGTTCATCCAGGATCAGAGTCGTTCAGTCAAGCCTTAGCGGAGCCCTGTGAAAATTACGGCTTAGGCTTCGTGCTCCGTACTCCACGTCCAGTACAGCATCGTTGGATGATCGGTCGAATGATGAATGGAGGTGTGTGCGCGAGGTTGTTCTACGAAATAAGATAATGCCCACCTGTCATGTCAGTGAAAATGTTCCCGAAAGAGGGAACTCTGCCCTTGAAGACAACAAGGGCTCTACCATCGGAATGGCGTCCTTTGAAGGCTATCCGACATAACTTAATCCCGCTTACTGAATAGGATGCTGCCAGGAACACAACGGGAAAAACTCCGATAATGCGGCCATAGACTACTGGAGCGAATGAGGCAAGCAGGACCTGTGTTCTTGAGATCGATAGCGTAGTAGTCTTGGGATCTGACAGATTCAGTCATAGATTTGGTGATAAGTGTACTGATTAGGTAATTATCTCTAGACTAGGTCCTGTTGGAGCTTACTCACTGAACATCGCAGTGAATGAAAGATGGAGATAGCTCGCGCTAGGTTTGGTTTTTGTAATAAATATGGCGGACAAAAAAACACTCTAAAATTGCATGCTTCCAATTCCTCGATATCCTCCGAAATTCGGTTCAATTAAAAGTGCCGCTGATGAAAACGGAGGGTTAACTACCGGCACCCACCCCACCTCTGAAATGTCATAATCCTTAACAGACCTGTGTCGCCGATATAATTCGCGTCAATTTCGTATACGAGGATGGCAGTTACATGTTTTGGCGACTGGAACAGTTCTTATGGGTCCTTCCTTATGACCGATGAGATAATATCTTAGGACAGACTGAGTTCCATCTTTACCGTTGTCTCACGAGTCTACGGGTACTTCGGCTGCTCAATGCCAACATACTCTATACTCACCTTCGTCAAAACAGGGAGCGGATATATATATATATATATTAGCGCTCTAAGATGCTGTCATCTGCTACGACAGTAGTCGTCTTCGACACTGATCGACTCTAATCGAGACTTCAGCTGGCATCTATTGGCGCTAGCATTCGTTGAACCAATGCTAGGCAACAGGGTGAGACACAAGGGGAGAAGGCGCAATTTATTAGGAGGTAGTCGAGCTGCTGACGGCAATTACCCACGACCTTTTTCTAACCTTTCGCATTAAGAGACCGGCTGAGTCAGTGCCGTATCGTTAATTGGAACAACATTGACAAAAATACCAGCAGCGATTAGTCACAGTCAAACGTCACTAAATAGAGATTGTATTTAAGATAAAACGCAAGCTCAACGTTATCCTTGAGCTATTTGCTGACGTAAGTATTTCAGGTAGATTCGGCTTGCTAAAGCTGCAAAGCAGCTTTTTGCCGAACAGGAATCCGCGACCAATTAAAGAAGACTTGAATTTGGTTGTCTACATCTCGAAAGTGAATTGCTTGTTATTTAGTAATCCTATGGGTTCCTTGTTTGTCATATTTCCATCTCGAGAGTGATTTTTCCTCTAGCAGTTGATGATGATGGAACCCCATCATTGGAGCGTGCTCAAAAAATAACCCCCTCTACCAAAGCTACGACTTTTCCTAGCTCGTTTCTAACCTGTAGAAACTGTGAGAATATATTCCTCTCTAGGTATGCAATACCACATTTGAGCTTGTTACCGCCTACTGTCGAGACAGAGCGAGGTCGTTCGGTCTGCCTGAGGGCGTGGTGGGTGCGTCGGCTTCTCTGAGTTTGTTTAAGCGTCCACCCGCGACTATTCTCACTGCGACTTCGTTTACCTTCTCGACAATGAGGTGTTCTCGTGCAAAGGCTCCTGCCACTACTTCCGTTCGTTTTCCGCCCTCCTCTTCTCGCATTCGGGAGTGGGATGAGGAGTCGCGTCACCAAGTGTTGTTATGTTGCCCCCGATCCCGGCCGGACGGAGCTGGGCGGCAGCATTCTGTCGGCACAGCATTCCGCAATGTAATGCGTACTCGTTTTTCCTTCTAGCGAGTTTCCTGCTGGTGCTGCTCCGAGGTGCGAGCCGAGAGGACGGTGAACTCCCGCCAAGGCACTTTCGTTTTTGCTCGTCTTGCGGCGAGACCCGACTCCCGGCTTTCCAAGGCAGTGTTTCTACTTTGTCGGCAATGCAATTCCCTGCTCCGTGCCCCGCTGGAGGGGGACGTATGTACGTAGAGGAACAAGCTACATGGCGTTGCTGCCGCCAACGAGAACAGAGAACCCTGCTGCCCGCAAAGATCGCTTGGCAAACAGCAAGGCCAGGAGACGACCAGAAAATACCACAGCATGCAGGGAGAAAGAGAGAGAAATAGAGAGAGATACAGTAAGCTACTGGACGGTGTTCATGCACGGACCTCTTGGAGTGCAAAATATTAATAAACGGATGTAAAGCCCAGGAGCGCATCGCCGGCAGCAACAGTAGGTGGATATGGTTCAGCAGTCTGTGAGGCACAGTTCGGAACATCTAAGAAACCCCAAGCGTTTGGGAGGAGAAGCTGAACAATTTACTCGGGGAGTGAGATGGTCTGGTTCTTGATGGCGCGGCACAATGCTTCATTCGTTCGAATTTTACTGTCGATCTCTGCGAGCTTTCTCCGCAGTTCTTTTTGTTTGTTAGGGATGTCGTCCGAGGTCCATCAACTTAGTTCAGAAATAAACGTATAGCGTATCTTCGTACGCAAGAAGAGCACAAGCAACGGCAACATTAATAACGTCCAATAGAACTCTAAGACTCAAATGATAACCAAGTCGTTTTCTGGGACTTGCCTGATGGAAGCCTGGATCACAGCCTACTAAACAAAGACACAAACGTGACAACTTCTGTTTAGCCGACGAGCGGCAGCTGCTGCATTTCTTCGCTGGCCAGCTCCCAAAAACAAATGATTACAATGATGTATCTCCTCGAGAAAAGGAAATTACATTTGATCTCTCTCTCTCTCTCTCTCACTGTCTTGCTCTTTCTCGCTGTATCTCGAGGCAGGCAAGTCCAAGTCGCCCAAGGGAGACATCAGCCGCCACAACTGCCGAGGTCGCTACCTCTGCCGGTGCTTTACCATCGCTCCGATATGAGACACAGTCACACGCGTGGCCACTCGTGTGCCCCCCACATGGAGGGCATTGACAACGATGGGACAATGTCTCGTCTCCCCTTGGCTCTCCTCGTCTCTTTCTCACTCTCCGTCGCGACGCGGATGAAGTTCTCATCGCGTCGTCGTGTGATGATGGGATCATGTCACGCAGTCCAATTAGAACCTGTCGGTAATGCGATTACACACCACAACGGCGACGGTTGCTATCCGTGTGAGCGTGTTATACCGTCCCGAAGAGCTACTCGTCAGCGTACCATTCCAAGATATGGGTTCGGCTGCGGGGCAGTGATGACTGCTGTTGCTGTTGGCCAGGCCAGACCAGATCATCTATCACCCAAATGGACTGCTACCCCTGCCGCTATTGCTAATGCTATTTCTGCCTCTGAAACTTAATGGTGCCAACAAGACACAATGGCGCAGTTCGTCTTTTACTCTGTTGTCCGATAAGACGAACAGAAAGAAACATTATTACTCTCTCTCTCTCTATCCTAATTTAGTTTCACAATTAGCATATGTATCACATAGAGGCTCATCATTCGAATATGTATATCAGCAGCAGTAATAAGATGCTTGCTTCGTGGGGGCGCAAAACGAAACATAAATAAACTCATTGTCAGTCAGTGCGAACGCAGCAGGAAGCGGACATATAAATATGGTAAGCTACGTTTCGTGCACTGAAGCCGTTATATCTCATAACAAGCAGATCGAAATGAGTAACGAATATATTTAATTACTCAAAATATCCTTCTAATTGTGAAAGTATGAAGGCGACAAACAGCTGGATAGTGTTTCGCTCTAATTTCTGTCACATCCGGTACAAGCTAAAACCTTCACTCCACCGAGTTCGTTGAACACCAGTTGTGCAGCTGTTGCGATTCTTTCTCCTCGTTTCGAGCCTCCACTACTCTGATAGAGGCTGTTTCATTTTAGCAGAGACACCAGTGAGCAATCGGAGAGGAAACGACGCTTTACGTGGTGTAATTATTAATCTTGCTTTAGCTCCTGTAGATATCTCCTCTCAGCGACAGAAGTCTGCCCCAATAACTACGAGCATAGAATGGAGGCGGACTAACACAGACCTCTGTACTCTACATAGGAGGCTTGAGATTCGATCGCTGGGTCACTGCAATATGTCCACGAGTACTTGCAGCTGCTCCTCCTACAGGCCGAAATCAGGCATATTATCTTCGTTGCTACGGCGTGTCGTTCTCCGCAAGCTACTAATACTTAGAGGACAGCTCGGACCTCGTATTCTCTCTCACGTTTATACATTAACGTCAATTTCGATGCAGTGCCTGTTCGCTGTTCGCTGTCCGGCTCATCAATATAGCTTCGTTTGTGTCTGTTGACCCCGACGACTGAAGTCAGCTTCACCGCCTTACCCAGCACATGGTCGTCGGCCGCGTCCACGCGTATCCGCAAGGGTCTCAGCAGTCGCCAGTGTACCTACACCTTTGTTGGCCGCCTCGACGCTCTCCGATTAGAGGCCAAATTGAGCGGAAACTAGGGGATGAATGGGTTGTATGACCCTGCCGCCCTTCCGCATACGCCTCAACTTCCGAAGAAAGCGGTAGAACGTGCGCGTTTTTGTGCCGCCTTTTGTTCCCGCGCGTTCGGGGGCCACCCTTGAGCGAAAACCGTGCGCAAGATTCAAAGGGGCACAGAGGGCACGTGAACGACACCGCGGGAAACTATATCGCTGTCCGTTAGGGGAGCTGAGCTAACGTTTTTTCGTTGGCTGAAGGCCCCCAGTCCTGCTCTCAGCAGGCACATCTCTGTGTGAGCTAGATGAGGGTCCATTCAACGCGGAAAACAAGCGATAACAAAGGTCTTTGCTCTTTGTAATTCGAGGTTCCGTTCTCGCGGCGTGAAGCGAACATCACACTGAGGGTAGTGGTGATTAGAGAGTGATGTATGTCTGGGCGTATCTATAATATATATATATCGCATAATATTATATAATACAGCACTGTTTCTCATGTGTTTTCGAGCAGCTAGGGACCGGCCTTGGTCGGCTGTAACCAGCAAAAACATATATGAAACACAAAACAACTCAGGTTACAACTGCTATGTCTATGTTATTTATCGACGCTTAACTGGGGAACGTTAAGGTTTGGGTCACCCTAATTATGCATTAGTGTGTACACTACAATATACGAATAGGGGAGATGTACGAATATGCATCTGTGCCATTTTTATTTGCAAAGCCGCGAGAAGCAGTCGACGATGATGCATTATATTAATGCATTTTATAATTTAACACTATGATGCACAATATATAATACGAGATCCGAGGTTCTTTGCGTTTTGCGCGTTCATTGGTCTTTAGATTGCTTCAAATATAAGTCTTCGTTTGGACGCTGCCAGCTAATGCTCATAAGATCGTTCTGTCCTTCGTACCTGAGCTTGATAAAATAGACCCGAGGTGGCGAACCCATACATAATAGCTATTTGTACACCCGCTACCATTGCGAGTTTGCCCCCGATGTAGATGTTCTTTATCAAGAGGATTAGAGTGGTTACCACTGACTCGCGCTGTCTTCACGGACCACTGCATCCAACCACACCACTATCATAATACGCTCACGTATCCGAGATTACCTATATACATTTCCGTGAGAGTACGCGCTTGCAGACGTGGGCGCTCGGACACATTGTAACCCTCATCTGCATCTCCATCCGAGCGCCGCTCAGCTTAGAACACGAGCGTCGTCTTAAGAATACACCGACGCCTGAGTATTACGACTATAGTACTGTATGAGAAGCGAACCAAGGCGTCTTTTAGCAAACAGCTCTAACGTCCTACCGTACGGGTTGAAATTTGGATATTCCCTTGGGTTCCTACTCTTGTCCCCATTATGGAATACTGGAAGGAATCGGCCCGAGCGCAGGACGGAAGATCCAGAGCCATCGTTTCTTCGAGCTATCAAGAGGCCGTCAGCATAGTGGGCTAGCCAAAAGCCTGCAGTGCCTGCAAGCAGCCAGTGCGTTGCAGTGCTTTAAGCTGCCTAGCCTCAACCGCGGCCTTGGGAACGAAGGCCTGAGAGAACAGGGCCGAGCGCTTCTCATTGCATTTGGGAATTGCACGATGGGCACGTCGATACATTTTTGGTGGTAGATTGCGGTTCCACCGGCACGACAGACTGCAGCTTGACGGCTGCATCGATGGAAGCTGCATTATATCGCCGATGAAGAGTCGCGCGGAATTGAGTTTTCACCTCCGAGCGAGAAAAAGAATTGGCCTGATCTTCACTGAGATTGTCGAGTGCAGCATGAGCACTTTAGAAAAAGTAACAAAGTTACAGTGAGAAATAGGGAGGTGTGAATAAGTCACACAGGAATAAGACCTACCAAGAATAAAATCTGAAGCTCACATGATTTGTCCTACTCCTCCAGTATGATATATACCTAACCTAATAAGAGAATATAGGATTATTCGGAGTACGATAGAAAGAAAGTGTCAGTGTCACTCGTTGCGCAGGAGGGGAGAGGGGCGCATTCGAGCCGAGCCGGAGGCGGGAATGAATATTGCTTGGGGAAGTGCCGAAGTGTTCCTTACGTCTGCTGTTTTTCTCTTGTTTTCTCGAAACAGTGCAAATAGAATGGAATAGAATAGGCATAAAAAGCCTTGTCTAAAGGCCAAAAAAATTCTCCCACTGTGCGCTTGCAAATGGCGCTATTCAGGGCCAGTAGTGGTGTTGGTCAAGGAATAGAATGTAAAACCATTGAGAGTCCTGGGGGGTGGGTAATGCAAATAGATATGAGAAAATTCATAGCGCTAAGAAACGTTGTGGAAACGTCAAGCTATCCGTTTGAGTGCCTTGGTCTTGTCTCGCAATTGGAGAAGTTTGCTTAAATCTGCCACATTTGGCATCTGTCCATTTCGGGGCATTAAAGGCCAACCCCAGTGAGCCTAAACATGGGCCAAGTGGCCAAAGCATTATATCCATCGCAATCTGATGCTCGAGCTGATTTTTAAGCCGTCCTGCCTTGCTTCGTATTCAGTGCCGAATCTACGAACCGTCTCTGAATGCGCTATTCCTTGCTTGCTCTGTGATGAGCATTAAAACCCACAACTCAGAAATTTTGGCTTGTGAACACGAACTTCCAATTAATTAACCACTATACTAAGGTTGCCTATCCAACAACTAAATCGAGAAAGATCGTATCGTTTCACGACGACGAGACTTTCGCTAAATTCGGCGACAGCTTTACGGACGGACTGGCCACTGTTGCAAGTTTCACATCCAGGCAAATCTATCTCGTTAAACAATGTTCCATTTCTAATGTGAACGAAACTTTAAACGAGCAGTACCCTTTACCAGCCTCTGGTGGAGTTCAATTAGTGTTGGCCAATTCAAATTCACCAATGACCAACTCGTCTTCGCATTAGTGCCTTCGGCTATAATAATACTATAACATTTGGGCAGGCCGAATAGACATACATGATTAGGAATTGCAAGTTGCCTAACCAACGGGGGCAGACTTTACAAACAGAATCTGCTGACCGCGAACATCTGCAGTGGCGTCAGCTGACAGTTGAGAGAAATATGTCTTTGTCATGTTCGCAGTCTTATCGTAGATGGATCTTCTAGAGCAGCGTTTTGCAATCACTTGAACGATTTTCGCTTGGGTGTTGGTTTCGAGGACCGGTTTATGCGATTTTCTAGAGGTTATATGACGAGCTCGAACTGTGTGGGTGTGAACATTTCCAGCGTGACTACCCCACTCTCTCTCTCTGTCCATCTCTCTCACTCACTCCCCTGCAACGGCCATACTAATCACGAAAACATGGTTCATTTCAGTCTAAGAATCAGTCTTGTATGCTATTATTCCCTGAGGCATGTCGCGAACGATTGCCAGTTTCCGTTTTGCCAAATTCGAGCTCTATTTTTAGCATCGTATTATGACGACGACAACATGTGTTTCGTTACTGTATTTGCTTGTTATTGCTGTGCACCGAATTCCCTGCTCGGATGGATGCAAAGCCACTTAGAAGGCAACGAACAAAACACGAAATCGCAGCACTCCACTAATACCAAATGCGCAGGTGCTCGCAAGGCCTATTTCGACCTGTCATTGTATCCGTATTGTACATTGACAACACTGAAATATTTTGTTATGCTGCTAGTTGGAATAGAATACTACTTCCCCACAGCGGATCTCAGCGTGCTCCCTCAACATGTTCGCCAAATGAAGAAGCCAGCCAGCAACTTGCAAGCCGAAATCTATCGAATAATCTAGCCACGTTCTTCGATCCGGCCCCATCCATGCGTCCGTCCGTTCGATCGACAGACCTAGTCACAGGCGACAAGGGCAGTAGGAATGCGGCCGAGGGGCATCACTATGCCTTGAGCAGAAGGGGAAAAAAAAGCTGAAAATAGCACTAAAATTCTCTTGCAGAGAATCTCCCTCTTTCAACCGCAGTGTTCAGCCACGTCCGCAAGACAGAGTAGATACCGAAGCGGCCACCCCAGAGACGACACATCTCGCCTCTCCTCTCGCCCACCGTACCCTGCCCTTAGCGGAGTTTTTCCTGGTCTCTGCCCCGGACAGAGGGACGTGGCATGCAGTGAACAACATCCACTGCTGTTATCTGAACATATCATTCAGTATACGAGCGGTCCCCAGTGGACTGCTGGGCTTCCGGCAAAATGCTTTTTTTTTTTACCACAATATTCGTCCTACGGAGGGAGCTCTTGTTCGACTAGACGGACACGTAGGCTGAACTAGGCTAGGTCAGGCGTTCTACTCATATTTATGGGATGGGGGCATGACATTCATGGATGACATTTGCTATTCGTGTAAAAGACATTCCGGCGGTATCGCTTGGGCAGGACAGGAGTAAGTATTAGATTCCCTATAGAAGAAGCGAAAGTTGAAGGTGGTGAGCAGCTTCAATGGGCATTGCATGTCCGTACTGTGTTGGCACAATCGTAAGGCGGCATGGAGTGAGCTGTATGCCGATTTCATTTGGCGTGTTATGGTTAATTCCAATGGTGTGATTGCAAGCTACATCACCAAAGGGTGCGTATAAGATACAACTAATGCCGTCAGACGGACTAACCTAAGACACGTTTGTATTTATTTAACTGTGCGCACTGTGCTAACGTCCTCTGATCCCAAATGTGGGATAGTTTAGTATCAAATGAAGAAGTCAAGTAAAAATAACCTTTACGTCATCTAATGCGTCATTCCGTTGAGGAGAAGCGGTATTGTATTTCGACTAACAGCGTAACAATATTTCAATATTGTCAATGCACACAATCAATGTATCATTGTATGCAGGCATATAATGATAAGCAGCACAAGGCGTTGCGAGCACCCAGCTTTTTAGTACTAGCAGAGTGTCGATTTTCTATTTTCCTTGTTCATTACCCTCTAAGTGGCGTTCAGTTCACTGTCGAGCTATTTGAATGAGGACGCAGATGTGTTCAGTTTTTGAAGAAGTCCGCGTTTCTTCGTATCCATCCGAGCAGAAAATTCGGTCTATGCCAATAACAAGCAGGATCGACGATAGATCGTTAGAAAGGTAATGCCCATGATGGCAGACCTAAGAAATGCACCTCGCAACACTCTGTCGATGCTTCTAACGATTGTCAATGTCACTACTTGCGTTTCACTGGCCCACGCTCTTGACGTCTATATCATGCAGGGAGTCTTCATAGAATACATGAACTGATTGGGTTTGGAGAGCATCCCAAAGGTCTACCCACCGCGATCTTTCATGCCACCCACTCCCTGGAGTCTACGCTCCTCACAAGATTCGGTCCCTTACCAAAGCTACGAGGTTTACCAGACGGAAATAAGAAACAAGAGGACTCAACCAAGAGGAGTGGTAGAGTTTTTATTGCAACGGTTATCTAATTATGGCTGTGCGTATGTATTAGAAATGAAGCAATAAGTCCTGCCGTCTTCGGCGTCGTGTGTACGTTCGCATTTTAACAGTGCCCGATTGTGAGGAAAATTTCCTCCTCTCAAAAAAAATAAGTACACAATTTTATAATTTGTGTATTTTTTTTTGATATTCGATAACATACGTGCTATTCTGAGTTCCGATAATCGATTCGGCTTGAGTTGAATTGAAGAAAATTAAATTAGGGAGGTCATCTGTGTCTGTGACAGATTTATGGGAAACGAAAAGCTGTTGATATTTTTTGAGTCGACCAGGAAGACCGTTGTGCCGTTCTCGCTTGAGGGACAGATGTCTTGTCCAGGTAATTATGCTATCCCGCAATCACGGAAGGTTTCATAAATCGTTATGCTGATCTCTTACCTGAGCCGCAAATGTCATCGTTACAGGAACTGCGCCTTGAATGAGCGGCATATTATTCAGTCAAGTCAACTTGACTTGTATTTGACGTCAATGCCTAGTAACAAAAAATTGTCTGATTTATGTAATCGAATCATCCAAATGTTTGTTCTTTCTAACAGGTACGACCAATCAGATGGCACTACTTTGCTATAATGCAATCAAAGGTGTATTCTTGATCTTCTTGCCAACACTATAATTCGACCTGTTTCAATTGGCTATGCAGCAGTTCTAGCAGATCGAAATAGGTCGAATAAGCAGTCGAACACACACACACCCACGTAACGGAAGGAAGTGTCCACCATCTTGTTTACCGACCGGTGAGGACTCTGGCCTCAATTCATTCTGTGCCCTCATGCTTGATGGACAACCCTTGGCGCATTTGCTGCCGTGAGCTTGTGCATTAGCCGACCGATCGCGATATGATTCAAGCACGATGCTCGATCTGCTTGAGATTCTGTTGCGAACATTCGGCCTCCTAAATCGTCCCGACGCGTCTCACGTGACGATTAGAGTGCTGGTATTTGTGAGCGATGCGCTCACCTTTGTCTATTGTGTAGCGTACATGTTCGAGCCGTCGAATTCTACGTTGAACTGGGTGCGGTGTTTCTCGTTTCTCTACGCGATCGCGCATGCTGCCGTTCTCTTTAGCTGTGTCATGACCAACCCGCACCTCATCTCGGCCCTGTGTTCCGGCGTTCCCCGAAGTGCTCAACAGATTCGATCGACGAACGTGCACCTCCTTGCGGAGATTCTCAACGGCGCCGGACTTCTGTGCTACGGATTCGCGCACCTGATTCGGACGGGCAACGCCGGAGCTCACGCCGTTATCGACACGTTCTATTGGAAAGCGTTTGCGTGCATAGCCGAGCCCCTCTTCATTGTCGTCATCCGAATGCAGGCCATCGTAATCTACATTGCGATTGCATCGTACCTGAAGCTCGTTGAGGAGCAGGTGCTCGATTGGGGTTCGTTGTCACCGAGACCATTATTGTTGAACAACATTGACGAAAGTATCATAGCCTCCTCGCGAATGAGCCTGACAACAAGGGCTTGGACGAGGGATGTTTGCACGAAATGCCGTGAGACGTTGAAGATCTGTGATCGGCTGCACGAGACACTCGCACCGTTAATGTGTCTTATACATCTAGAATATTTTGTAATCCTAATCACTGACCTACCGGTGTGGGTTCCGCAGGATTTTATATGTGGATACATTCGACCGTACAACGTCCTTCATAGTTTAGGTCGACTTCATATATTTCTTCTGGTGGTAAATGGTGGAGACGCTATCCATGGCCAGATTCAGGCGATTCGGCGTCAGGCGCGTCGTGTCCTTATCGTGCGAGAACGTCCTGAGCTGAGGTTGTTCCAACGAAACGAGCTATCGTACTATTCAACGCCGAATTGGCGGCGCTGCTGTACGTTTATGGGCCTGTGTTGGTCATTTACAGCGATGGTGATTCAAATCGTTGCGACGTCAACGCCGTTCTGTGGCGATTTTTTTTAAAAGATTAATTAGACCAAAGTCATAATAAATGAGGATGCTTGATAAACACTGCCAAACTGGATGTGGGTTCATTTCTCAGATCTATGTCTGGGTCATGGGTACCTGCTGATTAAATGAAAGATCAACGGCAATAATAATATAAAGTAAAAGTCGACAAAAATGAAAACTAAAAATAGAATCTATTCAGGCAAGCGTGATCTGCTTGAACGGGTTTTTTTGAGAAAGGAGAGCCTGAGAATAATGCGGAGACATATTTGGGCTGTACTAGACAATAGATTAATGTATTGTTTTTTTTTTGCTGTAAAATAAATGTATGTCATGACTAATATTCATCGGCTTTATTTATCTCTTGTCGGTTAATTTCAGCCAAAAATGGCTATGATTGCTCTATTGCCTTCGAGACTTGGAAATATCTCCACGGTTGCGCATTTTTTACGTGGGCAAAACGAGATCTTTAAAGATATATACATATATGCGCATGCCCGACTCGTGGTCTGAGCGCCGCTCTTTTTCCGTAATTAGACTTGGTGGCATCAGTCAGCTATGAAAAATCGATATATGTGTAACACACCCATCTACGGGGTCTCAGAAGTGTCCGGGCCATTTTCGCGTAGTAATTATAGCGTTTCGTTATGTTTAAGTTCATTGTCAATACTATCACATTCTATGTGACATACGCCGAGCTGTGTATTTTAACCTGAAAGACGCGCCTAAGTCAGGCAAACCTGTTGAAGTAGATGAGAACCTCCTCTGGTCAGAATTAGAGGAAAATCCTGAGAAACTGGGTTTCAGCGACCATGCCATTAGAAATCATTCGCATAAGATAGGGCCGATGTATACGCTGATATGTTACCGTACTTTGCAACATGATAGCGCGACTTAATGTTATTTTGACACGAGTTGCTTGGAGTAATGAAGATGGTAATATGATTACCCTATATTAGATTTCTACAATCCTGATCAAGGTGGACACTCATAATGGGTTTCAGGTTGCATTTCCTTAGCGCTTTATGGATAACTCGACCTTTGACAATCATTGTGTATAGCAATAGAGAAAATACGAACTTCTCGCATATATTATCATTATGTAAGAACCGGATCGATCATTATTGATTTCGCTACTAACGGACGTTAGCGTGCTGCCCTAATTAGATGCTTCCTGGCGAAGCTCTAACGCCAAGGCACAAATGACAATGCACTTAAGCGCAAGGTTTGCGCACACCTTGCATATTAGTCCTTAACGCACCTTGTTGTACAATTCGAAACGCGCCGCTCAAACTCATTCTAGCAATTTATCTGGACAGTGAACGCTTGATTCTGAACCCCGCGAACCGTTCCAGTAGAAATGTTAGCAAAAAGGAGTCGGCTGGTGCCGGTGAAATTCATTCGTATGGATTAGTATAATAATAATAATATTCCTGCTGTGGAGCATTGAATTTCAACGGATAATCTTGCGGATCCTTCCGTTACCATTTCATCCGAACAGTTCTGTGTCAGCTCTGGCGTCCACCGTAGCACTACGTGCAGACATTTGCGTGGTAAACTTATACAATATGAACTAGCGATTGAGAAAGTTAACCTAATTAGCTCATAGTGCCGTTTAACTAATGATTATGACAAGATGCTGAACTTACTTGGAGTTGCCTTGCGGACATTCGGCTTAGTAAGGTTTCCCGATGGAACGCATCGAACCGTTCGAGGACTTGTTATTGTTTGCCACGCAGTTGCATTTATCTTTTGCTTGATGTGTATGACCAACTCGCCCTCAAATACCTTGGCCATAATGAAAGTGGCTTCATACGCCTATACTGTGGTGCATGCTATAGTTATCTTCATGTATGTTACGACTAACAATGATTTCGAAGTGTACTCCGAACTTCACGATCCACAAATGATTCGCTGGGCAAATCGTTGCCTCATAATTGAATTCATCATTAGCTCTACCCGCCTCTGTGATGGCATGCTGCTAAGTACAGGTTCCCGAGGAATTGTTCGTCCAATTCACCGAACAATATTGGATTGTGTAGGCGAATTTTGTCTTAGTTTCGTGGTACGCTTGCAAATATTCGCAATCTACGTCGCCATTACGGCCCACATGAAGCAGGTAGCCAGAGAGATGGTTGATCAGATTCACCCTCAACGTTCACCTCCACCGTACCGCGTTGAACGAAGTGTGGCAGCTTTCTTCGAACGAAACTACACAAAGAGTTCCAGGCAGCATTTGCAGCTGATATGTGGCAGAGTCACAAGGCTGTGCGAAGATTTGAGTCAACGTTTCACGGCACTTCTCTGTCTGGTTCACGTCGAACACTTTATCATACTCGTCTCCAATGTTGCTGTATGGCTTCCACAAGATGCCATGTGTGGAGAAGTTAGCGTGTACCATGCTGCTTTCATGTTCAGCTATTTTCACACATTTCTTCTTGTCATCGCTGGCGGCGACACGGTATACGGGAGTATTAAGCGGGTAAGAATGGAAGCGCGTCACCAGATCATCGCCGAGGAGAGTCCAGCCCTGAGGTTGGTCTTGACCAATGGACAGGTCTATTGTTCGACACCGAATCGACACAGGTGCTGGACATTCATTGGACACTGTTGGACGTTCACGGTAATCGTGTTACAGGCTTCGATAATGTCCAAGCCGGCTTGCAGTGAGAATATTGGCTGAGGCAGGCGAAGCAAATCGTGCACCCGTTATTCGAACATTATTGTTGCCCTTATGGACCTACTTGGGACACTAATGTCCAGTACACCAAGTAGATACGCCGGCCAGGACGGAGTTTGCCGAGCCACTGGATAGTCGCTGCGAATAAACAAGGCGCTTTTCTGGGTGTGTGGGCCTTTCCGTTTCTACAACTTTCCGTTCAACAGCCGACCATTTGCTGCCCTTCCTAGCGCGTCCTAATACATCAGAGTGTATTTCTCGGTACTTATAATCCGTATTGTGGTACGAGGAATCACGAGAGGAAAATCCACACGTTCCTGAGGCGACGGCAGTATTTGAGCCTCGATCTGGAACAGTCCTATTGACGGCCTATTTGTCCAAGCTGACCCTGTCCCTGAGTACCGTGACATTGTAGTCTGAGAAATTTGTTAGTAAATAATGTGCGAAAAGCGAAAAAATAAGATAACAATGGGCAATCATTAACAATCTACGAATGCATAATATACAGAGATACGTACTAAAGAATATAGAAAGGGAGTATTGAGGGTGTGGGTGGACTATGGATCCCTTGGATCTCTTCGAGAAGTGATGGATATCTTGAGAATGAAGGGTCGTTTTGAACAAGCCCCAATTCCTTTGTGCACTCGTCATCGATTTTTATAGTTTCGGTTTGTGTCTAAACTATCAATTGCTTCAGACAGCGCCTTGGCTTGGACGCGTGAATCTTTGGCGGAAAAAAGTAAGAGGTCGCAGGTTCGAGTCCTCCAGCATGAGGACATAGAAGAGAACTCAAGCATTGTGAAATTACAGTGCCTTTGATAGACCAATCAAGCTTTGCCTTACATTTACATTAACCCGCCCATAGTCTGCCGTATTGAGAAATAATGCGCTAATACTTTAGTAACTAACCCCGTTTTAGTAACTATTTTATTACACATCTGATCCATATCCCTTGCTTGGTAATTTATTTGCAAATTTTACTTAGTTATATATATATGTTTGATTTGCTCCATAATAGTTGTTTGACTATTAACTGTATCATCCCCGCGTTGTAGTTTCAAATACTCTTGCAATGAACTCCCCCGGAAAACCGATTCGCCCAGTTTCATACACACGTAGTGATCATTTACTGTGTGTACGTACGCGGTAGTCTTTGTACCATGATCGATAACCAATATAGGAATTACTTAGCGTTCATTATGTGGCTGGGCTATTTGCTGTACCAGCTCCATCATACATGGTCGATCAAGCGGCCCTGCCCCTGTTCCCATGAGACAACTGTTCGGTGTGTGCAAAACGTCGTAGAATACAAAGATACCAAAACATCTATGACAGGATACTCAATCTGCTCAAAATGCTACTACGGAGCTTGGTCATTATAAAATCTCCACACTCATTTCACCGCCTAATGCTAGCTGTGATACCCATTTGTAACTTGCCTTCGCTCATTTTTCACACGATTAATCTTGTGCTTAAGCCGAACAATCTGTTTGGAGTATATCAGGCATGTCTTCTGTGTCTATATGCTCTACACAGTGCAGTGATCTTCGTCTACGTGACGGAGAATAACTGACATCACCGCGTTCTAACGAAGTGGTCGACTGACCCTCATTATGAATATGAATCTTATCAGGACGTTCTTTAATAATTACCTCATGGTTACACTTTGACATAACCTTTTCAATTCAATTTGCTGGAGGGTAGTTTCAGTCATCTGCGAATTTGTCGTGATCATTGTGGTCCGATCTCAAGCAATTCTAATTTAAGGTACTCTTGCCCGCCGAATGAATCATGTTGCCGCGAAGATTTCTGACGGAGTCGACACCAGACTGACCCATACTGCAGTCCCAATCGGAAGGTACCGAAGCAGAAGAACGTCTCCAAGTTATCAGGGCCTTAAAAACTCACCTTAAAAAAGTAATTCTATAGACTGGTTACCGACGAACCGGTGTGGGCCCCAAACCAAATCCAGTGCAGAGACATAAACATGTACAACGTACCGGATACTGTAGGCCTGTCTCCACGCTTTCCTGCTTGAGATAGCTGGCGACGACGTCACTTACCAACTGATCCAACTCATCCGGAGGCATACAAGACGTCCTGTACTCGTAGGTGAGTGCCCGGTCCTGCGTGTGTTCTTGGGGACCCAGCGATCATACAACACCACCCCGCATTCGTTTCGTTGCTGCACTTCTATTGGACATTCCCAGTCATTCATGCTGATGGTGCTTCAAGCACGAGTTACGTCTACACTCGCCTGTTCCTTACCAACAATCAGATACACCTACAATCATGTCCAAAACAACAACAACTGGCGACGTGCCACCTCAGCTGATGTGTGCACTTTGATACCATTGACAACTGCCATCCAGCAAGGTTAATATCGACCGGGTGGTAGCAGGAGAATGAAAACTGTGCCAGATTCGCGTCTGTCCGATTTGCCAATTTCCGATTTGGCTTTTGTACATTTTAATAATTATTAAACGGCTGCTACCAAGCTATTATAAGTTCGCCACGCATTTTTCGACTTCGAAAACGGATCATTTTGCAGGGTTGCATTCAAAACAGTCCAAGCAAAAAAGATGAAGTAATTTGGCTCGGCCGTCAAATGAGTAGAAATTCAGTGACATTCGCAATACAATAAAATGCAAATACACCTTTATTGAAGTGAATTGCACCTGCAGCTAACGTGGTACTCATGGGTGGGGAATAAATTCAATGCCGGCAGTCTCGACAGATTGCAGTGCCGATCCACCATTAATTGGTACGTTATTCAAACAGATTGCACGCCAAGTGAAGATCAACGGGAGTTTCATAAGCTTTCATATCTGTAGTAAGAAGCGAATCGGGGATATTATGAAGGTAACAGGAAGATAGAAAGCCGTCTTAAGGGGTCGGACTCTCTCAGGAGCACTAGCGTAGTTTCTTATGGCTTAGTAGAATAACCGTGACAAGCCTGCCTGCTGCAGATAGACAACATTCTGTACCAAAGGCCGAACCTGCAAACGATACGACACGTAAGAGCATTCAATGCTTCAAGACGATCGATTGAGCAGGATGTTACCAATGCAGTCGCGATTGGCAATGTTCACATCTCTTTTAATAATCGGTAAGCAATTCTCATTATTGCGTGCGACGTTAAATGCTTCTTTACGTGTGTACTTCCCATACTATTAAATGGTGAGAGAGTGCAACTCGCATGACGATCTAGTCTCCATGACAAATGTTCGATGTGCGTAAATTTCACAGTAACAAAAACGAAGGCACTATCGACTGATGCTGGAAACAATAACGATCTCCCAGAGGCGTCCCGGCACTTTGAAAGTGCATTTGAAATTACATCATCGGAGCAACACGGATAAGAGCCAAATAACTCTGAACAAGCAAACAATGTCAATGAAAATGATTTCGTTGACGCATAAGAAATTAATCAAATGCATAATCAGATATTTCTCATGAGACAATCGAAAAGCAGCTCATTCAGCGTATGACACAATTTTCAGCCCACTTCTATAACTGATCAGTAAATATACGTTAAAAATCTCTAATTATATACCGAAATATGATATTCAAATATTGCATGATTTGAAATATTTAATTTTATATTCAATTTAAATGCGCTCTCATGAATATCTAGAGGAGAGTATTCTTAGGCGTGTTTCACATTCAGCGGGTACAATTGTCGGCTACGTTTCTAATTAGATACATTATAGAAAAGATGATACTGACTAAAGAATATGAAAAATATGTATTATAACAAAAGCAGGACAATGACAACGACCAGAGCAGAATGAAGGGGGGTCCGTGGTAAGAGAATAGCCCGGCAAAGGTAGATAATAGGGGGTTTGACTCCTGGATTGTATTGTAGTTCAGACTAGGACGGCTAAGAGTCACACAATATGAGTGTATTGTGGATCTCTTCGATCGATGAGGAGTGAACGAAGCTGTGGGAATAAAACGGTGCAGGGTATTTATTATATTATGAAGTGTTTGCCTCGAGACTTCTGCGAGACTTATTCGTCCCACTGCGGGGTTTGTATTGGATTTAATGATAATAATAATATCGCTTGTGTAACTGGCTCATCCGGTAAATGAAATATACTGATCACTTTTTTCGGGATGTCTCTACAAGCTCATTTTATTGAATGCAAACTTCAAGTTCCGCAGTGGTATAAACACCTTAGATAATAGAATATATAGATTGATTAGTCACACTTAAGCCTTTTTCCCATTTAAACACTCTCTCACTTTAGAAGACTGTAGCTTATATTTAGTGTGTGATATGTACATATGTGTGTGTATATGTTTGTACCATGATCGATATATAGTTAACGCCGACAGCTAACGGACTTATTTAGCATGCTAAACTGCAACGCTCGTTCCAGCGACTGACGCGAGGTCTGATGCTCGCCTTGGCGAGAGTTGGTTAACTCGGTAGTCTGACAATGGTCGGATCAAGCCGCGCCCTTTTGGTCGTTACCAAAAAAAGTTAGCTGTCAGACGTACACCTCTGCTTATGACATACTTTCATTCCTATTATTTATTTGTGTAGGTATGCTAGTTAAATTATACGAATTCACCACTCGTTTTGAAATGAATAAATCCTCTAAGTAACAATAATTTCGCACATTTTATCATAGATCTAGCGTCATAGAACCGCGTGGATCATGGTAACAATATCGGGTCAGATTACGACGACGTGCAAAATTAATATATTGTAATTGACTGTTGCAGTGGAATGATTGACATTTGGCTCAGCATTTAAGAATGCCACAAGAGCTGTGTATCAAGGAAGCTTGTGTTATTCAGGAAGAACTAGAACAATATTACATTTGAAAAGGCGCACATGGTGTACTTTCAATTACCGAAATGACTAATCGCTTCTATGTTTTCTAAATTGAATAATGGTCGAATAAATCAGCCCCTCATCAATTTCAGTTAACATAAACATTAGAAAGGGCCAGTCGAGGAGTGAATTACATAACAGAATAATCACAGATTGGGCAAAAATAAACTCTGGAATCTCACCAAAAACCGTAACGAATCCCCACTCTCCCATCAGCGCGATTGTTGCCAGCGACGAAACCTCACACGTAGGTGCGCGGGTTCGATTCCACCGATGCACATTTGCATTTAAAAGGGGTTGTCTGCCGTATGAAACAATGCCGAAAGCAGTTGTACCGTGGTAAATGGTAAATGTTTATTGGTTTATTTAAGGAGCTGCAATTTTTCAACGCTTAAGCTCTCTTATATGTCACACAGCGGGGCTCGAACCTGCGGACGTTAAATGTTTAAGGCTGTGAGTCAGCCCGCAAAATTTGTTTTAGGCTTAGCCCAAATATCTATGTAGGAACTGTCAGCGAATCATTTAGGAGGGCCCACTTTGTGGCTTGCTAAAACCTGCTGCTTCTATTGAGGACGGCTCCGAGCCCCGTGAACGAGCAATCTATTTATCAATCGAATCCATGTGAAACCTGTCATAGCGATTAGTGAAAACATCTTCATGCATACTATCTAGTCCATATGACTTAACAATGATTCGCACAATTTGCGACGTAAATCGGAACTATATATTTTTACATCAATGGACGGGGGAGCGCAAAGTAAGCTATCACATATATATATATATATATATGGCGTGCAGGTGCTTTTGGTCAAATGCAGTAGCAATCAGCACGGGAATAGGTTAGCTCGTATTTGTTGCGTATGTGTGTATACATGGTAAGTACGATGATCGATAATCAATACGGGTGTCGACAACTCAACGGGGTGTTGAATGACTGGGTTTGCCCTATTTTCCGGGTCCATGATGCCTGGCCGAACACACGAGGCATGCCAGTGTTACCTCATCTGATCTCGTATCACAGCTGATCGGTGTACGGAAATCGTGACCTCTCTAATTAAAAGCCGCACCCGTGGCTACACAATCAGCCTAATTAGCCAATCAGACGTCGGGACACCACGAGCGGGTGAAGATGATCGACGTGCTCGAAATTGTGCTACGAATGTTTGGCATCGTTCAGCCACAAGGGTCAGTACAGCGTTTAGCGCGAGGTCTGGTACTCGTTTGTGATTTAGCTTCGCTGATTTTCGGCCTAGCGTATCTTGTGATAAAACCGAACATTCTGCTGGAGCACATTCGATATTTCTCCTTCTGCTACGGCATTCTGCACAGTGCAGTGATCTTCATCTACGTGATGGACAATACAGATATCGTCATGTTCCCACGAAGTGGTGGACTGACCCTCTGGATGAACGCGAATCTAATCGGAGCATTTGTCACTAACATAATTGCATTATATCCAATGTTAGCTTTTTTGATTAGTACACGTCAAGCTGTGCACAACCTCTTCAATTCGGTTTACTGGAACGTGTTCGCGTTAATCTGCGAGTTCGCCATGGTTATTGTGGTCCGACCTCAAGCGATCATTGTGTATGTTACGATTGCTGGCCGGATGAAGCATGCAGCCGCCAAGATCTCTGACCCTATGCCCTCTGACTATATTCCACTGCTGCCTGTGTCCAGTGAACCCGGCGACGACAAAGGTCCCGAAAATCTCACGGCCAAGGATCCTTCGCTGGAACAGCTGGTAGCAAAATGCCACGAAGCGATGAGTATGTGCGCTATACTCGACGGGTACCTCCCGCGATTGCTATTCCTTATTCACCTTGAGTATTTCACTAGGCTGGTCACCGATGCACCGCTGTGGAGTCTTCGACAAATCCAGTGCGGAGAGATCAGGTGGTACGACATACTCCAAAATGTCGGACATCTTCATGCCTACCTGCTGGTGATAGCCGGAGGTGACGCCCTTCACGAAGCTATCCACGGCATACGAAGCCGGGTCAGACGATTGCTTCTTGTCCATGAATGCCAAGCTCTACGTGTGTTTATGAAGACAGAACGATCATATTCCGCCACTCCGAATTGGCGAGGCTGCTGTACGTTTATTGGCCTTTGTTGGTCATTCACATTGATGGTGGCTCAGGCTGCGGTGACATCGGAACCCATATGTCATTAATGTTGTTCTCGTGAGTGTTATTCCCTGTTTGTACTGATGAAAAGAAACTGTCATTTGTTTGAATGGTACTAATTAGTCCGTTTATTCACATATGAGATTTGTGCTTGGAGTGTCTATTGTGTATAAGGTGGTCAGCTTACGCAGCTGCAGTCAGCTTCGAGTGGGACATGTCACCGAGTTTTCGTAGTGAGCCCTCCGTAAAAAAGTTATGCGAGAAAAGATGTCACAACAACCATGAGTGCTATTACGATTTTCATTATTAATATCAATATTATAAACATTTGTATTATAACTATTGTTATATCTACAACTATTCCGCCACTGAACCACACGCTGTTCACAATGACAAACATTCGCACACACCTTCATCCACGTTTATTGTTATAAATAAAATTACTACCTTTATCAAATACCACTCTAGCATTAAATCTACATACATACATTTACAAAATCTACATAGAGTAATACATTACGGCTGCAACAGTGCAACGCCGGTGGATGGCAGATGGGCCAGTGGATGAATCCACTCAACGTTCGCTTAGTGGCTTATTCGCCCTACTCTGAAAAGCAGCACGATCGTTGTTGAAAGGGGCCACACACATTCGAATGTTGATTTTCGCTTATAGCTAGCCTATATTCGTTGCCCGTTGTATTTATGATATTTCGTCCATCCGCAACGTACGACGCCCGATCGGCCTACGTATGCGATATTTCGCGTTTATCCATGCTACAGAAACACACTCTGGATCTGTAGATGCGTGTTGCTTGGGTGGGTGAAATAAATTCGAATTCCGATGTATCACTAATGCACCAACGGCGGGATTTCCAAGATTTCTTCGCTAGACCAAGAGCCTAATATTATATTAATATATATATATATATATATATATCTAGGATGGGAGGTCACAGTGTCTAGCACCACTCCATAATGCGCTGCCTGCTGCTCGGACGCTGTGCTTCCACATTCAGAGGGGCAGTGCCGGCCATAATAGACATTGTAGATGCTATCTTATTCTGGGTGACGTTCGTCTGTTCACCTAAGTGAGGTTATCTACTTCGCCGTGACTCGGCTGCAGGTATTTGCAATCTGGACTGCGGTAGGTGGCCCTCATGAAGTCGTTTGCCTCGGTCCGAGGCTCATCGTTGCTCTGCAGTACCGACCCGGACTGATGTTGTAAACTGCCTTTCGATCGGGTATCCGAACGTGATTTCTTGTAAAAGATTTGGCGGATGCGGTTAAGTTGGACAAACATTTCTCGTTCGCCTGATACATGATGGATACTTTCCCAGATTCGCCACCGACGTCTCCGTTTTGGTCTCATGGTGTACACTGTGGGATCACATGAACTCTAAGTTGTGTTTAATTATCCGACAAATTCGATTCAGTTGTTGTATATGCCTCGGTGTGGATAGGAAAATAGACGAGTTCTCTTTGTTTGCGGTATTGTAACGCTTGTTAACACATTGTTTGTAATATAGTGATATATTTCATATATATCACTATATCTCGTTCAAATATGAAATCGCAGTTGTGTGGCAATTGTGGGCACAAATACTTTTGGTGGAGGACCTCGAGACCTAACTTTGGAGAAGTTAGTTAAAAGGAGGTCACCCTTCGATCCATTAAAAAAAAACAGTTTCAACATTGACGCATTCAGCACAACGAGATGGCGGACCTACTGGCAGCACTGTTGCAGATGTGGTTTCGATGTACGCTGGCCGGATGACAAGATACTGTAGAGGTTATTGTATTGCGAGATGAGGAATTATTACCAACTCCGAAGGCGGCACCCCTCACCGTATCAATCAGCAAGCGAGATGCCTTGGCGCGTCACTGCTTCATCACTTATCCCTAACCTGGGCTGTTATACGACAAGCGAAATTGTGATTTATGCTAACGGCAGGGCAACAGCATGTATTTGTGACACACCTTTGAATTATACCACCAAAAATCACGGGAACGTCTATAGAGACAGCTCTAATGAGAGTTGGAGCATTGTACACGGCACGATAACGGAGCCACGTTCATTTATGTTAAGGAGTTTCGGCCTTATAATATCCCAGGCTTTTCGCGCCGCATAGTCTCTAAGGGTATTAGCTCTTACATGCAATGCGATAGCTTTTGCCTGCCTGGCTTTTTGTCCTACTTGGGCCTATGACAGTACGCGGCCCTTATTAGATGAGATTATTTTCATACGTCACGCTGTAACGCATGCCGCGATCACGCGCGTGGGACTAATTTGAATTCTGATGTGTTAATGGACTAATTCTTATGTGGCGTAATGGGAGTTCAGCCATCCGCAATCCATTCGGTTGCCACGATAGCATTCCACACACGGCTTTGACATATCGTTGCTCGAAAACCTCCCTGTGTAAAACGCTGAACTTGGCCGTTCAATTCAATTCATTGGGTTCTTAGTCTAATAAATGCCTAATCTAATGAATTGTTATCAGACAAACCGTCGACGTCGCGGTTTGGACTCCACGATCAATGTTGTCTGAAGATACCAGCCCATTCGCAGATTAATTATCACCAGATTTATTAACATACATTTCACACATTGTGGGTAATTCTAAAGCATTGTATTCATTATGTCGAGCAGCAATGCCGTCCACAAAAGCAGCTGGGTGCCTTGCAAAAAGATCCGTCATGTCATAATTCTCGATGAGAATCTATAACTGACGGATATTTCTATGGAACACAGTGACAGTCATTAAACTCCAAACTGGCGCGGCTGTTAGGTCTTTGTTTGCTCCTGTTGGTGCGAGGATCGTTTAAACGGTGCTTTATATCAGCCCAGGTTTCTTCCGGTGATTAGATCTAGTTGCTGTGCCGATACACATGTTCATTCGAACAAAAGTGTATTTTTCCCAATTCTTGTTATTCTTTCGAAATATACAGAGATAGTTGTACCCAATACTCCAAAATAAAAATCGGTTTCTTGTTTCCTATACAAAATAAGTATCAGTCTTAGGATAATAAAAATAATAATCATCATGTCGAAGACCAGAGGCGGAGGGTTCATATTGTAATTAATATATCTGTTGTTACCATAATACTAATATAATTAAGTGAATTAAGGGAATCATTAAGAAGTAATAATAATGATAATAATAGTAATAATACTCATATCAAGCACGGACCGAAAACTCCACGCAGGCGTGAGCACGCAGCAGTTTTGAATGTCGCCATCGTGCACGTATTTTTTTTTATCTCAGACATCTCCACTCCACGGGCGGAGATCACCGATCGATATGTCTGTGCGCAGGATCACTTTTGCCTCGGGCGGTGCTCAGCGGCCCGATTAACCCAGCCCAGATTAACCACGACGATTAACCTAACGGCAGCAACCTCTTGATCGCCAATAGCTGCTCCACGCCAGTGGCGGCGGTAGCGTTCATAATTTACGCGCATCAACCTGTTCAACATTCTGTATCTTTCGTTCTCAGTTACCGTCTCTCTCTCTCTGCCATGCCGGCTTCGCCACCTACGGAGGGAGAGCTCTTAGCGATTGGTCGGTCGCTCAGTCAAAGACTATATCAACCATCAACGTTTCATTATGACGTCGGCCCAGAGTCCCTAAGATCGCCCTCAGCAAAGAAGGGGAAGAACGCTGGAATCGTGCGGTGGTGTCTCTTGGTGTTTCTTTCAGCCCGAGGCGACCGCCCTCGGTGACTGGGTCGGCCAGTTGATGGCGCGCGCGTCGACGCCGGCCGCTGACTCAATCATCCATGATCTGCAATGGGATTTGGTGTCTATTATTTGTGATGAGAGAGACGCTCGCGCGACGAACAGGCCGGGGACCAAAACTAGCACACATAGATGCACTGTGAGAAAGCTAAATAAGCCGAGATGGGGATACCGTCGTTGAATACTGGGTGTATATGAAAAAGAAGAACTCGACGCAACAACTTTATTGCTCGGCACCTGTACGAGTTGTTTTTGGCTAGAGAAGCAGCGGAACCTCAGACGAATGACCTTCGAGTAATGATCCATTATATGTTTTCCAGTAACGACGTGGGAGAACCCTGGTTTGGTACGCCTGGAGCAACTCAGGCTCTTTCGAGCTCCTTGGTGGAGAGCTCATTCAATGTGTTTTCAATGTCTCGCAGCATGAAAAAAAGAACATATGAACATGTAATAAAATCAAATATCGACAACTTTCTCTCTTAAGTTCGTGTTACAACCAAGGGAGTTCCACCAGCCGCCGTGATAGGAGTTATTTCAGGTGAACCCAGTCCCGGGCATGTGTGTGTGTGTGACTTCTGAAGCGATATCCTCGAGACCGCAAGCACACTGATGACAAAGTAACCTCGGTTTCGGCTGCTGGCCGAAACAATTTTGCTAGATTATACTGTTACGAACTGTGTTGAACATGCATCATTCTTCGACTTCCTGCATCTGTAGCCTTGGCGCGAAGGTGAATGCAAGCACAGAATATTGCCAGTATCTGGGACGTTACACTCACTGTGTCATTATATTAAATACTGCTAGTATAGTATTCATTAATTTCATTTATATTTGCACGATTTCTACAAGAAATATGTATGCTGATATAATATTAGAATATAATCGAATGCTTCGAGCCTACGACGCACACATATTTCGGAAACAGCAAACTGCAGTCTGTAAAATTTGTCCCCACAGCAAAAATCTGAGATTCTATGTGATGTTTGCAGTGCCAGCCGAAATACCCAATGCAAAATAGAGAACTATATTCAGCTCGCGTCTCCTTTCCGATATTGCCACAATGGAGAGCATACGATATCTCCAGGACATAAACGTGCGTTCAATAAACATTGTGAAAAAAACGGATACCCTTGATGTGGTTCTAACATCAAGGGTATCCGTTTTTTTTTTGTTTGGCTAGCCTGTATGTGTAGCCGTATGTTGTACCCGGCTAGCTCGGACGTGATCAGCAAATCTGCAAGCTTTCTTCGGCGCCATACCGTTGTTTCAACTATGTACAAGCAGCATACTGACACGCCTGGCGAGTGTCCCATCAATTCGGCGCAAAAAAAGGGTCGCACTGTCCCCAGATGTGTTCGCTCCCCCTACACTAACACCTACTGATGCTATGGCCAGATACCCAATCTCTACAATGCATGGTTTATATCGTCACGTTCATGCATATACGCGTATATGTAGAAAAAATATTATCAATTATTCACATGGTATTATGTTATATACATATATGCATATATATATATATATATATCCCTTGGGAATACCTTGTTCTTTAAGCTCCTTTGCGGCAACAGTAGCAGTTGACGTATTATTAGCTGACAGATCGTTGATGCAACATGTATGTGTGTGTCTCTGTGTATTATTAGGTAGCCAGGTGAAAATCCGGGTTAGAACATGTTCCTACTGATCAGATTCGAGGATGATTCATAGCACCTTTCGAGAGTTACTAATTGATTGATTGAATATAATCTATCTAACTGTTCACTCAATTCAGACGCAGACCCATTTCTGTATTAGATATAGGCTCCAGTACACGCGAATGACTCAAGAACATATTGAAAATTATGCCCTACTCTACACATCAATACAATCGGGCTTGTTCAAACGCGACTAGATTAGTCCATCCACCCAGTCCGCATCAGTACCTCAGGCCCAATCCCGAACCGATTGCTTGTTAGCCATTAAAAATAGTTTCGAAGACCTATGGCGGGTAGGCCAGCCTTCTGAGACGCTACGACGAAATTCACTTTAAGTAGTCACCACATCAGGACGGCGGAAACGGCCGCGGCAATGCTGACTTCCAAAATGCTTTAGTAGTTCGGAACGCGACAGAAGACCAGGTCGACGCCACGCTCGCGACAGTGGACGGCTGGTCCAACGGCGCGTGTTTCTTGGACGGAATGATGCGGAAAACGGAGGAATCAGAAAAGATAAGACGGCGGGACCTCGGAGAAGACCGACCGGGAGAGGCCTCTTCGGGCATTGAACCGGTTCTATGAGACTAAGCTTAACTAAAGGCATCCTCCCTGGAGGACTTTGAAGACATAGTGAATAAGTGGTTCCACGTCTTTGGGGGGAAAAGTTAAATAAGTAATATAGATAAAAAGAAAGATAGTCATGAATGACCGATCACCTAAGGAAATCACATTTTGTGCATCAATATACGACATTATTTATTTCCTCTAAGATACAGATCAATGTATTATGATTGTCAATGTGATTGACGTCTGATTTCATACGATAAAAGGTTAGAAGTCAACAACTCCGTCGCTGTCACTATCCCATCCGGCAGATGTTTCGAAAGTGTTGAAATCCACTTCAATGTCGTATTTGAAATCGGGATCACCAGGTTTCAACGAGCTTTTCTCGAAGCTCTCCGTCATCAGCTGTTTCTTCACCTGTTCATCAGTTCAATGAATTAAAGGTGTGTCATTTAATTCACATGATCGTCGGCTCAATGAGTGAGCTAGAATATACTCAAATTATACGAGATATGGATTGTATTTACGAACATTCTATTGATCATTCCAATTAATAGCAATTATTTTTTCTTGCGGCACTTCCAAAGATCGATACCCTTCAAATCTATAATACATGACTCGCCTAGCGGGATGCCAATGTAGCATCAGCGATCCCATCATAACAACGATTCTGAGGTAGGGTGTAATTGCAACTGTCTGTGCAGAGAACTTCTTTTTCTTTGTCCGCAGGCCTGACAAGAAACTTTCGGGCGAAAGTAGCTTGCTTAATTATGTAATAGCTTGCACTCGCTACATAATTAAGCAGAAACAGACAAAGCTCCTTAATCTGTCTTATCTGAAAAGCCAGGTCGGTTTTAAACAAAGAGTCCATCCGAACACATTGTGCGGATGACCAAGTGGTGTTCTGCAATGCAGTATGTACATATATATATATTATATATATATATATCCTAAACATGTTTATCCTTAGAAGTGTATCCGCCCTGTTTACATGAACTGACCTCACACGTTTTACTGTATACTGTTGTACCATTTCACTAGGTACCAAGATATTTATAACACAATACCGTGTAAATAAATGAAGTGTATATATATATTAAAGGTATTTTTAGTAAAACAAAGTTAAAACAAAGATTTTTTAATATGAGTTAGAAGTATGCACCTCTTTTATTTATACACTGGTCCCAGAGTTCGGGCCACGTTCTGACGGATAGGTATGCACCATTTCTATTCCCATTTAAAATTGCGTTATTTAAGGACTCTCGGAGCAAATCGATCTTTGCATACATTTGGCCATCTATAGCCCTCTTCAATTGACGGGAGCAACCATTTGGTGGTTTTAAGCTAGGACGTAATTTCATTGCTACGATAGGCCCTAGCATTGTCATCGAGCAGCCGCACTCGGTGCTTCCTATTGACATGCCAATTATTCATGAGTCTCTTCAAGAACTCGAGATATTGAGCCGAGTTTATTTTTTCTCTTGGGCCCGAAACAGTACCAACTTCCGTTGAAATCCATGGCAAGTGCTACCATTACTTTAGGCTCGAATCTATTTGGTACTGTTACCGCGATTGTCTGTTCACCTGGTCGTAGCCACTGTTTCACTTTATCTTTTTCCGGTCCAACAACTTGGAGAAATCTTCAAGCAGCGGATGACCAGGATGAACGGCGCTCAATACCTTTCATATATAGTTTTAATATCTCATACATTGTATGAATATTATAAACTCTGGTCATATATAGCATTGGCACGCACAAGTATCACAGACAAAGCTGTGATACTTGTGAGTTTTTACCTACCACCTATAGTAACACATTGATGTTGTATTTACAGATGTTGTTATATTACTACGCAACAAAGGTGAATGAATGAACTGAGATGTATTTTATGGGTCAGCATAATATATATAGCCCATAACACGTATATACTATAGAGAAAACTATATATTTATAGTATGCACGAAACACTATTTCTATTGTCGTAAATCGTAATTGCATGAACAATTTGGTGATAATACACTCTTACTTTTGCCCTATTTTTTAATCGAGAACTTAAGCATTGTAAAATTGCAGTTCCGGAAATAAACCGCAAATGTTATGTTTTATGTCGGCCAAGCCATAAGGTCGTTCGCGCACCTGAAGGGCTTTGTCATCGAGTCTGTTGAGATCTTCATCCGGGTCCAATGTGTACCTCTGGGTAGCCGTTCGGATAGCGTCAGCAACTGTGACCCCTTTTAGAGTTTCCTTTAAAAGGCAGCGTAAAGTAAAGCAGTCGACAATTGTGCAAAGATTTGACTGACGTGCGGGCAATTCAAATCACAATATCTATATGAGCGTGTTGGCTTGTCCGTATCATGTGCGGTTTTTTCTCTCAAACCTTCCAGATGGGTGGTAAAGTTTACGGATAGTGATTAGGTTGATCCATTAGGAGAACTAGTTTTGCCTACAAAAATTATACCATTATCAACTGCAAGTGAATAGGCTTCGCAGCAACTCGAGATCTTCCTGAATTCGCTTACTTTTTCTGGAATACCTGCTGAAATACTTAGTAAAATAGTTTACACTTTTTTAGATGCTTTACCGAAATAATTCTAGCTGACCTGTACAATAGCGAGAAGCTTCTCCACCTGGAGTGTAGCCAGTCGATTGAGAATCGAATGCTTCTTACAGAGTTCAGCCGAAATCAACTGAAATCAATTGACGAGAAAAACCTTGTTAGAGATCACTTTTGTATCCCCGACTTCCGGTAGCATAACCACAATCGCAGCATTAAGCGTCGCCTATAGAGGAGGAAAGCTTAGGTCAAGGGTGGGGGGATATGGAATAGTTGAATTCGAGTAGGTCTTATTATAACACGCGTTATTCCCTCGTGCCACTGCCGTTGACCTTACCGAAAGTGCCCCCACATTATAATTACGTGCTCGCACACGATTACAATGCGAATATATAAATATTTATTATACATATATATATATATATTTTTTTTTTATGATGGAGAATGCTCATGCAGACCAGGCCTCACAGCTAAGGTATTTGCCATGGTACTGTGGGACTCCTGCCTAGTGTATATATATATATATATATATGTGTCAACGCTGGGAATACTGACAAGTGCTCGTCTACACATTGTACATAGTGGGTATAATCCATGATGATGCGCTGCGCCGTTTACAAGTCGCATTGTGGAAACCACACAGACTCCAGCGATATTTCGGAGAGGTAGTCTCCCCGATCGGATTTCAAGGGACGGTTCTGGTCGAGTGGCCGCAAGAAGTGGATTTTCCTATTTCCCGGCGATGAAACTTGATTATACCCTCAACAAATTCTCTTCTTTCGACAAATTTGCAAATCCCTCATGAGGAGCATACTATCAAGCTTATCTCGGTCACGTTGCACGTTCGTTTGTGAGGTAGAGATGAAGATTCAACTTGCCGCTGAACGCCGGTTTCGAGGGCTGTGAATGTATTCAATTTTAGAATAATTTATTCAATCGTTTCGGACGAGACCTTTGAGGCCTCTTTTGCAATAATTTACATAATCAAGCACCCTATATCCTATGTGAGGGTGAATACCGATCACCCTGTTATACGTGCGTTTAGCGTGCGTCTTTCTTGGGATATCTTTTAACGGGTCTTTATAAGGGAGAACTTGCTACAGATAACGGAGAGCCAGAGCGGTAATGTCCTGGGGCAAATAGCGTTATACATATAAAAAAGTAGGTCATTTTGGGACAACGAACATCAACTAAATCCCATTGGAAAACTTGGGAACTTACGGCAACGGTTTTACCATCACAAATCCGCGTTTAAACTTTGATATATCTATAGAATTGTTCCTATGGCTGCGGCGACTGACTCCCTGGTTTGTAAAAGCAGAGGACCGCAGATTCGAACCCCTTGATGTGAGCCCACATATGCTTAACGTGAGTGGTTAAATACACGAAGCAGATATTGCTTGTTCTCCATACGCTGAGGTAGACATGATTATTTTATAGGTTCATCTAGATAGTCCTTCACCCGACACAAAATAAACTATTTATCAAAGCGTTACCTTGCGATTGAAACAAAATATGATAGATACTGCCGCAAAAGGTCACACTGCCGCTCTATTTGAATTCGAGCTTTTTAGAACATCCTACAGCTGAATATTCCATGTGGCATATGCTAATCGTGGACTTCATAGCCATAGTGAATCTATTTACTGCTCTGAGCGTTCACTTCGTAACTGCATTCATGCATTGAAACTATTTGAATTGGATCTTCATCTTCACTCTCTGTATGAAGAACGTCTTGTCCATATCTTTTTTGGATAATATGTTGGATTTGGAGAGGATAATGACCTAGATAGACTACTGATAGAGACCACGAATATCCCATTGTTCTGTCGATATCGTATAATGCAATACGAACGTGTACCCTGAAAATATCTGCCAGCTCATAATTTGCTTCGTTACATTCACACTGTTCGAGTGCATCGGCGCTGCGTATTTGATCATTACCGACCAAATAAGTTCCTCTCGATCAAGCCATATCTGCTTGGCCTGCCTAAACGAATATGGCTAATAATAGATAGAATTTAATTAGCTCACTGAGTACGAGATCACTATGCTGATTGACGTACGAAGCTGTAAAGGATATTCACATTAGTCTCTGACCTTTATATCGCTGTTTCGGTACAGGCCACGAATGGGCATCGTTTTTATTCGGTAGCGCCGTTTCGGTGACGACGCCAACTCCTCATCATTCTTGTCATAGACAGCCACCTACAATGGAGAATTTCGAGAACACAACGTGGGAGTTTCTTCTTAACAACAACAACTTTGAAAATTGGTTTCAAGGGCACGCCCGGTACCCTAAGAATGCCAATTTCAAGCGTACCGGACGTAATCAATCACGCAGATTCTATCTAGCCAGCTGCTATAAACATAATAATTTTCAAGAAAGCATAAAAGCAAGATAGACCATAGATCGGGAGAGTATGAGGTATGCATAGGAAACATGGAAGAAAAATAACGGACATTTTCTTGAATGTACTGTATGTTCACTCGCTGGAATCTTCATCTTGTGACTTCTTTTTGGCAGTACAATGGCGTTCACATGATCATGGGGAATCAAGAAATCTACGGGTGACAACTCCTGTTGCGGCTTTTTTTTCCACACAAGCGAAACCATAATGTGAAGCACATCAGCTGCACATTATCTCAATGTAAATAAGAGCGACTCATTGCTGATGTACATCTCTCTCTCACAGTGGTTGATCATTCATATGGTCTCACTCAATACATGTGGCAACATTCGAGTGTGATCCAGCTTACTTACTCTGAATGGAATCAAATCAATAAAGAAATGTTTTCCCTCCGCGAAGCTACTTGAAGCTATCACTGCCGACAAACTCGAAAGTGAACACAGCCACCTCAACGCGGTGGAGTGACGTGTGGGATATGATGGGGGGTTCCAATTCATACTTCGCAGAGTCAACGATTCTGCCGTCCCACCTTAGGGTGGTGCAGGTGTATCCAGTGGACAATTCTCGTAGAGATGCGTAACATCGCACTGGTACGTTTCGAGAAATGTTAACTAAGAGGGGAATAAGGTGATTCATACACAATTATTGCAATGCAAAAATAATAACACTCAGATAAATGACTTCGATGTGATGTACTGAATGTAATACATGTATATATATATATATATATATATAGGACTGCTTTAAGTAGTTTTAAATGTATAGGCCTGCAAGGAAAACAATGGTAGAACCGACCATTCACTCGATTCACACGAAGATGTATTAACAAATAATGGATAATCTGGAATTACACTTACGTTGCACAGGAGTGATTTCTTTGTTCAATACCGCGTCTTTTGTACAGCCTGTTTTACGATAATATAGCTAAATCAAAGAATGGACGTGAAGGATCGGCCATCAGTGATCGAATCTGTCGGATATAGGTTTACCATTCATCAACCGTTCCGACTGGTGGAGTGTAGATGCTAGTCAGTGTATGTACAACCATATCCAGAAATCGCAATCATAGTTTGCCAGGCTACTAACTCTTGTCGAACATACTCACTCGAAGATAATAAACAAATCACATAGGCTCACACGTTAACGGACTTCAATATATATATATATATATATATATATATATATATAGAAGATGCCTAGCGGTCAGCTTTCGCGGCAATGCGCGTAGCCGGACTATATATATATATATATATTTAGCGCGCGATCATACGATTGCCCAGCTATCGTTGCAATTGCACTTACCAATTTTGGGGTCCCTGTGAGTATGAGGCCAATTTTCTTGACTTTATTTGTATCCGTTTTGTCCCTATCGGCCATAGTCCGGCTGTTAGACGAGAAGGAACTGCTGCAGCAAATGAATACGTCTATACCTAATATATATAACCGCCGTAGATATGATACATAATAATAAAAATGGCCTCAACCATTTTGATGTTCATCCACGCCGGTCCTCGTTGCGTCTACCAACTCCGCCGGCCACTACGCGCTATCGTGTGCGCTTCCGTTGCCGTGACAACTACCCCCAACTAAACCCAACCCCTGCCCCGGCGCCCGACAATGCTAGCGCCCCCAGCCCGAACGGGGTCATCGCTCCAACGACAGCCAAAGCCGGAGTCACTTCAGAGGTCCACGTGGTACATCGTAGACAGACGACAACGGCTTATGTACTTGCACATTCGATGTGTACTATATCGATTACGCGATATGTTAGAACGATGCCAAACTCGCAAGTGATTGCAGACAGCAGTAAACCTACTTTTCACTGCAAAATGGGTTCGGTTCACTCTCGCTTCCAAGGCTCAGCATCGAGCTACAATCAAGGATATACCTTTTATATACACGTGGCATGTCTTTCGATGGCACACACGTACTGGCATTTTTTTATTTTTAAAGGGGGGGAGGGGGTGTTGGCATGCTAATGCATGACAAGAACACCGTGACACCCTTGTGGAACTGTTGACGATGTTCAACAGCACCACCCTTCCCGGTATCGCTTAGCGCATACGTACTGGCATTTGTGACTAGCTTCTTTACTCTTGGTATTATTATTACTATCGATGTTATCCCAGAAAATGACTAACGTATCATAACAAATGTGCATACACAGGTTCTAGATGTGGTCCAGGAATATTTGGAAGTGGTTGAAAAGCAGTACTTGAGAAGCACAATGTAGAAGCAGTACGATATTGAATGTTGTGGCAACAATTGTCTAAACATTTACCGTATTGTTTCAATTGTGAAAGAATGCACACATTAGCTAGCATTGCTCATCGGGTTACTAAACACGTAATCGTACACGCATTGTGTACGATTAGTTGAATGAACACTTGCACTACAATACATGGTCGAGTTTACGTTTCATTCTACAGTAACTCCGTCTTAATGAGAATTGATGATTTCCCACGTTGGGTGTGGCCATTTGATATGTTCGCCTGAACGAAAGAGCTGTCACGATTAAGCAAGCGCGCACGGAGAAGAGATCCAACGAAGCATCCACCAAAACACAATGGAATACAAACGAACCTTGGCATTCAAGTTAACTACGAAATACTATTATCTGTAATGAGCCGGCAACATATATAATACGAACGGCATTTGTCCGAACACTTGGGGCTTAACTAGGGACATCTATGCTTAGTTTTATGAGAACTTAAGCTTTGTGAGAAGACTGCAGTTCCGTTAGTAAACCAAGCATTACATTGCAGTCGGCAAACTTCTGGGTGACCTTAAGCTGAAGAGGTGAAGCCTTTCGAAACACGTCAGTTGCGAACGTTCACACATTCATGTCCTTGTATAGTACCCTTGCCAAGCTTCTGTGCAGCAATTATGAATGTTAGTACCTACTACCGACGAGTATTTTAGATAATAACATGTATTTGTCGGGTAAACGTGTCACTTATGAGTTTTCGAACGCGTTGTGATTCACTATAACTCGAATATCACTATACTATCGATAATGTATTCAGAACGAAACAGTATACTATTTTTCTATCAAAAATATTCATTCAATAGTTATAGCCCCATTCGAGCCAATGCTAAATATATATATATATGAGACAAGATATATATATGCTATATATATGTATACACATAGCCTATTCTATGTATATATATACACATAGCCTATGCTATGTATATATGAGACAAGTAAATAAGAACGTTTTTCATGTGATTTATCGAGGCTTTTAATTAACTCATCCATATGAGCCTAGTGTATTACAGGCTAAGGCACATAAATATACAGCAGTTAAATATGTGCCGTCAATCACGTTCACTATCCCTATATATTCTTTTAATATCGGCATTTCGGGCTGTATCCGGGAAATCGATCTCGACATCTATTTTCGTATGCGCACCAATCGCATGAGCTGCAACTCGAATATTGCTGAATTTCACAACTTTGTTAGCATTGTAGAGATACACTCATACTGAATTTCTGTTGTAGTCGCCGGCTTGCCAGATCGTCGATTATACCCGTTTAAATAATTAGATCACATAACTCGGTTACTGTAAATTATTTTCAAGGTTTCTACATCTCGAACTGGCAGACATCGTAGGGATGCTTTTGTATCGCTGGGAGCGAATATATCATTCAATCTGTATTCGGCACAGAGGCTCCCGCAGCCATCCGATGTCGAGTGTTTCACGAAGCCACGCCCTGAAATCCTCAGCCTCTAGACACTGCAGGAGCTCCCCATAAAGCGTTGACGCTCCAAACCGAAATCGTTGTTCGCGAATCTCTTCAAATAGTGCGCTAGCCTCGTCAGTCATTGTCATCTGGCATCCGCTAGGCTCACTAATTTGATAATGGGACGCTGACCCGTTACAGTGGTACCGTGCAACACCGCGCCGTCTCCGAAGGTCAGCTTTTGTCGATTTCAGAAGCGACTCAAGTTCGCTGGAGTCGACGAGCGAGGTGATCGTCTGTGGAATGGCTTTTTCGACTGCTGTAACCATCCTTGTGACGATATCGGGCCGGGAAGTGACCTCGACGGTAAAGCCTGTGGTATCGCCGCCACAGGATCTTGGCAAGTAGCATATTAGAGCCTCTTGGAAATGGAGCTGCCGTTCGAGGAGGTGAACTAGAATGTCGATGAGCACCTCGGCCCCGTTATGACCATCCGCATTTTGATGGTAGTACAATATCGTTGTGCTATCATCGCTCTGATCCGTCTGCACGGCGGGACAGCGCTCACTGTGTAGCCTATCCATTTGCAGGCAGTAAGGTATAGGCCGCGTCACATGATCTGTGCTTGTAATCGTTTTTATTATGCTGACAAGGCCTGTTGCGTCTTGGGCAGTGCAATTACCATACATAAAACATTCAGTATAACTCGAGTTTCGCACATCAGCAAACACTTGCTGTACCGATTTCAGCTGGATGGCTCCGGCGGCGGTCCGACACTGCCGGAGATCTAATTGACCGCTATAAATTTGCGAGAAAACGCTCTCAGCATATGCGGCATTGCTGCCGCGAAACTGGTAACTTTCTAGAACTGCATCGTGACATTCCTGAAACAGTTCGGGAGTGATTTTGAAATCGGCGATTAAACTGATCACCTGATTAAGAAATACGGGAAATTTATCATTGAATCCCACTATAGTTAGAGAGATGCCAGACGTCTTGGTCGATGCCGAAAACTCAAAGCCGGCATCCGCCGAATCTCGATTACATAGCAGCCTCTCCAACGCTGAGCAGACGACCTCTGCTCGAGTGAATCCTTCAGGAGACCTCATCAGATCGGAAAATATGTGCACGAAGCAATAGTTCTTCGGCAGACCCGCTGATTTGAACTGATACCAGAGCCGATACGAGTTTCCTTTCTCGATAACGTTTGGATAGTCCTCGAGATAGATGAGCTCTTGCTGGATATCCAACCGTTGAGGCATGAGTGCATTGCGAGTGTACGCCGAGAATTTGGTCACGGAATTTAGATCGATGTCGGGCAAGTCTGCCACCAAACCAAAATCTTTCTCTGAGCTCACCTCGGGAAAGCTTGCCACGTCGAAATCACCCTCAAGTATAACACTGTAGCTTCCATGTAATAGCTCAGAAATTGTCTGACGAATGCATTGCTCGTCGTATGCGACCATGGTACGGTCACCAAGGAGGCAATCCTCCGGATCGAAACGCTGAACCGCGATGCTCATTGAAGCGACCCGAGAATGGACGGCAACTTCGGCAAACTCGTACTTCAGTCGCCAAGCGATCGCCGCCTCCTCATAAATCCAGCGTTGAATTTCGCTCGCCTGCACATGCATAAGATAGTGAAGCAGCGCGGTCAAGATGTCGAGTCGCCGTTCGATTCCCAACGTCGTTACCATAAAGACAGCTCGATATAGTTTCCAATGGCGGTTCGTTTCCAGCTCGTTTTCGGGAATGATGATCTGCAATAACGACACAAAGCGAGAGACGGAGAGAAATCGATCAAATCAAGATTCGTCGGCTGGTGGCCGTTGTCATCTATATTGGGATTGTACACATATGAGCACTAGTGTGATGGTGAGAGGGGAGGGCTCGTTCGCCCCCCGGACTCAATGATCAAAATGTCTTGAGGCATTATTTATGATGGCTGAGGCACGAAGGACAGCATACAAGAAAATAAAGCATTGGTTTAGCCCATATGACTACTTTGTTATATAATATATATAGTGTCTGGTCCAGTAACCCTGGTTGAGTAGCACCACTAAATAATGGGCGGGAACGCAGATTTTCTTCTATCTGTCTGTCTCTGTTTCGTTCGGTAACGTCTGATTTGATTATATTCTGGGATGTGTTTTTATAAATATATATATATATATACATATACCTAAAAGTAAATTTACCGGGCTGACTCCGTGCCAACATTTAACACATACACATTTTGTATAAATGCATACCTGAATATCATTTACTAAGCCTTCCCGTTTCAGCTGGTCGAAAAGGCCACCAGGACGATTTTGCTGAAGCAGGTGGGATACGAAATGAAGTGGCTTGCATCGATATCCGCCCAACGTCTCTGTGCTCAGCGGCCAAGTAACTACAAATTTGCTTAAAACATCCGAGTTCACTATGACGAGCTTATGAAGGGCATCTCGTGGAAATACCGTCGCTTGCGGCTGCACTGTTTGGATCGCACGAGATTCATTTCGGGAGACGGTGATAGCCGTATCACTGATAGGTGAAGATCTCACTGATGGAAAGATACGCGCGAATTTGTCGGCAATGGTAGCGAGCTCATCAACGCTCTGATTACCGCTCAATGCTAGGGAAGAGTGAGCTGCATTGTAGAAGCTTGTAAAATGTTCATCGAGTCCAGTATCAGGGAGGTTCGCTGATTGCTGCTGAAACAACGTGAGCAGTTTGCTAAATGGATGAGCTGCACCTAAGAGGCCGGCTAGAACTTCGTTCTCCGAGTTCCGGGCGTAAATATTAGTGAATGATGCTCGCCTTCCAGCCACGCATCCGAGCTCGCCAGCGGCGATTACCTCGGCGAACTTCACAGCAGCTAACGTCAACGCGGACTGATGCACTTCAAAGCCATACACCGTGTGGTCGACGCGCACATCAGGTGGATAGACGGCTCCATTATTTAGCTTGATAAAGTCCTCGAATCGTGCGAATCTCTCTGATGTACGGACCGCTTCTTGAAGGGCAGCGATCTCGCGTCCATCGGCTAGCCCACACGAAACGCACAGCGAGAAGCTGGCCAATCGCTGAGTAGCATCAGACACAAGCAAGCACCGCAGGTCGCCCAAATCAATCCGTCGCGTATCCCGACAGTCCCGGGCAGCTCTGCGAACCTTGTGGAACCTCCACTGCCCCGCTGACATTTGTGACGCCTCCGGAGCGCTGTGCTCCATCGCTCTGTTTTATCCTATCCTTGACACTGCTGTTCCACTTTGCAGCCCGCGGTCTCAGCTCTGTATCTCGGCCTGGTTTCCAGTTCGACACAACATGAGCGTCCTGTTATATCATGTCGATTCCAATGTCTCTTTGTACCGTATTTCGTTCGACTTTAACTATTCTGCTTGATGCGTGAGCCGCATCAGCCGCATCCACCGATTCACTGCCGCTGTCTCCGATCGAGTCTCGCTTTGTTCCACCTCGACGGGGACGACCGATTGATTTGGACAATGATGTCCGTCCGTCTCACACAACATCCGTATCGGCTAACATCCAACTGTGTCTAGCCTTCCCAGAGCCTAATAGGCACCAGGTAGAGTATAGTCGACAGCGGAGCGATGAATGTCGAGACCGCGCGACCGCGCAATCGGGAGTTGCCCACAGAGCTCTCGGTTTATCCCCGTACCTCCTGCTTTTTGGCAGTGACCGATCCTCTTCCGTCGCGACGCCCGTCACACTGCTGAGTTGTGTCTGACGATGACCAGCCGTTGCTCAATGAGTCGCTTCGAATATCGGCATCGGTGACTTTGCCGTAGTCAAAGTCAACCATTCTCCCATCAACGGTGCACGGGCCGGCCCACCGCCCGTCTCGTCTACCGCCGGGACACAAGTGTCCGCTAGCTAGAACAGCAGCGACAGTAAGAACAGCAGCAGAAGTGGCAGCAGCTCTAAAATGACTAGAGCAGGACCACAACGCAGTTAGTCGTCAGCAGTCACATAGATCAGCAGTCGCGCGAACGTCAACGAAGAAGTCGGCGGCGGCGGCGGCATCGTCGTCGTCGTCGTCGTTGTTGTTGTCCCGATGACGAACGAAGCAATGAACGGACGGACCTCCTCCTCTCTGGACGGTTTCGACTCTTCGGCGATCTTTCAGCTTCAGCGGCTACTTCTGCTCCTGCTCCTCAGACTTTGCTATTGTATGATCGCAATGGCATCAGCGACAACAGCACCGGGATCGGACCGGCATCGGTAGCACCAGCAGCAGCAGCATCAACAACATCATGAACAGCCACAACAACAACAACTACGATGGCGACGACAACCGAAGCCATGGTAGCTGGTGGCGCGGCCAACAGCAGCTCCGAGATGGACGGCAATGTCTGTCGAACGAGCAGCAGAATGTCCGCCGATGCGCCGCGAGTCCGAACCACCACCACCACCACCGCGGTTGCTGCTACTGCTCCTACAGCTGCAGTTCCGCTCAATAGCTGCAATGACACTGGCACTAGAAGCATCACCATCAACAACGAATCGCCATCAACAACACAATCATTATCATCATCATCATCGTCTTTAGACGAGCAGCGATAGCTGGTGCAGCGTTATCTTCAGGATCGACGGCACGGGGGAAGACGGCACATTCTACTCTGCATCCAATCTCTCTGACACTGTCTCTCTCTCTCTGTCTCTGACTCTCTCGTATTTACGACGACGACGTCGTCGTTTACTGCACGTTTTTCTCCAACTCTTCACCTTACTGCCACTTCTGGCCACGTTTCTCCGCTTGTTGCTTGCCTACTTCTCCTTGGTTATTTCCTACTCAGCGATAGCAGCTGCTGCTGCCGCTACGGCGCCGATGGCCAAGTCGCGTTCGATTCCAGCCGCAGCTGACACACGGGCAGACAACAACAGCGGCGGCGGCGGCGGTGGCACCACCTGAGCTCGAGCGATTCCTCCCTCGTCTCGGCTTCGAGCTCGCTCCGTTGACAACACAATAGCGGCGGGGAAGGGCACACGCTGGGCGCACTGCGCAAGTTTCACAAGACGAACGCGCAAGCCCGGGACGGGTGAATAATATCGAATGACCACGATAATGATGATTATGCTAATGCTGTTGTTGTCGTCGTTATTATTGTTGTTGTTATCTAATACATTGAAGGAAAAAGCGTGCGAGGAGTTCAAGCAGCCAAGCGCAGAGAGCGACTCGTGGTCGGGACGCTTAGAGGCCGGTCGAGATCTGAAAGATTTCAACTGAGCATGCTGTGTATTATATCATTTACACAATAGACAACATGCTCACCAGTGATGCTAGACATTGTTGTTATATAATCGTGGTCGTTTGTAACGACGACGCTTACTGTCGCCTAAGCGTTCTTAGATGTTAGCATGACCGTCGTTTGAGACAAGCATTTTTCTCTTCTATTATTGTTTGTCGTCCGAGGACACGTTTAGCTGCACACAATGAACAAGAGAGCCAGGGCATATTGTGGCGGGGGCAGTTGGCACAACGACTGTCAACGGCCTCTCGTGAAAACAGCTGGTTGATACATTACGATAGCGAAGGGACTCCGGATAGACCTACATAATTGAGTCTGAAATTGGTCTCCGACCGAGGGGGCTGATTGTGTTTGAGGCGTTTCCTAAGAGACTGACCCCCATTCTCAGGGCCCGCCGCCCTTAGGGGAGAGGACCGGAAATGGGATGCTCTCTCTCTCTCTCTCTCTCTCTCTCTGCACCCACGCGCCCACCCACTGATAGCTGGGAAGGGCCGTGTTGGTGGGAGTTGTGTGTCTCGAACATCGCGTGCGCGGTTTCATTTCGAACACCCGGCGACTATCTCGACTCTACAAGCGGAGTCTGACACAGAATTTTAATCATCCATATCGTGTGTAAAACCCACGGTGGTCCCAAGCGTTAAATGCTAATGGAAAATCATCTCTGGACGACAACATGTAGCCAATTTTTATAGTATAATAGTTCAAAGATTTATTTAATCATAAATTTGTTATAGTATAATAGTTAATTACACCCTATGTTGCACGATGAAAGTGGTGCAGCTTGCCCGATGCAGCTTACCAGGAGTGTCTCATAGTTTTTTTTTTATTTTATTTATTTGGTTGCAAATCTATGAACTTTAGAGTCGTCAAATATATTGGACAACGTATATATATAACGCATGAGCTGAATTGATGGAACATAATTAACAGCCAGGTGGCAATTAGGCTGGCTACTCTATTAGGTGATACATATACAGCTGTTACATTTGTTCGAGGAGATATCGTGTGAGGTGAAATTTCGAGGCGGTTCACATTATGGTCGAATTTTGCTTCCAGGTCATCGTCGATTGCTCATACTAAACATAATCATACTGAAGGTCCAAATAATTTGTTCCGGAATAGCCTTCCATGTTCCGTTATATATTCAGCGCATATATATATTCTACTGGATGTCCGTATGTTGCTAATACAATCAGCTTAAGTTCTACAAAATAACATTTCTCTTGATATCTCTTGGTGTGTGCTTACCTTATACTGAGATAACCTAATTGTCTAGATATAAAGTCAACCGGAGTGGTAAGCAGCCACTTCATCTCTGCGACATCTCCGAGGGAACTGCTTGAAGACAAATATAAATTTGTTAGGTAACGTCCCACTATCGTCAACGTTCCACCGTCTAATTACCAATTTCCTAAACATTTCGACACCCAAAACTTTTGCAAGTATGCTTGTATTTCTGGATTTTGTTTTACCATTTCCAATATAAAAACAATAGCTAATTGCTCTATCTTAATCAAGCGTCATTGAAGGTTGCCATTCTCACCTCTGTCGACAAACGTTAGACCAGTGTTTTCTGTCGGCTTCCTCCATCTCGTGTCGCCTTTGAGAGACACTTTTTCCCGAGTCACTGGAATTAAATGTACACACAATTTGCAATTCATTCCCGAGAACTGTTCAGTCAGTGGCTCAGTCCCTAGCAATTATACTTGCACCACTAGCAGTGCAGTTTCAAAAATGCATCCTTGATATGCTTCAAGCACTCGCTCGCTGATTGATTAACGTTATCTCGCTGTATAGAAGTCTAACGCGTTTCGAAGCCTGCCAGGTTCTAACCAACATGCGCTCGTGGCATACACTGCGCCGACATAGGTCTGTTGTGGAAAGCTCAGGTAAGTCTAGCATGATCGACATAACGAGTTCTTGGAGTTGTGCTGCTGCTCAGCGATACCAAGGCCTTTTACCATGGAAAGTCAGCCATGCAAAAAAATTATGACGACTCGACTATTTTTCATCAAAAACTTCCGTTCATTTATATGACTCGATATTACTCCTATGCATTTCACTCAGTTATTCGAAAAATAATAGTGGTCAGTGTTCATTTTAATAATAATAATAATAATAACTATTATTACTATTATTGTCGCAAATTGTCGATCAACGACAGCATTACGAACTATGCCATTCGTATGCAGTTTCATATCGTTGCCGCGTTAGACAGAGAGCAGAGGTCGGTGTAATTTCGGCGTCACATCTCATTGACACGACCATATGTGTCTGATGCAGTTAAGCGATGATCGCCAACTAGGCTGATGACTATGCGGACTCAGAGACTGTACTTCGAGACTAGCTGATATAAACGCTACGGATTTCTGTGACAACCTGAATAAATAGACTCGCTATGGCTCGCTTTGGGTTCACAGTCCGCGATGAGAGCAAAGAAGCTCTGTGCCGTCGTCACGTTCTACTTAATTCGAAATGGTTATACAGAATAATGTTAATAGTTATGTCGATGTTTCAGTCTCTCTCTCTCTGATGGGTCTTTTAATTCTTCAGGCACTTCCTGTTTGGTTGATTAGTACATCGGTACGTACGCTAATTGTTCTTGTTGTCGCCGTTCGGCTGTTTTCGTTTTTTTTTTTTTTTTTTTTTCGTACTGTTACAATTGTTTCTCGTTTACAAGACGACTTACCCAAATGATTGCCGATTATTATTATTATTGCTGAAGCCTAGGAAACGCCATCGTGCATATGTCAGGCCGACGCCACTGTCCATATAAATACATGGCACATTGATTCGTTAAGTTGGCACATGCTAGAACAAGAAACAGCCAAAAGGAAGCCCGATGTGAAAGCGAATCAATATGGGCTTGTCATTGAATACGTAATCAATATGGTAATGTCATGTAATTGTCGTCGTCGACAACTATTGTTGTCCACCGAAGATCTGACAGCAGTCTGCACATATGATAGAACATGAGATATTAAGTAAACCACACAATTCCTAGCTACTCACCACAGTGGGTTAGCCGAAAGTGCAACAACTGTTTAAGCGAATAATTCTGAAGCAAGAAGATCTTATATGGTACGTATGTATCTGTCTCAAAGTGAGCTTTTTTCAATTCGGAAATACAGCACTGTCGTCCACTTGAAATCGCCCAGGTGACCTGATCTGATCGCATTTCTACGCTTATTTTACAGAAAATAAGCACAACTTAGTATCTAAGAGTGTAGATAGTGGGTCGAACTTCAATTCTAACGTGAAATCGACCCTAATTTCCGCCAAGTAGCAAGGGTTCGCTGGAGCAGAAAATGCTCCTCGGCTCACGGATCAGTGCGCCGGGACTGGTAACTGCGAGTCGAAGCAATTTTGGCTTACGCTTTTTTTGCTGTGTCGGTCAAACGAATGGGTAAATCCAAGAATAGAGATAGCGACCACAACAAGGCAAGGAGTGTGCTAGCGGGTTGCTCAATCACGTTACAACTCTAAGCCAATACAATGGCAGAGGATACATGTACAGATTTTTAGCCGCTGCCTGATATCGAACCGGCTGAATTCTCTCTAGTGACAAAGCTGCTCTGGACATCTTCTATCGTCCGAATATCGTCCGATGGCGTTAGGCTACAAATTTATTATCACCATTACGAGATAATGAGATTTCTAGCTAATTGTATTGACTTGGGATAAACATTTTATGTTTTCTGGTTCCGTCGATGCATTGCTGTCTTCTACGTCTCCCACCGAGTGTTTTTTTTATATCGAGATTATAGGGTAAGTATGCATATTTTATATCGACAAGATTTTGTCGGTCGATGACAGAATTCGTCAATCTCATTATCGCTTATTGATACAGTCTCGTGCTATCAAATCATACGCGCCTTATTGTTGCGAGATTGTCTCGACTCGTGTCACGCGACGGTTGAGTATAGAAATAATGTTGTTTTTCTATAAATTAAGTTACCAATCTTGCTCCAGTGACCAATAACTCCTCGGCAGGAAATATTATTTCAAGATTACAATTAGATGCCCTGACTGGCCACAAACAGCTGTTACCACCGACACTGCGATGCGTGGTACAATTAACTCATATAGTACCTGAGAGTTACATGAATAGTACCATATTGTTTTTCATATCATATTATTGCAAGCGGTGTTAGTGTTTTGTTTTTGACAACGTCTTAGTGTGGCGAAGCAAGGCTGGTCCAATGTTCAATACTTGTTTGATAATGGCAATGAGTTTCGACAAAATGGTTTCCATGGATTTAGTCGACACCTCCTTTATGTCAAATACTGCGCTGAGCCCATTTGCCGGTAAATTTCCTATTTGAAAGATGCGAAAGTAATCTGAGAAACAGCGTTATGTTTGACAAAAACTGAATTGTAGATTTACATCCTGCATGTCACGTTGACATGTGTAGGATACGCGCCTCGCGAATTTTGTACTTTTTTTTGTAATCGGGCTCTGTCCTTCCTTTCGAATTGGATACCACAATGAAGCACCGTAAATCGTAAGTGGTTCATCATATATTTTGAAGTAACTAGGTTTACAATGTGAGTTCTTGTAAGACGAAACAACGCAGTATAAAATTTGAAGGGTGCATTTCGCCTAGAACTTCATCAGTTTCGTGTTCCGTGTATCCAAGAGTGAATGATATGGCCACTCCCAAGTCCCCGGATAGGATTCATTGATCTCAGATCAAGGACGCCAATAGAATAGATATGCCTACGGTTTCTATGGCCAATGTGGAGGGAGAGCACATTTCAATATAGATACATATATTTATACATCACATCCTTTAAAGCGCGTAATATTTCTTTGTTTGGAGTGTCTACGCCGACGAACTCGAAAATGGGTCTAACGTTTGTTTTACGTATATTCTGGCTTATTTGGAACTATCATAGTAAAACTGTAAGTGACTGCATCTTGACTCTGTCTTCCACAGGGCTCACACGAGGTGAACGCTTCAGCAAGAATCAGGCTTCCGACACTCATGAATTTCTCACCAAGAATATCCAGCGTTATCAGATGGCTCTTGAGACCCGCAATGCAACATCTCCATTACCATCAATGGAACCAGCTCCATTTACTACCGTCGAGCCTCTCCCGAATCCGCTGAATCTCCTTTTGAATCGCTATGACGATTGATCCGAAGTGCTCGACGCCGCCGTGAGACTGTTCGAACTCGCTGACTAACATGTGTTTGAGGAGGCATCACAACGATATATTGCTTCGCTATTCTTTCCTATGAAAAACATTTCAGACAACGTTCATAAATAAACCCTATATCGCCACAGCGTGGCTACGATTCCCCGTCAGATCTTGACCAGCCGTATCCACGTGCCGGCGACATCGTCAACAGCTGCTATCCATCCGTCCATCGCCAAGGAGTCAGTCAAAATGTTATCTTATGCCTCGTATAATATCGTAACAGTAGAATGTCATGAATTTCCTTTCGTGGAACGGATAATGCTAGCGTCCGGTTGCATGAGGAGACTCCTGGCGGCGTTATGTGCTTGAACCTCTGACTGAGCCGATCCGCCGATCTTAGCCCTGCTGTTCTTGAGGTCTCGGTTGAATTTTGACTGATCCGACTGATTGAGGGTGAACGGTGAATCGGCGACGAGCCATTAAGCCGATGACAGAGGAGAGGTCTGAGCTTCATTGGCTTCTTCGCATACACACACACACGCACATAAATATCTGATTTGATGTGACTTTCGTTGCTGTTTCTGCTTTGACTTTTACAGAAGCTGCCGCACGTTACGTCTGTTGCTATCTTGCACCGCCTTCCACTGTAGCAAACAGCAACAACAGCAGCAGCAGCAGCAGAAGTCTGAGAAGTAGTTTCGTAGTGCCGGGGAATGTTTGTGATGCCTTAAGCCCACCCATCCGGCCGTCGATCCGCTCGTTGATTCCGTTCTCTCTCTCTCGAGAGAGAGAGAGACCCCCTCCCCCTCCGCCCCCAAGAAGCTCCCTCACAAACGCAACAGATGAGAACTCAGGAAGGAAAAGCCAGCCACGCTTCGCGCTTGCCTTTCAATCTTTCTGTTATTTTCTCGAATTTTTGGTGTTTTTTTGCTGGTCCTCCTCCTTTCTTCGTGGCGGCTGTTTCTGCTTCGTCATCGCCGCTTCATCATTCACTTCGTCTTCTTTTTGTTCCTCCGCTTCGTTTGCGCTTATCGCGGCGAAGCTTTTCAAATGCACGGCAGAAACGGCGGGCTAGGGACGATCACCTCATCCCAACCCCCGTTGCGCGGCGGCAGCGGCTGCGGCTGTCGATGACCGCCGGGAAACATCGGACTTCATTCGTTGTGTGGGCGTGCGCGAGATGCTGGGTGCTGCCGGGAAATGGTGTCGGAGTAACGGTCGCGACAGAGTTGTTCGCTGACTTTTGTTGCTCAGCTGACGTCGTCCCGGTAAGGCAAGACGCTGGCCGTCAGCATTCGTCATTGGCTGAGTTGAAGCGAAGCGGACCCAAGTGGACTGGAGCGGAGTACGCCAGTGGAGTCAGCTCGAGCGGGTGCTGCTTCTGGCCAACAGTGGTCTTGGCCGACAGGATCAGCGATATAGAACAGCAAGTCCCTCGGCAGTTATCCCCTAGCGGAGCAATGGTAAGTATCAGGCAGAGATCTGCCATCGTGACAGCTGGTCACTGCTTTCAGTTGAATTAATGAGTTAGATTCGGCCGGTAAGAATGTGATCGGAGAAGGTGTTCAATGTGAAATCGGATGGACCGCAGTTGACGGCCCAGGTTCGTATCTGAAGCTAGATCTGCTGTCAGTGGTGTCCACTGTAGCAGAAAATGACAGATAAAGATGACGGCATTGATATCGGAAGGTAATATGAACATACCATTTTTTTTGCTCTATGAATATCCGACGTTTGCTGCTTATGGACAAAGGTTTGTAGTGTTTTGCCATTCAGTGATATTTTTACCTCTATCTCTCTCTCTCTCTCTCTCTATATATATATATATGTATATATATATGTGTGTGTGTGAACCTGGCAGATCCTATAATAATGTTGTTGTGCGTAGCATGGTGTGTCCGGGTATTTTTATTTGTTGTTGTTGTTGTTAACGCCACCGCGCTTTCACAGGACACAACGAAGCAATGAATAAATCTTCGATTGCCATTGCTACTCATCCTGTACTATGATACACTAGAAAGCAAACAAAGTGTGACTGCGGGAAGAAAGACAAAAATAGGGTTGCATTAGGCGACGTTGGAACACTGCTAAGTATTGCAGGCTCCTGCAAATTGCAGCGAGGTTGCTTGCGAGGTCATAGATTTGAGCATAGTGAGCAGAGCATATTCAAGGGGTCAGCCGACTTTAGTTTTTTGCCGAAGCGATTTTCGTGGTGCAAATAGAATCATATCGTCGAATCGTAATGAACGACAGCTAATAGCAAACAATGCTGAACAAACACAAGCAACTGGCTAATACCCGCCATGAAAGCACCGCTTGCTTATCGTCTCTAAAAGCGAGAATGATTAAATGTCACCGCATGGCATCGTGACAAGGAAAAGCTTCAGCCTACTTCGTACGTGAACATATATGGGGGTCGAATCAACGCATTGTAATGTACGCATTAGTATATACTACTATAACTGATCTAGTTTAGAGAGAGTTCGTCATGCTACTTGTCGATGCACAGGTCTCTCTATAGGTTGTAGAAAACAACGTATCCTAACCGTGTGGTGAATAATGTTGATGTTATTTCCAGCACGCAAACGGCTGTGGGATGCACCATGTGTTGATTGCACTGTTCTTGTTCGTTCGAGTCCCACGGGAAGGGTCATGTGTTGCCATTTCGCCCAACACCGCGTCTCCAAGAAATCTGCGTAAGTGTCCATCGATCGATGGATGGTTCCCCTCCGTATACATATGGTAGATACAGTTGCTCCTCAACCAACAGAGCTATAGCAATGATAGTAATGACGTACGGCCATAGACAGCAACGGGAAACCAATGAAATACCTACCAATATGAAGCTGTTCAATGAAATATTGATAAGATATTAGTAACGTTGCTATTAAATGCAACTTCTTATACATACAGATATATGTATTTCACATAATTGTGTGTCTTAATTTGTTCATTGATTAGTGACGCTGTTGGCGTTATTTGTACAATACTTTTCAAGATATAGCATACGTAGACGTAGGACGACAAAGCAGTTACGAATGTATGGCCATGCATTTTCATGGACACCATTTTCGGCGGTCATGCTTGTCACCGCGCGTATCAATTGGATGTCGCCAACGTCAATCTCGCTTTAGCGAGCCTAACGTTGGGAATAACATTTACCGTGTGAATCGTTTCAACAAGATAACTTTAATTGTTGGCACTCATTAGGTGTGGTATGCTATTACCGCTGGCTGCATTGGGATTTAGCGCCTGGCCAACTGAAAACCCTCACTCGATCTCCACACGATGGTCGAAATCGCCGAGCAACAAATTCCGCCTGTACACACATCATACTTGGCTTTGCCAGCATCGGCGACGACTTCAAGCCGAACCTCACTGAAGTTGGCGGCATTCAGGGAGTTACCAGGTAGGACCGGCGGGCGGAATAACAGGCATATACTCTATGTTCATTGTCATTTGTGAGCGCGTAGCAGTAAGCTTTGTTTCGCCACGCCATTGTATGTCTGTGTTATCCATTACATATGTATAATAAGATCGACCCGTCCGGGAGTGTATCGTTAAAATCGGTATCGATACGCGCATGTTGATACGCCTTGCAGCTAAATGATAATGGTCACAGCGAGAGGGCGCTGTTCGTGTCTGGTATTGCATTATCGGGCGTTTGTTTTTCTCGTCTTCAGATTCATCAATGAAGGTCGGCCTTCACCAACAACGAAAATGATGCTCTCGTTTGGAGGCGGCGGAGTCGGCGTCGGCCGGTCTGATCGAGCCAGCAGCTTCTCGAAAATGGTCGCCAATCGGACAGCCGTTGACAGGTGGGTGTCGAAATGCACTAAATAGTAAAGTTACGCGTTACCATCACAAGGACGAACATTATACTGATGGCGCCATAGGTTGTAATATGAAATGTGATGTATTTAACTCGGCGTTTCATTCTTGTCGCGAATGTAATATCTTCTAACGAACTGCTGCTGCTGAGTCTGCCAATTTTAGATTTCAGAGGTCGCTCTCAGAGTTGATCCGCGAAACGCGATTGGACGGTGTTGATTTCGATTGGGAGTTCCCTACACTGCTTCAGAGTGGTCAATTTGGACGTTTCCTTGAGCGGACCCGATCGACTCTGAATGACATCGGCAATGCAGCGATTTTAGCTGCCCGTCGTAAGTCGGCCCACGACGGGTCGGCAGCTGAGACTGGAGTCACTAACGTGGTCGGTGAGCAAACGGAATCATCTACTCTGCCTGTGCAGACAGATAGACAAGGTCAGCAAGAGAGCGACGTAGGAGACTCACCACAAACCACAACGCCCCCGCCGCATCAGGCAACGTCCACTGAAAGGCCGGTCCAAGAGAAAATCGATGCGTTGGAACTGAGTGTGGCTGTTCCTGGGCCATTCACGCTGACAGCAGGTTACAGCCCGGAACACCTTCGAGAGTGAGTTTAGATTGAACTGCCTAAGAATGTACGCTTCGACCAATACCGTACTAGCATACTTCCTCCAGATACATGTCGTTTTATGCTATCCGTGCAACAAATGATTTTTTTTAGGTTTACTCAGTTCATAGTCTGAGAAACGAATTGGTGCAGTCCGTGAAGTACACGATGATTGAAATCTGGCACGATTCGGAGAGCGTAGATGACCCATCATGGGGGCCATATATGCTTGCCAACTCCCACCAGTCGAAATATCGAGAGTATCGTTACCGAGGCAACTCCATCTGGGCGAATGCACTAGATATTCACTCGAATTCGAGTTCGCCATCAAAATGATTCGATGCTGGCGTAGACGAAATTTGCGCCTTTCGTCAGGTCAACTTGTCCTTGTTGTTTCATTTGTTTGTTTCGCCCTTTTGCCCCCGCACAGCAACTGTACATTTATCAGCGTTATGGCGTATGATCTCGTTCTGTACGAGCCCTGGCATCCAATGGCAGCCCTGCATAACGCACTCTACGGACAAGGCGGAATTCTGAAAATACTCAATCCGTTCGCTGCAGACTACTCGATGGAAAACTGGGCTGATATCGGGGTGCCCAAGCATATGCTACTACTTGGTGAGTCATTCAGTATAAAAGCAACAGAAAGCTCATTTTCTTGCTTCGTGTTCCATTGTGCCGGTACACATCAGATATATTCGACAATATCTGGCAAATCGCGCAATCAATAGATCGATAGCCGATCGATGCACCAGTCGTCTACAACTCACTACTGAACTGTACAGTATAGCAGTTGAAATCGTTGATACATGCGAAAGGGCTAAATGTCGCGGTGAGATTTGCCACTTCTGAATTATTTATGCTTCTGAATTGTAGAATTAGTTGCTCTGCAAAAATAGACCTGAAGTAGGACAACCTCTACATTAGAAAGAGAGGGACCTGCCACAACTGTTGTTAATTTTGCCAAATCCACCCTTAGCAATTCGTCGAGCCCGGTCGCGTGGTGAACGCATTCGCGTTGGCGCCTTGCAATTGGAGGAGACACGTAGGTGTACGGGTTGGATCCCCACCGTTGCACATTTGCATTTTCAAGGGGTGGAACAGCAGTTGTACCGTGGACGTTAAATGTTGGCTGTGGGTCAGCCCGGAAAATGTATTATTACCCTTAGCAATTCACGAGACAATTTTCCCAAAACAGATAACCCGTTCGATGATCTCATTGATCTTCTGGAACATCAGCATAGAGGTCAATGCGTCCTTCTATGGCCACACAATGCCCTGTTGCCTAACGCCGCTCTCAGGACTAATTACCCGCGCATTATCTAAGTGCTTATTTGCTGTTCGATAAATAGGTCCATGTAATCACTTTTACAATAAAAACTAATCATCTCGCTGATTTTCCACCGTGTTTACGCACAGGGATTCCCACGTATGGCGTTGCATACGAGCTCTCCGAGGCCTCGCACACCCATCATTTGGCTGCGGTCAAAGGCTACTCGAGTCTCGGAGCAAACGTAGCCTACGATAAGGTAGATATATATTGGTCGCTGTGTGTACCAGTTTGATAGCACTCGATTAACGACAACCATGATCATAAAAAAAGTTCAGAACCCTTAAAATATGAGTATTATATATTTATAGTAGAACGCTCATGTCCGCTTTGCGAATACACACTGTCACTCTTTTAGGGTATTTGCAGTAAAAAAAAATGCAGAAAATGTCCTCATCTAAAAAAGAAATGGATATTTGTAGTTGTGCCTGTATTTGCCTGGCGCATGTTAACGAAACGTTAGCAGTTATTTTTACAACATTTCCCGTATACTGATAGACTAATAAACGCAATTTGGGATTACACATGTACTATATACTTAGTCGATTGCAAGTAAGCAACTACGCGTATTGTAACATGAAATTAATATCTATTCGGTGTACTCCTCTCACTGTTTTTGCCCATTACTGCATGTTGTATGTGCCGGCGGACGCGTGAAGACATGTGAAATCATTGCCAAACATCCGGAAAACGTGTGTTTTCATAACGGAGCCCGAGTTCCCTACGTTTACGATAACAAGGGAGATTGGATTTCCTATGACGACGAACGAAGCGTCGCTGAAAAGGTTGGCCTGAATTGACTTTATAAGTATTGTGTAATCAGCTCATTGGGATGGGATGCCTTGCACCACATTTCGTATATTTAACATAAGCATGTGTCACAGTTGATATCCTATATTTATCATCTCCTAAAATTACCCACGGCGCACTGAATCATTGTTTGTTTATGGCTAATATATATATATATATATATATATATATATATATATATATATATCGTTTATTTTATACGCCTTATATATATACACCTGACTCCGATGAATAACCAAATATCGTCACTTACATTTACTTCTGAACTGGGTCGATGCAGGCCACCTTCGCTGTGGAACAGGGTTACGGTGGGGTGATGATATTCAGCCTAAACGCCGACGACCCATCTGGCAAATGCGCGAAAATTTTGGGTGATATCCGAACTAAGCAGCACCCCGTTTCGGTTGATGCGGCCGAACCAGAACCGTCTGCTGAAGCTTTAAGCGAGCCCTTCCCATTGACACGAATCGCATCGTTTGCATTGAACGAAGCCGCGAGGGCCAAGACCCGGACGGCATTCAGAGGATGAGAAGGCCTAATTCAACAACATTTATAAACGTCGACAACCTTTACAGCATACGAACATGAAGAATCGCGTGGAACTAAATATTTATTCTATATTTATATATTATTATATTTATTGTATTGTCATAGAATTGTCATTGTATACTGTATAAAAAATATTGATTGTCACCCTGTATGAACTTGCTCAAAAGTAAGGCCGCACTAGACGTGTTCTAGTCTTATATACGGACCTTTGTAACTCTCATAAAATTCATTCAAGTAAAATTGTATTGATATCTAATCGTACACAGATCTTTCCAATAGTGGTTTTTTGTCGCGAAATATTGAAGATATGGCATAGAACTCATGACACAATCCGGCAATGAGGCGACAAGCGACATCGTGTAAAGTTTAGGATCAACCTCGCCAGGCAGAAATCGTCAAACCGTGGGCAATTTATGTAAAATGCCGATTCTTGCCTTGCTATTAATGCAATGAATAGGTGAAACAGTGGATCAGTCAGTGTGTATATCATCGTGAATAAATTTCGTAACATTGATAAAATAATATATAATATATTTAGACACAAACATCTTGTCATGCTCCTTGCTTCTGGAGATCACTATTTGGATTTTCTTAAATCTCCAGCTTGGCATCACTCAGACAATAGCTCTGCAGTGAATTCTGTCACTCATCTATAACAAATTTTTTCCACCAATTCACTTTTCATACGATCGATATAGACAAAAAGAAAAAGTTAAACCCTAAACAAAGAATATTTTTTGTCACCGATCTTTATTGCTTGTGCATTTCTTCGACGGAGGAGCATAATAGTTTTCGCTTCATTGCCGAAATTCGGTGGATTCGATTAACCCCAAACAAGGGTAATCGAGAAGAGGGACAAGAGCAGCTGGAGATGTTGGTCTCCAGACTTAGATTCAAAATGCGACTTTCACTTGGATGCTAATTCGATTCAGTAGATCATTTCAATCGTATCGTGTGTTGCTTCATATTCGAACTGCAATATGATAAAATCAGTTAGGGAGCCTGCGCCTCTGTGTACGAATATACAACGAAGAATCGTATAGGAAAAACACTATATTTTTGGGTTGGCAGAGATCAGTCGAGATACGTGAATTTGGGGCGGCAAATTCATGCGAACGTTTGCAAAGCGAGAATTTCATTTGTATTATAAAATTCTGCTCGTACATATAATATATCGAGATCAAACATGAAATAAAAAGTAATATCTTACAAATTAAATCTCTCGATTGTCTATTTTTTACAGAGTTTTACCATAGGATATTACCAGATGCTGTTAGTTGATTACCAACCATTTGCGAACATCTCACCGATGATGTATTTTGTATGACAAAAAAAACACGAATTTATCATTACTCCTGGGTTTCTTTCACTATAAGATCAACAAGGCTTCCGGATTACGGCCGTCACGGCCTACGGCGGTCGAAAAACGTTGATCAATCAAATGTGACTTTATGATCAGGAGTGTTGTCAAAGTGATTCCGTGTGATGATTTTAGTTAACATCCTTATCTCGTTGATTGTCCCAATGATGATGAGTGGCTGAGAAGTTTGATCGCATGGCGTTATTACGGGGATGCGGACGGCGCTGGGGGGTACGTACGCTCCTCAGGGGGTCCTGTTACCTGCCCAATTAGTGTACGAATTCCAAATCAGAAAGTTGGTACCAATCTTGTTAATGAAGCAATCGCCTGGCACTCATTACCCGGTGGTGGTGGTGGTAGTATATCACACGATACTAGCACATCACATTACGATATTAGCAATGGCTGGCATTTATCTCTGCCACGCTTAACGAAATGCAGATACAACGCGTGTTGGTGTCTCAGGTGGTCGAAGTCCGTATTCGGCCTTCTCGGGGTACACAGGGTGATAACTGGCTTCCAGTGATTAATAAAAACGTCGAAGTATAGGGAAATGTGTGGTTGCTAATAACACTACTTAACTATTGACAAGTGCTCCAGAATATCCACCGCCAATCACCTGTCAAAGCGGTGGACACCTTGAAAGAGAGATGTGCTATCGGTGCAGTCCGTTGAGTGAATATAATTACTCCAAGAATATATTTCCTGGTGTCCCTTTCACCAGGGATCTAAGTGAACAGATCATGGTGACGTTAATTTGATCAAAAACATGAGGTATAGTTTTACCAGCCTAACTAATCCACAAGAATGTCATATACCATAAAAGCAATTAATAATAAAGTATATAGATTAATTGAGCAATTTAATTCGAAAACACTTATACCTTTACGAATAACAGCTAACTTTCTTTGGATGCATGTGTCTCCCAATTGATATTATCATCATATGATATTTCTGTAATACAAACGCGACGATCTTTCCTGGCAGTTTCGAAGCCCCCAAAAATCACAAGGCGCAAGAACGACTTGTTGATGGCCAGCGTCGATTTAGTTCGCCCTCTCTATATCAGCACTCAAAAACCAACAGAGACTCCTCTCAGTATCAGAACCAGCTGGCTGGAGCGACTGAGGCGGAGCCGAAAACCTCGCTACGGGTCCTTCTTGTCCCTAGGCTGAGTCTCCCATCGCTACGGCCCTCACCCAACCTCCTCTAGATCTTTGTATCTGACACACGCACCACAACACGCCACACACATACCCTGCTGCTCTTTCTCTCTATCTCTCCGATCTCTCGCTACATATTTGCTATATCAAGCGGCCGGGATGTGCGTTGTCTGGGGATCACGCACGAAGACGTGCCAAGAGCTAGATAAATTCAGGACACGTCGGTCGTCCCGAAGCTGGCCGCTCTGCGGGCAACTCAGCCATCTCTTTTTGCTCTGCCTCTCTCTCCCTCTCGCTGTCCCCTGCTCGGAGAAAAGGAACAGGCTTGGGACAAGGGTCTCTTGAGTGGTGGAAGCGCCACAGGGCGGATACGGCTAAGACAACGGCAACGTCGTCCACCGCCTACTTTCCGCTGTGACGGCCATCCTACTCTTGTGTAGTGTGTGCCCACTCGGTGCCTAAGGACTGACTGCACTGACCTTGTACATTTATTCGCCTCCACTGCACGATCCTTTTTGGCCGATGCGCCTGTATGCCTCGTGCGGTCAGAAGGACGAGCTCTCTGGAACGCTGGCGAGCCTAGCGAACGGCGGCACCTTCTTTCTTTTCCCTCAGTCTCTATAACCTGATAGAAAGTGGGCCTGTTTCTTGGTGCCCTTCGCAACACAAGCTGAGGTTCCATCGTTGCATAGGAGCTCCTTTCAACTCGCCCTCTTCCGGATGTCCTCTTTCCTGTATTCTATTTGAGGCGATTCTTCCGGGGAGCCGCTTTCAACGGATCGAGGATACTGGTGTAAGGGTGCGCTCGAGATACAGTTGTGGTTTGCGCAAACGTATATTGTATCCATCTAGGTGAAAGACTCCCAGACACTACCCTTTCTTGCCACTCTTCTTACCCTCTACCACCCCTCTTCTTCGTCTTCACTTCGTTATCCAAACCCCTGTTTGTATCACTCCACATGAGCTATTGGGCCATCGTAAAATGAAGTCCACGTTCCCTGTCTGATTTCGCTTGCGGGGAACTGCGGCTCTGTACGTCAGGTCGTGACGTCGTCGTCGTCCCGATAGCAGCACCACTAACGTGCAACTCAAACATCGTGGGCACTTCTGATTGTGCGCTTCGCGATCGTTCCGGTGGCGAATCGCAGGGGGGTGTGTCTAGGGTGTCACTGAGGGAAGCCGGCGGCGGCGGCGTCGACAGCCGCGGCCCAATGTCATCTCGCCGCAGCTGCTGAGTCGACATCTACCCTCTTTGGTTTAGGCTTTATTGACCGCCGTCGCGAAAATTAAATCGAAAAGGGCGCGCTGTGCCAAGTAGAGTTGCGGGAAACTGGCGGGCAATAACCACTGTACTACTGTATCTGTCGGCCAATAAGTACTTGGCTAAAGGGCTCTGGCTACTACGAACGCACTGAGAGGTTGTGATTAAGGAAAAAGAGCACTTAATTAACATAGAGCCAAGTTTGAAATATATATATATATATATGTATTGCTTGTCTAACGCTGTGGAATATTATTTATACGAGCATTTGGACATGTCAAAAGGGATCTACTTGTTTACCGTAGGCTTGATCGAATTGATACGATTGTAAGATGCTAATTGTCCCGTAGCATTTGTTTATATTAATAGGTGAGACGACTCGGCGTTGTTGGTTGATCTCAAATTTGACAGCGGCCTATTTGACGTCGTGTCGTTGGTGGACGCTAGCCAATAGAACTGCCCCTCAACGCACGCGTCGTCTCTCGAGTGTGATTACCCTAGAACAAATCAAGCTGAAGTTATGAATTTCACTAGCTTGAAGTCGACTCTATAATGAGCATAGTGAGTAGTAAATAATGAAATTACTACATGGTTTCCAAGTACGTAATAATGGTCGACTTCCTCAAACGAAACTATATCCTTTCATTTGCAGGCAAATGATAGTAAATCATAAAAAAAAACACTCTATTTTATCAACTGAATTGAGTGTACTATGGACAGATATAAACTCGGCATTTATCCGGACATTCACAGCCTGGAGGTTTTTTGCTGAACCTTGTCTATTAAAGCGTCATTAATAATCGAAGAAAGAGAAATAGAGATGGAGGCAAAGGAACAACTTCGGCGTTTCGGTTTGGACCTTATTCTCTATCGATTGCTTTACTACAACGGGTCTGACCCATTGGGATCATCCCATATATATTTGCCTATCAGTGAAATGACTGTCAGTGGACAAATGATAACAATATCAATATAGAAACAAACTCACTGTACTGTAACGATTTTGAAAGCAACCGTTCTTACTACTGTGTCTGGAAAACGATCATTGACCACTAATAATCATAGTACGTAGTCTCTCTATAAGTTGTCTCAAAGAGTATCATGTTCACCGCGTGCAGCTGAACTGCTAAATACGTTCAGGCTCACAGGTACCGTCCCGGCATCAGCTTCCACAAATTTTTCCCGAATTCTCTCGAAGTACAAGAGTCCCTTCTCATTAGGAACACAATATTATTCTTATCACCCTGCCTCACGGATCAGGTTCCTGTTGAGTCGTCGATGTAGTCACACGCGCGCGAATTTAACAGGATCTTTTTCCACCCACCCAAGAAAAAAGGCAAAATGGCGCTGTTCAGGTCCGCAATTTATTTATTCGTCGAATAACGATCAGCGGGTGAGCCCCACGACCGCCAACAGTTAAATCCGATAAGGAAGCGAATATAGCAGCCGCTGCAGGGGTCGTCTGCCTTCTTGACACTTATCGAGGCCATTCGCTTTTAGTCCCGACGTGGAATTTCGCCTCCGATAATGACCACAGTAACGTGAGGCAGTGAGCTATTTTCACATCCCAATATCGCATCAATGTAAAGAAACGATTTGTTCTGCTAAAATGCACTGTGTGTCTATTTTCATTGGACAAAATCCTATTGCGGAAGTTCCTCGTCGAGCACTCTCGTTAACTCAACTATAGATAGAGACAGATTGTACATCTTGATTATATTTTCCCAGGGGCACCTTGCGCACCCTACAGGTGTATTAGCTAAGGGGTGAAATAGTTGCATCGAATTTTTTTTTCATCTTCTATCGATCTGGATGTACGTGTCAGTCAGGGTGACAACCAATTCGACATTTTTGTCATTTAGGAGCTAACAGGAATAGGGGTCCCCGGGGCGATCAGGGAGGAGCCCTGTAGTATATTGATATGCAAATTGAGCCAACCGGTAACCGCCCTTCCCTCAGAAGCCACTTCTGCCGTCAAGCCGATCCAAGCCGTCGTCGCACGGTCGCCCACCTACGAGACTCAGCACACATATCAATGTACACATATACCTATTTATGTGATAAAGCATTGTTCGACAGTTGCACTTTGCGGCAGGATTTTGATTCATTCAACCACAAGCGGTGCCCGTACATCAACCGGGCTTCCGCCACTGTTGACATTCATTTAGAGGAAAGCGTTTTGAAATGGGGCCAATTTTGTGTCTCATACTCACTAATTACACAGCGTAGGCAAAGCACGCTCCCAGGTGTCTTTATCATACCCAAACATATTCAGCTTAGCTATCGTTTTCTATACCAGCAACTATTTTCATTGTTATCTATACTACCTTCCACCTGATGCACGTATTAATATAAACAATATCTTGATGCACGGATCCACTCCCTAGTAAAGAGAGAGAGAGAGAGCCATTAGGAAATGAAGCATGCGAGTTTAATTTGTTGCCAGATTTCCCCATCTCAGTCTGCTAGCGACGGCCATGAGAAAGCGGGTAATCTATCCAAAGTATCAACCTCCAATAAACCAATAGCGAATACTTTGAGTAGTCAGTCAGAATTCGAGTGGAATAGGCTGGCGGAAAATACGATAAAAGACAGAAACAAAAATTTAACCCAATTGATATGATCGATCAACGGAGTCTGCGTGCGTGAGAGGCCCTCCCGGCTGTCGGCCAAAGTGAAGCTGTCAATCAACTCGGCCGAAAAACCAATTTCGATCCGATCTGAGTTCCACCTAACTCTTTTGTGGCTTGGTTTAGCTTTATCTTCGCCCGCAGTTTATTGGAGTCTCGGCTCAGCGAAGTGGATGGAATAAAATTTAACAAAAACGATGGGATGTAATACTGTTAAACATCGGCGGGAAGGAACTCGAGCAGATATTGACGGTACATCGAGCAGAACTTGACATCGCAAGCGAATGATAGAGGTGTACCACATTATGAAGTGCATGAAGAAAAAAATGTTCATCCGCTATTTATATCCGGTAGGCTACATTAGGTAGAGAACGGCCACATGCCTCGTACCCTATTCTGATAAACATTCTGATATTAGCTCTCTGTTTGCGCGAGCTGTCTGTATTCAGTAACTAAACTAACTAATCAAGCTAGCAAGTGACGACTGAGGGTCGCAGTCGGCGCCGAATCACAGAGTGGCGTCAACATTGTCACCAATGCATCGTTTATCACTCACTTAACCGTTTACTATCGTTCAAGTCCGTTCAGCTCTCCGTTTGTGTCTAGATACAATATATGGTAAGCCTGGATTGCAACCTTGTAGTATTTACTGGTGCCGCCTTCAATTAGGCTAATTACGTCGTCGACGAGAAGCAAGTTCGCTCTAATCGGCGCAGCCTACGTTGACACGAGAAAAGCTCGTATCTAACTAGTTTGTGAGCCAAAACCCTTGATAAGGGTGAACCTCCTCCATAAGCTACGAATGACTGCTGAGATACAAGCTAAAGCGGCATCGATGCAGGATTCTGCTTGTTGTCAGCGCGCACGAACGCCGAACCCTATTAGCTTCACGTTACCCCGTTCCGAGCCTGCTGGCCGGATCCAGGGCCCGTCTCCTCACACATACATCTGAGCGTCTGATCTCCTCGTGTTCCCCGAAACTGGAGGCTGAACAGCAACCCAGCCTAATTGGAGGGCCCTAGATGTATCGGGACACTACGCCCACTCGCCTTCACCGCCTGCAGCGGGTCCGGCTTACCGATATCATGAGCAGCAGCAGCAGCAGCCGCTGAAGCAGAAAGCCAACAAGCTCTCCTAGATGCAGGCCCCTGTTCAAGTTGACTCCTGCCTCCGAGCAAGTCACACACGACTGAATGAAGGGCAAACAACGGTTTTTATTTGACCAAACCTAGCAAACGTTTCTGTATTGTCGGATCTCAACGACAGCACGAATACCTTTGCAGGTGCGTTTCTTGACAACGCTGACGACACAAAGAGAGAGAGGTACAGAGAGAGCCGGTCGGCCGGGCTTACGTATCACGTTCTTATGAATGTTCACTCGTCATCCTTTTGAAGTATTATGTACCAGGCGGTTTGTAAATGCTATGCTATTTTGATCCTTTGCATTTGGTTGGTATGAAACATATACGGTTTTCATTCATGCACCGTCGTGCACTCATAGCAGCATCGTCGTTTCGAAGATGGCCTTGGGGAGTGAAATAGGGCTCATTTGACGGTTGGTTTTTTTTACCAAAGGCAATGTATTCGCTTTGAAATCTCATGCTGGCAGGTCTTGGTCGTTTTTTCTTGTAGCATTACTTCGACTGTTTCTTCTGGGGGATCATACAGTCCTACAATTGGTCACTGGATGGGAACGTCAGACTCAGCAGAGCCGAACCGCTCCCTATCCTCCCAGATTCCGCGGTCTGACCATTCTGTCCTGGGGAGTTAGATGATCTTTGCCTGGCTTTCTTCAGCTTATCCTTCTTTTTCATTATAGTATCTACCCAGGTAAGAACTATAGCCTAGTTCTCCTGGGAGCACAGCATGGTACTCAGCAAGTTACTGAGAGGGCGCGATCGCAATTCCGCCGGACCCGTCATTCTCTCCGTCTGAAGAGCACATTCGAGGAGCGTGGATGGAACGTCGTCTACAACTCCAGAGGTACACAAAACACAGATATCCGAAGGGGCCCTCCCTATTCGGTGCAAGTATTTTTGGTAGCTCAGTTGGCCGTTCTTGCAATCATACCAGGTTAGGAGATCCGGGATAATGAGTTTGGTCTAGGCGTCCTTCAGATTGTGGACTGGTTGGGCCTGGGTCCACTCCTCTTTCCACCGGTCTAAGGTGGCCTTCCTAGCTCTCGTAAGGTCCAGATCACCATCCTGGTAGCGTCCTCCTCTCTCGCTCGCCAGAAGATCCATTCTGGACAAAACTAGGAGGGCGTCTGTTCAGACGGTCCTGCATGCTCGGCACGTTCGAATGGTCAGTGGCCTTTGAGCATCCCGTAGGAACTTCCTATTGGCCTTGGTTCGCAATGCCATGTCGGCCCAAACTGGGGCTGTATACATGGCCATCGATTCACCCCCTGAGGCCAACAAACGCCTGTTGCCCTCAAAGGCGCCTCCCACTCTGGGAGCGCCTATGAGGCTTCATTGACTCTCATCTGTAGCGTCTACTCATTAGGGGCAACCAGGGCAACCAGGCAGAGCCAGGTCGTCGGCGTATGCCTTCGACTGGACACCGGTGGGGCACCAGCTGAAACCTTATATCTCGGGCCACCCGCCTTTAATGTCCTATCAGACTGGTAGGATGCAATAACCCGGCGTAGGTTAACAGAGATGCCTTTCTTTTCTAGTGCCATCATGACTACCTTCCCTTCTACCGAATTGAAGGCGTTCCTGACGTCCAGAAGGATAAGTAGGACGAATCCCCTGACGTCTGAGGTTTCATGCTTTCCTGACCTGCCACCTCAACACCGTATCGATAGGAAGTAACTTCGACCTCCCCCTTCGAAACCCGTGCTGTGGGTTGGAAAGGCGACTTCCTTCTTCTACCTCATGCCCTAGCCTTCGCTGTGTCACGTGCTCGAACAACTTACCACAGGTGTCCAGGAGACAAAGACCAGGTGGGGAAATATCTTACTTCCTTACCCAGGTCATCACAGGGCACGGGAACTTCAAATCCTACCTCCACAGGATTGGTAAGGCCCCATCGGACATCTGCGTGCTGTACGATGCAGGAGTCGAGGGCGATCCTCTCCACACATTGGCAGCATGTGGAGCCACGGAGCAGGCACGGCAGGAGGTCGCGGATGCCGAACTGACACGAGCCATGCAGGACGGGATCCGAGGGTTCGTTTCCTACATATGCCTCGCCAGAGACAAGTGGGACAGAGCGAACACACTAGCCGAAAGGATCCTCCGCGAGAAGGACAGGCTAGAACGGACGCGGATAGCGGAGCTGGTCCGAAGGGAAAATGCCCGGAACCCACCCGCTGCGGCTGGGCGGGAGGGTTCGCCCCAAAGGGAGAACTGAGGGATAGGACATGGTTGGAATCAACTGCCGGTCCCTGCAAGGCACTGACTGAAGTAATATTTTGACAGTCCCGGTCAGTGCCCCAAGTCTCGGTTCTGGGTTTAGTCAGTAAGAGTCTGGCAAATACTTTAGGTGAGGCCTGGTGTCCATGCATTATTTACCTTTAACCTCGAAAAAAAAAAGGTGTTCAGAAGACAGATCGGCCGAAATGCTTTATTCGAGCGCGATCCCCCTTCGGAATGGGCACCAGATCCGCCTCCTTCCAGATTCGTGGGAAATGGCCCTCCTTGAGAAGAACGTCGAATAACCTACTGGTAACACGCGGCCACTTTCCGGGCACTCTCCGAATAGCTTCTGGTGGGATTTTGTCCGGACTTGAGGCCTTACCGGTGGAGACCTCCTGTTCTTATTCGTTGAGCTCACCGGGTCCGCATGTGAGTTCACGGGCTGGGTGCCTGGGGAACAGTTTGCAGACTACCTCATGCACAGTAGCTGCCGAGAGAGGAGGGGGGCGTTTCCTCACCTTGTTCATTACGATCTTGTAGGGAAGTCCCCATTCTTGTCTACGGACTCAACCAGCTATTGCGTTTGCTGTCTCTTATAGCTCTCTGTAGTTTTCCTAGGTTTAGTTTCCAGATGCGTGATCCCAGGAGCGGGTCGGTCCCAGGTGAAGGTGCTGTGCCCTAGGGGCGTTTCCGACCCTAAAACCTTCCAGTTAGATATTCGACTAAACGAAGAGAGATTGGTTATTGTCAGATATATCCATGCACTCTGGCCCCTCCTGGAGAAAGTAGGTCCTGCTCCACCGTTAACTACTCCGAGATTAGAAAGGGCTAGCCAGTCCTGGCCCTGCCTTTTGCTGATGAGTTTCTATTACCCTACCCTATGAGCTGCGTTCAAATCTCCCATTATTACCGTGGGTCGTCCCTTCTGCGAAGCAATAAAATCCCCTACGAGATCCAAGTATACGTTGAAGTCTTGCAAATTTGTATTGGGAGAGAAGTAGCAGCTGGTGAACGCTGTGAAAGCCCAGCACCTGCAGTAGCCAAATATTGACAAAGATTCTGTACATAAATATTGACAACCTATACTCGACAATAAATCGATAAACAACTAGACGGTCTACAGCAACACAGACCCGCATATAAGAACGAATCGCTGGCATATTATTGAACCGGGCAGCGTCGTGGGTGGCTGAATGCGGTGCAAAGAAAAAAGACCTATGCTTAAAATGGCTTTCGGCTTGACGTTTCACTCCCGGTTCATTCCGTCCGTCCAGTGGCAAAGCGATGGCGCAGGCCTGCCTAATATGTTATTCTATTATATATTGAAAAAAAATTCACGCGTGTGACACCCTCCAACCACTACTTAATTGCGTCCGTAGATATCGAGTACACCTTCTTCACCGTATTCGATATGTGTGCAACGAGGGACTACGGCGACTCGACTAGCTTGGCCTTACCACACGAACGTGTGAAAAGCTACAGCGCCTCATATCGATTTATAATAATAATCATTATTATTATTATTATTATTGTAGTTATTACGAACCGAAGTGCGTCGGCAAGTTTCTTTAATGAATAATCATAGTCCATAGCTGTATTAATCTGTACGACCGCATATCTGTAATGATATGTTGAATTGTGTACACATGCGCAAATATTTATTATTATTATTATTATTACTATTATATTCGCTTTATTACTACGAGCATCTATTTGTCCTGATCTGACTCTCAGCTGTTCCCCTATGTACAAGGCCTCGGAACTACAACGACCACACCTAAAAAGGCTACAGTTCCTTAATGGACATATTATAGCTAATCTTATCTCATCGTTCATTGGGACGGTCGCCATCTTCACGCCGGCAACAGTCCGTCAGCTGCTGTTTACCTCGTTTGCTGCTGCTGCTGCCATTTCTGTTCCCTTGTCACAATGCAATTTTGCTTCGTTTGTCCGGGAGACCAGAACGAAAACGACGAAGTCAGGAAGCGAGACCCAGAAAAAGAAATAGAGGAAAGGAGAGATGGGAAGAGATAGGTAGAACGAAGGGAGGGAAAGCCAGGCACCCCCCAACCGGAATTCTTCAAAATGGGTCTTCAATATAAATTCAGATGAGGTACCCGAAAATACAATATCGCTCCAGTGAGTGAGCGGGTGAGTGCGCGTGGTGGGCTGGCTGGCAGTAGAAGCCGCATTTTTCTTTGTCACCATCGAACGTGGCACGCACGCAGACAAATGTTTCGCGCCTCCGGCGTGCACTCAGGCTTGTAAAAACAGAGGCCTATTTGGCCTGGATCTGCATAACTTCCTCCGTGATATATTGTATTATTATTATTAGATAAGTTGACAGACAGATACGTATTATAATAGATCGAAGTGCACGCAAACGGCCTAGCGCCTGGTGGACTGCGCTGACTCATGGAACGCACAGGGTGGACACGGCAGAGAAATTAGAGTTTATTCATGTAAAAAAAAAACGAGGTTAATAACTTCCGACAGCTAAATAGTTGGAAGTGGCAATTCGATCGTTCGTTTCTGATACCGTCGTAGGCCATTAGAAAGAATACTGCCGCTTCGTTTACTAATGTTGATTATATGGTATACACAGGTCAAATGTATTTATGTGTGCGTATCAATTATCCAATAACACTTTTATATTGCGTCAAAGAAGAGACAGTACGAACAATTACCCGATTCGCGTACCTCACTCTGACGCATTAAGTAACATTTGAGTAATTAGTGATAGACATAAATATCAACCAAAACCCAAGGGGGTCCAAGTAATGGTGAAATAAAACAAATATTAAGAAATCTTAACACCATATAAGGTAGGATCTTAAATAAATAAAAGGTAAATTAGCAAGGTAGGATCTATCAGTAGAGCTATGCTTCGTTGCATTCTCGATACCCTTCACACTTAATGAGAGACAATCTACTCCAATCTACCTTTAGCAGTGCGTCTTATATTTCGAGTAATTCCATAGAACGAAATGTGCTGAGGCCAACGTCCCACTTCGTTCTGTTTCTGCTCAACTTTTTTCTGTGAAAACAATATCTACTTTGCTAAAATACGTGCGAGAGACGTCCATATCAGTAATCGACAGCTAACTATTTACGTTTGAAAATATCATTATGAAAAGCGAACTCTGGTTCTTTTTGTCTAGAATTTTTTTTCAGTTGATACCATTGTAGATCGCTATCTTGAAATTGATTAAGGGAGAAGGCTCACTCGGTTGCGCTGCTCTAGCCAGAATAGTTCGATCAATTCTACTGCCTACAAATTGTTTTAGAAGTTGGGATTGTGGGGTGCCAGACATCCTAAAGAGACCTATGCATATCGACTGAGTGTTGTTGATATCTCGCAATGAAGTTAGTAGTCGTTTATCTACCTTGGTAGCCTAAGGATAATATGCTATATGTGTAATTGTTAGGTGTAAAATACTATAGAAGAGACTGCTGCCGAAGCGGATGTGTCGCACTATACAATCCCAATTTCTAAAACAACACTTGTCGATTGCTGTAGGATTTACCGAATTATCTAGGGATGTTCCTAAATAAACCGCAAATGAATGGGTTTGATTACTGGATGATTCAGTCGAAACATAATAGAGAGAAAAGTGCATTTAGTTTTCCATAATTACATTGTCAAATTTAATTATGTACATATCTGTTCTTACCGTAATCGGGAGGTACATTCATTTGTGAACATCCCACGACCAAGTCCATTGAAATCCCACCAAGTGTACACGAACCCAAATGATTTCAAGCAACGAAGGCATGGTTCCTGCTGGTTTAAGTTCCGAGACCAAATCGACCTGCCCACCAGAATACATGTCCTCTGCGGACGCATATCGTTAGTGGGCCAAAACTGATGTTTATTCAAACTCATGGGATAGGTCCTGCTTGCCTACAATAGCTTGGACCTCTGCGTTCGTTGAATAGTTGTCGGACAGAAAGCGACGCTGTAGCGGGTGGCGAACATCTTTGAAAGATCCCTATACGCTGTTGGCAATACGCAATGCGAGAACCAACGACACTACCGTCGCTCCCACGGCATCGTGGTCCCCACGGTTCGCAACGAACAGTAGACGTATCCATTCTCAAATCCATCTGTTTTTCCTTCCAATCCGTTACACTTGAATCGCCTGTCTACGCGCTGGAGCGCTCGGCGCTCCGACATCGCCGAGTGCGCCGTATCCCTTAGGGAAATTCGTCTCTACGCCTGAAGGCCTCGCATTGGTGTTTGTTCCCAATGACTGCTCTTGTCGTCGTGGTCGACGTTGTTGTTGTTTTTGCAGCTATTGAACTTGCTTTTTCTCATAGTTCCCGAGCAGGTAGGACGCCCGTATATATGTTATGCTAGTATAATGCAAGCCAATCCTCCACCGGCAAAGAGTCGAAGGAGAACAACTCAATAGAAGAAAGAAAATCAACGGCTGCTCACCAGAGGGTTGTGCCTTCAGCGAAGAAAGCCGCGCAGAGGAATCTGCTGGTCGGGGGGGTAGCAAGGGAAAGAGAGGGAACGATGGTGAAGACAAATAGCAAAGGAGGCAATTGGCAACTGCAACCAGGTGACACTCTTTCAAGATGCAACGATTTGCCCGAAAACAACACGATCTCACATTAAAGCGCACAGATGCACACAGACAAACAGTCGTATCGGGCGAATTGACTTCTAAGGCTTTCCTTCGTTAAAGTACAGTGTACTAAGCTTTTAGGTAAGAAAAACATCTCTCATCCATGCAAAGTGTCTAGAAACAGTGTAGAGTCAAGTAAGCGTCTTGGTACGTTTTCGATACTGCTTCCGTGTTAATCCCGCATAATTGCACTTACGATTTATCATAGCTACCTCAAAGCTGGCAGTCAGGGATTAATAACGCCGTTCGACTGTTTTGATTGTCTTCCCTTTGAAAGGATAGGATTGTGAAAGACGCATGTCTCTCTTGGATGATCTCTGTCGTGGCTGTGTGATTGCGTGTCATGTTTTTACTGGTGTGGACGATTTGATTATGGTTTTGGTAAGCCGTTTGCCGATAATTCGTTATTCCACTACTTACGGCGAATGGATGTTACAATATGTTATATTAAACATTAGAAGCAAAAACCAACCAGGTGTGAACAACACTGCTGGTACACAATCCCCAGAACAATCTAATCACTTATTGCTGTATATCTACAGGCTTGATCATACACAATCTCACAGATGGTGCCGATATAAAAGCAACTCACATATACAATAGATTCTTCGTTAAAACAGCTTCTTCTTCCGACAGCGTTGATTTATGCGTGACCTTCTAGGGACCCTTTGATTGGTGTACTGCTACACGGCCTGATTGCCTTCCACGGTGACAATAAGACACGTTGTATCTACGATTGACACAGGCTTAATCCTGTCTCAGTTGCTGCTCTGATCCTAGCTACCTCTAGCTCCAGCGTGCTGTATTTCGACCACCGATCCTAGCAATGCAATGACAATCCACTGCGAAAACAAGACTCACTTGCAGGCGTAGATGCGTGAATGCACCCTGGGAATCGTTTCGATAAGTTGGATTCCTAATTTCCTTTGGCAGCACAGATGTATCCGACGATCGTAGGCGAAGAACTTTTCGAGTGTAGGTAGTGAAGGCAGCCTCAGCCGTAACAACCAAATCGTGCCCGTCTAGAAAGGTAGATCCATGAAAAGTTGATGCTCATGTTGTGGCATGCACAGACACATTCAGAACGACGGATAAGCACAGGTAGTTAGACTACGTAGAGAAACGGGTAACACTCGCACTTTCGATATCCTGCCATTAAATCCTCCCGGTCCCAAGAGCGGCTGGGTTATTAGTCAGTTCACATTAATCCCCCCCCCACCCGGGATAGCAAGTGATGCCTGTGTGGAGTCTAGGCATTAATTCTTGTTACAAAAATTATGGAACCTTCATTGACTTAGGCATATGCCATTATCTTAATGCAAGCTATTTTCTCTAGTTGGGTAAACAACCAAGCGTCTTCTCGTTTACCCTTCTTCTGATCTCCGCCATAGGAACTGAGTTTCGCGTCAAATTCTGTTCGGTGTTTCGTTCACTCTCACATGATTGAGTCACTCAAAAAGTGCCCGATATTCAATTTACTTGATTCCATATACGCTTGACATGATCCGCTCGTGTGATAGTGAACAAACTTCCAGCAAGAAGCTTGCACGTCGTCTCATCTCATGTACACTGGTGCGCTGTCGGCTCTCTGCCAGCAACGGAGTCTATCCTATAACATAACATCCATCCTACGAAATTATTCAGATCGACATATGCTGGCCGTGATGTGGCCCATGGCATCGAGCGATAGCCTCCGTCGACGACATCGCCGTGGCCGCAGTCGCCAAGGCAGCCCACGCATTTTTATAATGGACCCAAGATGGAAGATGAGAGCAGGTCTGAGCTTCGTGTTCCGCGACGTCCCGTGCTACTTCCTGGAAGGAGGCGGGGTGCGCTCGCCCATCGGAGAAGAGCGAGAGAGAAAGAAAGACAGAGAGAGAGATCGTAATTTGATTCCAGATGTCGCCGTGTCTTCAATGTAGACATGATAGGGCCAGTGAAACCTCCCGATATTCTGCTCCTGGCGCCTCCGACACCGCCCCCGTAGATGGGAAAAATTGATGTCGAATGGCTGCCGCTTCGCCTATGCGCGTGTCCCTCCGTCAGATGCTAACGCAATTGGAGATTTTCGAAGGGTGGTGGAATTTCTGACAGAATCGCACTGGCTCGAAATACTGCTCGGATTTGGTGCCCGCTTACTGCTGACGATGGCAGCAGGCTGATGTGCCGCCTCATTGGGGCCAATGAAGGAGTAGAACAATCAATTGGACCGGATTTCTATTTTCATTTTTTGCTTACTCTGGTGTCCTTTCAAATCACATCTATTATAGTAATGGTAAATGGCTATTCGCTTTGACATGATATTTTATGGGGAACTTTTCGCAAAACGAAACTCAGCAGTTCATTATAAGTTTGTTCTCGTGTCGGGCGTATTGAACATGTGGCAAGCTAGCAAGAATCTTGAATGGAACGCCCGGTGAAACTCTGGAGAAAATTTCAATTCCATCCCATTCGGTAAACGAGTGAAGCTGATACTCGATACGGGACACAGCAGCATGTGGACGCACGAACCTCGGGCAACCTTCTGGTATCCTTGTAATAATATCTCTATTGCTTCTGATATCAACGGCGCCGATAACGAGTTTGCAAAAGCAAGCCAATGTTATCTCATTTACATGGGTACACTCTATAGTTAATTTCAATTGTTTGGTTTCTTCTATGACTGCTGACTCACCCGCTCTACTGACATCGACTGCGAGCCATATGACTCTTGCCATTACCACGATAAACGATGGATACAGAACGGTGTGAATCAAGAGAATTAGTCGTTGAACTCTATTTATTATATACGCACGGTTCCAGTATGACCCTCTAAATGTATCAACGCATGTTTTGACTCTCTGTGGCTGTCTGACAAAAGCGGTTATGTTCAAATAATTCATTGTAGTTCTCTGCGCCCATTTGCCAGCAGATGCTGCTCGAGTTTCGCGAGCAGCTGCCGACTCGAGGTAAGATGAAACCTCTGTGGGTGATCTAATGAGTTGAACTCGTTCTCAGCTACCAGTGAATACGCGCCCATGTTGCGAACGATTAGCCATTGGCCCTCATTGATCATTGGCAGGGGCCAGTACCGAGCTCGGCCGTCACAGCCGGCGAACGTATTAACCCGGACGAACGCTCGGCAATAGATCAGCACTAGTAGAGATGGCGCTAGAGCACAAATGGCGATACTGTTTCGAACGAGACACGAGTCGGCAGCGCCCTTCGGGGGGACTTTGGCTCTGGGGGAATTCGTTGGATCTAATGTTAGCGTAACTTTGACGTAACAGTGCCTATCTATAGCCTCCACGCGTGGAGTTCCTTTCGGGGAGACATGTTTAGAAACGGAAACGTACGCCGGCCAACAATGGAACAACGATTGGAGCAGGGAGAGACTTCCGCTCTAAGTGGAAGTTCCTGCTGCTCTTGGAGGGGCGGGATTTCTTTCTTCAAACGGTGCATTCGTCCTGTCAGCACATCCTCTCAACTGGGCCTCTCCTTCTTGCTTTGAAGGATGAGTCAAGAATTGTACGTGTAAAAAATTCAGCCGCGCTATACGCTGCATATTATTACAATGAATCGAATCGTAGCCCCTGTATGTGTAACATTGCCGCTAATGCACGGAGAGTAAGCATATATTTATGCGGATGAGACCAATTTATACTGTTTTTTTTGAGAAAGATACATAGCAGTAATAAACTGTGTTTGATTAATGAAATTCAAATAAGTCAGCCAAAAAGTTCTGGTCTGGAAGATCAAAATGTAATACAGTCATTCGGTTGTGCGTATGTTCTGCGCATCCCGTGGACATTATTGATCACACTACGAATTATTGGTATATTTGGTATTCGAAAATGCTACGGGGTTATTTTATGATTGCTAATGCTGTTGACAGTTTGTACTCGCACCCTGATGTAATAATCTCCTCAAATATTTTTTTAGACATAACATTTGAAACATTTACATTCCGTCCCCTCCCTACGACGTAGGACGCGAAAGGCCCAAATTACAATAACATCTGTAATCGTTTCTGCGACACTTCAATAATTTCATGAACTAAACCTGACCTTTGTTTTCACTATTTTACTGTTCACTGTCCCCAGGTGCGATACAGTCTTCATCACAACATCTATTTTCTACGTTATGAAGCCACAGTTTTTGCTCGATTTGCATTTACAGCTATGTCTGTACATATGTACATGGGGACACGCTTATGGAGATTTCTCACTCGCGACGGCCATAAGTTAACCAGGTTTCTAGAGTCACCTCTCTGTGTGTAGTTCGTATTGAACGTACAGTGGTGGCATGGCAAATTCGTTGAACAAACGATCACGTTCCCCGGGTCGTATCAGTCATCTTTTCAATCTCGAGCAGATGCGGATTCAATCGGTTTATCGAACACATATAGATTTCTTGGCATCGCGATGTTTCTTGGCGTGCCATGCCGACGGCTGTCATGTTATTAGTCTTATTGGGTATTGACCCTCTGACGTATATTTTAGGCTCGATGGTTTACTGTGGCCGCTGGAATCGTACGTATTTTCTCCAATTCGCCACACAAACGATGTCGAGGGGAGAAAATAATTCAGAATTTCTGTTGTATTCGTTAGATTGAATTGTGTTGGATAGTGAAACGTGTTCAACTGTATGAACGATACAAGGATAGATAGCCCGGCATCATTGTAAACAAGAAAAACTGATAATACTTTTACTCAAGTACACAAAAAATCGTGTCAAAATAGAGTCCGTTTGCCTTATCCTACATTTACGTACCCCATTGTCCCTGCGATTTTCGCGGATAACGTGAATCCGGAACTCACAATTGATCCAAGTGACCAGAAATAACCGCACAGAATAAATATTCATTAGAATCTAGTTATTCTAGTCTTGTAAATATATGATAGACAACCTAACCTAACTTGCCGATGTTATCGAACGTCATCGTTCTCACATTGTCATCCTTTGAAAATTGCAGGCTTGATCGAGCGTTGACGGTGTGAACGTAAATAATCCGAGATGGCGGCACATGGAACGTGAGAATCTTTGATATTTCACGACGCGTTGCGCAATCGAACCCGAGCGCTTTGTCGGCATGACAGCGTCATATGGCCTCATCGTTGTAAACACTTAACAGCTCGCCAGTGGGAGCGGAACGAGAAACAACAGCGAAATGCTGATGATAATAAACATACCGTACCCTAAACTCCGCTCTTTTTTTCTCTCTAACACAATATAGTATATAGGCTTGAACTAAGGGGAAATGTTGCCGGTCAGACATCACCTAGATTTTATAATATTATATATAATACCGATTTACAGTTTATACAAGTTGATTAATCAAGCGTTTACGACATTCATTTTTTTTCAACGGCGTGCCTTGTTACCAACTTGCACCGCTGTCAGTTGAGCGATACTTCGAGTTGTTTTTTAATGACGGGGAAAGGACTCTGAACGGAGTAGCAACAACGCGAGAGGCGGCTTTCTTTAGCTTGAGGTGGCTGTCTTTCGTAACCTGCTTGGACCAGCCAAGGACATATGAGGTTGAAAACAATCAGTGCAGCAGATCCTAACGATATATAACTGTGGACGATACTAACGATTTAACTCTCGAGAAGCTTTTCCTCCGCCATTGAACCTTCACGAGAAGGTCATCCAGGTCGGCTATGTAAAACGATGATTCGTACCCTTGAAAGAGGCCTCAATATTGCACTCTGGGAGCTGGGCTAAATGATCTGGGTTTGATTGTTCTTTAGCTTTTAGTCTCGTAAATGACCTAAGTAGGATGACCACCCCCTGTTAACTAACCGAAATGTTTGAAGAGGGGAGTGTCGCCATGCTAATGCATGATAACACCGTGACCGCTAACTCAGCGGAATAGAAGAAAGCTAACGTGCCATAAAACGAGTGTGAACATAAATCAAAGATATAATTAGTAGAGGCATTTTATTTGATCGTGGTTACGCCCTCTCGGGCTGCGAAGTCCATTGCCTTTGCAGACTTAGAGAATACATAGTTTAAAAACACTGATCAAGTCCTTCGCAGAATACCAGTACACCAAGAAAATGTCTCCTATTAAGAAGTTCTACCTGTGTTCAAGTAGACATGTTTAACACTCTTTAACTGAGATTTACTTAAAGCCTATGTAACGTTCCAAGAATCTTATGAGAAAGAATCCCCACAAGTCCTCCTATCAAAGAACGTAAGTACAGCCCCTGAAGTTGTAATTAATGCTTCACGACACTTAGCAACGGGTCGCCGCTAATGTCGTGACGGGGAAGGCTGTTCATCAGAGCTATCGTGAAGAGAAGAGAGGATGATTTCAGTGAGGATTTTGTACAATAGATAGAAAGAGGGTTTCCCAAGTGAAACTGATCGTTGAGTTGTCTCTGCGAAGTAAATGTCTTCACTCCCTATAATAATTGTCGTAGTCTGATCGTTGCGGATTAGCATTTTTATTTCAAACACTGAGAGAATGCTAATACTATTTACGCTATGCGAATTGGCTGGCTCAGTGAACACAGATCGCTAAGCCTGTTTTGCATAGCATGCACTCAAAACGGTTGCGCACAATTGGAACCTTGACGCGCTTTTGCGACTGCCACTGATCCTTTTGCTCTTACCGTAATTGAACGCTATCAGGCGTTCCGGTGACTGTGTTCACGAACGTCGCAAAGTGAAATTGATGGCAATCCAAGGTCATCCGGTCATGTAATCTTTGTCTACTGAGTCAACAAGCCCAGCGAGTCTGGTAGTATGTCCCTTTACGCACAGATGCGTTTCTCACAGAATGAACTATAGATTGGCCGAGGACTGGAAATACGTTGCGTATGCCTGCTCGGCCTGAGTCACCCTGATAAACTAGCCCAGCCTGGATAAATGGAATTATAAACGAGTTATGAACGTGAGACAAAAACGGTTTTCTTGCTGCTATTCCTAAATAGGGAAGTAACTTAATCGAACGAAATGGTATCACACTCGCATCGTAGTAGTAAAGTTTACCACCATTTCTGTAACAGATACAATCATAGAAAGTCGTCTTTCGTCCGGCTTAGCCTCGTGCCTCTTGATTAACGATAGACACGAGTGGAACTTTTCCGTATGGTCTTTCCTGCACGTGACAGATTATGACTATCTATCTGTGTTGCGATTGTTAAAGTTCACCTCTAACTCACGCCACAATAATGTGGTCTTGAGACTTGGCCAACAGGTGACTTCAAGTTTCAAGTTTCAAAACCACGTTTATTTTCGGAACTGCAATATAATACGCTTTAGTTATGGATAGAATATAAAAACAACTGTTACCATTGACTCTTCAAGTAAATATTCCATTATTCTCCCATTAGACGCTTATTCGATTCGTTCTTCATTTCATCCATGCTTTCTATTACAGATTGAATAAAGCGTTTCAACGCAAACGTTATGACGGGTGGGAGATTATAACTCATATCGAACTGCGAGACGGCGAAACAGAGCAATTCGACGTGTCTTCTATATATGCCAAATAAAAAGAAATTCAATCTACTGTGCTATATAAACCTGCCGCTTTTTGGCTCGCCTGGTTTTCTCCTGCGTCGTCGACTAATAAGTAATCGGTCATTTAAAACCTGTAGGTAATTTACAAACACCTTACATAAGAGCTCCTAAATCATCAGCGATTGACACCAAATTCTCGTAGAAAACGAGAACATGGGGTTCACATAAGCTTCATCTGCGAGTCCTTAAGACAAAGCCTTTTTTTAACCTTGAATTATAACACTAAACGAATATACATCAATACAAATAGTAATGGAAAAAGCAAAACGACATCTATAAACAAGTGAGTATATTGTTTATTTATCTGCCCTGTTCCAATGTTGCGAGTTCATATACTACATCTAGAATGAACTTTCCCCAGAGCCCAAATTCGCCTCTTTCCACGTATCTAAATCATTCTGACAAACTCGTATTGGTTAATGTCCGGAAAAAGTCCACCATTTACCTCGTTCTCTCATCGAGATCAGCAGCAAAATGTCCACCGGAAATGTTTGAGCTTCTGCCGTTTTTTGGCCTTCTCTCATATATTCATTATCTATTCCAAGTTTCGCGCTCTTTTTCGCCTCCTCCGTTGCTCTGTTCGATATCTAGCTCGGGCAGAACGCCCTCTCATGTCGTGTATGCTTTTACTTGAGTAGTAAGCGCTAAGAACACAACACCTCTCCTCCAAAGTAGCTTCGACGACGCCATCTTCTCTCTCCGTTCTTTCCCAGATCGCCTGTCCCCGACTGTTTCTCCTCTGTGCTCTTCGTATTGCCATCGTGCAGCAGCTGGTGGTGGTGGTGGTAGTAGTTCTGCTGCTGCTGCTGCTGCTGTTAGGTGACTCGAATTGCGTATGGCCCTTTAGCAACAAAAATCGCTTGTGCCTGAATGCCTCTGTCCTCTGCGCCGGCTCTGTCCTCTGCGCCAGCTCTGTCCAGGCCATCGGGCTAGCAAGTAAGTCGTCTAGCCAGCCAACAACCAAACCATCACCGTGAGCGGCGCGATTCCTCTATTCCGCGACAAGTGGAGCAGACTCGCTTGCCGCATCAGCGGAAGGGCTGGCACAATCTACGCTTGTGACTGTATCGACCTCATCTCGGTCTCCGCGATATATGGTCGTATACTATTCTAGACTTTACTCCTGTGCATCGCTCTCTCTGTCTCACCCCCTATCTCTTTCTGACCATACGCCTGCTTTGCTTAGTATGCTAGCTTACAGCAAGAGCCTATCAGAGGCCTTTTCTGCGATGAGCCTACCCTGTGCTTCGCGTTGTACCGGGATAAGAGAGATGCAGGCGCGGAATGAAGGAAATCTGTACATGAGAGTGCACGCAGCGTACGCATGCTCCTACATGCACCGACACACGCAGACGCGTACACAAACGACGCAAGAGAAAAAACAACCGTATTTTGCTATTTTTGTATGGACGGTGGCGGATCGATGGCAAAGCCGCCGCTGCCGCCACCGCGGCCTCGCTTGCCTATGCAGCTGAGTGCTGCTCCATCTCCCTATACTCCCACAGGCGGTTTCCTTCTCACGAACGGTGTCTCGCTCACAACTCTATATCTCGCTCCCTTCCCTATTCATGTCCTCTTCGTTACGGCCAGATCGGTCCCTCGTACATAGCTCTCGGCATATCCAAGTGGGTGTACCGGCAGATACCTACATAGCTCAGGGCAGCTCTTATGGATCTTCTTCTCCATTGCATTCCCTTGATGTCAGTTGCTAGATGCCAACTGTGTATTTTTACAGGGAGACCGTGATGGTGGAGGATCTCTACTCTCAGAGCTGGTTACGCAGCTCGTGGCGCTCCTGAGCCACCGGGTTGTACTTGGACGGAACGGCCTTGAGTCATTGACCAAATCGACAACAGAGTGAGGGCTCCGCGACATCTACCACCACCATATATCAGATGGGCAAGCACGTTCGCCTCAACCAACCGAACAGATGAAGATCTGAATCTAGCACTACTTGTAGCAATGTATAGTGTTGAAAGAGATCGTTCTATGCGCTGACGCGTTCGTGCTTGTGCAAGCGAACACTGGGCTATTCCCCCCTCCCCCCCACATAATAAACTGCATTACGTTTGTGGTATTTACCATCTTTTCATATCCTATTTGTACTGATCTATAATATCAAAGGAACCTATCGAAATTCGTCTTATTATGGTTCACTCGGGAATGTAAGTCTTATTTTGTGCCTCGTTTCGATATAGGGCGTCCCATGTCCTGCGTCAGTCGCTCACGGTGTCGATGGTAAAAACTGGCCTCATTATTAAATGCAAATCTGCCGCAAATTTGCACCCTGTCAAATAGCGCTCCGTCGAACTGGCAATGTACACTTAGCCCTCCATAATACATCCGTTTCGCGTCGCGTCAATCTTCGGCGCGTGCGTCATATCACGTGGACGGCTCTCGTCGATGGTTGGCTGGATACGAGAGCAAGGAACGACGGAAGCTGATACGCTACTTCTTGCTGGCTTCGAAAGCGAGTTGGAAAAACGGGCCGTGTAATGCACGGAGGCGTTCGACGATGAGAAGACTGTACATGACGAGGTGATGTGGAAGAGTGCCCGAGTGAGCAGAGAGACGAGCATTTGAAATGTTGGATTTTTGCCCAGCATAAGCCCGGCGCGATAGCGATGATGAGTATTGGTGGTTTTTTGCGTCTCTCATAAAAAAAAATAGTTACTCCATAAAAATCTGCGCGAGCCAACTTTCGCTGCCACTCGATAGTGTAGCTGTTAATATGCCTCGATAACGCAAAGAGAGATTGTGGCCATTTCCTGGCGTCTTCGACGAAGGCTGGCGGTGTGGGGGCGGCTGTCTCGAGTATAGCAATAGTAATAGCAGAAATAGTGGTAGAAGGGATGATATAGGATCGAAACAGATTATTTGGAACCCTAGGGTTCCTGGTTCGAATCCCAAAAGACACATATTTTAGGTTGAGAGTAATACGCAAGTAGTTCCTAACAATAACCCAAAGTACCTACAGGTCCACGATCTGAAATAAGTCGTGATATTAGTAGCATTCGTAGAAATAGTGGGTCACTCGGGACAGAGTGGGGCTAGCGCCAAGGACTTGGAATCCTGAGATTTCCGGTTCGAATCCCACAGTACCCACATGTTTTGATCAATCCGAAAGTAGCTCCGAACGACGGCCCAAGTACGAACATCTCCAGGGTAAAAAAAAAGAAGCAGAAATAGTGGCATAAGTAAATGCGATGGAAAATATGCAGACGGAGGTTAGTTACCCCGTGTTGTTTGGCGGGATGTCTAAGGAAATGCATCACGGACGAGGAGGAACACACTTGAACACATTGCATTGAGTTATAGATTGCTGGGTAATACTTGTCGACATAACTAATTTCGGTACAAAAGGCGCCTTGAGTGTATGCCTTACGACAATATGGAAAGAAAAAGCATTTTAGCTAAGACGACCTCTTGAAACATCAAGCGTTCGTTCATCTCCCATACGTTGCGTGACTTTCCGAGCACCCTGTACATTGCTAACAAAGAAAACTAGCAGGCTTCAACTTGTTCAATAAAACACAACTTGCATATATTCACAGATTATCGTATGTACACATGATCACATGATAAATTAAGATGATGCTTATTCACCCCCGTTCAGATCAACACTGCCATCGCCGTGGTTCTCCGCTATCGCAGTGTCGTTGATATTCAACAGCTTTGCATGTTGAGTTTCTCTCAGTGCTTACACGGATCATAGACGGATATTGATTGATTGGTGAAAAAACGCTGAAGCTTAGTTATTAATATCAACAACAATGGATGGCTATTTTGCCTTGATCAACGCGATGTATATCAGTTGTTGACTGAAGGTTGGGATTTAGCGAAGGTTGTCGACTAATATAAACATTAGTCGAATAGTTTAAATATTGCCTATGCTGTTGATTCTTTGGCTAGATAAATAAACGGGTTCAATAAACTTCAGCGTTCAAACCTCCTTCGTTTTAATAAACGGGTTCAATAAACTTCAGCGTTCAAACCTGCTTAGTTTTAATAAACCTGGTTCAATACGTCCACCGGAATCGATTCCCAATCCATGTTTGCGACAATACATTAAATATAGAGCAGGAGTTCTAAATAAAATCCAGACAAAGGCGCTATTTCCACTATGCAAACATTGCCCACACTTTCATCTCGTATCACTTATTTCCAACGTCTTCCTTAAGCCTCTCTCTCTCTCTCTCTCTGACTCTCCGATACTTTACCTGATCCTCTTTATTTACGCTGCCATCGAATACAATACATATAGTGTATCTTTCTACAAAAATTCAAAGCTATTCTAAATAACCTGAGTGACTTTGTCAGTCGTCCGGTATTGGTGACGTTGGCAACGGCGGGGGACCTTTCAGCCCGTTAGAAACTTTCGGCCGGACCCCGGTTGACGACGATGTCGAAGCCAATGATGTCCGGATGGATTCATCCTTTCCAAGGCCGCCTACGACACCGATCGCTGCCAGTGTTTTGCCACCACCTTGTTCGCTGGCTATGACGGTTTCATAATTAACATGATAATTATTTTTATCAGTAGCAGGCTGTGAAGCTGTTGCTTCAGCAGCCAGCAAAGAAGATGGTAGCGTGTCCGTTGTCGACATCTCCACGATATGGTCACCTTGTTTAACGTTGTTACGGCCCTCTCTCTGTTTACTCCAGCCACCATCTCCCTTCGAACCGGTATTGCTTTTACTGTTAACATGGTGTCTTTGGCAGGTGACAGCCCCGGCCGAACTATTACTGCTTGCGGCAGATGGCGATGACTCGGTTGCTGTAGCCGTTGATCTCGGTGCAACATCCTTCATTTCAACGGCGTACTCGGCGTTCACGGCATCGTCACTGCTGTTACAGACACAACATTCATCACGGCCCTTATTCGTCCTGCCGTCGTCTGAACACTTCGACGATCGGGCACAGAAAGCTTGAGGCGATGCGAATGACTCGGTACCGGAGTCGTCTGGCTGTGTTGGCGAAGACCGGCGCACGATCGTGAGTTCGCTAAGGGGCCTATCATTGTCCGACTCCATTTGTTGTTGAGCTTGCTGTTGTTGTTGTTGTTGTTGTTGTGTATGCGGGTGCGATTGCTGCTGTGGCTGCTGCTGCTGCTGTGACGTCTGCGTTGTTTGCCGTTGACCGGTGATACCGTGGATGGGTGCGGGGGTCACGGAGGATCGTGGTTGTTCGACCCTTCTGCTCAAAGAGGGCCGGCCAGGGGGTGCTGTTCCTTCTTGATATGATGGCAACGCAACTGGTTGAGCTTGCAGAGTTCCTGCTGGATATTGTGTACGTTGCGTCTGAGGGGAACCAGGCGATGCTGTCGTTGTCGTCATGACTGAGCCATTGCCGTCGACAACCTGCACCACGACAGCGGTGTGCTCCAAGTCCGCCGAATTGGATACTGTGGACAGTGAGCCGCCAGAGTCAGATGGGAAAATCGGATGCGACTTGACGGCGTCATGATACGAAGGTGGAAAATCACTCCGCGATAGTGAGTAGAACAGGTTATCGCGGTTTTCTTGCTGTAAATCAAACCGAAATACAAACAGTACACAGTGGTATTCTTCCATTCGTTTTCAGCATATATGTGTATATATATATATATATATCATATCTATGTGTGTGTGTGTTATGGGGAGGCATTCTACTTTACAAGAGCAGATTAAAACCGACTCCTGCTATAGTGTATCTATAGTGTATCAGTAAAAATTACTGTTAGATTAGACGAAATCGTTCCTAAATTTCCCCTCAACATTACAACGCCGCGAGTTGTGCCACAAGGTTGAAATATAGCTGAGCTAATACTATCTCCCCAAGTAGCAAACGAAACGATCACTCAAAATAAAAATGCAACCAAGGACGCACGCCACCCCGATCCAGTTTCGTGTCTAGCTGAATTTCAGTCAACATAAAACACTGCTGTTTCCAGTAAACAATTAATAGTATCCACATTACATCGTATATCGAGGTTACTACTGCAGCTGCAGCTGCAGAAACTTGAATAGAAGTTAGATGAGTGAAAGGAGAGCGCTTCGTTCACTTCGAAGTAAACTCCCCGGTGGAACACCAACGCGGGAAGGGTGAGGTCGGTGCAATAGAGTTCAATGCAAGAGTCGAACTGGCAAGCCTCGTAAATGGGGGACAACCGCAGGCGGCGAAATACGTTTACGGACTAGTTCAGGCTTCTGTCGTTTTACGTTGGATAGTAACCGTATGGCCAACCTATTTATATATTCACACGCTACGGGCACAGACCGCAACTCGTACACAGCCCCAGATATGGGACGATGTTTGGCGTCAGACATCTTAACGCGTTTCTTTGGTGATTTAGTGTGGTGTAGCAGCCTGTTCGAGGAGCCCATGGGTAACGTTTATTGGCAACCCTAGAAACGCCATTGCGATACCTTGTTCAAGTGTATTTTATTATATATATATATATATATATATATATAATAGAATTGAAGTTATGAAAGTTTTTTGCGTTCAACTTATGCACCATATTCAAGAGGCAGCTAGTCTCCTACCAGCAAAATGTATATTAGCGTGCAATGATCTGCTACGACGAGGTATAATAATGATAATAATTATAATGAACACTAATATCTACCGGGTCATTTTCTAGCCCGTCATTGATCCTCCCGCGCATTTCCGCCCTCCGGCGCTCGATGATCGCGTTCAGTTTTCGTAGATAGCAGAAACGCCAGATGATAATGACCAGCCAGAACAGCAGATTCAACACCAGAATTATGACCAAGGCCCTGCAAAACAATTGCCAGAGAAGTCAATCAGTAAGTAATCAGTTACAGAAAGGTGAAATAATTTACGACACCATAACGTCTCAGTATTGTTATTGACTAATGATGGATGACAACCAATGCCACTGTGTGTGTGTGTGTGTAGAGTCGCTCGTGTCAAGAAGTTTGCCACCTGTCGTTTAGCTTATTCAGTTTCAGATTGTGATTACGTATGAGTGTAACACTGTACAATGCTCGGTAATCGTCTTTTTCATTTATATGGTTTATTTTTATATTATGATCGAATTTCGTACCTCTTACATTCGTTGTTGTGTAGGTGTGTCAATGTTACCGCATAATCATATAATACAATGCCTGCATGCAAGTAGCAGTGTGGAAACTAGGAGGCGAGCACTGACGGATATATATAACACACATAAATTGAATGGATGCGAGAATTAACTACATATTATATATCGTGATGTTGGACTGGCGAGGTCAGGGGTGCCAATCTCGCTAATCGATCAGCACCTCCTTCAAGACATGTGTCACCGAATGGACAATAATTTATTTTTCTAATGAATCATTTTTCTCCATCTGTATCTGTTCCACCGGTTACAAGTTGGTTCCGGCTCGCCTGGAACAATCTCCATCCTAAAAGGAGAGAATCTAACTCGACAACCCTGCACCAGCGTAGGTTCGGTTCTGCAAGCTCAGCTCAGCAACAATCCTATCAGCTGCTAAAGTTATCTCGTCGACGTCACAGCAACGACCTGGCGTTAGCTCGTTTACTTCGCGATACGCGCTCCACAAGATCCATAGAGGGACCGTAATGGAAGGTGCCGAACAGTGAGGGTCTTAAAATGCACCGATTGTTAACTAGTTACAGTTGACACGTGGAGGACCAGCCAACTTACCCTTTACACACGTAGCTATGAATAATCGAGGCATACAATCTCAGCGTTAATATTATATTATCTACATATATCGCTTAGCAAAAGCGGCATTGTCGATAGATGGAACATCTACGATCCATCGATGTCACCACTAACAAAATATTAAATCGTAGCCACCTTTACCGTCATTAATGATGTTAGTTGTTAAATTCAACTGTAGCAATTGCACCCACATCTATTGCACACACCGCCAACATTCGGTGTGGGCAATAGAAGGCGGTGTGTTGTCATCTTTATTCTTAATGACGCAGTACAAATAAACAGTCATCACTGCTGCAACCAGCACTCATGTACAGGCAGATTCTTTGATCTCTGTTGTCATGAGCGGCAATACGTTGACAGGCAACGTGCTTATATATGTATATATATATATATATATATATATATATATATATATATATAGTTGAAATCAGCCTGCTATGAGAACGAGCAACCGATACTTTTTCTTATCCTCCCTAGCGAAATAGCTATAATAACATCTACAGGAGTGGCTGTGTTGTCCATTAAATTATGCCAACACTACCTAGGCCGTAATCTATACGGGTTTACGCTCCGGTGATCCGTCCACGAAAATCGTTACTGGGTAAACTATACGCCCCAATGCTCTGTCCTCAAAGTAACTCAAAACTAGTACACGTTCGTCTGTCTAGACATGATGGTATACTCTATATTGCAAGCCTCCTTGACCATGAACTAATCTCACACGCTCCATCCTTGCCGAGAGAACGTCGGGATTATATCACATTATATTTATAACTATAAAAATCGTTGAAAATAGTTACTCGCAAACCTCGTCAACGTCGAGCTACGAAATCAGAACAATCACAAAAGATAAGATCTTAATCCACTAAAAATTGCAATTTCCATTCTGAAACCGTAATTTCACGTAATACCGCATGCGCATTTTCAATTTATCTGAGTCCATATAGGAATATTGTGGCGGATCCTTGCACAATAGGGACCCGACCAACTCGATTCTTGTATCTCTCTAATATAATATTATACATTTTCAAATTTACCTCCGGCTACAAATCCAGCCCATTTATAGGAGCATAGTTTTGACTGTCATAGAACAGGCGCTGCTTAGGTCCAATCGTAAGCTGATGCTCAGTGTTTTCCAGATATTTAGTTTGTAATATCTAAACACGTATCTTAACACAACGTCATATTTGTATATTCAATGTCCTGTATAATATTTGATACAGTTAGGTTCCACTATATATAAACAGTACACAGTGGCACTTCACGGAAGGCTAGCAGAATGACAATGTCATATATGCCGCTGTTATTGTGTTGTACATACAAACATTCCGTCATCCTTTACTCTATGACAAGAGCGAGAAAGAGAGAGAGAGCCTCTACGGACGTGGTTAGCTGTAGATTAAGTTAGTGTCTCGATCTGATTAACGAAAAGAGAATGATGATAATGAATGGTGGCGCAACCTCGTATTGGTACCCCCCGTCCAGAAAATCGGAGAAATAGCTAGGCAGGTGTGAGAATCACGTTTTAAGAGGAGACAATGATACAAACACGTATATCATTGTCATTATCAAGTTTCATCTTTAAGCTAACACATCGAAGAAGCTTGCTCAGCCAACTTGAATACAGTTTTATGGAAAAACGCGTCTGGAAAAAGCAGACGTTCTTAGGACAACGGACACAAATGAGCCTTTTGATTCAAGGGGTGGCGATTTTTACAGCGGTAGCTTACGGCGACCGCGCTAAGATAACACAATTTTTAGGTACGTACACCTCTGCAAGGGAACATATTATTGTACTGTATTTTATATCAAACTTAATTTAAGCGATTTTGTGTTCGCTGACCCTCCCGTTTAGTTCAGCAGTGATGTTAGAGAAATGGAGCAGACGGACTTCGATTTCTATTTGGCTGTCGGAAACTGACGCAACAATTGGGCGGGGGGGCCGCGGTGGCAGGGTTTTTGAGCATCTCTGAGATAATCATTTTGATTTTTTCCTTTATAAGTACTTATTTGGTTAGAACTACGTTTGGACACACATAAATCAAAGGGGCAAACAGCCCAGAGAACATTAGATGGGAGTACGCAAAGTGTTGATCAGTCTCCCAAGACGTTCGCTTATTTTTAACCTCCTACTATTGCAAAGTCACGCCTAATGAGTAAAGTTCATTTGCGGTTGTATCAGTCTGCCGTTTAGTTCGTACTAGACCATATCCCGCCTCCTGCTACTAATTACAGACATATCATACTTCTATTGTTAATGACGCCCCACGAGACAAAAGGGGTGCAATCACTGCTGGGCAGGGTCATACGTTTGAGCGCCTATGCATAATAGATATATAATAGTTTTGACTGGTAGAATATAATATGATCTTGTCTGGAGGGGTCGGAATTATATGCGCCAGATTGAGCTAAACGATAGAAATGTTTCTACGGATCCTAGTTGAACGACTTTGACAATGTGCTGCAAGAACCTTGGTGTTGATTTTCCATAAAACCATTGTCGCGCGAACATGCACGCTGAATGTACCAATCCTTAGTTATTGCAGGTGTTGTGTATATATGATAGAGCGCATGACAAGAGGGGGTCTTGACGTCTTCGTGGCTCCACTGTCCACTGACAATACGCTTAGTCCCTTATATTATAGTTCATACTTCGACCTATTAGGAAAAAAGTAATCCTGATGACGAGATAAACTGATACGAAAACCTCATAGCATGTCAGCACCACTGAGCCACTAGATAGAGCATTACTCATCTCTTGCTATTTAAATATCCGCCTTGTGCAAGCGAAAATTTGTTTGCACGCAATGAATGTGGCCTCATCTCAATTGGCTAACCATACGCCGAAGCGATATTACATGGATCTTCTTATCAAGGACAGGAGAGAACATGCTCTATACTTTAATCATCATAGGTATCCTGCACAATCGAGCTCGACACAGCCGAATTTATGTTACGTCGTCAAAGATCGCCGTTCGCAGGAAAGCTATTGTGACAGTAGCTCTCACTGGTGTTTTGCTGTATTCTATTATAATCAGTATTAACAATTTTCAATATAATCGGCTAATAACTAAAGCGCAAGCAACACATCTCGAGTGACATACATCTGATACGGGGTGAGATCCATATTTAGTCCGAAGCCCTTCGCCATCGTATCCGTTTGCGACGTCACACATTCGTCACGGACACCACGCTGACCGCCCACAGAGCTGATGATATATGGACCAGTCTGTCGCCGCCGCCGCCGCGTCCACCGACTGGTCAGCTTTCACAGCAATTGCCAACAGTATCGAAAGTGGTATAGGTACCACGATGAGCCACTGATCTGTCACAGAGTCCCTAAGTTCCGCCGTCCCGGCTCCCCGATGGCTATGAGGCTTCTTTTACACTCCGCCCTGATACGGTTCGGATGATCTCCACTTCGTATCCAGCCGCCTCGGCCACTAACGAAGCAAGTGGCAAATTTCTGGCAGGCGCGGCTGATAACACTCGGCCATGCTTACGTGTCTCGGTAGCGCTCGGTTGCTTATTTCGGCGAACCGTTGCAGGGCAGGCTGACTCTTCTGAATGCTATTGCAGTGGTTGTATCGTCCGTTTGTTGTAGTCGAGCCTCGCCGCGTTCGTTCTGTCTTGAGCGCGGCCGGTTGGCTGTCCGGCTGGCATTGACTCGACGCCCTCCGATAAGACACAGGCTCCCTGCAGCCGGCGACTCACGTTGCCAAACACGCTGCTCTTGTTGCCGCTACTGCTGCTGCTGCAGCCGCTGTCGTTACAAACGAGACTGCCGCTCTTGCATTGAATAACGACTCCGCGCCGTCGGCAGCTCCGTAGCCAGTGCACGCTAACGCCTGCTACCTATTATCTGCCTGCTGCACTATTTCGATGGAACAACAGAGCTCTACCTGCTAGACCGAGCGAGATCCAGCTCTCTCTCTCGCCGCCGGCAGAAATCGCAGCCCAGGCGCTAGGTTATATGGACAGGTAAACGGTACATAGAAAAGGAGAGAAAATAGAGAGAGAGAGAGAGAGAGAGAGCGACAGTATGTAGCAAAGATGAGCAGCAATAACAAGCGCAAGAACAGCAACAATGACAGCTACATAGAAGATGCCAACAGTGCAGTCGATTGCTTCTGCCTTGTCCGTCTGTCATTTGTCCGTTCGGCAGTTGGTCCCTCCCTGCGTCTTAATGTCTCACTGCCACCCATCAGTCGGTGTGAGCGTGAGCACGGACTAAAACGTGAACGGTCGCCGGCCGCCCGCACGGCCGACCGTCGACCGCCCGCTTCGAGTCTGAGAGTCCTGGCTGCGCTGCAAAGTAGACGCGGCACTAAGCGCCGATGCAACAGTCCACAACTGCTCCACAAATAGTAGTTGTAGGAGTTACAGTGCTAGTGCTAATACAAAACCTCCATAGGGTGGGCTCACGCTGCTATTCGACGTTGCAGAGGACCGTACTGGAACGAGCGTTGTTGGCTGGCAGCAGAGGCAACCAGCACTGCTAAGCCACCAATGTCCATGGGCGTCGAATGCTCCATTGTTCCGTTGTCATAATCACCGTTGTAATACCCGCGCCGTAATCGCTCTTAGACGATGACGGCGACCATGGCAGCGGCATCATTGTGTTTGTGGCTGTCAATGCCTGTGTGTATGTGTACGTCAGCGGCGGCAATGTAATCTCGTTTCGGCGTTGCCACTGGCGGCGCAAGGCAGGTTCCGTAGCTATGCAGGGCGCTGCCAGGACGGTGGGCAGCGGGAAGATCCCACTGATCCCGTATTCCCATCCAAGATTACTTAGTGGTGGGCTGACTCGTAGATTCGTGAAATGTCTCTGGAAATTATTGTAGTTGGAGCCGTATGTGAAAGAGGGAGGAGGGAGGCGAGAGTGTTTGTGTAGTGTGCATTTGGTTTTTTTCAATTCTGTCTGCATCCGGATAATAATCGAGTTAGATACATTTGGGAGGGACAGCCCCGACGCCAGCACAAGGCGGCTACCACCAGGCGCGCGCGAGACCGAGGGAGATATATATATATATATATATATATAGGGAGAGAGAGAGAGAACTAAAGATACTGGTGTCACGATTGACCAGGCCAGCTGTTGTTGTGCTGAGCCTCTTAGTGTTGGCGCGTTAGAGAGACTGCAGATGCTGGCGCGCGGACGATTCAGTTCATTGACAGGTATCGAGGCAGAGCGGTGACACGATAATCAAACGATATTGGCTAGCATGACGCTGTTCAAGGAGTGCTTGCGAAAGTCTAGCCTTGTTAAAACGCTGAAACCGTATGTGGGACGGAGTATACACACACACAAACAAACACACAGCCATACAATGTCATCGCGAACATCGCGGTGTCAATTCGTGAACTGATACAGATTGAGAGGAATAGATCCAGACTCAACACAATACGGTGCAACGACTCGCCCTTCGCCCAGTCCATTGCTTGTGAACTACAAGCAGGTGCTACAGGGAAGGATTTAAGGAGCGTTGGAGAGAGTAAGAGGCAAACATGTTTGGGGTTTCTACTTCTTAGCTCAGAAGCGATTCCAAAATGACTTGCAATACTAATTGCTGCGATACTTCGGGTAAGCACGATAGAGAACAGAATCATATCTGGAAAAGGCAAGGGCAGACTCCTCTCAACTGATACATAACGCATATCGTCGCTATATATTAGGGTTGGAAATATGTTTTGTCTCATTATATCTATATATATATATATATATATATATATATATATATATATATATATATATATATATATAAAATCAATTTGATTAGGTGAACATGACTAGTGTCGTTCACCTTCAGTTGTTAGATCAGCCTGTTAAGGTCCGATCGACTCCACGATTGAGTCTCACCGTACCGATCATAATTGCACTTTGTGCGTCGTTCATAGCACTCACGATCGAGTCGTGTCGTTCATCTGTGACATTGCCTTGCTCATTTTCATTTGCGGTTACTCGACAAAGATTCAGAACGGAAACAAACTCCCTAAAACGAATCCATAATAAGAGCTTGAGAAACAGAAATGAATCCGGATGTATTTAATTTACATTTCGGGCTTATGTACAAGGGATAGATAGAAACAAAATTGAGAATATATTCATGTGAACGTACTGTTTCACGGCTAATCCATCGAACATGTTTGTAGTCAGTGCCGACTCCAAGGCGATTTGACACATTGAGACTACACGTGCTCACTTCAGTCTTCTGCTTATAGCATGAACGCGCCCTCGGAATCCTAATGCTAGTTGGCCACAAGTTTCCCACAAAGCCACACGAAGTCGAACGAATGTCACAGGGGGGGTGTACAGTGTGCACCGATGCATTCGTCAGGAACAAGCGAATGAATAAGCACAGGGTGAATGGATCGAACATGATCCATGCAGAGTGAATTTAGCAGGACACATGATATGCTACCAGCAAAATGGCATGCCAACATCGATATACCTATGGGCACATCGACCCACTTAACTGTGCTTGAATATATCGAATGAATCATTTTCGACCGCGATTCCACAGCGTCGAACCGTGCCGCGACGATGAGACGAACAACCAGTGATTCCAGTGTCCCAGTGCATGGCCAGACGGCGAGAATGGGATACGTGGGCGAATATATCAGCATCAACGGGTCCACATGGTGGCATGCTGCTAAAACGAATGACCTGCTCAGTAGAATAAAAAAATAATGCTAACATTAATAATAATAATAATATATTGGCCTTGCCCTGCGGGCAGCGGCCAACTCTAGTCCCGCTCGCGATATATTATCATTACATGTTGGAGAAATGGAAAAATTGAGATACGGGAGTTTCTGAGACGCAGTTCTATGAGTGTCGGCAGGAGCCTGCGGCTCCTGGCCGACACACGTGACTCTTTTCAGGCTTTCGCAGTTCTATGGTCGTCGGCCAGGAGCCTTCGGCTCCTGTCCGACGCGTCTTCCACAGTTTTATGGTCGTCGGCCAGGAGCCTTCGGCTCCTGTCCGACGGCGTTCCCCGCAGTTGAATGAGCGTCGGCCAGGAGCCTTCGGCTCCTGTCCGACGCCGTCGTTGTCGTCTGCTACGTGGTTGGAATGCGCGTCGTCTGCTACAAAGGAATTCGGATGTTATTGTCGAGCTTTAATAAAGTCTATAGATAGATATAGATAGAGTTGGCCTTGCCCTGCGGGCTGCGGCCAACTCTAGTCCCGCTCGCGATATATTATCATTACATGTTGGAGAAATTCAAAAATTGAGATACGGGAGTTTCTGAGACGCAGTTCTATGAGTGTCGGCAGGAGCCTGCGGCTCCTGGCGGACACACGTGACTCACTTCTCGCTTTCGCAGTTGTATGAGCGGCGTCCAGGAGCCTTCGGCTCCTGGCCGACGCGTCTTCCACAGTTCTATGGTCGTCGTCCAGTCGCCTTCGGCTCCTGTCCGACGGCGTCCCCCGCAGTTGTATGAGTGTCGGCAGGAGCCTGCGGCTCCTGGCCGACATCGGGACTCACTTCTCGCTTTCGCAGTTGTATGAGCGGCATCCAGTCGCCTTCGGCTCCTGTCCGACGGTGTAACCCGCAGTTGTATGAGTCCCGCTCGCGATATGTTAATCGTTACATGTTGGAGAAATTCAAAAATTGAGATACGGGAGTTTCTGAGACGCAGTTCTATGAGTGTCGGCAGGAGCCTGCGGCTCCTGGCCGACACACGTGACTCACTTCTCGCTTTCGCAGTTGTGTGAGCGGCGTCCAGGAGCCTTCGGCTCCTGGCCGACGCGTCTTCCACAGTTGTATGGACGTCGTCCAGTCGCCTTCGGCTCCTGTCCGACGGCGTCACCCGCAGTTGTATGAATCCCGCTCGCGATATGTTACTTTTTACATGTTGGAGAAATCCAAAAGTTGAGATTCGGGAGTTTCTGATACGCAGTTCTATGAGTGTCGGCAGGAGCCTGCGGCTCCTGGCCGACACACGTGACTCACTTCTCGCTTTCGCAGTTGTATGAGCGGCGTCCAGGAGCCTTCGGCTCCTGACCGACGCGTCTTCCACAGTTCTACGGTGTCCCCCGCAGTTGTATGAGCGTGCAAACACCGTGACTCAATATGGCGGACACACGGACAGACAGACACTACAGTGTTTTTGACCATCTAAACGCATAATCGACATTATCTCAAAAACGATCAACTTTAGGTATAGGAACACCTATTGCTGATTTGTTCAGCTTAGTCAGACGCATCAGCTAATAACATAGTACGGGCTCTCAATGCTCTGTATAAGGAATAAATCGAACATTAAACTTGATAAAATGAGTTTGTCAAATTAAAAGAAAACCTGAGCGAAATTGATATATAAAAAAACACGTACACATGCCCCTCCTCAAATGTAACAACTCCCCAATTGACATTGTTAAGAGAAACCGAGAGGAAAGCATCAGAAAACGACGAAAACAGTGCAATTTTTTGTGATAGGTTTTTGTTTTTCGCAATTAAAAAAATATTAACAAACGCGTGACATAATCGAAATTATTCAGAACATGGCCCTCCCGATGAGCTTTGACCTCAAAGCAAAACGAAACAAATTAAACAAAGGGAAAGTAGTCAAATAAAATGAAAAGTGGCGAAAAATTGACCCCCTCGGGGTTTTTGGGCCCCCAAAATGGTCAACTCGAAAACGGTCAACTTTAGGTATAGGAACACCTATTGCAAAAATGTTCAGCTCGTCGAAATATGTCGATTAAGCGCAAGAAATCGACCCCTTACATAGAGCACCATGTTGAGGTTTTTTGCTTTAACTCAAAAAATATCCACTTTAGGTATATATATACCTATTGCAAAAGTGTTCAGCTCGTCGAGACGCATCAGAAACACGCGAGAAAAGTACCCCTTACATAGATCACCATGTTAAACACCTTTTAGAAAAAGGCAAAAAAATGGTCGAAAATGCCAATTTAGCCTGATGACAATATTTACAAAGTTGTTCAGGACTCTAAAATGCATCGATACATGCAGAAAAAACCACCCCCTACATAGACCTCATGGTATAAAATGCCCCCCCATTTTGACCCCCACCCCCCCAGCCACCCCCCACCCCCCTAAAAACATAGCCCTCGTCAATAGCTACACAATGATACCAAACATGCCCATATTGAAAAAAGTTAAACCCCAAAAAAGTTCCGCCGAAACGATTTGCACCTCATTGTCAGACAGACAGACACCGTTGCTCTAATAAATACTATAGATTTGCATGCATTTTAAATATGCATATCTATGTGTATATATTACGAAGTGTATATATTGCATATTCTGTGATCTCCACGAAGGCAACTAGTGATTCTCTGAGAGATTCTGTCTGAGGCACCTGATTGCGCCAGAGACTGGTATCGTATGTAGCACAACAATAGGGTATCATAGCCTTTAATCGATCAATCACATCGTTGGCCTGAATGTGTTTGACAGGCAGTGAACGCAGGGTCTAACAGCTATCTACCCGCATAAATAGCAATTCATCAGCTACACTGAGCTATGTAGAACTTAAATAGACGATATAAAAGATAAGCTTGCTGGTAAATAACTTAAATCTACGAGTTGTGATTGTTGAACCCGTTGAATTCCATGTAAGCGTTTTTTGGACGACAATTACCTGCTTGGCAATCGCTCAAGCAGCTTTTGCACCTTATTCTGAGTAGGAAATAAAACCCATCGATCGTGTGGCTATTTTCCTATCATTCTGCTTTCATTACATATATCTAATTTACAGACCATAGTGATGATTGGCCAACTCGAAGCATTCGATAAAAGGGCACGTTGCAATCGATTATATTATTAGTAACAAAATAATAACATGATTCGTCTATTAGCACTAAAATATATATATATATCGAAATAAAATAAAATTGGAGCGAGAATCAGCTTTACCCACGTCTCTGAAGTACCTCTGATAGATCATGTTTATTATGTCGCATTGAAAATGTTTTAGAATCATAATTTAATACTTTGAATTGTAGTAACAGTATTCAACTCTCGACATCTAAGTACAGTGCGTGAGGGAATGAAGTTCCAGTCCAATTTAACTCAGTAAATATAAAATGCTACAGACAAGGCCAGATAGCACATGTCGAATGGTCGTGTCAGGCAATGTTGAGCATGAGAGCGGCGTTCGGCAAACAACATTATGAGATCCGTGGACTGCGTAACCACTCACCACGTTAGTCCAATTAGTCCTGCCAGCACATCTCCGTGCGAAGTTGGTCATAGCTTCGACTCCGAGAAACTCTGGATCTATGTCACTCATTTCCAGCTCATTAACGCGAATGAACTGTGTCTTCACAATACGTAAAATGCATTGGAGGGAAATTCGTCCATCGAGGGAAATTCCATCCTTAACCTGACGCGTTCATCAGTGCTTCATAATTACAACAGTAAGTCGTTCGTAACAGTAAGTCATAATTATAACATAAGAACGCTCTTTAATCAAATGAATAAATGGTGTATAAAATAATTTTTGTTGAACAATACTCGAGGCTAAATCCTTCCTCTGTCGGGGTGATACCGAATCCCTTGGTAGACAGTCACAGCGTGTACCAAAAATATTAGGCTGCTATTATACCTGCCTCTTTTTTCTAAATAGCAGCTATTTCTTTACGCATAACCATTTTGTGGCCCTTGCCCTAGTAAGGTGGTGGTGGTGGTAGCAATGTATCGTACAGCTGTGTGACGTCGAGGCTTCCATCCACGTGTCCAGCCTGCGTATTCAATTACGAGCAAATCGACCGTTGAGTCACCCATTGATACAGAACGTATTCAGAGCCACTTGTCGCAGATAAAGTGCCGGGACATTCGATGTATGTGGGTTACGGTTGATTGATTTGCGTTCATTAGATGTTTTTTTTCGCCGGTGCGTTGTTGAGCTCTTCAAATTGAAGATGGACTATTTCGTCCGGGGATACGTTGGACATGTTGAGGCGGCTAAGTAGTATTTAATGGTTGGCAAAGTGGAGTCACCTCAACAGTATATTGTCATTGCTGGCTGGTGGGTTCTGGCAGCCGCTGCGATAATTTGGAAACCTTGTCAAAAGCGCGGTGCAGCTAACGTTGACTGTTACAACGAGTGTGGTTGTTATCATTGTCCAATGGCATACCTCAGACACAAACGTACAATATATCGCTTCGAATAGGGTCACACTTCCATTGTGTTCGCATATTGTCACCCGCACATGGCTCACGTCAAGTTTCGTTCGCGTATAGACCCCTTGCCTAACCTATGTAGGTTAGATAAGAAGTCTATACGCGACCTATTGCTCGCAACCGCCATCGCCAGTTTTCTGCGCAAAGGTTCGAATCCCGCGACGTAGGATATCGAGAACTTCAGCGTTGTAAGCTTAAGTTCTCAATATGCTACGTTCAGCCGTTGATATACCAACAAAAACCGTAACCTGAAACGTACGCCTATGCAATGTCTACCATCAGGTGCAATATCTGCCACTGTTTAGCGTTGCTCATAATTTCAGTTTGTCCCGTACTATTTGTGCTGACCTAGAATACGCATTGCCCTCGCCCGGAGACATGTACACTCATCTGTTTTGTTTTGGTACTGCCCAGGCCAGCAAGTGCTTCTTCATTTTTATTATAACGATGCTTACAAACGAATAACGCTGCATGACAACAACCACAACAAAAAAACACTGAGCGAAAACTATGTATCGTTATGAGTGCACTCGAACGATCTACTTGAACTCTGCGTACGGGTCAACGGCGTGGGTCGGCTCGTTGCACTGATACGAATGTATTATTATTATTATTATGGCGACACGCGTAAGTGTGAACGTTGTCCCGGCGGACGCTCGGCGAATACGACGGGCATTTCGGCGCATTATAAAAGCCAATCTCATAGAAAAGTCTATCTGCGATAACTTCTCTGTTGGGACAATCACGTGACAGACTGACATTCGAATGGTTGTTCTTTCCGTTGAATGGCTGGCAGTCTCTCCCTCTCTCTATCTATCTATCTATCTCGACAATACTACTCTAATACACTGGCTAAAAGGCGAATTTACATGTGCATACTATACATGTGACAACTGCAGTATCCGCCGTTCATACCCTCTGTCAACTCTTTTCACGGTATCTTTTGACAATGACGTTTATATATATATATATACAATCAGTAGTCCAGCGGTCATCCGAGGTTCACCTGCTTTGATGAGTGGCAAATGACGTAATGTTTAGATAGATTGAAATGGGGTTTCGCTTTGCTGGATTTCCGTGACGGTAGGTTTTGACAGTCGAGTTGTTTGATCGAGTCCTCTCGTCAGACAAACAGATTCGAGTGCCGTTCTCCGAAGTAAAGACAGCGTTTACTGTTAGCAAATAAGTGATTCCGATTGAATTTATCGATAAATGGACAAAAAACAACTCTAAGAGGTCAAGAACCTCATACGAGTCCTATCTCGTTCACCTATGCCCAGCAAAGGTTACAATGTTCGTGGATATTCTATGTGAATTCAGTATTTAGCAGCTGCGACTTCCACCCACCAAATAGTGGTTAATCTATGCTAGTACTATATTCTACATTTGGCAATTCCAATGGCCACATTAGGGCCACATCGTATTGGACTGTCATGACAGACGTTCCCTACAAAGCTAATCCGGAAATGGACGAATGCCTAGGTTGGACTATGCTATCCAATTGATAATTGTCGGCTGCTATACGGCGCATACCATTTGCACGGTTCGTTATACACGGTGGTCACCATCATTGTTGCTAGCTATGCCATATACGGCTGTTTCAACGGAGCATCCAGCCAGACCAGCGCCGTCAAGTTTATGTGACAACAGTTTAATATCGTAACAGGTCAGACAGAGCCTATAGATATAAGCTAACTTTGAACAAAAACGTTCGCGTTCCTTATTAATTGTCACTTACTGTTCGGCGACGTTCCCTGATGTGAAGTCAATTGGCTCGTCGAGCAGATTCATATCACCTGCTCTGTCTATCCGCCTACAGGACACAGGACACAATAACACTCATGCAGACTAACGCGCAAAACCACAACACAGAGCACAGTAGAAACTAGACAAACCCCTCTGCTCGTTGTTCTGATTGCTGATTTTATGTGCCCGGGTGCAAATCGACGTCTTCACCATCATTTTGCATCATTACACGGCCATCCACTGGCTTCATATACGAGCTCGCAGTCGTCTGACTCTGCAGACATATTCTCTGTACACGAATTCACCGGGCTTGCTCGTCTGTCCTTCGCCTTTGCTAAATAGTAATAATAATAATAATAAATAGAGTTGCTCGCATACGGGTGATATACTGTCTTCGTTACAGGATTTGACATTTACTAATGTATGCACATGAATACGTTGAAAATTGATGAAGGAACATTTTTAGAAGTTGCTTATGTTAACGGTGGAAGCAGTTGATGAGTATACGCCCACTGAGCTATTTAGTGAAGCTGCGCCACATCAAAATATTCAGAAAAGTTATGAGCCTTTTTCTTCCTTTTGCAAACGTGTTACGAGCTTAGAGTGAGCGAAATCACACTGATTGGACGACGTCAACGGACGTCGACAAAGTCAAATTTTACGGGGTACAGAAAAGCCGAGAGAGAGAGATTGTGTGTGCGTTAATAGTAATTAATAGATAAATATATACAAGCAAAAGTAGAGAAGAACGATATCTGCCTACACTTGGCTTGGGATAGATACTATGTCGTTGAATGTCACTAAACCGCCGAGATCCAATTATTTCTCTTTGACAACAAAACACAGTCACGTGGACTCTCTATGACGTGAGTCGTCCTTTGCCTGAAGACGAATGAGCTCGGCCCTGCGAACGTTGGCCACGTGATGGAGAAAGACGACTCTAGGCACTAACCGGCCGAGGGCATGCTCAACAAACATTGGCAACTCATTAAACGCATTAGCAAACAGCAAGGTGGACCTCTTCGGTGCGCCGCTTTGCGAGAGAGGCCCGGCGTCAGTTACATCATCAGGGAGACAACAGCGATGAGCTAATTGACAACAGCTGATTACTGCAGTGACACCCGTGGTCCGAATGAATCATCAGTTGCATTGTGTCTCCTGGCGATCAGCAGAGTATTGTATTATAGTACAGATCACCCTTTCACAATCGAAGTATTCTCACTGGTTTTGCTCTTTGTTACGGCCGCCTCCAGGAAACGTTGTCACACTGAGCGTCCGACCATCGCTACCATGAGTCCCATAGTCTAATATGTATTAGTTCGAAACGAGAAGCAGTTGACGACGAGGCTGTGTTTCATCGACGGGTGGGAAAATCCACCGTCAGTTGGCATAGCACGGCGAAAACATGTGAACACCTTTGAAGGCAGCTCGAGCCCTATTGACGCAACAGGCTGTCCATGCAGTTGACAAATTGAAATAACAACGACAACATCAATTGTCGTTGTATCTCTTGCAACACTTGTGGGAGACCGGTCCCGGTCAAATGCGCGACACTCATCTAGTCACGTTGAGACCTGAGCATGCTGAAACTAAATAGCAGCAGGCAGTCGCAATATTCTGAGCTAGACGTAAAACCTGTTGGCTGAGAATCAGCCCGAGCATGTTATTTAGAATATCGACGGTGGTTGGTTGTGCGGGCTGCTCCAATACGCTGGTCGTATATCAAGCAACGTTATGGAAAAAACATATCGTACAGACACTGAACGTTGTGTACACGACAGACCTTCCCACAAGCCGCTCGCTCTTCCCGCTGCTGCTGCTGCGACTGTTTCTGCTGTAATTTATGCGGCCGCTGCGGTTGCAGCTACCGCTGGTGTTGTTGTTTTGACTGCGGTGTCATCGTAGTCCTCGTTGGCATGGCTAAGTCCGATCATAGTACGGGCGGCGATCCTGATGCTGTTTTTACATGCACACTGATTGCTGTCAAGGAGCACCCGCTGGAGGCGCCCTCTCTCGCCAAGTAGATCAGCGGAAATGCAGAGAGAAACTGTAGAAAGAGTTCCACAGGCTGGTGGTTTTGGTACTAGTAGTGGTGGTGGTGGTGGTGGTCGCTGTGGCGGCGGCGGCGGCAACGTTGGGGACAACGCACTTAACTCTGCTGTGTCCCAGTAGCGTTGGAAACGCTTTGGACAGCTTGACGGCGAGGCGCCCGCGGCAGCTGATCACTGGAGCGAACGACGAATCAACGGCTATATAGGCATGGGCGACAGTTCGGGATTGGCTGGTGGTGTCACGACATCGGACAGACCGCTTCGGCAGGCGGAATCACATATGAATGGGCCAGACAACATAACATACGCAAGGAGCGGATGGACATCAGATATACAAACATGATTAGTAAATGAAAAAGGATATTGACTTAATGAGAGAAAAATGGACACTGAATTTCTGCAATGGGTACCAAGGGGTAATACCTAGCGGTAAGCACTCTTGTGCGGTAGCCCCGTAAGTTTCAGGATATTGGATTAATGTGGAAATTCAGCAAAGGAACCTCTGTAAAGGTGACAATCAAGATCGACGATTACCAATGAACCCGAACAGCCCTTGGCAAGAGACGAAGGCATACCCATATATGAGGCCAACGGCTTTGGTCAACCTACAGGCGTGTTTCATTCATAGTGTGCAGTATAGGAAGTCTACCAGCGATATCCGCTTAGCTATATCTGCACAAGTAAGTATATCCATTGTATGGAAATGAAGCTCGTCATAGAAGACTTTGGGGCATTAGTCAGCAGCAGGAGCAGGGCGAACCGCCTGTCAGATGCCAACAACTTCGACCCAGCCTACGTAGGCATCTGCGCGAGCAGTCCTGCAGAAATCAGGAACATCAGAAAACACTAGGTCCATCATGCAGCGGCTTGCGTCTGCCTTTCGGTGGTTAGCGCGAGCTAGGGCAGCTGGGTGGTAAACAATTCGAAATGTGTGTCGTTGTCACTATGGCCAGAAAGCGCTATTGGAGGGAAAAATAGATAAAGAGGGAGATAGAGATGTTACCTTCGTATTCGGTTGAAGGCCAATAAGTTACGAGGTAAAGATAGACATTTACATCGAAGTATAAGAGCACATCCACTAACGAGGGCCACATAGACGTAGTAACATACGGAACAAAACATGGAAGCTTACTTCGCCTGCAACAAAGCAACACTGAAGCAATGACGACAGACAAACATACCCAAATCAGTGGACTATGAACCAGGCATAGCTTTCAGTATTGGACAGTGGTGGACGGCCAGATAATGAGGACAGATGAGAGCCTTCAGCGAGCCGTCGATTCCCTCCGTGGAAATAATGACATCGATCCTGACATAACATGCACAGGTTATGTTCTATGATTATGAGATGTGATCAACTAATTTGTCGACAAGCAAGACAGATTCAGTGGGCAATCGGAGATTCTCAATTTGCATGGCCGGTCGAATAAGGGTCTTCCGTGAAATTGACTACCCCGTCCTAATCGCGTTTCGTCGTCATGGCTAGACGTCAAGCAAGACCTGATCCAGCTCGGTTTTCCGTGATCAAACCAGCGTGACAGAGCTAGGCCAACCCCTACTCTTTAATAGCGCAACGATAAGTTAGAATATAGGTCCACAGTTGTCACAGAGCTGACCAACCTGTGTGACGTTCGCGCCCCCACAGGATGAAATTCGGCTGAATTTTTGTTTATTTTTTGCGAAAAAGTCAGCTATTTTATTGGTCCTGTCTGAATGTTTATCATATTCGGATATCACGTCACAGTAAATCTGGCCTGTCAGCATCGCCTCGTTCACGACCCGAATGAATATCCATTAAACATTTGATTCCTAGCCAATGATTCAATATCAAAACAAACCATTTTGAAAACAGCGGAGCATTTCGATAGATTTTTCAGGTATTGTGAATGGGCAAAATTGAACAACGTACACTCAAAAAAAGATTGTTCGCACCTTGGACAAGACTCGAATTCCTTAGGGGCCCTTCGAATTCCTTCGAAGACGCAGAAATTTTATAACACGGTCTACCGCGAACTGAATGCCTCGTTAGATCCGCGGTATTTTGTAATTTGTGGAATATTATCAACACACGGTATTTTCACATGAATCGTTTTAGCGGTCGCCGCAAAATGGACACAACACAAGCTGTGGCGTAAGAACGCATTGTTCACGGAGCTGCCGAGTCGATACCGAGAAGTTGTCCCCTGAAATTATCTCCTACGATTAGCATTGGCATTTGTATACGTTGAATAGGCACAACGTTGTTGTGGCTCTGGGAGTCGGCCTTCGCAGAGGCCTTCTTGGCCTTAAGGTTTCAGTGCGTTTTCGGATGCAATTCCGATCTGAATCAATTTTTCGAGCTAACCCAAAGCCAACGTTTAACGTCCACGGTACTGCGTTCGGCATTACCTCTGATCTAGAAACCCAAAGCTGTAAGCTCAAAATCATGGGAGTATTATGGCTAGACCATCTGCCCAGTGCTCAGAATATACAAGTTCTAAAGAGAACAACAACACAGAGCCTGCTAGCATTGTGAATAATGTACAGGATGCACATATGTATATTAATATATAGTTTCTATTACAACCAAAGTTTCCTTGTCCCTTGCGCTAATGTAGCGCCAGTCATTTGGTTGTATCCGGAATGAAGATTCAACCCGCAACCGAGTCCCAACAGGACGTCGCCCACATCGACCGTAATCCAACCAGTGTAGTCATCCGATACCGGCCTCAGCCAACAGCAAACCCAGGCCACTCATATACGAATTCAATTCTAGCACAATCACGCCAGCGATCTATAATTGTCTTCAGTCGATAACTGCAAAATACATTGCTTATCAGCGCAAACAGCGGTAACATGAATCGTACTAGACCCAATAATATCTTCAACCAAACTCAAACTCTGTTTACGTATGAAATCGATAGCGACTACGACCCAGTGAGCAAAACGAACAGTACCACACGTAAGCATTGTATGCAGTTCCTTTAATAAATCAGTAAAGCTTTACCTTACCTTTACGCATATGGAACAGCGAATATGTAAAAGCAAAAAACACGTCTAAACGGCTAGATGCAATACATGTCAACTCGAGGAAGACGTCTGAGTCACACTCCTCACCATCACTGCTATTTAGTCCGGTCCCGTGTGGAGAGTGCATGCGTGTGCATCTTGCAATCGGAGGTGCTGGAATCGATCTCTACCGAAGGGGTTGTCCGTCTTATGAAGCCTTATGAAGCCGAAAGCAGTTGTACCGTGGACGTAAAATGTTGGCTTGGAGTCAGCCCGGAAAAATGGACCTCCCTCGAAACGTAAGGCTACTCGGACTGGCCCTCACTGAAGAATGCGTACAGCTGAGGAATGATGATGTGTCTGAGGTGACGAACCTGGAAGAGCTTCACTGGTTCCTTTTTTGTAACCTTTTATTATATATTATTAAATAATATTATTATAAACTTGTCTCTGGAATTTCCAAAACATATTCACTCCGTGTTCGCTCTTCTGAGATGTCTCATTTACTACGTTAACTTGAAAGTTCAGCTCAAAGATGTAATCTTCAATGGGCATCTCAATCCAAATAGCTCACTCCAGATCACAAGGAACACAGGGTTGGCGCAAATTTTTCAAAGGTAACGACACTATTGGAACGATCCCATGGTTCCACATCTGGATTTAGACCTGACTGGATGATGGCCTTTGTCACGATAGGCAAGCGTACTAGAGTGGCAATATATCGATTTCAAAGCCACCGAAGGATTCCTTTTGTACAGAATGCGCTCTAGCTGGTTTGACCCCCTCGTAGATAACGTTGAACAAAAGACACCAATCAGACTATATGGCTACTATTGTCATTATTCTACAGCTACCGCTACGAGTTCCACTGAAATGATTCATCGATTAAATTGACGTCACTTTATTCACGGCATCTGCCACGGAGTCGACTCGCGAAGGTTCGCCGAATGAACCTCTCCGATCCTTTCCATCAGTTTGTATCTGAATTTTCGAGATCTTCCGAATCAGAAAATCATCCCTGAGAAAATTTAGATCAGAAAGATTGCCCGCATAGTCACTCCACAGCAGGCGCATCGTCGGCAGCAGCAGCAGCAACTGCAGCAGACGTCGTGAACGGTTCTGCTTCGGTGTGCAACGCAGTTGTTGGATCAGCCGCCGCTGCCTCCGTGCCCGTTTGATTATGAGCGGCGGCCGACTTTGAATTGGGACCGCCCTTTTTCTGCAACTTGTTGCCCACCTGAGTCAAACGCGTTTGCGTCATATTACCTGAAGAAACAAATCAACGAAGTTGTTTACTGAAACATTGAGACAACGGGATGTGGCGTTATATCTTGCTGAACAAAAGCCTCCTACGGATCGTCGGTAAAATTACGAACTCAAAACAGTAAACGAATTAAGTGCTCGTAAAAATAGACCTAAAATTAATCTCGCGGTATACAAAACGTTCGACCTGACAATATCGTCGTACTTTTACAACAATGGTACATACAACCAAAAAGTAATCATATCTTATAGCGCTTCCATGATGATTTCCTCGTCAAAGGAAATGTTTCACATTGCGCTTCTGTTCTTCAGGTCTCATTGAAGTCAGAGATCGAATTTCCCGAAGGACGAAACCCGTGATGAGATCGGTGGGAATTAGTGGAGCGCGGCAGGCGAGGCACTATGTATAGCAGACCCGTGACTATTGTATCGAAGGAGATCTGTGTGAAACGTAGTCGCATAGCGTAAGCGAGAAACAGATCTCTGACGGAATCCCATTTAAATGTTGACAGCTTGAAAGCGAGCGAGGTAGTTCGCTGGCAATGGGTAGAACTTGTCAACGCGGTCGAGATGTATAAGTCATCAAAAGAGTCTCTAAGGCTTCTGCAAAGCATTGATCTCAGAGCATCGCTTTGGATGATTTGAGCCCAACGAGATATCCGGCTGATATCCGCCTCCCTATGTATCAGGCGTGCATAGCATAGCACTGCTATCAGCATGGCCGTATATAAAAGGAGGTGTCCGTCACTTGGGACACCAAGCTCCCTGAGTCCCTTTGACGCCGCGATAACGGTATAGTGAATTTTTACCCCTCGAGCAGTTAAGTGCGCCTGCCATCGCAGAGTGTTCTGAACAGTTAGGCCCAAGTATTTCGTGGTTCTAGACAACCGAAGCTGAGTCCCAGCAAGTATTACATTGCACAGATCGACGACTCTCTCTCTCTGATGGATTGATATTAATGCCGTCTTGTTAGCGTTCACAGCAAGTGCAAATATTCTCAAGGTTTCAATATCGTGCTGAACATGTACAAGAGTAGTGTGAATGGCAGCGACGAGTCCAGCAGATTCATGACAAACACGAACGATTATAATTCGAAATTCGCATATAATCTTTCAACGGACACTTATCGAGAGTTGCAGAACAATAAACTTTACAAAGTTTATGAACATGTCGGGCCCGAGAATCGAGCCTTGAGGTGCCCTGCTGCCGATCTCCTATCGTGTGGACTCAATGCAGACGACCTTAACAGCTCATCATCCTTCGAAAAGTGATGATTTGCACCAGGACCGTAAATCTCATGCATCCTAACATTCACAGAAATGTCGAGAGGCATAAGCAGTCAAAGGCTGCAGCAACATCAGAAATGCCCAGAGACAAAACTGCTTTTTTTCTATCCTAACGGTGGTATGATAGAGAACTCATTGTCGATATTGTATTCTCGAAGCAGAAAAGCAATTACCAAATGAAAATATCAACCCTTATCAATAAGAAGTTGAGATATCCAATTATGCTGCTACGGCCTGGCTCGTTTATAGCTGTCCACAGCTTAAATCCTCTCTCTCTCTCTCTCTACCTCTCTCTCTCTCTGTCGCCCTCAGTAACAACCACAGAAATACAGCCAGAGCCATAATAGCGTTTAGCACTACACGGGCAGTCTGATTGGTATGCTGGACAAAGCATACCAAGAAATCGCCTCCGAAATCATCCACCAAGCTGATTTACAAGCAGGAGTGCAAACCACTATTTTATAGGTTCAGACACACCCATCCATTACTGCGGCCGTGCGGAGCATGTTCCCGTCGGCGGCAGTGTGCATACACATAGGATGGGGCGGAAGAAGGTGTGGCCTTAACGACCACTACCAGACAATGATTGGGACAGTATTTCAAGGTTACGAGCCGAGTGCAATAATACCCGTTTGGCTCTCTTGTGCCGAAGGCTTCGGCTTAATACCGGACAAGCGGTCCGGGTTAACTATTTTGTCCGGCAGTGGGAAGCGGAACTAGGTCGTCGCCGTTGCGCTACCACCCTCCATGGACTCGTGAGGTGTTGTAGTAGCCCTAAGGCGTTTCGTGGCCCCTCCAATCGTTGCGGTGATGGTAGACAGCATTTACTCGAGTGCTTGTTAAGGGAGTTTCTTCGTCGCATTGGCTGTCGACGTCGATGTCGACGACGTAGTTGTTACCTCAGCGGACCGGGGTCAGGGCGGAGACGAGGCAGAAGTGCGGCTCGATGGCTGTGAGATGCATCGGGTTTGCGCAGAGAGCGCCTTCTCCGTGACCACCACAATAACAACTGGCCTTCCACTTGCACACAATTGTACTATATATATATATATATATATATATATATATATAATAAATTATAACACTGTATAATAATAGAAGTATATAGTGTGTATATATATATATATATGAACAAGAGTATGACGTGCTCTGCTATGCGTGGCTTTCGCGTATCTCCAGCTTATGTATGAGCAACCGTAATTTAAATCCTGCCACAGAGTGAAAATAATTTCCAACTATCGAGCCGCAACAAACGTAGACGTAGCTGCAGGTGAGTAGGTCGAAAATATAACGAACTTAAAGCTTCTGAAAGCTAACATTTGGTATTTAATGAAAACCACTTAAATTTGTTCGTACGGTATACACGTAATCTTTTAAACATAGTTGCCAATATATATATATATATATATATATATATATATATATATACATGTATATATAGTATATGACATTGAAATGCCACAGAATAATATGAAATACAAGTCGTGTGATGTGGCAACAAGCCTATCACACAATTCCTTTGCTTAGCTTTCGATGTTGAATACTTACCAACGCTAGCTACACCATGACCGACGGTCCTGCCAGCCTTACCGAGGCCATTTCCAACTTTTTCCACACCCGATCCCACGGTTTTGCCGACCTTCGAAACTTTATCCTGGACACCACTCCCGGCTACGTACACAAGTCCAATAACGACGAGCATCGCTGTTACCCGAAAGTAGAAGATAAACCAGCTACGCATTCTGAAACCTTTCAGCAAATAGGTTCATGCGTGGAAAAGGGTAAACATCTATTCTGGTCGTCATTTGGACATGAGATACTTTAATAGCTTTGGCTCTTCATTTGATTCTATGAAGAGAGTTCGAGTGAGACCCTGTACTCTACTGACACAGCGTATCGGCTAACGGACGCTCGGAAGGTTCTCCAAAACGCCAACATGGATTTTATCACAAGCTGGTAATATCGTTGGTTATGGAACGATATGTACAACCAGCAATATCACGAGGGTGGAGTTCAAAGCACTCATCCAATGAATAAATCACTTTCAGCTTCAATACCGTACAAAATGTGTATAGCTGTCTGCGGTCTCAATCAACCGTGCTATATCAAATATTATAATTAAGCAACACTCGTAAAAAAGCAGATACTGCGATAGTTCGTCTCTCATCTTCAGTGACTTGACATACTTTTCTACGACTCGATAGACAAATTGATAGCATAACAAGACAGAAAAGCTAGCGACCACTGAGGGGTGGCACGCACACATAGTTGGTCTATCCAGTGACAGAGGTCGCACGGCCTTACGTTGTCGTTCAAGCGCGAAGTCCTTGTCCGGCCGAACGAGCAAAGGCAATCACGGCAAAGACAAAAGAGTCGGCGGCGGCGAAGACGACGACGACCGTTTCGACTCGGCGTTTTTTTGTTTAAGGACTACGCAGTAGCAATTCTGCAGCCACGCCAGCTCGCGTGCGAACTTTGGATGGCGGCCGAGCGCAGGGTACGGCACAGGCAGGTGAGCAACGCAAACAGTTTGGCACGTCACAGCCGTTATAGTGCATTGGTCCTCGCATTACGATGCGTGGGAAGAACACAAAGAACGGCTTCTATTCGTGAATAGTGGCGGAGTCCACATTGAAGGCTGGTTAGCCACCACAGTTAGACCCCCACCAATCTCTTCGCTTGGAGGGGAGAGAGAGAGAGACCCGGCAGGTCGTGCGCAAACCAACACTTACAGAAACAGCAGCAGCGGAAGCAGAAACATCAGCAGCGGCAACGGCATCCACAGCAAACTGCCTGCCACTGATGCGGCTATCGGTGGTGCGACGTCCGAACTACAAGACAAAATACGATTTTCAAGGTCGCAGTGAAATTTCAAAGGCAAAGCTCAGACAGCTCGATAGCAGCACCAGTGCAATGCATGGCAGTGCCGACCATCGGTCGTGCTATACATATATATATATATATACAATGGCCGCAGGGTAGGCCGTGCCGATCACGAGTGCGCCCACGAACTAATAATAGATGTCGGGACAAGGTCCGTATATGAAATTTAAAGGGAATGACAGAATAGTTGTGTGCGCACATGGATGCATGTGTGTATGTGTTAGCTGAGATCATATGGCGTCATATTATTGTACATTCTGCAGCAGTAATCGATGCTGCAACATATACGCAGCACAGCTATGCTGATTCCCTAGTTGTCTGCACGGGGCAACAAAGAGTTCAGTGTTTATGACAAAGCAGAGATGTCACGACAGATCATACTGTCCTCTACCGCCAAGAACGAACCCAATCTCACACCGCATCCAAATGCGTGTCCTGATATTATGGATCGGCTTCATTTCGCTGCAGCTGAGCAGAGACCGTTACCAATTTTCTCCGTAGATCCGAAGGTTCTACAAATAGAGTCCTTGATCATTTTCACCTACTACATTTCATATCCTGAGCTGTATCGGACGCAGTTCGACGCGAACAGAAATCCATGCGCATAATCCGATCGAAGCTCCAGAGCTCGGGGGCGACTCGACGAAATAGCAGTCAGCCATGTGTTCATTTTCTGTGTCTTTCGGGATAGACGCCTGGAGTAATTTTGCACCGCGCCTTTTACGCACTCAGGCCTTAACTATCTATTTCGTGCTAAACATTAGGCTAAACGGCCTCAACACTGCTACAGCCATCCGCAAAGTACTCCCTTTTTCGCTCCTTCTGGCGCAAGGCGATTCTGCACTGGCCTGCTGAGGAGCGTTGGCATTATACATATATATATATATATATATATGCGTACCAGAAGGGTGCATATCGTACACAGCAGTCGTTATCGTCCTTTACGTCGTCGGCCCGTACCCACATATATATCTTCTATACCGTCACAGCTCTCCAGTTGTGTTCGCTACTACGAGGGTTGTCTCTGCGGACATCGTTCTTCTACGTCCGTTCTCGGCGTCTGCTCGCTTTGCAGACTGGCTGCTCGGGCGGACAAGCAGGTATTCTCTAAAACTCTATCTTGTCGCGTGAGCGTTGGTGCCAGCTCAAGCTGCTCCCCTTTGAGCTGTCTCGTCGCCCTTCCGTTCGCGTTGGAACCGCAATGTTAAACGACGCATGTGATGGGCCTTAGCTGGTCGTTCGGTGCATCGTCCTCGCGTGCCTCGCCGACAACCGCCGTCGTTGCGTCCACTGCCGCGCCGACGATCGCCGACGTCTCGGGGCACAGAGGGAACGAAGAAGTCTAGCGCCGTCGTAAAGGCCGAGGTCTTGGGACTCGGGCCCTCGACCTCGGCCCACAGCCGGACTAAACCCTACGCGTTCGTTCTACGGTGCTCATTCGCACGCGCGCCCCGCGGCAATCGTGAGTTCGGGTTCCACCTGGAGTTTGCGCTCAGGCCGACCGGGCCGAACAAATTCTGGATCTTCCCTCTGCAGGAATGAGAGACGAGAGAACAATGTTTTCTCGACGATGTAGCAGCCGTTGGTCGAAAACAGAGCCGGGGCCGCCTGGGGGTGTCGGCCCGCCGACGACACCCGTGGCCCGAGCAGAGTAGAGAGGGTTATTTAAGTATAAAGTGTAACGCGTTTTAGACGTTAAATTGCTCATATTTCACGACGCGACGACAACATGCGTCGTAGTGATCGCGCGGAGATCTGAGACAACGAAAAAGGAAAATGGCATGCGTCAACGATGTGCTAAACATGGTAGAGCTATTTGTTATGCGTCTACCTCAGCGTAAGTGCGTTTGTACACCACTACGGTGTTTGTGCGGACGAAATATATGGGTATGAATAAGCCGTCCAATGGAACAGCGTAATTCCCCTACAACTGCCACACCGTAACAAGACTAGTGGTTGGAGGTTGCTCGCTCTGGGTGACAACAACCGACTGAGATATGAGAGTCGAGACAAAGCAGCCGGACATCTACGTTGGTCACGATAGGGCACATAACTAGCGGACCGAGCGAACAGAGAAATAATATTTATAGCACGACAGGAGGCCATGAGTACAGTTTTTCTTTGTTGTATGCCCTGGTAGACACATGCATATCTTTCACCTCCACTGGAGTGATTCGGGCTTTTTATCTAGATCGAATGCTACTGGGGGAGCGTTCGAGCTATTGTACATTGCACTGTCGCCGAATAGTGTTTCATTAGTTTATTTGAAGGTTTCGTGTACCTGCTGCCATCTATGAAATGGGTCATTTGTGTCACACTGCTCGAATGTCTGCAGTTAGCAGACGCGACGTCATTTATGGTGATCTATAATAAATTTTCAGGACTGACTCACAGCCAACATTGAACATCCACGGCAGAGCTGCTTTCGGCAGTGCTTCATATGACGGACAACCCATTTTAAATGCAAATGTTGTGCAACATCGAACCCATGCACCTACGTGCCTCCTTCGATTGCAAGGCGCACACGAATGCACCAGCAGGCCACCGGGTTCGACTTTATTTATGGTGATCTAGAGAGAGGCAATGGGTTTATTTCGGAGAATAGAAAATTATCAACAGACTCATCAATGAGACAGGTATGAAATCTCTTCTCAATTTGATGGAGACCGCCAGCTGTCAAGTGAAGAAAACTCGAAGATGATTGTTCCTGTCTACACTCGTTCGGAAGTATGTGCCGAGGAGGAAATGTGCCGGAGTATTGTCAAGGCTTTCGCTTGAAAATGTCCTTCTACAAATTGAGCCCTGGAGGCAGCTGGAGGCAAACTACCTCCATAGTGATGTTGTATTGGGCCACCGTTGTCACTCAAATCGATTCAACGTACAATTGGTAGCTGTTGAGCTGGTTGCTTTGTCGAAGCTACCAAATCAACGCAAGTGAGTTGTGCATTAAGCTATTCTATAAATAGAATTGTCACACAACTTTCTTCCTTATCAATGTCTGAAGTGCTCTTGATGTGAAGAACGGTCGTGCTAAATATGTAGGATTTTGGAAACACACGATTTAGAAGTTCGCACAAATTACGATATTTACCTTTTTGAAACAATTGTACAGTAGTTGTCTGACTGATTTTTTGTTTCGCGTTTCTAACAATTCCAAGGAAAACATGACAATATCATGACAGTATATATAGTGGTCATAGGGGCTTCCGAACCCATCTTCGGATCTCAATCGGCTGTGAATTTCCGTGTATCGTTCGCGATTCGAATTTCGTTCTGAAGTTCGAATTCTTCTCCACATATAACCTTGGTATCGACAATGATGGCCACGTTTAATTTCCGCGTTGTTACATATGACAGTTTGTGTAGCGCGAATCCACCGGACGGCTGTACGACTTGGATGTTGGCCTTTTTGAAGTCGAGATCATACGTCATCCAATATGATTTGTAGGATGGAGACCCCATGGGGCTATATTTGGGTATTTGTATTAAGCAAAATACTACAAATTATCAAAAACTTAATGGACAAAGTGAACGAACACGGTTATTGAGAGGCAATCATGAGGGCGCTAGAGAGAAAGCGAATATACAACGGGATCCTGTCCTCGTACCTGGGAGGGAGAGGTCACTGCCGGCGTCCCCGCGTTTACGCGGACGACCTGGCGCTGATGGCCACGGCGAGAACGGAGGACACCCTAGAGGGCACGGCCAATGAAGCCTTACGTAGGGTGGTACAGTGGATGAATTCTCACCATACCTCGTTTGCACCTCCTAAGACGGAAGCAGCGTACCTAACAGAGAGGAAGAGGACGCGGGGATCAGCCTCTTGCTCGATGATCACCCGAGAGAAATCAGGCGGGAGTCGAGGAGCTGAGAGAGCCGGCAGTGCCCTCGAAAAAAAGAGGCAGCTTCACCATATTATTAATATTATAATTCATATTTATTTTTTCAAATACTTTCATGATCATCCACCGCCGTTCAGACATGTATGTGCACACTATTGTAGGCACATTTCGTAGGCATACCACCACTGCAATTCGTCGGCATCCGTCGAAGTGATATCCAGACATTATGATTCTATTCATCATCGTCATCAACGCCAACATCTGATTCCAATGTGTTATACGGTAGTTCGCAGAGAACACATCAGACATTGACAGTTCGACAGCATGGACAGACGCATGGATCCAGGATGGATAACGTTGCTGTTGTGTTCGACCACAACCTCGGGTCGTGGATGACCATTGTTAGCACATTAACACGGCTGTATGCGCGCACAGTAACTAACACTCACCTCGTTCCATCGACCGATCCAACGAGCTTTATGTACTTGTGTCGTGTGTTTTTATCAATATCGTCTGCTAGCAGTGCGCAGCGACGACCACGTGGTGCACATCGTCACGAGCACGATTTCCTATATGCATGCGATGCATTTGATTAAGAGAAAAAGCCTGTAGGCAATGCGTGCAAACGGCTGCGGTTTCACGTGAACATTGGCAGTTCACGTATGATACAGGGTAGTGCGTTTATCACTGTTCAATGTTTGTATGTCCTGCTTCTTCAAAACGGAATATATAGCATGGCAGATGTCACGTTACTCAAGTAGAAAATGGAACGGCGGCAACAGACGAAATTTCATATTCGGATATTAACATTACCATCGCGAGCTGGCGCAGCCCTATTTTGAGTGACCTGTCCCTGCCACGGAAAGCGGCTGCTGTGTGAGCTGTTGAAAACGTCCATCTAGCTAGTTTGCTGGCTGGCTGGTTCGCCGTCCGCTGGTTGCCGGCGCAGCAGAGAAGCCGGTCATTTGGCTTTATAGATCGGGCAGCATAACGTCGATAGGGAAATGGCCGCAGTGGAGCGTACCGTTGTTGCGGTGCTTGTGGTCGCCTCGTTCATGGGTACGACTACGGCGTGGCTACCCTTTCAGTACGCCCAGCCGTCGACAGCGGAAATCGGAGTCAAGCATGAGATTGGCCGGTGCGGGTTGTTCAATCCGAGAGCAGCTGAAGAGACGCGCATCGCGAGAATCTCTGCCAGATGTCAGAGGTACCAGTGGCGACAGATCCAGATCTCGCCCGAAGTGTTTCGCAGGGCGTGGATGACGTGCGTTCTCAGAATCGACGGGTGGCTTAACAAGGACGGCAGACTGAGGTATAAACGTGCTCGTAAGCACCTCATGAATCTAGTTGACAGGAGAACTGAGAAGGTTGTCCTGCGAATGTCAAAACGTTGCCAACACCGAGCTGAAGAGGAGGAACCTGACTCTAATTTTAGCCAGTACGAACTCTACGTTGGCTGTATGGAGTTGAACATACCGCGCGCGTGCGGGGTCAGGGTGAAATGGCCACTCCATCAGGGTTATACACCGGAAAATATTTCATCCCACAATTCGACCGTATCCTCAATCCCCTGAGTTTCGTTTCTGTCATATTTCAACGTTGTGAACGAACGAAGCGAGCTCAGGAGCATGAGAATAGTATATATGGATTCGAGTGGCAGAACGCTGCCAACCATTCTAACGAGTTTTTGATGCTTGGAGCACTAATTAAATGACGTCAGACGCTCAGTTAAGAAACATCTAAATAGATGATTGGATATAATCGAGAGGTGATCTAAGTTTATTTCGGACTACGTGAAAATGAGTTGAACATAATATCCCAAAACGTCGAGTTAATGGAACGCAAAAAAATCAAGTATGGTTGCCAAATTCCGCATTCCAAGTGACGTTTTAGTCTCGTACACAATTCGACTGCCGGCCCCAAGCACTACAGTTAACATATAGTACATGTTGCAATACAGCCACTGCTGTCTCTGTACAAGATAAGATATATGTCCACATATTCTGCCCTAGTGGATTTTGCATATATATATATATACGTAATAATATCAGCAGCCATAGGGTAATGTCATACGTATGTAGGTATCAAACATGATTCGACAAAATGTCCCATCGAATAAAGCCACCGGCACTTGACTGAAAGGGTGCATTGATGTTTCCAACAGAGACGTCTTGCAAATAATGTAAGCCAAATAAACGTGAAAACAATTTGTGAGCAGTTGATAAATAAAGCGAGTCGACCATAGACGACTTTGACAGTCAGGATTTTCATTCGTGCTCGTCACAGCCATATCCGTGTGACTACGCGTTTATTTGTTTTGTCTACCTAGTGCTTGCTGTCAAAACAGTAAAACAGTTCTATGTATGAGTGGAGTCACGCATCTGTTGCAGGGGAAACCCTCTCAAGTGAATGCATGAATGCTAATAGAGGCTTTTTCATCAATAAAGGCTTTATTGGTTTATTAAATGAGCTGCAATGTTTCAATGCATGCGTGTGCTAATACGTAGCATACGCCGCATAGTTCATACGGAACGCGAACGAAACAGCAGCTTGAGCGTGCTGTCTCGTTCAAGGGCTGTCTCGTCTGCCTAAAAATCGTCACCTTGCACAGTCTGCTTTGTTTCATCGAGAAATAACCGACGATTTCGGCTAGCCAGTGGCAAAAAAAATGTCCGAGTATAGTGATCGTACGCTGCTCTCAAACAAGACCACCGGTGGTCGCCCAATGGTATCCCATCGAGTTCAAAGCGAGTTCAACGTTGAAGACAAACGGCCAACGTGTAACGGTGTGCGTATCTTCGCTTTGCTGCCAACTGATTCTATCGGATAATAGACCCGAACACGGGAAGGAAGGTGGTCTGGGGTTGGTCGTTCCATAAACATCCTTTGCCACTTCCAGTAGGCGATTCTTGTCGGCGTCTCAGTTGTACGCACTCGGGCGTTTCTAGTCGATGGAAGTGCTATCGCGTGATATCGTTAAATCGATTTTGTGGAGGTCTTTCTCGTTTCATTCAGGTCTTTCGAAACTTCGTTCACCCTTTGTTTGCGTCAACCTGAAGGAGCTAGATCCCGTCCCTGGCTGTTGTTTGCCGAGTTCTATTATGTTCCTAGGTAGATCTTATTATTATATAGTAGTATATAATAATAAGTATAGCAATGTCATTTGTCACATTGCCCAATAGTAACAACTTTCCTTTCTCACTCTCTCTCTCTCCTTCTCTGACACATATACCATATATATATATATATATATATATATTAGGGCATACACTTCAAAATTTCGCCTCTTTAAATGACAATAACTTTTGAACTAAATGAGGTAGAACAAAGATTTTTTGGTATGAGTTAGAGGTACTCTCCAGCTTTATTGACACACCGATTCCAGCGCTCTGGGAGTTTTGAAATAGCCAAATATTTACCATTTGCATTTCCATATATAATTTCGTTATCTATTGCTTTTGCGAGTAAGTCGACGGTTGCATATGGAACCCCACCTATTGCCCTTTTTAATGCATGGAAACAACCATAATCACACGGGCTTAAATCAGGAGAATATGGGGGTTGATGCCATCGCTCAATATTGTTCCCCTCCATCCAGGCCGCAATTTCAGCAGTGCGGTGAGGTTTTGCGTTGTCGTCGAGTAACCACACTCGGTGCTGTCGATCCCCACGCCATTTGTTCATCAATCCTTTCAAGAAGCCGAGATATCGGGGAGCATTGAGTTTTTCGTTTGCCGCCAATATTTCATAATAGCAAATACCCTTGATATCCAGAGCGAGTATCATCAACACCTTTCGTCCGAATCTATCTGGCACTGCCACAGACGTTGCCGCTTCACCTTGTCGGAGCCACTGTTTTGCTTGGTCCTTCTCAGGGGGTCTATCCAGGCTAACCCATGTCTCGTCTATCGACACGGTGTGCTCTAAGCGACTGGTTTGTTGCGTATAAGTCTTCAAATTAAATGTCGAACACTTCACACGCATTTTCATTTGGTCAGCACTCAGTTTATGGAAAACCCATTTTTCATTGATTTTCTTCTTCTTCAGTATATTGGTGATAATTTTATAACACGTCGTCCGAAGAATCAAAGTTTCAGCCGACAATGACCCCGTGGACCAAGCTCTACTTTGCTCAAAAGCTGCCTTGATTCTTTCAATCCGTTCGTCCCTTGTCGCACCTGATTTCTGGTCCCCTCCTCGGTGGTCATCGGTGTCCAAATTTCCACTGTTAAATCGCTTGCACCAATTTTGCACCGTTCGCAGGCATAAGGCAGACCTACCGTACACCTTCACTAATTGTCGATGGATTTCAGCTGGAGGGTATTTTTGGAGAAACAAAAACTTGATGTTTTCCCGTTGATTTTTGGGGGAATTTGAACTTTCTGCTGCAGTGTCCATCTTTCTGATCGTATGGAAACCACTCAGTGTTCGAAAGAAAGCCACGTTCCTGCCGCGTGCCCACTCCAAAAATGAACGCATTGTGTAGCGTAGTTCGTGCTGTGCGCCATTCGAAAGGCGCGAAATTTTGAAGTGTATGTCCTAATATATGGAGTATGTGTCACTTGGGGATCACTGTAGCGACGCAGATGACATAATATCTAGTATATCGTCTATGTTCGATAGCAATCGACGATACTTAACATGACAATGTACGAGTGCTTTATTTTTGGTGTACCTTTTTGAATTATAGTTCAGCGATTATACATATATTTACAGTGTTCGTCGTTTCGTTTTGTTAAATATTGATCGAAGCCATGCTGGCAAGTCATGGACATGCGTTTACTTTGTCGTCACCCCTTAGACGTTTGAAGTCCGTTCGTAATTTCTTCTCGCCGGATATCTGTAGCATTTCTCACATAAGCGTCGGCTTCTTCAACCTGATGGTAGTGATGCAGAGTAGGACGTGCTACGGCTGCTTATTATCGTTGTAGTCTCGTACAAGCCACTGGCTATAAACGCGCTGGCCAATCTTCTCGGGATAAGCCCGTCTACAGACGTCGAGCTGAGGCGGAAACGATTCGGTGTACCTTGTACATGCGCGTATGTTCAGTGTGTTGCCATCTACGTTAAGGTGGCAGCTGGTAGCAATTGGTGCGAACGAAGCCTCTGACGGTAATGTTGCCGCCTCCACGACGGCACTACCCCGACAGGGCGCGCGTCTACACAAGAGCAAAAAGAGAGAAAGAAAGGCGGATAGGCGAAAAATCGATCGTTTCAATAAAGGCGCAATTCAGGCTTGAACATCCTCTTCCGTCCGGTCGTAGGGTATGTGTTGTTCGTCTTGGGATATTGCCGACACTGTGATGAGGCACGACGGCCCTTAACAGTGGATTGTTTGACGAGGGGCACACCGCCTCGAAACAGAACCACTGTCTGTTAGGCATAGCATTATTCGTAAAACTGAGCGCAAAACCATTCCGCTCCGGAAAGTCGTTATGGCAAAAATTGCATTCTTAGTAGAACGTATCATGTCATTATATTATACAACCCCTATTCTATTATTACTGTAGAATAATATAAAGCTGTTTGCCTATCGAGCATACCGTGCCGTAATACGCCCTGCTTATTAGGCAGCGTGTACGATCTGCGATAGCTTAACAATAACAGTAGGCATTCTTCAACCTGAGAGCAATATTGATTTAAGCGTATATAATAAATATTGATTCGTGCAGAGGCAGACACACCTAGCAAAACACAATGGGCACACTAAAAAATTCGAATAATCATAAGAAAAATACATAACTGCAGCGATGTTATGCTGCCAGTGGGGCCTCTTTGTCAAGAGTGTCCCAGAATGTTGTTTTCTAGTGTGTACAATATTTGCTTAGCAGGGTTTTCATACGCCATATAAAACAATGTCGGCAGATGACAAAATGGTTAACGGGGTTGATGTTTACATGTGTTGCGTGCGCCAACAGTCATGCGCGCCACCCGCTGTCTATGGCCGTATGGGACCTGAGGTAATGAAGCCTTATGGTGTTCACATGCGTCTGCCAGTTGAAAGAGATCGCTTGGCAGGCGTGTTCCAGTGCGCATATGATGTTTCTGTAGTGCTTCTAAAGGCCAGGCCGACCCGGGCTTTGACGATACGGGACACGCGCTTTCCCCATGGACATCGTCGGAGGACGGAACCTGTCGTCAACACATACGGGCCAAACGCGACAGCTCAACCATTGGGGTGATAGCCATCACTACCGTAGCTGCAGCTGCAGCAGCAACAACAACAACACCATCATCTACAAAGCGGTATACCTCAATATAGCGGTACCTCGAGGTGCTTTTCATCGTCGTCCTGCTTCGTGTAGTATAATTGCATAGACGGGCATGATCGTTGCTGTTGCTCGTTGTTGTTGGGTGTTGTTATTGTTACTGTTGTTGTGAAGCGATCTGCGCAGCCTCTTCGTCACTTCCTGCTGCTCATTCCACGTTCAACATCGCTGGCCTTATTCTGCTGATACTGATGTAAGGCTGTTGCTGCTGATTCTGGGATATACGTGTCCCCAACTATTCTACCTAAAAGCGACACATCGCGCCGCCTCAACACGCGGAGTTTTAGCGCACTGCCTTTTACCAGATCTCTCAGAGGCGCGAAAAGACTATAAGAAATAGGATTAGCTTGCACTTAGATTACACTGCATCTCATTATAGTGCGGGTAGCCCAGCACATACGGAAGCGTATTGCAACGGCCATCAACACTGTAGCTACAACGTATCCTATTTTTGTCAAAGCGGAGCCTGGCTTGGATCGCGAACCGATGTTACTATCGGTGTCAGGCCGATCTATGGTCGTCTAGGGTGGCGGGCCCAGGAAAGGTAGACGGCTAAACGAAGGATCGACCACGTCGTTGGCTTTATTCCGGATCAAAGCGTAGGTTAACATGCACAACTCCCAATCACCAATTGCGGGTCACCCACCAACTCCACCGTCTGTGATGTACAGGGGTTCCTCGCTAGGCTCTAACCATTGCCGCGATTCGGCCTCCCGGCAGCATTAACGTGACTGTTGCCTAGGAAAAGATCGTGTTCAGGGCTAATCCCCACGCAGACCCCAAACGAGTCTAACGACCAGGCTCATACAGCACACACCGAGTGCCTACGTCAACATCTCCCAAACGCTTGTTTGCAGCAGCGGCGCCGCCGCCTCGGAAGCAGGACAGTCTCGCCAGCCGCGAACAGCGACACACGAGAGCGAATCTGCGGCATGAAATTTAGCATAACCAGCTCGACTCGTTACGGGTCGAGGCAAGGCGTAAAGTTCGCCGCAACAACGACACCACCAATATGGCAGACAGAGCGACGCTTATCCCTATATCCGCTGAGCGGACATCCCACGCACACAGCGTTTTGGTGGGAACGGTTCTGTCGAAACAGCGTCCAAGGGTAAACAGCTAAACAGTCATTGAGTCAGTTTGTTAGTTTGTCTGTTCGTTGCTGACAGCCTATAAGTGCGTTCCTGTTTGTGTACGTGTGTAGATAATGAAGAGATTCGGAGCGCGCCAGCTGGGTGGAGCGGTTTCACAAAAGAGGCTATAGGCCGTTGTTGTTGTTGTCTTTCGCTACCGTCGAGACTGCAGCCGCTGTCTGCGACGAGTGCGCACGGATCATGGTTCCGCTTCCATGGTTTATCGAGCCCCTGCTTCAGTGGAATGTCGTCCTTGTAGGCTTGGTGGTATACATCGTCATACAGTACATACTGTTTGTCGGCCTTCTACGAAGCAGGAAAAATCCGCCACCAGGAGTCCACGGTTATCCCCTTGTGGGTATACTGCCAACGATTGCTTTCGGCAATCGACCTATCAACGAGGTGATCAACGAGTACACCGCCAAGCATGGCCAGGTGTTCAGGTAGTTAACGAACGGGTAATCAAATTGGATTGCTTTGACGGGAATATATATATATATATTATAGTGCACTATACACAGTAGTGATAGGACCGTGATAAATGGAGAATAAATGCCAGTTAAATAATATATATATATATATGTGAGTTCAATAAACGGGGCTGGGAAGAAGATCTTAATGGAAGACGAAGAAGAAGGTAACTGTTCATTTTTCTTTTAGTTTTGTTGCATTTATTTTCGACAGCAGCTTCTGGTTCGCATTGCAATACCGATCTTTTTCTGGTTTAAAATCACTGTCAATGGTAAAGGTAAAGCTGTATTGGTTTATTAAAATAACTGTAATTTGTACAATGCCTTAGTTCTCCTATATATGTCCAAGCCACCGCGCTGACATTATACAATATTACTCTATATTATTATTATACCATATTCGGAAGCCGAACGATAGTTTACGCATACAATGGTAATCTGGCCAAAGAGTAAATTGACAGAATGAAAATAATTCTATTTAATTAATCTTTTTTCTTTTGTTCAAACAAACCGTGTACCAACAGCAAAAAACAAATCCTGCGTGTAATGTCAGCGAACTCGAAATTCAATGAAACCTTTCAATATGCAATGAATAGACGAGTTTTCCAACAGAGGCTTCTCAATAGGCAAGAAAGTAAATCAAAATGAAATCAAAGCCGGGTACTTTGCCGAGGCTGTTCGCCGTAGAGTTAGTCAGCTCGTATGAAGCTGAGTTTTTACTCGAGTAGGTTTAGATTTGCGACGGCAGCGCTTCCTAGTTAACTGTGTTATGAGATACGGTTCGCTATTCGTGACGTGTTTAAATAAAATTCAATAGAGATTCATTCACAAATTCATACGTCCGCACGTGGCATGCGTTTATCTATATATACGTATACATATATATATATATATATCGTCGTTTGAACAGACGCGATCTCATTTTGTCCACACATGATATTTTTTTATCATCTAGCAATAGATTATTCTTGGACATATATGGGATTATTCTTATATAGACAATTTTACGGGCTGACTCACAGCTTTAAACATTTAACGTACACGGTACAACTGCTTTCGGCATTGCTTCATACCTTTGGTATCTAGCGACTAGCTACAGACCTTGATGATTCGTTCTGAAAGCTGCAAGTAAAACTGGTACAAAACCCTGCTGATTTCCAAGCTTTCCACATACAATCTCGTGCTGTTGTTAGGAATGCTGTGAGGGGCGGATAGTTAATCTACTAAGAGTCTACCAGCTGATATGTGACGCAAACATTGATGCAATGGATGATTTCAATGAAGTGGCTACGCTTTGTAAACTTGTTAAGCAATACGCAATTCTCAAAATATTATTTTCCACTCCTATCCTCGTATTTTTAGTCAGCTCTAATTATTTGCATACAAAGTCATTAATAGATGATGTTATTGCCAATGGCGTAATTATTAATTGTTCTTTCGATCTCTCTCTCTCACCTCTCAGTAGTACACATCAGTAGTACACATTTCTAACGTTTGAAAATATTACGAAGGAAGATACAGCAGTGTATCTATATGATGCTCGTCTTCCGTGGGCCAGGGCTTCATATAGTTCGAGGAGGGAGGAGGTTTATTTCATAGAGTTTAAAATTACTGCTTTAAAATTTAATCACTTCGGATGATAAAGTAGAATATAATATATACTATAATATAATATCTTAATTTACAAAAAAAGGTGATTGTCGTTCCTCGTTTGTCGTCAAAAATCAGGCTTCATTTTAATGCTCTGTGACAAAACAATAATAATAGTAAATTTATTCGTTTTTATAATAATAACATGTTTTTAAAAACAATAATAATACACAACTACAATATTTGTAAACTATGTAATATCAAAGTGATTATAAATGTAATGCTACATTAATACTGCTCAAATTTTTGCACTCCTTCGTCATGTTAACAAATATCAAGGTTAGCCATGGGCCTCCAAGAGGTCTACGTCGTCAACGGGGCGGAAGCTGTTCGAAAGGCGCTGAGAACACCCGCGCTAGTTGGCTGGCCGATTCACGCGAGGAGAAAGGTCGGTGAGGGCAGAATTCATTGGGAACGCATCGAGAAGGACATTAGGACAGCTCTGACAGGTACTTCACATTGATCACAGTAATGTGTACCGTACGAATTGTTGCGGTTGGTAGCATTGCGAGGGTCGGTATCATGCTGTACTTACGTTTAGTTGGGTATGCCACACACACACATATGACAGCGGCTGAAAGAGCGGTCACTAGCTAACCTCTCCTCGTCGTCGGACCAGTTTCTCACTAAATTCTGTTGGTCTATTCATTTTCGTGCTATTTCAAAAAAGAAAATAAGCCCAACAATTAACCTACTCTGTTATTGAAAGGGGCTATTTTCAAAATTGGAAATTGCATAATTGCTCTCTCCATGTCGCTGGTCATAAGTACTTCTACGAAGCGTCTCTTTTGTCGATTTTGCAACTATGCAAAAAATATGAATTTTTCCCGGCACTCATAAATATATATATATATATAGGTCGCGACAGCAAAAAAACTAAGTAGGTGAGACACCTTTCAGCCATTCTATATGCTTCTCTAGTTTGGCTTGCGCAGCTCGCGACACAGCGTGTCCAGAATTGTAAAGAATATGCTTAGACAGGTTCAGTCCTTCAGAGATTCGATATCAAAGTCGATGGTAACATTCGCCATTTTACTTTTACGTAACCGGTAACACAGAGAAATAAAGCGAAAATGTCACCATCTATTTTGATATCGAATCGCTGAAGCACTGAGCTTATCTAAGCGTACGGAAGCTTGTGCGCAGTCAGAGCTATATGACACTTCTATCTATTGCTGCTGCCGCCCGAGTGCGCCTGATCAGGGACTGGCCTAAATGTCACCAACGGTAGACGTTAAGCAGCAGGAGTGATTCCTGCAAGATAAGCAGTGGGGAGTTCGTTGATAAGTTCGGGTAGCATGCATTCGTGCGCATGCAGATAACTGAGCACCCACCAAAGCCCAAAGTTGGCCTCGCCTCCCGGTGGCGGCAATCCCGATAGGTGTAACCTCTGTCCGCGCTTTCAAGTGTGCGTACTGAGCTGTCACATTCACCTGGCCCAGCAAATCGCTAGGATTACGTCAGATGCAGCAGCAGCAACCGTGGTCTGAAATGTAGGTCCCCACCGCACAGCGACTACTCCGGCAGATTTCTCTATCTTGGCCTGTGTTTCGATTCGTCCTCTGCACACAGCCTTAGGTTCCACCCGCCAGCTGTTCTGTATCTCGGTTAGCATTAATCTGGTATTGCCAATACTTGAGCAACTCGAGCGAACACTCACAGGCCACTCGCAGTGTACTAGAAACAGGCGTCAAATTTTGCCTCAGACGGCCGGTGGACTCTCCGGCGGCCTCCTGGTGAAGACGAGATAGAATCTAGCGACAAAGATCGGCCGCCAAAAACGTACGAATAGGCGTAAATCAACAATGCCTCACAAGGGAAGATGGTGAATGTACCATCCCTTATAATCACCTGAGTACATCTGCAGTTGGTGCGAACTACGCTATGCATTGACAGGCGTACGAAATTGGGTACGATGTTGAGAGTAATTACACATTGGCTTGGCTACAAGCGGTCACTCCAGTTTAGCTCGTTGATGACGCAGATGGAATGGGCCACACACAGCCTGACACTGTGGCTGAATAACGATTGATTAACGGGGTGCGAACAGAGCAGGTTTCTAAAGAAATAAAACTAAGGTCAACAGATTGTGTGAACATTGACAACAACAAATTCACAGGTATGTGTTCCCTAGCCCGGCTCTTACAGAATATACGTGTAAGCACTGGCTTAACATATTTCATTCATAAAAATCACACCCGAAACTAAACATGAAAGCCGTCAACCCTTTACTGTGACAGTAGAAACCCTCTTGATAGTATTATAAATGAGCGATTTATTTAATAGGTTAGGGCTTTATTGGCTTATAAAAGGAACTGCAATTTTTACAATGCTTAATTGCTCTTAAGTGTAACGTCGAGGAAATAGAAAAATAAATTGTTATTTTGTGCCCATAGAAAATTGTATAACGGATAATACCCTATCGTGTCTCAAGAAACGATACGCTGCGAGATAACATTATCAGTGTACGTTGGTTTGCGAGCAAGCGTTCCTATAGAGATATGAACGAGAAAACTTTGCGCGATTCCGCTTGTCCTGTTACAGTGAAATGTGAACCTGACGTGGTTGGTGGATGTGTGGCGTCGGACTGTCCCTGCTCAAGCGGCGGTCTGAGAACGCCTCAGATGTACACACTCAGAGACGAATCAGACGTTCCCGGTGTCCTCAATACGACAGCGACACTTGTTAAGGTTTGCATGCCAATCTGTACAGATGCATTCTCATTCAACGAGCATTCGATGTCAATCGAGTATGCATGAGTTATTGGAAGCGGCGAATTAGCTAGCCGTCTTGTCTGAAGTCGTCATGTGTTAGATCATGGTTCGGTTCGATGTAAATGAAACGCTGCGAGTGTTGTGACCGTACGTAGGATAATTTATTACAAGTTAGGATAGGCTAATCTAAGACAAGATAAAAAAAAGCAACACAGAGGGTATCGGACAGAGGAAATTGTAAATTCGGACATACTCATTTTGTACGTGAGTCGAAGCGTCATTAACAAATGACTCCATAAGGTGATGTATGTTTGCAATTTCAGTGCCAATTTTCCAGCGTGAGAGTGGGATGTCCATGCACCAGTAATTGAATACTGTCCACAAATCAGGACCATATAATATATATACATATATGTAAAGCCACTTACATATTACATCCATAGAGGTATGTGCGTCCAGCAAAAAATAAGCAAAATATCCGTACTGTGTAGTCTGCTACTTCTGACCAGCACCAACAGCTACAGCATTTCCGAGCAGTGAATCCCCTCTGCGGCGTAAAACAGTACACGAGGTCCAGCCATTAGTTCTGAACAGGAAACACAAACATTGCCTTAAACAGCATGCTACGTCATAACCGAGTGTGGTCGTTCGCCTTTGGAGAAATTACCCCCGGTCACGGAAGGTCGAATCGCTGCAGAGAAGAGTACGCATCATTGGGCTCGCTCCGCGTTACTGCTGGATCCAATATCGAACGATAAAATGTTGCCAAAAGCAACATTAAGCTTTACTGAACATAGCACATTGGTGACAGTTAGAAAGCCTGCCAAGTAGGTATATTGCTTAGAATGTATCTGTTGTGATGATAGCCCAGAGGACGAAATTATTATAGGATTTAATAATGAATAATGTTGTTGTTGGTTTACCTTGCATCTGGCGTGTGTGTATCCAAATGATTTATTTGGTGATAAAGTGTAAAGTAGGCAAAATTCAACACATAATTATTAAAGTATGAGTCTTATTAATGCTAATAATGAATCACACATCTGTGGACATCTTGTATAGGTCTGTACGTCGATGAAGAGTGGGATCGCAGATTGTTTCGAGTTGGTAACCAAAGATATAGGGGAGCTCGTCATGCCGGTCTGTGAAGATACACTACGACTGCAAAATACGAGGACCAGCAACCAGTTCCATGGTAAGCGACTCGACTCGCGCTGTTGCGCCCAACTGCATGGATCTATTTATATATATCCGTGCAAAACGACAAGGGTCATTGAAACCTCAAAACAAAAACACCATTCCAAACGAAATCAAGTATTCTCCTAGGTTCTTGAAGAGCTGCCGCCGGATAGATTTTTATGGAAGGCTTTGAGCTCTCTAAAACATCCGCTTGTGTCTAACAATAAGTGGATTCTTATCTCGCTTCTAAAAACACAATTTTGCCGCAACATACCATATATTAAAAATCCCTTTTATGATTGGTGAGAGAGAGAGTGAATGCACGGGAACAACCACACAAATGGAATGTCGAAATGCGCAGGGCGTCGCACGTACGACACGGGAGCTCGAGGCCCAATACCCAGCTGAGGCTTGAATAGTTTTCAACTTATTCGAGTTGTTGATATCCGTTTAGCTCTTAGCTTCAATTGACCAGTTTGAATATCACTACAGTTTCTACGCCAGGTAGAAACAACGAAGGGTGGCGTTATTTCGGTTTAGGTCAGGCCCCGGTGTCATCGAGCTGACGCTATGCCGTGCCGTACAGTGAACTCGTTAAATAGTGACCTCTACGATTACTATTTTAGCAGACCACATTTACGACATGCGAAGCAAGTGCAAGGTACGAACTTACAAGAAGAAAAAAGACGAAGAAACCAATTCTAGTACAACTGGCCATAGATAGAATAACTGTATTAAAATTCAATAGTTGATTCGATGTACGCCACTTGTCTCTGCTACGCACGCTTCAGTTACCTTAGATGACAGCATATATGTACCTGAAATCTTGGATAGAGTAAAAGACCTTCTCGACAACGTTCGCCATCAAACGTTTGATCACAAACAACACCTTATTGCAATGCGATTTTTCTAGGGGCTTACGAATATATTATCTAGCAATCACGCACGGGATTTCCGTATCGAAACGAGACAATTGCGACTGTGTCAAAAATGACATGAGGCTCAATTGTAACAAATGGGTACACAAACCACAAACGAATATGTCTCCAGTGGTTCATATTCTGAGCGATTCGCTATATTACAGTAATATAGTAGAAACTGTTCTAGTAATAAACATGGCTACTTATTCCTAAGCTATTTCTCGAGCCACCTTTGACGCTGCGACGATAATCAGCGGCAATGAGGCGACAATTTACAGTAAGCGACTCAACCTAATTTGCCCTGCTCAAGTCGACCAAGTTTCTACGAAAAAAAAATAACCCACCATTAAGCCCGAGCATGCGCACACGAATGGAAACGACAAGAGCCACCCTGCTGAAACGTCCTTTTTGGAGAGGCTCCTTAGAGAAACCGTTCGCTCGCCTCATTTTTAAGTTAATTAAACTTCATTCGGACGAGAACGAAGAGCCTGGCCGAACAGTTCCCCTAAGACCTATCGAGAAATCGGATTAGGGGCACCCTCTTGCCTCTCTCGCGAACTCGCTGCCGGAGGGCGCTCCTGACATACGGGGTTGAAGGAAACCTCTAACCATGTGACCTACTATCATGTAAACCAATTTATATATTTCGAGGAGGCGGCCAATGGAAGTAAGAAGCACACGAAAGCGACAATTAATAACGAAAGTTAACTTCGTCCGCAACGCCATTCGGACGGCACAACTGCTAATGGGAATACTTAGCACTTCAAAGTCAACGCATCGATGTCTGTCTACCATAGAGAGATAGTTACTTCATCGATAATGAAATAGCTTATAGCTAATTGAATCGAAACCGCATCCTGCGTGCCGATGGCAGCTCGGAGGGCTCCTTGATGGAACGAGCACTAAGTCGTGATTCTGTACGCACAAGTGTAACAAAGAGTCTATGGAAAGCTTCGTGGCCAAGACACACACCATACTCTGTAAAGGTGTCTGTTAAACAAATGTAACATATATATATATATATATATATATATATATATATATATATATATATATATCCACTCTAATTATATTATATATATTAGAGTGTAACATATATATATATATATATATGTATATGCACTCTTATTATATTATATATATTAAAGAGATGCTGGTACATTCATCTACGATCGCAGACTTTCGGGTATTTTCAGCAGATTTTACACCCTTCTAAATTGTTTCCTACACTCAGCAGATTTGAACCCCTCCCACCTTGCACGGTATATACGTAAATTTCAACTGCTGAAAGCCGACTCACACTGTTAGCTCTGATTATCGCATTTTTCTCGTTTCTCTAGGCCGACCCATCATTATTCGTCCTCGTTATGTTGAGGGCACGTTCGCGTTAGAAATCGCTTTCTTTGCAAGTTTTTTTTCAAGATATGGTGCGTATGCACGCATCACTAATCAAAGGGGGCCAGAAGACTTTCGTCATGTCTAGAAGTCACCTTTGACGAAAAGCACTGGCGTAGTGGCACGACTGCACCAAGCCAATAGGGAGACACGAGCCGACGAGCCGAAGCGGGCTAAAATATCACGACCGCAAGGAAATGCAGATTGCAGTCGGATACTTCGCAGCAGATCTGGGCTGAGGTTTCGTACGTGACCTGTAGCTCATTGGGTGGCGCTGCCACTGGCAACAGACAAACATATACACGCAACCACTTCCATAGAGAGTCCCAACCAGAGCAGCGATTCTATAACAGCCTCACGCCTAACAAGGTCTTTTAATGTTTAAGTATTCGAACCAGGCGCGGTGAAGAAATTCAAACGGTAAAGCATCGTCCCTTTAAAACCATGCCCCGATGGTGCCATGCTGATGGCGTTGGTCAGCCAGAACAATTTGTTTACTAAGCTGAACCGTCTCAAATACAACTGTACGCCGGCTAGAATCAATATGGCGTAATTATACAAATAATGATTGCTGGTCAACGATTCGGGAAAAACTGCCTAGAGCGCCTGAAATAGAGATCTTCTCCGCGTCCCAGTGCTGTTGGTGGGGTCAATCATAGGATTGCAAAGCATCGCACTGCAATCTGTACGGAGAATACAAAGAGAACAAAAGCGAAAGCTTAAACATAACAGAAAACATCTACCAAAGGAAGTCAATAGGCACCCCGCAATTGTACATAGAAGCTCATGGGCTAATTCAGATGGGTGAACACAGTTCCTTAACATCGTATTTCTCATTGGCACAAAGAGGTCAACATGGGTTAGATGCTCGTCAAAAATTGAGTGAAGTCATCTCTACTGCACATGTTATTTATCCCAAAGAGCAGCCAAACGTTTGAAGATTTTAACCGATGTTTGACGCAAAATGTGCATCACTGAAGGAGGACACACCGCTGTTATATGATTAAGATTTCTTGATAGCCTCTCAAGAGCGTTGTTCTCCTATGCTGTCCATATGTGACTAAAAAATGAGCTCATTGTACCTTTGGCCATTATTTTCTTCGATGGTCGTCGATGTCGTCTTTACATAATACCAAGTAACTAAATTAACAATAACATTCAGTTAATACTCTTTTTTCACCTCCAGCACATGGCTACGAGCGTTGATTAGTCATTACTTATTACTGCGCAACTTCACTTCCACCTGAAAGGTTTTAATCAGACGTGGCGAAAAATAGTCATATGATAGAAACACATTCATTTATCATTCACATTGTGTTCTTCATTGAAATATCTGAAATTATCTTGTATGTCGAGTTTGTATAAAAATCGCGTTGGTCATACTGCACTGGAAAATACCTCTGTATATCGATGTCCATATAAAAATACAATGTTCAGATCCTAAAGACGGATGAACCGTCTGAGACCGTCCCGACAATCAAATAATCGACATTGAACGAATGTTTCTTCCTGCCTTATCGTCGAGCTCGATGAAGTTTCTGTTCAAAGATCTCTTATAAACAGGGTCCAAAGGTACTTCCGTAGTTGCAGTTGATTATATTACATTTCAGCTTTCTTTATGTTCCCATACCGCACCGAATTGAATTTGAGGTTCCCGTCTACTTCTGGCCGAACAGCAGATATGGCCGATTTACAACTGCATTGGCCAGCATCCATTATCCTTGTTCCGCCGGAAGATCGCGTTGCTCTGAAGTGACCGCGTTGTTTCTTGTGCAGTTCAAAACCAGACGTGTGCTTTTTTGCCAACCTCTCCTCTACCGGCGTGTGAGGGCTAAAAGTTCTGTCCCACGATGATTTTGTCTCTGACACATTACTCTGTGCCCAGCGTCCGCTCCGTGCATTCACCTGACCGATCCCGAGTGCCATTTCGGAGCGGTTACGTCTCACGAAATGGTAGAATATATTTGCAATGGCAAATTTCCGAAGGAGCAGTGGGTCGCTTGCCTCGTAAAGGACAAACGCTGGGCGGTGGCGGCGATGGGAGCCGATTCGGACCGTGACATTTGGTAGGAATTGCGGCTGATTCTCGGTGGAAATGGCTACGGAATGGGGCTTCTGTGACTCTTGCGCAAAGCTGGCGTGGTAAGCGAGAAAGGGACCTGGCTGAGTCAGCCCAATGTCGGAGGGTAACGCGCGGCGCAGGAGAACACCATTGACGATAGGCTCGATTGAGCGCGGTCAAAGACTTTCGCCTCCATTGGCAAAGGATACGGATATATATAATATAGGGCGTGAACGTTCTTCCGGTTTGTCTTCGCTATACTTGTGCCGACAGACAAATGATTGAGGCATCGCAGCCTGCTCTAGGTTGCTGGTTCGTGCTTGTGTGACGAGCCTTAGACGAGAATATAATGAAACTGTGATAACCATTGTATTGTCTAGTACGTGTTTAGCCAAGCTGACATAGGTTCAAGGTTGTTAGATACGACCGAGGGATGAGTAACTGCCGGCCCCTGCAAGGCGCTAACTGAAGTAATACTTTGACAGTCCCGGTCAGTGCCTCAAGTCAAAATCGGTTCTGGGTTTAGTCAGTAAGAGTCTGACACTGGCAGGCAAATACATTAGTGTGAGGCCTAGTGTCCATGCAGGATTTACCTTTAGCCTCTTAAAAAAAAAAATACGACCAAGGACGTTACGCTGAACGTAACGAATTAGCAAGTTAATGGAGCAGTGTATCATTCCGTGCTCTCCTGAGAACAGAATGAACAATGTCATGAACTAACATAACGATTAAGGGCCCTTGTCTCGTATTGCCAACCTATGAAACGTGCAAAGCTCATATGGACGTAGACCAGCATTTGAAATAATCCTCATTATTATATATATAATAATACTAACCTGTACCGAAGCTTACATTACGTGCTAAACATGTACGTTCGTATTCACTTACTAACTAATTTTATAGATGACCTTGCGGAGGTGACGGCATTATCATTCTTTAAGCAAGGTAAGCCTGATGAAGTAGTCAGAGTCATCAAGGATCTACTACTCAGCCAAGATGGAAGCAACGGCTTGGACTCGACCGCGGTGCGAGCCTCGATCAAGAAAGAGCTCGGCGCACTGAAGGAACCCCCGTCGTGGGAGATGGGCCAGTGTTTGCCACAGCTGATGGGACTCATTGCCTACGGATACCGAGTAGCTCATCGACAGCACTTCCTCATTCGAAGGTTTGCTTTATATTTTCGAACTAGTGCAACATCTGAAACGAACTGGAGTTTCGTGTGTCTCCATTGAGGTAGAGGTTTGATTGGTTTATTAAGGGAACTGCAAGTTTTACAATGTGTAAATTCGTTTATACGTCACGTCGAGAGGAAGGGGAAGAAAGCTTCAGCTCAATGATTAATTGAACGTGGGCTACCCCTCAGATACGATTTTCTCAAGGAAGATACATGCGGTGGTTGTTGATTCCTTATTTATTCGAAGGTACAATGTGAATCTCTTGATGTCACAAATCAAAATAATGCCTCGTAAACATGGTTAACGAAGTATGTGAATAATGAGGCAAATAAGCCACTCCCCTTGATGGTCTAGTTGTGAGTGTCTTGGACTGCTAACCAGCAGCGACATACGGTTTGGGATCAAACCCTACCAAACGCGGATAATCTCTGGAGTTCTTTATCATCTTTGTTAATCTGTGGGCAGGTCCTCCTGTCCATGCGACAGGTTCTCGTAATATAACCCAAGGGTTAAGAGCTGAATTTCCACAAAAAAAAAATATTTGACATAAGTCAAGATAACGAAGCCGGACGGAGAAGTTGCCTTGCACTGTGGACGATTGAGTTTAAATCCATAGGATTCAAAAGTATAGAGTATTCGAAGGCTGATTACTCACCCCTAAGGTAGTTCACTTGCCAGAATGAGCGGGGTAGATAGACACGATGGGGGCATTTCTATAAAATGAGCAGGTAAATAGAAGAACATCGATATTGAACACAAATTTGCATTTTATTTTTCCCACTGGCGTTCGCCGAATAAATTACTGGCACCATAAAGGAGGCATAAGTTCACATCGCCATAAACAAAAACGGTACAATAACAACTCAGTGCACACTGACTGTACCTCATATATTATTATATCTCATCTAGTTCGTATTTGCTGATTAGCTGATCAATGATGATATTGAAGTACACAGTAAGAATACAACGGAGGCATTCTTCTCTACTCTAACCACAGATTGTTGTCCCTTGGCAATAACTTACTTCATTTCTATGTTCATCGAATCCAATCTGAACAGGTGCACCAGTGAGGTCGGCCTTCAGAACTACCTTATCCCAAAGGACGCCGTACTGGTGCTCTGCCTTGCTGCACTCACACCGCCGGAGGTGAATCAGCCTGCGGCAAATAACGTGGCCTCAACCCCCGACGCCGGATTGAATGATCAGGCTGATCCCACCTCATCATCGACCTGTCCTCTCCAGGAGCAAATATTGTCGACGGAGGATAGCTGGCCATTTGAGCTGGGCAACCATCTTTGTCCATCGGAGATGACCGGTTTGCTGTACGTTTTTCATAGCACAGTGAATCTCGTTGAACAGTACGAGTGATTTTCGATCAGTGGATCCGCCTATGAACGGGATTCCGGCCTACGATCTAATCACATTTAGGCAAAAAAGCACATAGTCGAATTGAAGAACTGACCCCGTGGAATATATAACGAGATCAAATCTGCAAATGAAAATCGAAAATCGCTGTGCTCTCGAGCAATCGTTGAAGTTGAAGAGATATATTTGTGTGTTCCGTTGCTCTTCCGGTGGTTGTGGCCGATCGTGATATTCACGGTCATTTGTGCACCGTTACCACTGGCCATTTTACTACTATTGTGTATATGTGCAACAGAATAAGCGTGTATACACACGTACAGACACGCTTACATGTAATACAAGCGTGTCTGTACGTGTGTGTCTGTCTACTGAATATCCACGGTATCCCTGTTTGGACTGTAGACAGTTCCAACTAAAACTTAAAATAAAAAAATTGCCTGTAGGTAGTTTAATTGGATGAAGAGATAAAACTATAATATTATGCAATGGTAGTATTAATAAATCTGATAGAATCAGATAAGCAGCTCCAATTATTTGCTTGCTAACTGCTTTTCGCTTATTTAAAAATCACTTCTACGAACTGCATTGCACAATAACAATTATAATGACAATTATTCTGGTAATTTTAATTTTTTTTATCAATCTACTTCGTAATTTAATTTGTTTTTGAATTAATTTAGTTTTCAATGTGATATCAACCTCCACGCTACAGCAATAGCATAGTGGGGTATGGAAGGTTTCGTCTCGTATGAAAACGAAATATTCAAATGATTCATGATTCATATCGATATTTCGTATTCTAGTTAGGGAAACCACTGGGGTGACATCGCATCTTGCGACGTGGCACATTAAATACGACGATCCTAGAAGGATTTCAGCCATTGCCGTTGAGAGTAAACACCAGCGTACTGTGGCCTCCCGGTGATTCTGTTTACGGTAATCCCACATGCTGAACTGCCTCGTATCGGATAAAATGATACTGCACTGCTATTCAAAATGGTCACTTCACTCGGTGGAGAACCAGCCAGCAGATACACCTATCCACGATTCATATCTGTCAATTTTTCATTTTCACCCTTGAACTCAAAAAGCATTTACATTAATTCATATGGTATTTATTTATATCATATGTTCACATTTTAAGAAAAAAGCAACTTTTTTGTAACTTTTTCTGATACGAACCGAGGAGTCCTGTCACTTCTTACTTAACCCGGCACGACACAGGCGTTGCGTAGCGATTTCATCAAGCGTCCCCGGTGCACTAGAGCAGTAAATCTCGCCACCTCGGATCGTCGCCGCCATCGTCGTCGTCCCTTCGTCACAAGCGGCCATCTGATGAATGAACGAATCTCATCACGATGCGGTGCGTTGCCACTCCGGCCACTGGGTCCACTGGGGAACATTGTCGACAGGTGGAAAGCGCCATATCACCAGCATGATCTGTCGGCGGTGGCCTCCAGTGACAGCGGCGAACTAGAGAGGGAGATAGTGAGGGATAGAGAGAGCTGAAAAGAAAGCGAAATCTGCTGAAGCGCCTGCTTCGCAACAGCCGTTCCCCAACGTTCGCACTCTCGAAGTGGAGCGAAGCTCGCTCTGAGTTCTCATCCGCTTACTCGACTCTGAACGGGAGGAGACTTCACTATTCTGGAGGTGGGCAGCAATGCGTGGACAGCACTGAGGCACTCACGAAACGAACGAAGTGAGAAACAGAGCGATGCCAATTGACGGACTCAGGTCTGAAGAGAGGGGCGGGGGGTCGAAGCGGAGGCTAGCACTTCGGATTAGTGAGCTGCTCGTCAGCTGTGCAGTCGGTGGAAATTCGCGCGAGGAGGCGCTGTGGAGCAAAGCGTGCTGTGACGTTTGTTTTGAGACACCAGTAGCAACAGCGATAACGGTTAAATTAAAGCTCATTAAAGTTCATTCGTTGTATCATCATCATCATCATCATCATGACGACGAGGCGACGCGAACCCTGTCGTCGTCCAATTATAATGAAATGCTAATCCCTAAAAAGCTGCCCGCCCCGTCTCGAGGGTCGGTGTGCGCCATTCATTCAAGTTAGAACGACACCTGGGATTGAACAGGCGGCAGAGCGAGAAAACAGTAATCATTGGAAAAATGCGAACAGAGAACATCACAAACGCAAGAGACTATGCTTTAGATACTATTCTATGCTTTTGATGAAGTTCTATGTTCTATATGAAGTTCGTGTATTTTTTCATATCCGGTGTGAGGCCAGTGATTTAAATGAAAGTCTGATGAAAACCACGATTCAATGCATACAACGAAAACCTAAACCCTCCCCAAGATTTTTCCTGAACAACGGAATTCGTCGGTTAATCTTGCTTGTTTCTCTTACGTTTGACCACTTGTGTGATGCTGAAGGTGACTTAGAGGAGTAAATGAATAAAAAAAGAACAACGTATCATAAGGTGATCCGAATTATTAAAGCTTCATGATCGTTCGCACGCTTGCCTTCCTGATAAAATGATTCCCGCAAGCCTACTAGCTTCTACAACCGAATAACAACAGCTTCGGATATTGTCGAATTCGATACTATGTTAGAGTTTCAAATCCACCGAAGTCAATACAAAGCAACTCTGTGATAAGAATACGCTTCATTGCTTGATGGCAAATGATAATGGCAAAGTTTGTCTGCTGCGAGTGTGACGGTAGGGAACAGATATCCTGGTGATTCGTTTATGTGGTGCCTTCAATAGCGCTAATCGTGGGAACCATTGAGAGCTTTTCCACGGATACGTCCGCCCATCAAATATACTACGTCGACCCATTGAGTAACACAGAAGCTCGGACATCTGAACTTCCTTTTCCGGCTGGCCCAGCTTTTTTCTTTCCAACCACTTTTCGCTCTGATAGAGTAAAACTGTCTGGGAACATATATCCCAAACACAGACGTCTGCATGCATCGTTTAGCAGAGACAGTGTCGACTGTAGCACATGTACCTTCATTGATGATGAAGGCATTCAGATATTATGACATAGTAAATTTAAAAAAAAAGCTTACCCCTGTAAAGCCTTGCCACAACTCGAGTTTCATCAGTTCCGTCCAAGAAGTAATACTTCACGGCACATTCGGTGTTAACTTTTGCCTCTGCCCATCTCAAGGAATATAATTCAGAGAATACGCTTAATGAACCTTCGATGAGTCGCTTGGATGGTAAGATTACAAGCGCCTGCTTTCATTCTAAACATCAATGACCTGAACGGCGTATAGATGATGTCATGACACATGATAATGTATACGCCTATGATAGTAATGTTCAATTTATTTTTATTCCTGCTCTAATGTAACTCGATTGTATATTGTACTGTAAGAGACGCTAGCATATACTTGTAATTAAATGCGTTGTTCAGCATTGTGCAACGATACAAGAGCAATGATTGATCTAACTAGCGGGACGGGTGTCCTTCCTGCGTTTATACTTATGCTGATCGACTTTGATCGATATAGTAGGCACTTCAAGAAGGCAGCGTTATCTGTAGGAAGCCACTTCATCCTCCACTTTCTAGCCGAGGAGGAATGAGTAACAACATTGGAGCATCATTCTATAATACCAGCGCAACAAGGTAGTCATAACAATTTGAGGCTTCCCATAGTTTCACTTTGTTTGGATGGAACGTTGTTGTTGTTGGAATGTTGTTGTTCTGCAGTCGACAACGGACACCTCCGTGATAGAAATTTTAGTATGGGGATCGTTGGTGATTTTGTGAAAGTGTCGGTTTATGGATTTCGCTTCTAGTCACGCTTGCGTGATGCTAAAAGTGCAATATTTCTGCTCAGCGTTGATATATTGTAGCAATTACTCAAGATGTATATTCAATTATAAAGAAAATGTTTATAGGAAATGTGAGGCTTAGTTCTATGGAATGAGAGACAAAGCAGCGAGACCATTAGTTATTAGTATCTTAGGGTAGGATATTGTTTAATAACCCAACAGCAAACTCAGTGTGGGCCTAACCTGCTGATTCCATTACCTCAAATACCAGTGGAGAAATGGCCGTGTTTAGCAAAGCGGCTTACACGCTCTAAATGCTCCCATTAAACTCGACAGATCTTACGTAGGGCTACTAGGGAATTCAACGTATCAGTGCCTAAAACACATGATATCTTATACGATATCCTGAGGGATGTTGTGTTATTTTTCGTGAGAAACAGATAATAGTATGTCATTGTGAGAAGCAAGTCACACAACAATGTAAGTTTGCAATTTGCAGTACATCGGAAGCAAAATCTTTTCTGAAATCATTTATGTCATAACAATACAAATAATAACAATAATCAGTATTATTCTTATCAAGTTATTATTAAATTATTATTATTATTATCAAATGCATGAAGTTAAAAGTCAGCCACGCCATCTGCATTTAGTACATGATGTATACAATCGACAACTTGTAGAGTTTCGTATAACCTATTCCAAATGCGCCAACCTTTGACCTCAACCTCAATCATATTGTTCCTCAAAAAATTGTAATCGAATTGATCCCTAAACAGGATCTGTTTCTCTGACGAGCATTTTTCGTCTCTTTCCACGATTTCGTTTTTCGAATCAGCACCTCGAAACCTCCCCCACAGGGCTACCGGCAACTCGATGGCGAACACTCCGCTCTATTGGGGTATCCTGTCCGTTGCTGTGCTGGCGTCAGGCCTACTCGAGCTGAATGTCGCTATCAAGTCTCCCGATTATGACTGGGTGACGGTGAACGTTAATGGTCCCATACCATCCAACGCCGCTATTGGCGGGATTGTACTACCGAACAATACGGAGGCAGGCCTGACTACCTATGTGGTTCGAGCGAAACTTCGCAGTCGCTATCTTATTGGCAGATTCTACGATCCCAAAGTTACGCGCCATTGGAACGCGTATCTGCTCGGCGAAGACGGCAGAGAACACACATATTCAAATGCGCCCTTCGAGGTGAGTGCACCAGATCTCAGGTGGGAATGAAAATTCGCTTTGCTTACGATGCATTACCATGTTCAATATATATTGTACGTAGTCGATTTTCAATATTACGTGCGGCCACGTTAGCTGTGTGGAGAAAACGCTTTATTTATCTATGTCGAATTTGAATTATACTCGCTGCTTGTACACATTGTATTGCCATTGAGTAGTATCCACTTGCTGCAGTACTGTATACATACTTCGTGAGAATGTCAACTAGCTCAATATGATTCTTATGAAGTGTTGTATATTCACTTTTCGAATGACTACAGATGCTGGTGACATCGATCCCGGACCAACTACGCTGGATACCGGCTTCTGGTGGTGTTATACCACAGCACGCTGTCCATTTCTCAGATGAGAGCGGCTTTAGACGTTTCCTTTGCCGGGGCATCTCGAAGGGAACTCCCGAGAATGTTGAGGCATGTTTGGTATAATTTCACACACAAGTGACATAACTAACCATAACCATGCTGGAGCTTCGTTTAACGCTGTTCCCTCCTCTCATGTGGGAACTTTACTTGATGATCAATGTACCCGTCTTGCAATAGTAGGTTTACGCTTGGGAAGTAAACTAGTTTCCTCACATGTCTGTTGCTCTGGAGAACCGGTTGATCCTCTTGGTCGTCATGAACTATCTTGCATAAAAAAGTGCGGGTCGTGGCCCGAGGCTCTCGCTATTAAGCGAGATTTTGGCCAGAGGTCTGCGCTCCACATCTGTTCCTTGCATTCGTGAACCAGCAGGTATTTGTCACTCTAATGGGAAGCGTCCTGATGGTATGTCGTCCATCCCCCTTTCGAGAGGTAAAATTCTGATGAGGGATTGCACTGTGACTGACACTTTAGCACCTTGTTATGTCAGTCGCAGAGCAACACAGCCTGGTCATGCAGCCAATATAGCCGAACAAACCAAGAATAGAAACAACGTCTCTTTGATGAATGAGTACTAGTATAGACCTGTAGCCTTCGGAACATTGGCGGGACCGGGGATACAATTATTAAACTTTCTTCAGAAATTAGGAGAAATGTTAGCATCCGCTACAGGTGAACCACGTGCAACCGAGTTTTGAATGCAGAGATTTTCCTTAGATTTATCCAAAGGGGCAAGGCAATTTCTATTTTGGGCGCACGCTTCAGGATTGGGGAAGTGGGGCCTCCTTGTTGTAGATATTCTATTAAGAATATATACGGGAGAGTGTTCTTAGATGCGTCTCACGTTCTGCGGATAGTACAATTGTCGTCCACCTCTATAATCGACTTTTGTAAATAAGGTATAGGTTTTAACTGACATTATAACTCTAACCATTGTAGGCATTTACATACGATCAACATGAGGGGAACAATTAAAAAATTGATGAATAATAAGGGCACGTCTGAGAAAAGAACAATTGGAAAAATAACTATTTGAAGAAAACTACGCAAGTATAATTGGATTCAGGACACAGAATATTACCTATCGTTTCATCAATAAATCACCACCTGTATTGTATTTAAAGTTTTTAACATGTGGTATTGGCTTAATTTATAAAATAAATGTAAATATGTCACTACATTTTAAAGTTCCTTTGAAATACTCGACAGTGTGCCAACAAATGTCCCAAAGATGGACTCCTACGTTCGAATCTACGTTTAACTAACCGATCAACTTTGGTTTGTCAATGTTCGTGTGTGCTCAGGTGGTGGTACCCGGTGAGGTGAGGCTCGATGAGGGTTGGTGTCGAACATTTTGGTTTGTGCCTGGAATCCACATTGAATATCAGGTAAATGGTGATGACCTCTCCGGAGCTGTTCATAGCTACCGCTGTAGTCTAGTAAAGGGCACAGATGGCGTGAAATTAGAAAACGATTACTTTCTCCAAAGACTATTTGCTCCTACGGGATATCTATTTGGATGCAACGTGTTAACGTCAGCAACGATAGGGCAGTAGCAATGAGGCGACGGCGGCATATATGTATGTATAATAACACTAGAAGGAGACAAGTGCCGCGGGGGACTAGTTGAAATGTATAAATTATTTCAATCGCAGTTTTTTTTCAATTATTTCAATACCTGTGTGTGGACACACCAGCACCCCATAGGGTAACTGTACCGGGAAGCTTCAACCGCTCACTAAACTCTGTTCTACGGGATAAGCTAGACAAATCATAGTCCGAAAATTGTGCGATGGGTGATTATCTATTAGAGTACGAGTTCTTGTTGAACTTCTTTGGTAAACTTCGTGGATCACCCCATAGTATACCGCGAATACATTTGGAACTCTGTGTTGCTCAGAATTGCTGTACTTGTGTATTCTGATTGCTAATTATGCTGAAACCATATATATATTTGCCCGATTGATCCGATCTAAACTGTCATAGTAGTCAACATTGTGTTCTAAGGTTACGAGCGTGCATCATTCCTTTGAGGCTTTTCATGGTTCGTAGGAGATTAAGCTGCGTTTTCTACAACTGACGACTTTAGTTGCCATTCTCTGACGCGTTCAGGAAGTTAACACCATACTTTTATATCTATCACTGTTAAACGAACAAAAATAGCACATAGTGTGGTTGATCAGTGCCGTTGAGCCTGGATATACATAGCCGTCAGCATTGACGAACGCGACCCACCTTCGTTGCAGGTACTGGTCAAGCTAGATGACAGCAATTGTTCATGAGCGTAAATAGTAGCGGACAGTTGCACTGCCACAATAGGTTGACGCGAGGCAACCAGGATGCAGCAAGTATTCTCAACATTGACATAGCAGACTTCTTAAACAGGTATAGCAGGTCATGCCCGGGGGGTGGGGCTATAACCAAGATAATGGTACAATTAGCGTGGGAACGAACTTGCTTACATTAAATTTAGTTCAAATAGACATTTGCTAACTAATGGGCTGACAATTAATTAATTAGTCTTTGTATCAAAGGGTTGGTGCGATTCTTATTTTTATAGAGCCTATGGGGAAAATGTATCTTGTGGATATTAGACTTCACGGCTCAAATAATACGTATTAAAAACAAATCGATCAAAAGGTCACTTTTAAAACCGTCGATCTCTCCGGACTTTCCCACCAGATTGAGCAACAATGCGAACATCTTATATTCGCCCATCGATAGTCAATGCTTGAAAATTATTATACCCTACGATTATTGAACCGTTTAAAACATCAGACCAATCGAAAGCTAAGACAGGCACTAGCTGGCAGCCTGTAATTCAAGTAAATTGGATAGTTTCTAAGCAATAACATTATACAACTATATAAGTAATCAGTATTGTCGCCATTCCATGATTGGCAGAGTCAAGTAAAAATTAAATTTCTCAATTCGTCCAGCTCATGACTTGCCCTCAACAATTATCGATTTTGTCAGCTCAACCCCTCAACCCCGTACGCTCAACCCCTCCACACTCACAAGTTGTCATCATAACAGAGAATACTAATCGAGACGCTATTTACGGATCTGCCTTCTCAGGTGTTCGGATGATCTGGAAAATCTTTGCGCCTAGGCCTGAGGGAAAATATATACGATAAAAATATACCAAACCCTTGTCAACCTTTAATGGACACCACATGAACGAAAGGGTCCTTCAACATGAATGTTTTTACCCTCGGCTCAAAATAAACATTTCCACTTGTAGCTGATACTACGTTTCTTTGATCTGTAGTATCATACCAGGTTGTCGCAAAGCTCCGGACGGTGTAATCCTCAAACCGGTGGTAAGCGGTGTCATTGGAGGTTTGTAAACGTTCGTCAATGCAGGTTCGATTCGACGCTGAACTGACAGCTCCAGCGAACTGCGACTTTCGCAGGAGAAAAAGGCCGAAAGATCTCCCAACAACGAGATTCGATTGGAGTTTCGATTCTTCCGAACACCCGCTGGCGATGGGCCCTTATTATTTCGAAAAGTTTGTTTATCTTATAGGTTAGATATATGCGATGAACAATTCACACAATCACCTTAAGCATAGCTAATGAATATTGGTGCTCTTCGATACCCTATCCAGAAACTTGTGGACAGGTTTGTATGAAGTGTTTAGACGGGGATATTTATTTTATAAACGCAAATAAGCAGCGAAAAGATACCCCGCCAATTCCGAGCGTTCAGATAAGAGAAGTCTCTTGTTGGAAACAGCTTTACTTGCTAACGAGACCGGAAGTATTTTTCTTGGTCTTCCAAAGTAGTCTTGTGTAAACCAGTGCACAATTAACTTCATTGACTTCCACACCGTTTGTCTCATATCAAGATCCTTGCGTAAACCGGTTGTAAAGAAAACATGTTCGATCTTTCGCACGGAAACTCCCCCCCCCCTCAAGATTGTCCCAAAAACGAATCACATCGGGAGCACAGTTGAAAGTCCAAGCTAGAAGAAACTTTACCCTTTGAAAGCCTTAAAAAAGTTTTTCGTTTGCGGCTGCGAGGCCCCAGCCCTTCTCAAATCAAACGACATTTCGTACAATCCGAATCATTCGCATAATGGCAATACTGTGGAAAATTTCGGGGGGGAAAAATCCGTACCTCCGTGAGGCCAGCCACGGCGCGAAGGCCTCACCCCTACCTGAACGCCCTTGCGATCACGTCACTACTAATAGTGTCCATAAGTGCAACGAAGTTATAGTTTGGCCTTGTTTTGAATTATTGTTGCAATTGTGCGTCAATGAACAGCGCTCGCTGACATTAAATATGGATGGGGCCAATGATGTGAGGCGATGACGTGTTGTGCTTATCTCCAAGCTGTTCCTCCTCCGCGCTATTTTGTACCCACGTGTGTCGTTAAATCTTCGACTATTGCTACTCAAGTCACACGAGCGAAGACATCGCCCACCCGGTCAGCTGTAACCCGTCGGTGTTCGGCTCAGTTGCAATCAGAGGTGCCAAAACGAAACCGCTACTTGTGTCAGCTGCGGCAGTTTTCGGCCAGGGTCTGCATTCGATAACAGCAGCGGTCGCCGAAACATGGCCCTATTTTGGTCCATCGCTGTTCCCGTAGTGATCGGCTGGTTGCTCTACAAAGCTTGGTTTGTGAACATTTTACTTGACAATGCTTTCAGGACAGCTGTTGCGGCTTCTGCAGCTGCTCGTTTTTCGGTGATGATATGTCACACATATGTTGTGGTACGCATCGACTAAATCATTCGATTTCATTAAGTACGCCTCCTTAATTTTCGACAAAAGTCGATTTGTAGCGTTCTGTATACCTGAAATAACGCGAACGGGTACATGTTGCAGGGTACGGTATGAACACTTTCAGCAGTTCGTCCAACTGGGGATTCCGGGTCCACGTCCATCAGTGATCATTGGTAACCTGTGGGAGATTTACAAGAAGTAAGTGGCTCCCCGAAGGGTTCATCGTGAGAACGTAATGTAGAATTAACGTCGATATTTGGGAATCCCAGAATTTCGAATGCGCACACGTTGAGTTAGCGCTTCTGCTGCACGATCGAGTCCATCATATCATAGTTTCATTGCGTACTGCATATCTTAACTGAGCGGGACCCTATAAAGTGGAGCCTGTTTTCATATTTGTGGCAGTATTGCCTAGACGCTTCGTTACTGCAAAAACGTATAATTTGTCTACATTCAATGTTTATCAGATTGGAACCATTTTCAGTAGAGGCAAAGCAAAAATTACCTTTATGCGCAGCTGATTCCAACGGATTCGACAATGCTTAATCCTTAACCAGATGGACGTTCTCATGTTGTTTCAGTTTCTTACGTGAGACAGCTTTACGACGTTTTTAACGTGCGCCTTGATCCGTGCGAAAAATATATAACTTTTCAGTGGACATTTAATCAGCCAGCGCAAGTGGCATCTTCGATATGGACCCGTGCTCGGATACTATTTCGGTTACGAGCCGATCCTGCTTGTTGCAGATCTCAATCTCCTGAAAAATATCCTCATCAACGATTTCGCCGACTTTTCGGATCGACCGGTTGGTTGGACCTTTCATCTCATCATTTCTCTTTCAGTCCATCTCTGCTTGCTTACTAATCCCCTCGATCAGCGAGGTGTCGTACATGTGCATAGGTCTGGTCTGTGTGACCGCTTGTTAGCTGATCTCTGTCTACTATTATATGAAAAATGTAAGGTTTGTTCAATGACATCAGTATTATCCTCCTATATTTTTTTGCTCGTAATTTTTTTCTCTAGAATTTTCGATGCTCCCAGAGCGATCATGCAACAGCACCGTTTTCAAGTTGATCATTCGAATGCAAAGCTACAGGAAACGCTGCGGGAAACGATGACGTGTGCATCGTACGTGACGAGAACCAGCCGAGGAACCGGCCCGCTCAAAATATTAATTCTTACCTTGTTCATATAACCTCATAGTGAACATTTTTTGCGCCATGTTTACTTGCGCAAACTCGTATACTTCTACTTGTAATTGTACGAACAAATATCGCGGAGCAGGCCATCAACACCAGTAATTTCTATTCGAGTTTACCCTTGGCAGATAACTTAGCGCCTGCCGCATGCAGGCCAATGAATAGGTATCAATTGATTAAGGCCACCTTATTGTGCTGTGTATCGCTTTAGGAGCTGTTTAACGAGTCGAGGACAACATCGCTTATGAACCTGACGGGCTACCGTTGGAAGGGGATCCGGTCGACCTTGACTCCGTCGTTCTCCAAAAGCAAACTGGAACCGGTAGGATTTGAAGGGCACGCAGCGTTTTTTCGGTTTCTATCGTTTCGAAAGTTTGGCCGGTGGGCGAAAAAAATATTTTGACTTATTTATTTTCAAAATATGCCTGTTATTTACAATGCAACTATTGGAATTTCCGTTCTCAACAGTCGTGAAGATTGATGTGTTTTTGTAGGGGCTGGAATGCCTCAGTGCCAATGTGAAGGTTGGAAAGCGATTTCCCGTGGCGTATTTAGGTCTTGAATGCACATAGGTAACACCTAAAATCTGAGATTGGTCTTAACTGATCTGTATTATGATTAATAACAATTATAATAATCTGCCCGGTTTAAATATAGCTTCAGCAGTTTAAAGAAAAAAAAAATTAACAATACCATTATTCATTTATGTTATAAATTTATCTCCCAAACCTTTATTTTTGATCATTGATCAGTTTTTATCTACTGTGATTTCTCTAGTTGTTGCCCGAGGTTCTATCGATGGTTGACGAATTCATGGACAACGTACGCGATGCATTTGCATCGGGACGTCACTCGGTCGACATCAATGAACTCTATCAGGCGCTGACACTAGATTGCTTGTCTCGTAGTGTCATGGGGGCCGATTTTGCCATCCAGAGGGATGTCGACAAGTCGAAAATATTCACACAGATGAACGCCATGCTTCGGAGAAGCTTCAGCGCCTTCTCACTAGTGCTTCGTAAGTATAATAACTTGTTGGTTAACTATGGCATTCCTCGTGTTAGTTTTACAAGCAGCAGCCGTTAGTTGGACAAGGGCACCGGTGGTGTGGGCATCTTCGTAAGGGTTCGTTGCACCGTTCTCTCAGTAGACAAAAAAAAAGTAGTGCAGATGGTCCTGTTCAGGCTGTGCGCCCTCAAAAAAGGATTCCGGCCTTAAGAGTTGCCCCGTTGGTTTCTACTTGCCCACCCACATACTCTGCTAGATGTCCTGGATGAGGTGGTTCCTGCTAGCAGCACTCTCCCTTGTCTACTGCTGGGTGACTCAAATATAAATGTTCTAGGTAGGCCTGTCAGGACTATTGCGACTTGGGCGGAACGTCAACAAGTTGTGCAGAAGATTTCATCGATACGCCTCCGAATATTCTAAGACAGTCTACACCGCCGTTCGTCGTTACAGACGGGCTATACGACTTGCCAAGATTTCTTCCTATAGAAACTGCTTCTTAGAGTTGGAGGATGACGCCAGTCGGCTGTCTAAGTTTATCGGTGCATCCTGCGGCGGAAATAAGTCGAGGGCGGCTTGAGCTTCATTCGGGTCAACAGCCGCAGACTCCTAAGGCCGTTGCGGATAAGTTTAACAGTCTTTTGCCACCATCGGAGCTGTGACTGTTGCCTCCCTTGACATCAAGGAAGATGTTCGGTCTGAGTTGACAGCTATAAGTGGATACTTCGCTCGGACTTAATCGTGTCCGTGCATGCGAAGTACAAATGGTTATTTAAAGTTCAAAGGCAGGACGGTGAGTTGGAGCCTTCGGTGCTCCCGACAAGTTGCTGAAGTTAGTCACAGCAGCTTTTGTGCATCCGCTGTCTCATTTCCTAGAAAAGTGAAAGACACGAGAATAATTCCTCTGTTCAAGAACCAGGGCGAGCGCACTCGGGCTGCTAACTAAAGGCCAATATCCCTTGTCGATTTCGTGTACAAATTTTTCAAGGAGTTAGTGAGGTTTCGAGGGCATCCCAAGGCTGCCAATTTCCTTTCAGCTAGTCTGTTTGGTTCCCGGAGAGCGAAGTCTACTGAACTCGGCGGCCTTCAGTTGCTTACGATATGGGATCTTTCTGCAAATTCTTGAAAATCTTGGGTGTACACTAACTACCGTAGGCAGGTTTAGGTCATACCTTGCCAGTAGAAGGCAGGCAGTTAAGGTTGGTTGTGTCGTATCCCGCTGGGAGGAGATTAACATTGGAACGCCTCAGGACTGGGCACTTGGACCCTTTACGACTTGACCCCGCCCGGGTTACCATTGGGATTCAGAGGGCTCTGGATCACGTTGTAAAGGCCATTGACGCTTTCAAGATGCTTGGGCTAGTTCTTAATGATAGCCAGGTAGAGCTGGTTTTATTCCGCACACCTCGGAGAATGGTGATATGCAGTTCCCGATACTTGGGGGACTCACAAATGACCTTGTCCCAGCCGTTAAATGCCTGGGGTTCAATTTCCACGAGATGATAAATTGACACGATGCGTGTCACCATCAGATTATGAGGGCCTGGTTCCACCGAATTATTAGAACATCTTAATATGCCCCGAATAGATACCGCGGGTGGTGAAATCCGTGCCTATTCAGGTATACGTTCAAACAATTACCTTCTGATGTTCTAAAGATTTGGTGTTCTTTTATCATTGTTTTCTTACGAGAACTTAAGCCTTACTGTAACTGCAGTTCCGTCAATAAATAAACCACCATTTGTGTTGTATTGCCCTGTTTATTAAATTGTATGTTGACATTATTTGCCACTACTGATAACACTGATCGGTTGATTTACTAGTGGGCCAGGTGCAGGCCCCCGTGCCGCGTGACCAGGCGCTCTTGGGGGACCGACGGTATCGCTCGCAATCACGTATAAAGCCAGGTGAAGAAGCCCTTCAGCCTGCCGTTTTATTAGCCATTTTTTTTTGTCTTGTTATGGATTTACGGCTGTGCTACCAGAGTATACAACGTTGCGCTTTTATTCCACAGTATCGTATCCCTCTGTTCGAGCGATACTCAGCCCTATCACTAGCATAGTTCAGGGCATCACAAGTTTCGGAGACAGTCCTGCAAAGTCGCTTAAACGACGCTGTATGGAATCGGTGAAGCGTCGAAGAGACGACCCCAGCGTGAGTAGTGCGTAGTCAGATTCATTCGGGGAGGGCGGGAGGTAATAGATAAGTCAACAATGATTTAAGTCACCGCTTATCTGGATCGTCTTGTTTTGAAAATCGAAACTACTCACACATGGTGATAGCCGGCCCTGTTATACGAATCTCTTTACATGTGAGACATGTCCTGCATAGGGGATGAAAATGGCACCTTGATTCTGGACAAAATGCGATCCGGTAATCCGGATCACTCGTCCATAAATAGGATATACCCTTCTATTGATAGATCGAAGCGAATTCACTGTAGCTTCAATCTAGTAGTACAATAAACGATTCAAGTGGAGGACTCGTGTCATACTGGAAGTGAACTCCGACTGAAGCTCTAAGGTTAAATTTTAGTTGGGCTGTACTGCTACATCCGCTTATGACTAACTGAGTAGTTTTCGGTTCTCTCATACCAGCGTCATCGAACAGACGTCCTGCAACTGATGCTCGAAGCTCGTGCGAGTGAAATTGAAGTGAATGACCCGCCGGATATGACCCACCTAACCGCTGGAGAAGATACCGACCCTACTCAGGATACGGAACAAAAACATCAGACTGAAGACGAGGTCTCTGTTTCGTCATCAAGTAGCTGTCCTTTCACCGGGAGGAGCCTCAGTGACGGGCAGGTGATCGACAACGCTTACGCAATGCTGACGATCGGGTAAGGACATCCACTGTGTATGCACGCGCTAACCTGAGAGCCTTTACATTGTGCAGTGTGCGTCTTTAGTTCATGATGTCCTTTAACTGGATAGCCTCTTCTCCGCTGTCACGTCGACTTTGTCGTGTTATCATTTCATCGTTTGCCACAGCCCGCGAAGTCATCCGCGCACAGTGTTGTCTGATCATCGTTGTCTAATTGACCATTGCAGATATGAAACAACCTCAACTTCTCTGGCGTTTATCACCCGTTTGCTTGTGCGTTTTCCCCACGTTCAGAGACGTCTCCGTTCCGGTCTGATCGAAGCTACCGATGGCGGCAGACGATTCGAGCTCGACAAGCTTGAGCGTTTCCACTATCTCGGCGCTGTCATTCAGGAGTGCCTGCGAATGTATCCGCCAATCTATGCGTTAGTAATTGACCACTATTGTTAATTACGTTGTCGCTATCGGTACATGTTTGAACGAAATGACATATCCGCCCTTTGGGGTGTGGAAATAATATAGGCGATGTGGGTGGGTGTGTGGCCGTGTGTCTAAGGTTATCCATATACATACAAATTGTTTCTACTCACATGTACATATAAATCGTTTGCGGATGAAGCAATAACCGCAACGTTGTATTTGACAGCTTGGTAGCCCGAAGAGCTTCTAAGGAAAAGACCTATAATGGGGTAAAGATTCCTCGAGGGATGAACGTACTTGCATCCGTCTGCGAGATTCACAACAACCGAGATGTCTTCATCGATCCTCATGTATTTCGCCCTGATCGGTTTCTTCCCGAAAAGTGCACGGCGGACATGGCCTTCGCTTGGCTGGTACGGCTTTTATAAACTACGCGCATAGATACATATATATATATATATATATATATATATATATATATATATACGCGCAATAACCGGTAACTAGGAAACCTGTGTACAGTCGCCCTAAACTGTTTTCACTTGCAGGTGTTCGGTGCCGGACCGCGGAACTGTATTGGGCTGAGATTCGCCCAGATGCTAATTAAACTCGTCCTGGCTAGACTCTTGACCAGATATCGTCTGACAGCGGACACCGAGCCGTTGGGCGACGCGAAATTCAAAACCAGCGTTTCACCGAATAGACTAGACATTAAGGAACCACTTCATGTTCAGTTGTTCAAGCTCTAAATTGTCGAGCCGGTTTCTTATCGAATCTAGCCACCGTTTCGTAGCAGTTAGGTAAACAGACGGCGGACATTAATTACCGGACAGTCCAAATTGGTGCTAACAATTATCATTAACATGATCATACATTGTGTTAACCCGTTTACATATGCCCCCTGAGAATTGGTCGAAATCGCCGATTAATTTCTTTAATTCCGTCTTTAAAGCAAAAATAGATGTTGTCGGGCAAACTAAAACAAGCGGCCTGGTGCAATAATGTAGTGAATTCGTCTACAGCATTCTGTGTCTGCTGCGTGGTAATTAAGCAATCTCTAACGACGAAGCACATCAGCGTGTCCAACTAGCTGTGGGAACTGTTGATTTTTTTGCTATGGATTTTATAATTCATTTGAGCAATGAATAGGAAAAATAAATAAATAAAATAAGCGGAATTTATCCCACTTGTTAATTGAGCGGGTGGTGTCTCCACGGAACGATCTGCGGGCTTGCCCTAACATAACTTGATTAAATTGTCGTATAACGTCCTCTATCGGCAACTTATGCAGTCGCTGTAATCACAAGAGTGCAAGCATTGCCCCTTCCACATCAATTTTTCAGTTCTGCAACCAATTCCAATCGGCGTCGGAAACAGATCAGGCAGTTGACTGCTGAGTTTGCCTCTATGCTGGTCTCACTAGTTGCTCGACAATCTTGTGCTCAAAAAGGACTCAGTTTTAAAAAAAAAAGACGTTTGCCCAAAAATATGTCTCCCTCCCCTTGTCCTCACAAGAGTTGAAGCTATCAGTGAAGGCAACGGAAAGAACCTCATCTTCATGTTTCTGAGTAACCGAGTGAAATCTTTCACAAACAATTCAATTCAAACGGCTGTATCCAGCCAAACTTAATAGCGCTTGATCTTATTGTGTCGACATGATCCGCGCAACAGATAATCACCATTATTAGTATCAATCCGCGCTTACGTATTCTTCGATACTTTCGACCACAAAAATACAGCTTTCCAAGGACATGCTCGTTTCACTACAGTATTTTCTAGTTAGGCTAAGACTAACAGATCCGTAGCAATAGTTAGCATTTTTATTGGCATTGTCGTTGTAAATATCCAAGCGTGGACAAGACATAGATTTACTTCCCCGGACAACCAGCAGTTTCAAACGTGTTGGAAGCTTATGAAATCTTTTGCATAGAAACGACACGCTCGAGATGATTGCCGTCACAACATCGTTATTCCATTTACCAAACCACCATTTATGGAAAATGGCTTTGGGCCCTGTTCGTGGTTGCCTCGTTTTCAGCAGAGAAAATTCGTTAAGAAGTGTATGATACTAAAAGAGGTAGTCAACAGAAATGCTCCGTGTACCTAAATTTCCATCACCTTCTTGATACGTACATTATAAACGAGCATTGTAACCAATCATTGTTAGCCGACATACAACAATTAAAAAAAATTGCACTATTAATGCCAACTCGTAAAGCGACCCTCGATAAATGGTGGACAACTTTTTTTATCGAACCAATGTGCATTGGGCCGAAAGGACGGCCCCGATCCTAGGCCAGATTGTTTCCACCGAATTCCAATAATAGCTGCACGTCACACTTTACACAAGACACAATTATGACCAGAAGCAAGAGAAAAACTACAAAATCGCAGTGTCATTCATGACTGGTATGTATTCGCAACAATGATTCACTAGTGATTCGTCAGCTAAGCATCGTTAAGGCAACGTGTGACATTTGTCGGTCGTTAATTGCACACCACACACACACATTGAGAGAAGTGACTTGGCATCTTTTCCCACCAGCGTCCATACGTGAATCTACGTTCATCCATTATTATTGAGGGCTCTACAACCAGAACAACACAACGAGATGGATGTCCTTTCCACTTACGGGGCAAGAGGCGAAGAGATGTCCGTGAGTCACTCGAGGCCGGCCACAGCTTGATCTTCGCAGCATTTTGTCTTAAGCAGTGGAGTGTACGCGCGCCCGCACTGAGGACTCGGGATGTTAACGGCTGTCTTCATCGGCGGTCATAGTGACGACGTTAAGTCAGTATACGGCGATAGCCATCGCGAAAGGCCAAAACGCTAAGGATACTGCTAACGGGTATCAGATAAGAGATGAGAAGGGATTAGTGCTCCATGCGAGCTCACGCCGCAACGCGGCTTGACGTAAAGCCCATTCTAATCCAACCGTATTATTCGATGGAGGACAACTGGATATAAATGGTGGTTACCATTTTCGACTCGGTTTATGCCACATTTGTCAATCAAAGACACTACACGACATTCGGCTAATTGCATAGTGAATATAGTGCATCATTGCGTGAACCTCGGTGGTGCCCTGACTGTTGCGTTGGCCATAGCACTGTGAGTGTGAATGTGTGTTGTCCTTGTTGTCTTTTACTCAGAATTAATACTCAGAATTGGTGGGCTATTCGGAAATCCAACTCGGACGCTGTGGTGGTATTATAGCGCAAGGTGTATGATGTCCATTGTTCAATGACCGGTAACATTGAAGAAGTCACCAGGTTCATAATTGAATACAATCGACGCTTATTGTGTCTCCCTTGTTCATGCCAGCCTATGTCCGAGTGTAATCCCAAAAGCGGGAAAGATCAGGGGGCCGACCACGCTCTGTATTTAGCTTAAAAGTAAGGATAATGCACAGGGTAAAACGCCAGTTCGCGCAATACACCTCAAATTTATTAATAAAATAGAGCGTATCACAAGCCGTCAATTGTTCATTAACAATTATCATAGATTAGCGTTTCCGCCCCGCACCGGTGGCTACGTTGTCTCGAGAGGGTGACGCCCGCACCCGTTCACGCTACGTTTACCTAGGCGTTTGACAGACATCCGAGTATTCTGCGGTCTACTCCAGTGTGTCACGTTGGACTGGTGTCGACATTAACGTCTCAATATCCCGGTCACAATGAATCTATTGGACGCCCATAAATTAGTATACGAGCAAAGCTCAACGTGTAACGCGTCAGGATACATAACGACGTTCTAAACCTACAGCATAATATTTACTGCAATATTTAAGGGTTTCATATCCATTTTACTTCCAATGCAAACCCTACCTGTCGTGCATAGATCCTGAAATATTACAAAAGCCTCCCTGTAGCTACTTCCTCCCTTAACTCGTTGTGCAATAATTAGGCTGTATGAATGTATTACCTTTGGAAATTTTTATCCTGTGTCGCGCCGTGTTTATTCCAATGTGAAGTGTGTCCTTGTGCATTCTGGCGCTTTCAAATCCCTATTGCAAGTGAAATCCTGGGCTTTGCGTAGTAGTTATCATAAGCTTAGTTCTGAAGGGTCTGTCTCAAAACGGGTATGCCTATGTGACAATGAATGATGTCTATGACAATAGACCCGTGACATATCCTTTTGAAATAACAGGTGGTATTGTGTTGTCTTAGTCGTACGCGGTATGTATAATTGTTAGTAGTGAGCTCTTCACCTTTACGATAATAGAGATGCAGCCGTTAAGGTAATGACCGTCGGTTTTACGGATGGAAACAATCCAAGCTGTTGCAGCTGTATAACTATATCCTAATGCAGATGTGGGTATATAATGTTACTCTTCCCTACTGAAGTCTAACCGCCATCGAAATACTGGAGCCATTGGGTTGCGTTCAGATTGGTTTGAGCAAAGCTCAAAGCAATCTGAACGCAACCCAATCAACCTCAACAATGTCTCAAACGCTTCAAGCATCTGCACCTTTACGAAGAGGTACTCTGTAAAACCTGACAGGTTTTAGGCAGGTTCAAGGTAGTGAACGTTTTCTATAATGCAGCTTTACAATTTGCTAACACTTTCGTGTTGTAACGCAGGCTGAACCATGGTCTTGTGGGCGGTGGCTGCTGCGTGCAGCACGATATTCCTCCTCTACATGACTTGGTAAGGGTGTATATTGTAAATATAAATACATGCCGTAGTGTCGTCAACTAACAGCAGCATTTCCTATCAATTAATTGCCACGTGAAATACTAGTAGTGAAATATACAATATAAAGTTTTAGGAAGTAAAAAAACTCGAGCCAAAGTGTTCGAATGTTCGTGGACATATCTACAGCAAGGCTTTGCTGCATATTCCAAAGTGTTCAGTTGTAAACTGACATACAATCACAAAGCAGCTGTGATAGGGAAGTCAGGTTGCGATCTGGGTACCTAGGCCGTACACACGTATGATCAGGGTCTCTCTCTCTATCAAACGTAGAAGCCTGATATTCAATGTGACTTAGGTAACACAAAAGTGACGCGTTGTATGTTTCATCTATGAGATGAGTAGAAAAATTGAATCTTTCAGGAAGCGATATGACCACTTCCAGAAGTTTAAGAAGCTTGGGATCCCAGGTCCGCCACCATCGTTCTTCTTTGGCAACATGTGGGAAATCTTTTCGAAGTAAGTCCGTGAGTGCCTGCGTTGGACATATATGCAGTGCGATATGATTGATCAGAATTACGTAGAATCGTAATCATAAATACGTATTTTATTCTATTGCTTTATATTAAGTCGTGTTCGATGTTACTGCAATTCCTCATTCGGGCTAATTGTTAGTACCTCTAACTAAATTGAAACAATTCATTTTTCAATCTAACACTAATTAGACAAAACAAAGGGTGGATGTCGCTCATATGTATGTTTGTGTATCTGTGTCTATACATATTACAGCGGCCACCTGAAGTGTCAGCGGGACTGGCACCGACAGTATGGACCTGTGTTGGGTTATTATTTCGGCTATGATCCTGTCCTTCTCGTTGCGGAACCCAAACATCTGAAGAACATCCTACTTAGGGATTTCACTGATTTCACTGATCGTCCCGTTAGTAATGTTCTATTTTCCTACTGAATTATCAGCGGATACGTTTTTTTTTTAACATTCATCGAATCATGTTGATTGCCGCCACCGTGGCACAGTCGGAGTAGTTCGAGTTCCAATTACGAACGCTAATAGCAACGGATAAGATTGCAAGATTTCGAGCAGTTCACAATTACAATTTGTATTTGCAATTTCCCCCGCAGACGATCATGTCCGGCCGAAGTGGCACTTCGCTGACAGTTCTCAAGGGTCAGCGCTGGAAGGACGTTCGATCCACTCTGACGCCGTCATTTACTACCAGCAAACTCAAGCAGGTACCCGAAAAATCACTGAAAAACTGCAAGACACTCTATTTGACACAAAAATATATATATATATTTTTATATATATATATTTAATTAATAATTATATTAGCATAATTATTTAAGACTAGTTCTATGTATTATAAGTATCAAGGCTAAAGGGTGTCTAAAGTACAGCTTGTAGTTGTGTAGAAATGGGTCATATATATAGATAGCATTCACCGGTGGACCCTGGTGAGGGTGATCGAGGCGAGGGAAGGACGCGACGGGAAGATCAGGACCTACCATGTCCTTTCGTCGCCTCGATCACCCAAGAAACTAGAAACTTGCCTTGATTCTTGGGTGATCGAGGCGACGAGCCTTCGTGCCTTCGTAATTGTATGAATTGGGGTATTCCTTGTATTGGGTATATTTCTGCCGCTCATAATGCAGCCGGCAGTGGCAAATTCTATTTCGTTTGACTAAAGACACATTTCCTTTTACTTCAGCTTTCACCCGAAGTTGGCGGTGTCGTTGATGACTTCATGAAAAATGTGAACGATGCATTTGCATCGGGTGGTCGTTCTGTTGATATGTACGAGTTGTATCAGGCTCTTACGCTTGAGACGATCTGCCGAACTGCGCTGGGAGTCGACTTCGGCATTCAGAAAGATGTTGCCAACTCGAAAATTCTGAAACGTGCGAAGATCTTGTTCTCGCTCAACTTTAATTTTCTCTCCATTCTACTCCGTAAGTGGCCCAGCCTGCATGAATAGTTCAAGTATCAAGAGATTAAGTCTGTCATGCTTTGCAATGAGAGGAAACCCCAGGGTGGTGATCGAAACATTACATCCATCAGCACCATAAAGCTAGCGCTTCCATTTTTCAAAAGGAAGATTATTCTTGATAGTCCCCCTCATGTAATGTTTGACATTGCCAAATACCTAAAGCACTATCGATTTCCGCTATTGTAATCCTTTATCGTTCATATATATATTTTAGTCTCATTTCCAATTCTTCGCGGGACCATCGCTCAATTTATTTCACGCCTGCGGCTCAGGGCGAGAAATAAGGGCGAAGATCCTGTCGAAAAGTTGAAGGACGAATGCACAAATATCGTTAAGCAGCGCAGGAGCGATCCCAATGTAAGTTCGCATACGATTCATATGTAACTATCATATCACTTGTATAATCTCAATTACAATCCATTTGGTTCATCCAACTAACTGATCGTGGAATACATCTTCTATGTCTAATCTAACGACATAGCTCAGACAATAATTTCTTGCGAGCGCTAATCAACCGGGTGGGTTATTTGCAATCGGGGACGTTCTGTAAACAGTTTCGCCGGGTCGATCTGCTGCAATTAATGATCGATGCACAAGCAACGGAGACAGGCGAACGGAAAGATCTGACCTCTCTGATCGCCGGCGAGGAGGCCGAGCGCAGCGAGGAACAGCTGACCAAGGCCAATAAAGATTCGAAGGACGTCGGTGAAGGAAAATGCCCACTCAACATCAAATCAAAAAGTCTTACAGATGAAGAAGTTATCGACAACGCTATTCTGGTTTTACTAGCAGGGTAAGAAGCCACCTTGATTGAAAGGGTGTACCCTGTGAAAGTGTACTTGACACACAGTGGTGCCTATAGCGTGACTATCTAGTTTTATTTTACAATTCTGGTTGACATGGTATTTTTTAATTAACTCAATTTAGACTACCCAACGAAAGTATCCGTTGGCTTTAAACATTCAATGCCATTGAGTTCATGAGCTCACCTGGGAGAGTACGATTCTCTAATGCTTGCAGCTACGAGACGACTTCATCGTCACTGGCGTTTATCACCCGACTCCTGCTTCGCTTCCCCGATGTTCAAGAGCGCCTCCGTGAAGCGCTGATTGAGACGACAGAAAAGGGCACTCGGTTCGACTTCGAGCGCCTTCAGCGTTGCCAGTACCTCGACGCAGTCATCCAGGAGAGTCTTCGAATGTATCCGCCCATTTACTCGTAAGTCAACCTTCCGTCTGCAGATATTTTCTGCTTGAGTCAAACTCCGAACCCAACATCTAAATCATCCGCAATGCGAAATAATATTAAAATGCTGTGGCACAATGGCGACCCATTTGATTACTCGTCAAATTACGACTGGTGAATATTATGATATTCTCACATCTCTTTTCAAATGTCTATATTTGTTGCGATACTTTTATTTTGATCTATGTACCAAGTTATAGCCTTGATATTTGAGTTTTTGATGTATGAAAGCCTATTTTATTTAAAAGCCTATTTTATTTGTGCTCAATATTAATTTGTGCTCATGATATTTCAGTTTCACAGCACGCGACTCGTCGACAGAAAAGGTGTATGATGATATTACGATCCCGAAGGATATGGTGGTATTCACATCGACGTGCGAGCTTCACAACAACCCCGATATCTTCCCCGATCCACAGGAGTTCCGGCCCGATCGATTCCTTCCGGAGAACCGCACTGCTGATATGGCATTTGCTTGGCAGGTATGGCTCACTTTTTGATATTGAACTGTCACGCCAATTCTAGTCTAAATACTAGAATGTGTTGGTTCAATGTGTACTAATTATAGCTGAGTGGATACCTTCTCTGAGAAATTTTGAGAGCTCATTTAATTTTCCAGCGTTAAACGGTTGGCTTATTCAATTGAATTTGCAAATGACTAACTAAGGCTAATAATAATTATGTAGTTAACCCAATATAAAATCAGATTTCAACTATTTTCCAGCCATTTGGTGCCGGCCCGCGTAATTGTATCGGAATGAGGTTTGCGCAAATGGAGATCAAGATCGCCCTCGCGAAGCTGTTGATGAGCTACCGCCTGGTCGGGGAATCCTATGACACCGTGGGCGACGCAAATGTGAAATGCAACGTCTTCCCTGCTCTACAGAGAATCAAGGATCCACTGCATGTCACTCTCAAAAAACTGGACGAGTAATTGAATTTCCCTGGGAGTCCTCGGTAGCTTGAACGTCCACAATAAAAGCAATGTGATGACAAATCCTGAATTCATCATGCACTCGAGCATAGACTATAACGAACCCCCCACCAACCATGTACAAAGCGGTTCTACCTGTTCCATTAATTGCACTATAATATAATTTTCCTTTAACCAAGTCCAACAATGAGTTGACGCCGGTAAATGTGCTTACTGTAGTGCGACTGTGTTTTGTAGCTGTATTTCTCCATAACACACACGCACACACTGAAGCAAAAGAGTATACTCACCGTATTCTGTAAAAAAATTAGCAAAAATATCGTATAGGGATAGGTAGACCTGGGAACGGTTTGTAACGCCGCTTCTTTCGAGGCAGTGTTTGAATGAAAAATCGGACGAACAGGCTTAATGTATAGCTATAAAAACCTGACGGAATGGAAACATAGCTATCAGTCCCGCTCTTTAGGAATAAATAAATATACAACTTGAAGACCTATCGCTTATTTACTCTACGATTGGTGATACCACTTACTCATACTTTGGTCTTCGAGCCTTTACTACCTTGGACGAGCGCCACCTGCGCGTTCCTGCTCAAGCTCTCAAATGTTGATCCGGTACAACAAGTGGTCGACACGTGCTGGACAATATGATTTCTAAAAATTGTTTCTTTGCATCTAGCACGCGAACACCTTCTGCGTTCTTGCCAGCACGGGCCACATAAGATCCAGTAATGAAAAAAAAATAACAAAAGACGTGTAATGATAAGACGAACGTAGCGTTCCACGTGCTAAGGGTTTCTTTGATTTTCAGCGCGTACAACATACTCGACTTGGGTTTGCGTTGCTGAGTGAAGATATATTTGGATTGAATCGAACGAGACATTTCTCTGCACAGAGGAGGGATTAGAACGTATGGAATACACATATACGGCGCAGAAGACAACCTCGACCTTAATCGCTTTCTAGAGCAAATTGGATATATAAGAAAAGCGGGAAAGAAAAACACATCTTTAATTCATTAGCACATACTATTTCCTGACCATTATCCACTACGGGGCGCTACGGGTAACTAACGTAACAGTTTGGTTTGCTCAATCTCTCGTCATTCACACAACCTGCAAGGCACTTGCCGAACTCCGTGTAGTAAAGACTAACTTGACAGCTTAGATACCAATCCCTGCAGTAGTCTCGTACGATATTTCCGGCTCTACAAATATTATCGAACAACATGACAGGTGAACCTCGTGGTTCCTTCAACCATTATCAAAGAAGCAAAGAGAGTTCAATCCTCCTCGATGAAACGCTCTTGGCACAAGTCGGACGCTTGCCTATCTTAGCACAGTATTTGCCCTAGCCATTGGGTGCCCATACCGTTAACCGGCCTTTGTTCTAACCAGCGGTGACTCTATACCGTGAAGAGGCTATCCCCCGGTCACTGCGCCGCTGCGCTCTATTTATAGCGCGATGATTCACCGTGGTATTGCAGACAAACGGCTATTTATCTCTGGCCAATCTTCACCTGAGTTCTCGCGCTCGACAAACGCCGACCGTTACGGGAAAGCGAGACGGGAATAGCTATTCCTCGAAACAGACATGCTATGACATGCATGTTTGTCTTCTAAATAAAACCGTTATTGTTGTCCGTCCGCGGACGGACCGATTCAAGGAGTGGCTCAACTCAGTAGTTACAACTTCAACAACTCCGTCTAGGGCTGAACGGAAGTAGACCCTACTGCATTTGCTGGGGTATTATTATTGCTCATCTAATCTCATGTTCCCCCTTCCGCGGATCTTGTTATAGGGCCACGCCCATAGAACAGAATAGATCGATCTGCGGTGAGCGGGAAAAATGATACCTTTCAACATCGTTGGTAGGGCTTGCGTTAATCCCAGGTAAGCCCGGCATGACCGCCATGATAACAGTGTTACACAGCGGTGCAGAGGCCTGCCATGCAAGAGCCAGCTGAGGGTCAGCTAAGCAAAAGAAAGGGCAATACGCATGCAGTAAATTTTATTAATCGTGTGCAATGTGTTCGAGAAAAAGACGTCCTTTATGGAAACTCTTCGGCTCCTGTCAAACATTGCTCTGAGATCATCCTTCCGGATATTTAGATAGTTTCAGATAACTCCCCGATCCCCGAATTGGAAGTGCATAACGTTACACCGGCGGCAACAGTGTCCTATAGACCAGCAGGAGACTTTCACAGGCATCAGCGATTGCCTTAAGTACCCTTAGTGTCGCACTGACAGCATAATACGCAGCTGCTAGAGCTTCTAGGTGAGTTATGACTATAACGTTCGAGATGTTGGCTTAAATAGTACCCGTGGAATACTAGTACACTTGATTTATCCATTACGTATGCGTTAAGCACTTGAGCTCCTTTTTTTCTACATGAGCGAAGTCCGCACCGCCATCTGTGTAGCTGTAGATCAATCTATCTAGATTGTTAATCAATCAACTTGCCTACGGTATTTACTGACGTCGCGCTGATGTACCGCAAGGTAAAGGTAAAGGTAAAGCTTTATTTGTTTATTAAAGGAACTGCAGGTTTCGCAATGCTGCTCTGGGCAGTAATTGCTGCGTGGAGCGCTATCTTCCTTGGATACCTGATATGGTAAGTGTGTTTCATATATGCCCACCCTAAAGAAAAACGGCTGAGAATGATTGATATATTATTCTATGACATAATTGATGATCACCTGTTAGAAAACCTCCCTCTCGTAGAGGTTCTCGACGATTCACAATTGCGAATAGTCATTTGCAACTTTCGCGTTCGACTAAGCGCATTCATCAGGCGTCTGATCCTCAGTGAACGATCGATTATAGTCGATTTTAATCCTATTGTATATCCTAGATCTTCGTTTTAAACTAAAGGGCCTCGACTTCCCCAACAAGCCACCTGAGAGCTCTCACCAACTCATTGTCGGTCTCTGTACGATCCAATGTTTCAGGCAGCGGTATGACCACTTCCAGAAGTTTAAGAGACTTGGCATCCCAGGTCCGCCACCCTCGTTTCTCTGGGGCAACATGCTGGAGATCTACTTTAAGTATGTTTTTAGTACGTCTCCCTTAGACGAACTTAGCATTGCCTGCCTTTCTAACCGAAGTCCAAGTGGTCTTTTTCTATTATGAATATTATGCAATATTTGAATTTCACCCCCGTTTGAGTGTTAGTTAAGATTTTTCAACCGTTAACTTTTTGTGTACGTGTATCTATGCATATTACAGCGGCCACCTGAAGTGTCAGCGGGACTGGCACCGGCAATATGGGCCCGTGTTGGGTTATTATTTCGGCTACGAGCCTGCCCTTCTCGTTGCGGAACCCAAACATCTGAAGAACATCCTACTTAGGGATTTCACTGATTTCACTGATCGTACCGTTAGTAATGTTCTACTTTCCTACTGAATTATCAGCGGATACATTTTTTTTATTATCATGCATCCAATCACGTTGATGGCCGAACTAGCGATGTGGGTCTATCCGCTTCAGACTGTTTCGGGTGTAGCAAAGAACGCGAAGTCAAACATTGCTCATTTTTAGCAACTCTCATAGGTGTCATTTTTGGTAGTGAGATCCTTTCAGAATCTATCCTTCTTAACAGAAGCTAGGGCCGAAAGGCACCAGTGCCACGCGCTGATCTCAGTGGTCATCACGGTACGTACAACCGCACCGTGGCGGTCCATAATTATACTTTCTAGTGTTGTCATAATTTGTATTCGTGATTCACTCTGTAGGATATGCTATCCGGTCGAAACAACACTGGACTGAGCCGTCTCAAGGGCCAGCGCTGGAAGGATGTTCGATCCACTCTGACGCCGTCATTTACTACCAGCAAACTCAAGCAGGTAGGCAGACACTAACTGGACACACGTTATAGACGTTAAATGTCGGCTGAGAGTCAGCCCGAAAACATACATGAATACACGTTGTCTGTAGAAAAAACCAAATCATCATGTCCGATATATATATATATATATATCAGATATATATATATATATATATATATCGATATATATATATATATATATATCGATATATATATATATATATATATCGATATATATATATATATATATACTCCATGGATCTGCTTTTTGGTAGGGGATATTGTTCTAACGAAATCAGTTCCTTTTACTTCAGCTTTCACCCGAAGTTGGCGGTGTCGTTGATGACTTCATGAAAAATGTGAACAATGCGTTTGCATCTGGTGGTCGCTCTGTTGATATTTACGACTTGTATCAGGCTCTTACACTTGAGACGATCTGCCGAACTGCGCTGGGAGTCGACTTCGGCATCCAGAAAGGCGTTACCAACTCGAAAATACTTCAACGACTGAGGATTCTGTTCTCGCTCAACATCAATTTGTTCTCGGTAACATTTCGTAAGTGTGATGATTCATAGTGTTACTGCATTACGCCAACTATAATCAATTGATCTAGCATTATATATACACTTCTTAGACTATTCCCGGTCAACGCACTGTAGTAATAATAAAAATACTATGATAGTGTTTGACTGGGCATAATTGATTTAGATGTGAACCAAAAAAGCGCCTCTGCATGTACCAGCCTGTACTGTATATGTGTGTGCCTTTTGTCAGCTGCTCTATTTGTTCAAATCTGGCTGAGAATTAGTATGACGACAGCTAAGACACCGAATACATACAGTCTCTCTACCAAACGACAATTTAACATGCATCGAATACCGATAACCGAAGCGTATAACCATGTTGGCTAAGCCTTGACTATGTAGATTATTGGGCAGCAATGCCGAGATATCCATAACGCCCTGTGATGGTAAGAATATATAAAGCTAGAAGGCGGATGGAAATTGATCTATATCTACACCCGGCTATTACATAAAGTTTTCATAGGGAAATATATTCTTACTGTAGTATGCCAAACACCTGTTAACCTATAAGCATTGGCGTGATCCGGATTTAATTTCTAAACAAATGAAGATCTAAGTTAAATTTCTTCGTGTTCATCTAGTTTCATTCCCAATGATTAGGCGTATAGCCGCTCAGTTCATTGGACGTCTGCGGCTCAAGGCGAGTAACAAGGGCGAAGATCCTGTGGAAAAGTTAACGAAAGAGTGCGCCAATATCGTCAAGGAACGTAGGAGCAATCCCAATGTAAGGTCACATGTGATGAGAAGGGTGCAGCGCTTGTAATCATTTAGCTATGAAAACATCCTGCAATTAGTTATATCTAGGGGGATCTCTAATGTATAATATTACCCTATCGTGCACTTAAATCCTTCTTCAAGCAGCAATGTTGTGGCTGTGAATTTTTTATTAGAATTTACTTCCTCACTCTGTATTGAACTATTTATTAAATTACAACGAGGGTGCATGTCAATTCACCCTCCGTCTAGAAGATGACACCTCCCGCTTAACGATTAGCTGCTGGGCGACGGACACGATAACCTAGACTATTTTCGTTGTTGTTAAATTATGGAACCAGCTTCGTCGGGTCGATCTACTGCAACTGATGATCGATGCTCAGGCAGTGGAGACAAAAGAACACAAAGATCTGACCTCTCTGATTGCTGGCGATGAGGCCGAACGCAGCGAGGAACAGCAGGGCAAGGCCCATCAAGATTTGAAGGACGTCGCTGAAAGAAAGTGCCCTTTGAAAGTTACATCGAAGAGACTAACAGATGAGGAAGTGATCGATAACGCCCTCCTTGTCCTAATCGCTGGGTAAGAAAACGAAGAATACAGAAAAGTACATAATCGAATTCGAGAATGAATATAAACTAAAGGATACAACGAGTGCGAATATAATTATTATTGCAAGCTTTAATTGTATGTATAGATACGCCTCTATTAACGTTACCTCGGGAGATACGTGCGGTTATTATCGTCAGCGGTGGACTAACAAAATATTGATGTTTCTCTGTGCTAAAATACTGAGTGATCTCCCTTCGGTAACAACTTAAAGTAAATGTATACTAATGAAAATATTTTTGCCGTTTTAACTGTTGAGCCATATTACTAGGTACCTAGGTAGGTATAACACAATACCATGTGAGCAAATGATGCATTAATCATTGACTGAATGAACACTTTTATTGGGTTCATGACCTCACCTGGGAGAGTATGATTCTCTAATGCTTGCAGCTACGAGACGACTTCATCGTCACTGGCGTTTATCACCCGATTCCTTCTTCGCTTCCCCGATGTTCAAGAGCGCCTCCGTGAAGCACTGATTGGGGCGACAGAAAATGGCACTCGGTTCGACTTCGAACGCCTTCAGCGTTGCCAGTACCTCGACGCAGTCATCCAGGAGAGTCTTCGAATGTATCCGCCCATTTACTCGTAAGTCAACCTTCCGTCTGCAGATATTTTCTGCTTTAGTATGTGTGTGCCGAGTTAAAGCCTTGATATGTAAGTATGTATGAAAAAACCCTATTTTATTTCGCAATATTAATTTGAGCTCATGATATTTCAGTTTCACATCCCGCGTCTCATCGACAGAAAAGGTGTATGATGATATTACGATTCCGAAGGATATGGTGGTATTCGCATCGATGTGCGAGCTTCACAACAACCCCGATATCTTTCCCGATCCACAGGAGTTCCGGCCCGATCGATTCCTTCCGGAGAACCGCACTGCTGATATGGCATTCGCCTGGCAGGTACGGCTCGCTTCTTGATATTCAGTTATTCCTACAAGTTTTCAAACCTAGCGACAAAGCGGGTAATGGGCTTATCTCGAAGGCATTTAACCGACATCTGTCTGAGGAGCTATGTTGTGCAACAAAATACTTTCTCAAAGAAACGGAACGAGCTCAAGTTATCGGTCAGCTACTTAAAACGTTGCTTTCCAATTAATGACGAATACTGGATGATCCGATTAATCGGTGGCAATTAATTGCTACAGGTAGCAATAAATGAGTAATGATCTTTTCAGCCATTTGGTGCCGGCCCGCGTAATTGTATTGGAATGAGGTTTGCGCAAATGGAGATCAAGATCGCCCTCGCAAAGCTGTTGATGAGCTACCGCCTGGTCGGGGAATCCTTTGACACCGTGGGCGACACAAACGTGAAATGCGATGTTTTTATATTCCTGCAGAGAATCAAGGAACCTCTGCTCGTGACGCTTGAGAAGCTGAACCCATAATTTACGGCCCCAATCGATCATGGCACAGAGTGGCAAATTCTGTACGTATCCGTGCACCGGTTCCCACACATACATCTTCAATCATGCGTCAATATATTGACATATCCTTCATTTGAAAGGATTGTTGAGCGGACCTCGACTGTCAACTAGAACTCGCCGAACGAAGAGTGCACCATCTAGAGAGATGGGTAGTATCAAATTATTACAAGGATGCTGATGTATTTGCTAGGTAGAGAGAGAACTGTATCTCGGCTGCCAACCGCCATATTTTGTGAGTCAGCGTTCTGATACAAAAATCGATTATATATTGGAGATGCCTAATGTATAGTAACTCAATGATGACAACAAATGCAGCTTGCAGGTTGCAAATCGTGCTGATTTTTTGAGTTCACGTCTACAACGACGTATTAATCCATACGTGAAATAAAAATATCTAGCTTACCGAAATTTGTTTTCTTTATAAGATATAGATAATAGAGGAACTGTAAAAAAAACGCACTTCTATAGCATGAATTTGATTTGCCTAGTTAAGCTAAAAACCTATTTAGAACCTGAATGCGCTGAGTCAGGCGGCGGGCCTATCAAAATCCACTTATAATAATTCTTTAAACTTCAGTCAGGTTCACTCTTGTTTGTGCAATTATATGGTTAATATTTTGTTCATATTGTGGAATCTACCTTCTATCGAATATAGCCGATCTATGCCTCCACTACGTGAGGCAGAAATCCCTATATCTGTGCCCTGTCGGGCTTAAGTTTGACAGACATCATCTCGGTCATGCTGGACTGCTTGATATCAGGGCTATGTTAGCCATATACAATGGCAATGCTACAATATAACTCCATTGCTCATAATTCATATTTAGGATATACTTTGTTAATTTAACCGATAAAATGTACAACCAAGGGCATTTTCATGACCACGTGTGTGTACGCATGTGTTCTTTTGTGACAGGTCGATAACGAGAAAGTCGATCCTTTTACGAGGTCTTTCATGGGGCCATTGCTGCCTCTATATTTGACTCGCATTGCTCTGGTCAGCCACACATTTCTCCTTTCGTTCTGTCCACTCAACCAATTTTTCTCTCCTCTGATCTCATGAAACATGATCAACAATGGCGCCCCCAAATGCCTTTGGCTAAGCAACAGACGGTGTCGACTCGCGCAGCCCAGAACTGCTTTCTGCCCAGAAAAAAAACGACACTGCCTGGCTGCCTGCGAGCAGACGAAACGAGAGTCATCAAATGATTCTGTGCTCCGCCCTCTCAACTACTCTCTATCTAACTCCCTCTCTCTCTCTCTCTCTTCTTGTCTCTGATCAACCGCGACAATGATCGCGGCGAAGACCGCGGATGTTCGGCCAGCACCCGACCATTGCTTCGGCTGCTGGCAGAGTCCGAAGACCGAAGTGAAAACGGAGGAAAGCGGAGGCGCTTCTCAGCATTCAACTGTGCTGCCCAGAAACGCACAGGCGTCGTTGGTGAAGCACAAACGGCTGAAGGCAGACTTTGCCAGTTCGGATCTCTCACGACGTGCGCAAACCAAGACGGTGCTAGAGGGAGTCTCTGATTTGGGGATACGTCTCGTGGTTGATGAAAGTTTTGCAGTGCTGTTGGTTTTGACATGATTGAAGCCGAATGACCAGTGACATGTGAACCGGGCTCGATTAGTGAAAAAGTACTATGCGCGATATTCGTACAGTAAAAGTGAGTGTGTAAAAACAATGTTGTGCGGTATATATATATGCGGATGTAGTTATTTTTTGGTGCCGTTGAGTAGTTGGAGCTGGGATACATTTTCGAACACCAAGAAAGCTGAAATACTAATAATAAAATTATTATTTTTCAGCTATAGACAAAAAAGCAGATCCATAACATGTGCTGGCGCTGAGTGCCCTAGCAAAATAGATGCAATAAAAATAATGTTCAATTAGTTGGACATTTCAGTTATCGTGTGGGGTATTATGCATTATAGAGCATATATGGATAACTATTGTATATGCATGGTTTTATCTATACGAAGAGGATAGCTACAAGGGACAGAATATAGATACAATATACACATATATTTTTCTTCTTTTCTCTGCCGCTTAACCAGTGGCAAGGAGGAGTTTATTTACCACCCGCGCTGCCAACGCCTTTCGGCACACATATATGATACGTATGTATATCGTCCTGCATACTGCTAATGTTAACAAGTGTCCTTTCCTCGTTCCGGTCACATAATGTGCTGAAACGGAGCTACCAAATGCAATCGAACGGAACATTGGCACATGAAAGGAGCTTGCACACTAACCTTCGCATTATCTCTCACTGATCTTTTCAGGGGTGCGCGCTGATCTAGTCGTATTTCAGGTCCAATAGTCTGTAAACATCACGGCAATCGAAGAACAAAATGGTATTCTGTTCGCTTACCGCAGCTGCTTTCGTTGCCTGGCTAATCTACAAACTCAAGTAGGCTAACGTCTATGTACTTCTCTATGCAAACAAACGCTCTGAGATTTGTCCGTAGGCTGATACGACGCCGTCTTGAATACAAGCAATTGTTCGGGTCAAACTGCAGCCACCTCATATTTTTTTTGTGAAATAACCTCTCTATTATTGTTGCAAGGCTGTTGGGAGTACATTAATATTTGATATTCGTTCGCAGACAACGATATGAGCATTTTCGCACATTCGAAAAGTTAGGAATACCGGGACCGGCGCCATCATTTGTATGGGGCAACCTCTGGGAAATCTACCGCAAGTAAGTTCCATATATATTTCCATATAATAACTTATTCCCATATAACTGATTTCGCGTTATACGCGTCACACGAAATATCATATATATATATATATATATATACAAAGGCTCGTTACGAAAATGCTCACCGTATCTTGAGGGCGCGTATATATTTAACAGTACCGATTATCCAATCCTGCTGCAGTGGCCATAAGGAAAGTCAAGTAGAATGGCATAATCGCTATGGACCTATCGTCGGTTATTACTTCGGATACGACCCCTGGCTACTGATCGCTGACCAGAATATCCTTAAGAACATTCTGTTCCGAGACTTTTCAAATTTCTGCGATCGCCCAGTAAGTGTTTATTGTTCTTCCTGTCTTATGTGCCTGAATGTAACATTATTTAACTTTTTTCATTTAATACTGTATGATACATTCGATACAGCTTTTTGGTAATTGACAAACTGATTGTTGTTTCCTGCGTTAGTGTTACAGCGTTTACCTATGAAGTTGTTGCCAAAAAAGCTCTTGGAGAGTTGGCACATTTATCGACGCTGTAATGATATTTTGTGACCCATGTTCAACGATCTTGCAATTTTTCCCCATAGCGACATAGAAAGTGCTTTGTCAAAACGTCATTCAACCATCGCGGACACAATATGTATGTGTCACTTGCTTATACTGTCATTCTACAGAATATGCGTAAATTTGTTCTCACTATTTATCAGCCTGCCCCGCGTTGGCCAATTCAGGCCGCTTCTGCTGAATGCCTCAGTTGATGATAGCGCACAGTGACACTGATGTCTTGATTATTCGGGAGTAGGTCACTGCCATGTTATCTCACGAAATGCACACAGCACTGTTGTACAAATTTGAAGACTGCCATCATTGGGCTTCAGGACATCCTGTTCCGTACACGATTGTAAATCATTCATGTGTTTATCCCTGGTGGTCTAAGTATTTACAAAAGGATGCCGCCTACTATTTTTTTTACGTTTCTAGTGCTCAGGTCTTGGGGCAACCATGTACATGCTTTATGTACATATATCACTTCCAATAACACCCGCAACTGAGCCAAATTGTTTAGCAATGGAAACTGATAATGTTCTCTTGAGAAATTCAGTAGAGCGTTTCAAACTTTAGGTTCGATCTTCTTCGAGATCTTCTTCTTTTCCTTATCGAATGATTCACAGTGTTTCTCGTTATCGACTTGGTTGCAGGACTTGTTATCAGGTGCATCCGGTGGTATATTCAATTCGGCTCTAACAGTTCTCAAGGGTCAACGATGGAAAGATGTCCGGTCGAAGCTAACACCATCATTCACCACCAGCAAACTCAAACAGGCATGTGTTCGTCTCCAGCCATCATTAATGAAACTAGATAATGTCCAAATACATAATTTTGTTAAATTTTTGTGCCTATAGGCACACTATGGCGATTGTCTGGTAGGATCAAATGTAAGTTTTGCAATATTAAAAACAGCGCGTTTGAAAAATTACTTCTCGTCTTTATGTTCGTGTCGTCTAGCTTTCACCAGAAATATCGAAAGCTGTCGACGAGTTCATGGACAACGTCGGAAACGCTTATGTTGCGGAGGGCCGGGTTGAAATGTTCAGTCTTTATCAGGGACTCACCCTGGAGACGATTACAAGGACGGCGATGGGAGTCGATTTCAGCGTACAGAAGGACATTGCGAATTGCGACCTCTTGGCGCATTTGAAGATTATCTTCAGCGTTGGTCTAACTCCGTTTTCACTGCCATTTAGTGAGTTCATGATTGTGCTTCAATTGTTCAACATTGCCGCCTTTCCCTGTTTAGCTAAAATCGTGAAATTAGTGTATGATAGGAAATAGGTAGGGTGGGAGCCGCGTATGCAAGTAGCGTAGCGCACTGTATTTAGCGATAAACATGATATGACCTATACCAAAGGACACTGCAATACCCGTCCCATACATTAAGGACAATACATTATTTAATGTTCTCTTATCCTGCAAAATATTTTAAAGAATGATTTGGAAGTAGTGAGAAGCATGCCATTATTTGACATTCATTAACAATCTAAATCCGTCGATAGACTACAACTGAACTTATCATTGTTGAGACATTGGTTCAAAGTATTTTCTAACAGGTTATAATAACGGCTCTTGTCGACAAGTCGCTCTATAGGGCTCGATTTCTTATGCGGCTGAGGCCGCTTGAAGACTAAACAGCCGCAATTGACAAAAGTTAATTCGAATTTTCCTTCCAGTTGCGTTCCCATCAACTCTACGCATGTTTGGTCCCCTCATACAAAAGGTCATGTACATGAGTAACAAAGGCAAGAATTCAATTGCAACACTTAAGGAGCGGTGTGCCGATGTCGTTAAACTGCGTCGCGCGAATCCCGATGTAAGTTTAGCAACATGGTAGACCTCTACATCTGGTAGTCATTTTTGTAACTAAAAACTCCTCGATGAGCAAAGTTATGCAACTACACAGCACCATCTCCATTGAGTTTCGAATGGCAGACACTGTTCTCTCTGTCTATTTTCTTGTTTTTCCGTCTTCTAAAGCTCGCCACACTCATCAAGGGCTAGATATTGAGGTTAATTTACATTGGGGGTGTGGATACGCTTCGGGTCTCCCTGACAGGCCGCGGCACTATTTCTGCATAATCTAACGAATCTCTTGCTTCGGCTGCATCATGGCCGCATCGCTATCACTCATATTCATCGGTGCAGCAGAATCGGCGAATCGATTTGCTCCAGTTGATGCTGGATGCCCAGTCGAACGAGGACGGCAGCTCCGAAGTGGATGTACACTCACTCATTGCAGGGAATGAAATGGAACTAAATCAGGAAAAGCGGCCCAAAGATGCTCAGGAGAATTCGAAGATTGCGGCCTCACCTGCCGGGTGTCCATTTGCGACGAAGGCTTCCAAAGGCCTCACGGATGCGGAAGTCGTGGACAATGCGCTAATTGTTCTACTTGCTGGGTAGGTTCGTCTCAATGATTCGCGAGCGGTTATCAGAGACATTTCGATTGCTCTGAGAAATATGCAAATTGTGTCCCATGCGATATGCACAAAGTATTTGTTTAAAACTACTGTATACTATTATATTTTAGAGACGCTTACTTAGTTAAACTAAAATGAATGCATGTGTACGGTTATACATATAGATGTACTGTCAGATATACATACGGATTTTCTTGGGAGTGCCTGTGCGCGCTTATTCACTTCTAGGCGATTTCTTTTCTAAAGCGGCATCAGCATTGTCCGCCTGAGCCGCTCACGCACTACGTGCTGAGACCATTTGGAATAGAGCTGTACCAATGACGTGCTTTCCGCTAGTACTTTTCAACGTTGACTAGCTTGAACCGTTGTTTTTTAGCTACGAAACGTCCGCATCGATGTTATCGTTCATGACCCGGTTGCTTGTTCGCTTCCCCGAAGCCCAAGAGAGACTTCGCCAGGAACTTCTTACAGCAACAAATGATGGTACCCGATTCGATTTCGAGATACTTCAACGGTGCCATTATCTCGAGGCAGTCATTCAAGAATGTTTGCGAATGTATCCACCCGCGTTTTCGTAAGTGTCCAGACTTTTCCTGCAAATTGCATTTTCGATTACATGTTTTTGTTTGTGACACTTCGTCTTTCTCGCTTCTTGTTTGCACCACAACTACGTCGCAAACGACGGCCGCAAACGTAAACATAGCCTATTGTTAAGTCGTGGGTTTCTGTAAAAATGAAGCACGAAGACAATTCTTTACATAGAATTTTCTCAGAATTACCTACGTCTACTTTGCCGAAACTCGCTCGTGCACGTTAAGCTAAGTCGTAATATCCAACGGTGATCGCACACATGAAATGCTCTGTCAAATGGATCAACAACGACATAGCTGAATGTCATTGAAGTTGATCGTTGTTGCATCGACAGTTGAGCCTTGCAAAATAACGTAAGCAATATACTGTACCTCAGCTTCACAGCCCGGCACACTCACGAGGAAAAATGCTACGATGGGCTGATAATCCCAAAGGGAGCATGCGTGTGCGCATCCACTCTTCGCTTACAGTACGACCCTGAGATTTTCCCCGATCCGGAGGAGTTCCGCCCGGAACGATTTCTTCCCGAGAATCGCACCCCTGAGATGATGTTTGCCTGGCAGGTATGTAACAAGCATCAGCATTTGGCCGTCGTAGGCTGGTTTCATGGTTTTCTGTTAGTGGTAACCCAGGACGCAACTTCCACTATAGCGACACAATATTACATTAATCAGTTTTGAATTTGCGGTTTGAGACGCTTCGCTCGACTCCACCGAGTGCTGCGGGGAAGCCTTATGCTGGTGGCTTAGCCAAGTCTCGTTAACATGAAAAGGGTTCGTGATCGTACAGTATCTTTGGAGGGCATGCGTGACTGGCGTCTTACATGCGGGAGTCAGCGGATTATACCGCGTTCTATTATACTCTTAACATAATTAAAACAATGTTATTTACACTAGTCAGGGTCGAGTTATCTCACAATCAGAATTTCTATAGCATTGTTTTCTATATCACGAAGAATTACTTTATTATTACATCCTTGTATCGATTTCTTGCAGCCATTTGGAGCCGGGCCACGTAACTGCGTTGGGATGAGGTTCGCTCAAATGGAGATCAAGATCACCGTTGCCAGGTTGCTGACCAAGTATCGCCTCGAGGCTGACGCGTCTGATAAGTTGGGTGATACGAAAATCTACACTATGGCTCTGCCAGCGGTGCAGAAGATACGGGACCCACTACTGGTCACCCTGGTTAAACTTGCCGACTAAACGAAACCATCTTCTGCCTATAATTTTTATTATTGTAAAGGCCGAAGCAGTTCTTTATCGAACAACAGCAGTGAATGACCCCACGACCAGTTAGCTTCGGCTGCTTACAAGGATGGTTACTTGAGGGTGATTGGGTAATTATTGTAGTTCAAAAAGTGTGATTAAGAAAGAAATTTTATCATAAATTGCGTATTGCCACATTGTCAAGTAAATGTTGTGTATTTGAAACAGAGGTTAGTAAATTAATGGTGAGTCGTATACATTTATTGAGAATTGTGTGAATATCGACAAAGCACCCGTGCCTCTACGTGCCTCTCAAAGTCTAAAGTGGATATTCTCTCTGCAAACGTTATCATTAAATTAAAAAAAAATATATATATATATGTATATTACGATAAAACAAGAATAATAAAACGAGTAAGGTTATTGATCATATAATACAGCGAAGCCTGTTATTTTAATATTAATGCGTATTTCATGGAAAAAATCTCTGTCCCATAAACTTTGGAGTGAAATCAATGATGTTTTATACAGAGTGCTTGTGTGAATCCACACTTGGCGTATGGTCGTTTGTAATCGTAACATTTTGTTTAGCTGTTTAGTGAAAAAATGAGCTGGTTTGCTTTTGTCCGATACATTTTGACCTAAAACCAGTTTTGCCAGGGCGCCAGGCGCATGAGCGCCTATGGTTCTTTTTGCGTAGAACTCCTTTAGTCACTGTCACCATCTAGTCAAAAGGATTATATATATATATATATATATATATATACCAATTCCCAAACATACAGTAGGTCGGTATTTCTAGGGATTATGGGGGGGGGGGGGTGAGGACGACAATGTCCCGAGGAAGGCGATGGCATTGCCTCTCTGCACGGCGAGGGACGCTTGTCCCCGGTGGCGCGGATCAACCTGTGGTAGACCCCCTCGAGGAAGTTCGCAGTGAGAGGGCCGTGCCCGCCCAAGGTCTCAAAGGCAAGGGGGGAAAACAGGTGGGTTGCTTGGAGTGCGGCGTACTTCCTTAGCTTTGCCCGTTCCGCACGCGCTACTGCGTAACCGGGGATGGTTGCACAGTGGTTGACATAAGAAGGTGCTAGAGTGTCAACCACAGTGCCGTCCCAGACCAGGTGCAGGCCTCGATGAAAGGGGATAAGGGTGAGGCCGTCAGGGCGGCGCCCGTCAGAGGTGTCGAGGCCCTGTGGCTCCCTTGTGCAAGGAATACCGGCGGAGTGGAGGGCCCTCACGAGCGTGTCGTTAAGCATCGTGTGCCGCGGATGGCGACCGGCGCTGCGTTCGCACGAGAGACCGTGATGGCCATTCGTTGCGACGGGGTCCCCGCAACGCTCGCAGCTGTGGGCCGCAACTACAGGGGCCCCGAGGCGAAGGCCCACACAGAAGCGGAGGGAGCGATCGTCTAGAGCAGTACCAAGGGACGACGAGGGCAGCGCGTGGAGCCACGCCCCCGCACCAGGCCTGTCGACAGCCCGGAGGCGAGCTTGGTCAGCAACGTGTGGCGCAGAGGCCAGGAGGGAGTCCCGCAGCTCCTGGTGCAGGGCATCGGACCATGCCCGCTGCTTGCTCTGTTTGTCCGGAGGGACCCGAGCGCGGACGCCCGTCTGGTCAAGGGCAGCTTCCTGGGAAGCGGAGAAGTGGGCGAGCGCTTCGGGAGGGGGAGGACTGTAGCGACCATGTCGGCAACCGCCGTAAGCGACGCGGCGTAGCAAACGTCAGCCAAGCGGCGTACACTGAGGATGCCGAGGCCACCGAAGCGGACTGGAAGGGAAGCCTGCGACGCCGCTTCCGGAGGGAGCTGGAGGTTCAGGATCGTCGTCAGGGCTTCCAACACCAAGTCGTCATACTCGTGAAGGGCTGAAGCCTCAGTGCCGGCCGGGCATGTCCTAAGCAAGTGCTGCATGCGTGCCGCCGAGAAACAGGACCGAAGCAGGAACAGCCCCTGGTGAGCCGATAACAGGGGCAGCCGGTCGAGCATCACGGCCGTCCTCTCGAGGCAACGGTCCAATAGCGGCCGGATGGCCTCGTCCGTGAGAGGGGAGCCGACGAGCTCGAGGGACAACCTCTGAGTGAGACGGCATCCTGGGAGCGACCGCTGGAGGTCGGGCTGCGCGTCTAAAGAGAAGATCTCGCACTTCGTAGGGGTTGAGGGCAAGGCCGCTGCGCCCCTCGTAGTCGAGTACTCGCTGAACGTCGGAGGCGACGGTCGCCGGATCACCTGCCAACGTTCCGTCGTCCATGTACCACAGCCGCAGACGCGACTGGAGGGACACAGCGAGGGGCCGGAGGGCCAGGCAGAAGAGGGCTGGGCCCAGCGGGTCCCCCTGCTGGACACCGCACTCTGAGCTGATGACGGCGTTGTCCATAATCAGATGGGAGGGGCAACGATAGGCCAGGTCGACCAGAGGGAAGAGGCCAGGGACGTGCTCAGCAACCTCACGCAGAACGAGATCTCGACGGACCGTGTTGAAGGCATTGCGAAAATCAAGCTTGACCAGGGCCGCGTCCGGATGAGCGTGGATAAAGGCGCGAGCCGCGTGAGCAGCGATCTCCGTCCCAGACGCCTGGCCGCAACCCAACTGGGTTGGGCCGAGCAGGGTTACGACCGTGTCCCTCTCGTTGACCCAGGCGATCTTAGCAGCCAGGCGACGAATCGTGCTGGAGCAGGCGATGGGCCGTATCGACCCATCCTTTTTCTTGAGGGCGATGAGGCGCGCGCCGAAGAGTATTGGCCGTAGCGCCGATGGAACCGTGCCGGCCCGCATGCAGTCGACCACCTTAGCGAGGGCCTTGGCGAGGGCAGTGGCGACGGCTCCGAGTGCCGGAGAGAGCAGGTCCCTGAGATGACGCGGCCGAAGGCCATCGGGGCCGGCTGACGAGCTCGGGGGGAAAGAGGAAACGGCCGCCAAAACCTCATCAGTTGACGTTGGGGCAATGTCGACCTGCGGGGGACGGGCGGGGAAGGCGTAATCAGGAGGGGCAGGGGGGTGCTTCGCCCTGAGGGCGTTGAGAGCCTCAGCCGAGTCCGTGGCCGAGTCGGTAGAGCACAGGGCCCGGGCGGCACCAGAGATGTCACCCTCGGAGAGTTTTTGGGAGGCTATACGCGCAGCTCTCTGGCCCGTATCCGTGGGCGGAGGACGAGGGCCGCGAGGGAAGTGACGACGCAAGCGGTACTCCAAGCGCGCCCCGGCGCGGAAGGCCGCTAGGTTTCCCCGAATCACGGCTGGGAGGGAGCGGGAGGTGTCGCCTTTGTCCGGCATCTGCAAGACCACTCGGGCGAAAGCCAGGAGCGCTTCCCAGGAGGGGACGTCGTTATTGGTATGAACGTCCCGGAGCACGTCTGTGAGGGCCACGGCGACTAGGGAACGCGTAGCCTTCGGGACAATACTGAAGACGCGGGCCTCACGCATGGCCGCCTGTAGTCGCAGCTCGAGCGGTTGGGGCGCTGGACTTGGCTGAGGCACCGAACGGACCTCCGGGTGCCGCACCGTTATGTGCCTGTTGAGACCGCGCCGGGAGAATCTGCCCTCGCAATGCGGGCACGGAACACGCGGGGGGCCTGTGGCGTCTCGGGCTGAAGCGGCACGACGGGCTGGGGTGGCGTCTCGGGCTGGGGCGATGGGACCTGGGTTCATGAAGAACGGGGGGGATTGAGAGCGGCTAGGAGGGGGGCGAGCTGACGCTGAAGCTGGAGGAGAGGGGCCAAGACTTCAGCGAGGGACCTCAAGGCTGCGACGATGCTTGGCACCGCTGGCGCGGCCGTGGGGCGCCGAGACTCCGCGCGAGCAGGTCGACGAGGGGCGGGTCGACGGGGGGCAGATCGACGGGGGGCAAGCCGACAAGGGGCAGGCCGACGAGGAGCAGGCCGACGAGGGGCGGGGCGGCGGGACGGGGCGGGGATCGGCCTCGGGTTCGGCAGCAGGACCATTGGGACCTGAGCACCGTCGGAGGGGACCACAATACCCCGAACCGCCGCAGCGTACGAGCGGGCTGGCGCCTGGGACGACACCGGGGCCTCGATGGGCATAATGGACGCTAGGGGTGAGGTGTCCTTCACCTGTTCGAGGACCCTGGCCTCGGTCACGAGCCGCTGACGCTCGCGGAGGTAGGCCGCCCGAGGGCACGACGGCGAGCCCGAGCGATGGGCACCCTTGCAGTTGACGCAGCGGGCAGGACGGGCGCAAGAGGCGGCGAGGTGGCCGGCATCACCGCAGTTGCTGCAGGCCCTAGGCAGTGAGCACCGGGCCGCGATGTGGCCCGCCCGGCAGCAGTTGAAGCAGAGTGGTGGCCGGTCAGGCTCGAGGACGACCGGATGGGACCGGTAGCCCAGGAACACCGAGGCAGGAGGCGGCCCGCTGAAGGTGAGCAGCACGGGCCGAGGCGAGCGACGAGCCGGGCCGGGCGCGGCGGGTAGGCGGCGGGCGGAAGTGACGCCGAGAGGTGAGAGTTCAGCCAGGATCTCGGCGTCGGTAAAAGCCGCGCAGACGTTCGTGATGCGGGCCTTGGTGCTCGAGAGGGCCGAGCAATGAGCGGTCACCGGGACGCCTCCGAGAGTCGTGAGCGTCAACGCCTTGCGGGCGAGCTCAAGGGTCGGCGCCCAAATGATGAGCCCGTCGGCTCCACCAGCCGGGGTGCAACCCGGGAGAGCCTCATGGGCGCTCTTAAAAAGGGCGAGCATCTGGCCCTGCTCGAAGGCGGGGGAAGGCCCGCCGGCCCCGACCGCCCTGCCACGGACAGTCACCTTGAACAATCCGTGGGACCTCGCGTTGAGGCCTGCCCGGAGGGCCTCCAGTGCGCGCGCCTCACGGCCCGCGCGACGCTTGGCGTCCTTCGTCCGCTGCTCCGTGAACGGTGCAGCGTTCTCCCTCGCGTCGTCATTCCCAACGACAGCGACATCATCGGCCGTGCCAGGCCTCGCCCTCTTCAAGGGCGGCACCCTCGACACGTCGTCTGGAGGCATCACCCTCCCACCCAGCACAGAAGCGCAGGGTGCACGACAACACTTTCAAAGCGCAAAACGTAACGGCGGAGAGGCTGGCGGGAGCTTCGTCGTTAGCATTCCCAAATACTCACTATAATTTTCTTAAAAACCCGGACAGGTCCTCTTAGTAATACCTAAAAGGCTAAGAGCTGAGGCCTGTCAGATCGGGGAACAGCTGAGGGTCAACTCGAAAAACAGTTTTATAATTTTCTTAAGGCACTTTCATTGAACTCGATCAACAACGAAATAAAATTCAGCCCAACTCGTCGCAGTCCCATCACGCTCTCCTTACCGTGTCCGCCGCGAGAATTCAAATACAAGCTTCTTCATCTCTTCTAGCATGACTACAGTGTTCTATTATCTAGAGGATTACGGTGCATCCGAATGTGTCCTCGTTTGTCCTGCACCTTGTGAACCTACCTCATTAATTGCTATATTCTCCTCAAGGTGAATTTCGTTGCATAGTATATATCGTTTATTCAAACATACAGTAGGTCGGTATTTCTAGGGATTATGGGGGGGGGGGGGGGTGAGGACGACAATGTCCCGAGGAAGGCGATGGCATTGCCTCTCTGCACGGCGAGGGACAGGCGCTGCAGGAGGAAAGAGCCAGCGCGCTTGTCCCCGGTGGCGCGGATCAACCTGTGGTAGACCCCCTCGAGGAAGTTCGCAGTGAGAGGGCCGTGCCCGCCCAAGGTCTCAAAGGCAAGGGGGGAAAACAGGTGGGTTGCTTGGAGTGCGGCGTACTTCCTTAGCTTTGCCCGTTCCGCACGCGCTACTGCGTAACCGGGGATGGTTGCACAGTGGTTGACATAAGAAGGTGCTAGAGTGTCAACCACAGTGCCGTCCCAGACCAGGTGCAGGCCTCGATGAAAGGGGATAAGGGTGAGGCCGTCAGGGCGGCGCCCGTCAGAGGTGTCGAGGCCCTGTGGCTCCCTTGTGCAAGGAATACCGGCGGAGTGGAGGGCCCTCACGAGCGTGTCGTTAAGCATCGTGTGCCGCGGATGGCGACCGGCGCTGCGTTCGCACGAGAGACCGTGATGGCCATTCGTTGCGACGGGGTCCCCGCAACGCTCGCAGCTGTGGGCCGCAACTACAGGGGCCCCGAGGCGAAGGCCCACACAGAAGCGGAGGGAGCGATCGTCTAGAGCAGTACCAAGGGACGACGAGGGCAGCGCGTGGAGCCACGCCCCCGCACCAGGCCTGTCGACAGCCCGGAGGCGAGCTTGGTCAGCAACGTGTGGCGCAGAGGCCAGGAGGGAGTCCCGCAGCTCCTGGTGCAGGGCATCGGACCATGCCCGCTGCTTGCTCTGTTTGTCCGGAGGGACCCGAGCGCGGACGCCCGTCTGGTCAAGGGCAGCTTCGTGGGAAGCGGAGAAGTGGGCGAGCGCTTCGGAGGGGAGGACTGTAGCGACCATGTCGGCAACCGCCGTAAGCGACGCGGCGTAGCAAACGTCAGCCAAGCGGCGTACACTGAGGATGCCGAGGCCACCGAAGCGGACTGGAAGGGAAGCCTGCGACGCCGCTTCCGGAGGGAGCTGGAGGTTCAGGATCGTCGTCAGGGCTTCCAACACCAAGTCGTCATACTCGTGAAGGGCTGAAGCCTCAGTGCCGGCCGGGCATGTCCTAAGCAAGTGCTGCATGCGTGCCGCCGAGAAACAGGACCGAAGCAGGAACAGCCCCTGGTGAGCCGATAACAGGGGCAGCCGGTCGAGCATCACGGCCGTCCTCTCGAGGCAACGGTCCAATAGCGGCCGGATGGCTTCGTCCGTGAGAGGGGAGCCGACGAGCTCAAGGGACAACCTCTGAGTGAGACGGCATCCTGGGAGCGACCGCTGGAGGTCGGGCTGCGCGTCTAAAGAGAAGATCTCGCACTTCGTAGGGTTGAGGGCAAGGCCGCTGCGCCCCTCGTAGTCGAGTACTCGCTGAACGTCGGAGGCGACGGTCGCCGGATCACCTGCCAACGTTCCGTCGTCCATGTACCACAGCCGCAGACGCGACTGGAGGGACACAGCGAGGGGCCGGAGGGCCAGGCAGAAGAGGGCTGGGCCCAGCGGGTCCCCCTGCTGGACACCGCACTCTGAGCTGATGACGGCGTTGTCCATAATCAGATGGGAGGGGCAACGATAGGCCAGGTCGACCAGAGGGAAGAGGCCAGGGACGTGCTCAGCAACCTCACGCAGAACGAGATCTCGACGGACCGTGTTGAAGGCGTTGCGAAAATCAAGCTTGACCATGGCCGCGTCCGGATGAGCGTGGATAAAGGCGCGAGCCGCGTGAGCAGCGATCTCCGTCCCAGACGCCTGGCCGCAACCCAACTGGGTTGGGCCGAGCAGGGTTACGACCGTGTCCCTCTCGTTGACCCAGGCGATCTTAGCAGCCAGGCGACGAATCGTGCTGGAGCAGGCGATGGGCCGTATCGACCCATCCTTTTTCTTGAGGGCGATGAGGCGCGCGCCGAAGAGTATTGGCCGTAGCGCCGATGGAACCGTGCCGGCCCGCATGCAGTCGACCACCTTAGCGAGGGCCTTGGCGAGGGCAGTGGCGACGGCTCCGAGTGCCGGAGAGAGCAGGTCCCTGAGATGACGCGGCCGAAGGCCATCGGGGCCGGCTGACGAGCTCGGGGGGAAAGAGGAAACGGCCGCCAAAACCTCATCAGTTGACGTTGGGGCAATGTCGACCTGCGGGGGACGGGCGGGGAAGGCGTAATCAGGAGGGGCAGGGGGGTGCTTCGCCCTGAGGGCGTTGAGAGCCTCAGCCGAGTCCGTGGCCGAGTCGGTAGAGCACAGGGCCCGGGCGGCACCAGAGATGTCACCCTCGGAGAGTTTTTGGGAGGCTATACGCGCAGCTCTCTGGCCCGTATCCGTGGGCGGAGGACGAGGGCCGCGAGGGAAGTGACGACGCAAGCGGTACTCCAAGCGCGCCCCGGCGCGGAAGGCCGCTAGGTTTCCCCGAATCACGGCTGGGAGGGAGCGGGAGGTGTCGCCTTTGTCCGGCATCTGCAAGACCACTCGGGCGAAAGCCAGGAGCGCTTCCCAGGAGGGGACGTCGTTATTGGTATGAACGTCCCGGAGCACGTCTGTGAGGGCCACGGCGACTAGGGAACGCGTAGCCTTCGGGACAATACTGAAGACGCGGGCCTCACGCATGGCCGCCTGTAGTCGCAGCTCGAGCGGTTGGGGCGCTGGACTTGGCTGAGGCACCGAACGGACCTCCGGGTGCCGCACCGTTATGTGCCTGTTGAGACCGCGCCGGGAGAATCTGCCCTCGCAATGCGGGCACGGAACACGCGGGGGGCCTGTGGCGTCTCGGGCTGAAGCGGCACGACGGGCTGGGGTGGCGTCTCGGGCTGGGGCGATGGGACCTGGGTTCATGAAGAACGGGGGGGATTGAGAGCGGCTAGGAGGGGGGCGAGCTGACGCTGAAGCTGGAGGAGAGGGGCCAAGACTTCAGCGAGGGACCTCAAGGCTGCGACGATGCTTGGCACCGCTGGCGCGGCCGTGGGGCGCCGAGACTCCGCGCGAGCAGGTCGACGAGGGGCGGGTCGACGGGGGGCAGATCGACGGGGGGCAAGCCGACAAGGGGCAGGCCGACGAGGAGCAGGCCGACGAGGGGCGGGGCGGCGGGACGGGGCGGGGATCGGCCTCGGGTTCGGCAGCAGGACCATTGGGACCTGAGCACCGTCGGAGGGGACCACAATACCCCGAACCGCCGCAGCGTACGAGCGGGCTGGCGCCTGGGACGACACCGGGGCCTCGATGGGCATAATGGACGCTAGGGGTGAGGTGTCCTTCACCTGTTCGAGGACCCTGGCCTCGGTCACGAGCCGCTGACGCTCGCGGAGGTAGGCCGCCCGAGGGCACGACGGCGAGCCCGAGCGATGGGCACCCTTGCAGTTGACGCAGCGGGCAGGACGGGCGCAAGAGGCGGCGAGGTGGCCGGCATCACCGCAGTTGCTGCAGGCCCTAGGCAGTGAGCACCGGGCCGCGATGTGGCCCGCCCGGCAGCAGTTGAAGCAGAGTGGTGGCCGGTCAGGCTCGAGGACGACCGGATGGGACCGGTAGCCCAGGAACACCGAGGCAGGAGGCGGCCCGCTGAAGGTGAGCAGCACGGGCCGAGGCGAGCGACGAGCCGGGCCGGGCGCGGCGGGTAGGCGGCGGGCGGAAGTGACGCCGAGAGGTGAGAGTTCAGCCAGGATCTCGGCGTCGGTAAAAGCCGCGCAGACGTTCGTGATGCGGGCCTTGGTGCTCGAGAGGGCCGAGCAATGAGCGGTCACCGGGACGCCTCCGAGAGTCGTGAGCGTCAACGCCTTGCGGGCGAGCTCAAGGGTCGGCGCCCAAATGATGAGCCCGTCGGCTCCACCAGCCGGGGTGCAACCCGGGAGAGCCTCATGGGCGCTCTTAAAAAGGGCGAGCATCTGGCCCTGCTCGAAGGCGGGGGAAGGCCCGCCGGCCCCGACCGCCCTGCCACGGACAGTCACCTTGAACAATCCGTGGGACCTCGCGTTGAGGCCTGCCCGGAGGGCCTCCAGTGCGCGCGCCTCACGGCCCGCGCGACGCTTGGCGTCCTTCGTCCGCTGCTCCGTGAACGGTGCAGCGTTCTCCCTCGCGTCGTCATTCCCAACGACAGCGACATCATCGGCCGTGCCAGGCCTCGCCCTCTTCAAGGGCGGCACCCTCGACACGTCGTCTGGAGGCATCACCCTCCCACCCAGCACAGAAGCGCAGGGTGCACGACAACACTTTCAAAGCGCAAAACGTAACGGCGGAGAGGCTGGCGGGAGCTTCGTCGTTAGCATAGTATATGATCCCAATCGTTTCTGCTTCGCCACACTTCAACCGCTGTCACTTTTCCGGAACGTTAGGCTGCTAATGGCGCAAAATGACAGAAACACACTGACTAACGCTTGTGAATAGGTTCGCGGGCCATTAATGAACATCACAGCGTCATGGCCCAAACTAAAACGGTCCAATATAAGCTCCTCGCTATTTTTAGTTTCTCAGTGGAAAGGGTCTCACTGAGATGATTGCCGGTTGCTCGTACCGCGTGAGAAGTGGTAGTAGCAATAGTGTTTTAATTCATCTGGGCAAAATTTCTACCATACGTAGCGTTGAAAGTTAAGTGAAATGCGGTTTGCTCTCACGGGCAAACGATGTGTCGGTATGGAATCGGTGATACATCGATAATGATGCGAATATAAATAATAGAACAATTCTGAAGACTAGCTACATTTAAGCTTTCGACCAAAGAGTCGCCAATCGACAGAGAAGTTAATAGCTATTGAGCTTCATACATATATACATATATATATATATATTCTACCTATTGCAGTGCGTTTAATAAATTAATAAACCTCTATGTTACAGTTCGCAACTGCCCAGTGGTAAATTGCGGCGGTAAAATCCGTCTTGGTCAAAAGGGTCAACCTGAGCTGCACTAGACATTATCCTGTGAATCAATAAATGAGTAAATATCACCAAGTGAATTAATCAGTGGACTACGTTATCAACTATTCAGTATTTCAATGCGGCTTGAACTACAAGTCCATTATTTGCTGCTGTCCTAAAAACTGAATGCTCTATGGCTGTACATATGGGAGAGAGTGCTTGCTTGGACGATACAATTAGAGGTAGGCACCTGTGGCGCCCTCAGTGGTGAGCTCGCACAACTGGCCCTCGGCAAAACAGTGATCAATTAGAGTAGAGTCGCTCACCAACAACTAGACCGATCTCCTGTGGCGTCAAGCGGCAAAACGGAACAATAGTCCGGTAGAACCCAAAGGCAGCGTCGTGAAAGCTAGTGAAAGTGCGATCGTTCAACAGCGTCTAGCCTCACATATATATTGCAGCGTTTGGTGATTTCAGTGAGATTTCCCACGGAGTGGACGTCAACGCAATCAGAACGCAATGGATTTTTGGGTTTTGACAAGCGCCGGGTTGGTGCTCTGGACTGCGTGGCAGTTCAAGTGAGTCGCGCGGAAAGGATAATTATCGATTATAAAGAGTGTTGACCGCTGAGTGCTTGCAGGGTTGTACTGAACGCTTGTTATTTACTAATTAACTTATTTATATATGTTGTTCTTCCATATATTTATTTTCCTGTGTGTGTGTAAGGGTTGCCACTCCTTAATTGGATTGAATACTAAAGGGAGAAAGGATCCTTAAATCAAACATATACTGTTAGCATTAGTTGCAGCAGAAGAAGTCCGGTAATCAACATTTGCAAAAGCAGCCTGTAGTCAATTTAAATAGTTGCTACAATGGCAGAGCACACATCAGCTCCTGTATTGTGTGAAGCACTTCTTATATAATACTATAAGTTATACTTTTAATTAATATGTATGGTGTCTTGTTTCAGGCGGAGATATGAACATTTCCAGTTGTTTAAACAAAATGATATTCCCGGACCTCCTCCATCTCTGATTTGGGGCAACGTATGGGAGATCTATATCAAGTAAGCACCACCCGAATATTGTATAATAGATGTTTTGGAGTAATTCGTTTGGCAAGAAGAGATATCAGATATGCGGTCCCATGCGACGCTAAAGTGTTCACGTAGCTAGAACAGCTAAGTCTCGGGCTATAAAAAGCCGGAGGCCGCAGGTTCGAGTCCCGTGACCTGGTTACATATAAGAGAGCTTAAACATTGTAAAATCCGCAGTTCCTTGAATAAATCATTAAACCTTTACTTAACCTTTACCTTACAGCACGGCGAACTTCAACAATCGAATTGTGATTTTTGCGTTTTTTAAAGCAGTTGCTATATATTAGGCTGACCCTAACAAAAAACGTACACATATAAATTTCAATATCGGCTAAACTAAGTGAGTTCAAACAAAAATTTTTCTAGTATGAGTCAGAGGTATCCACCTCTAATTTATACACTCTTATTTATACACTGGTCTCAGAGTTCTGGCAGTTTTCTGACGGCTAGGTATTGCACAATTTCTATCCCCATTTATAACTTAGTTATTTAAGGTTTTTCGGAGCAAATCGATGTTTGCATTCCTGTAGTCACCTATCAATCCCTGCTCGATCTTGTTAGCCACCGCTCAATCTTGTTGGCCTTAAGCCAGGACGTAATTTCATCGCTACGATGTGCCCTAGCATTGTCATCGAGCAGCCACACTCGCTTCCTATTGCCGTGCCAATTATTCATGAGTCCCTTCAAGAACTCGAGATATCGAGCCGAGTCCATTATTTCCTTTGGGCCCAAAATCTCGTAGTAGGAAATTCGGTTGAAATCCATAGCAAGTGCTACCATTTCTTTAGGCTCGAATCTATTTGGTACTACTACCGCCATTGCTTGTTCACCTGCTCGTCGCCACTGTTTCACTTGATCTTTTTCTGGTCCCCTACACAGGCTGACCCATGTCTCGTTCACTGCAACGGTATGCTCTAAGCGACTCTTTTGCTGCCTATATATCTTCAAATTGTCTCGCCAACACTTCCCACGCATTTTCAGTTAATGAGGGACCCATGAATGAAGAAAGAAAATTGCAGCTCCTTAAATAAACCAATAAAGATTTACCATTTACCATCTTTAATAATTCGACGACATGTTTTATTGGGCACGCCAATTTTTGGGCGACATAGTCCTCAATGACTAAACTCTAGTTTGCTCGAAAGCTATTTCGATTATTTCGATCCGTTCGTCGAATCGAGATTCGGGAAGGGATGGGCGCGCTCGATGTTTATTAATTTCTCAGTTGCCTTGCCTAAACTGCGCACACCAACAGCGCAAAGTCAGTTCAAAAATACTTCGCTATATATATATCTGATGTTGACGCGTGTGCAAGCTGTGTATAGGCAGAATCGGTCTGCGTGTATACTCATTTCGTATTCCATTAATTGGAGAGCTGCTAATTAAATTAAATCCTTCTTAAACTGCAGGGGCTTCAAAGGATCTCAGACGGATTGGCACCGCCTTTACGGTCCTGTCGTCGGGTTCTTCTTTGGTTATGAACCATGCCTGCTAATTGCGGACCACAAGGTGCTCAAGAATATCCTATTTCGGGACTTCGTAAATTTCACCGATCGAATGGTTAGGTCAAATCTTAATCTTTTCTTGGCAAAGAATGAGTGATGACGGATGCTTGACAGACCTCGAACCTTGTTCATGCAGCCATGTAGCCTCTATGGACACCTGTAAGGAGAGGTTTCAAAAGAAAGACTGAATCTAATTATTCTTCTGTATATATATAACTGTTATAGAGAAGCATACTAAAGCACCCCTTTTTAGCTGTACCGATATAGTCTACCTTGCTATTTTCCCTATCGAACCTAGATTGGGTTCGAACCTGGTCACTTTGAGCATCTATAATTTCATTGCAGATCTCGAATAATTCTATTACCTAAATAAAATTACTCCACTAACTTCTTATTTCAATCATTAGTGCTGCTGCGGTACCTTTACCTGTGTGAATGATCCAGTCCTTCACGCTTATGACTACATGCAAATCATTATCAAAATTGTTAGAGCCGTTTTCAAGTTCCAAATACAAACGTATATACGATACATACAACCTTAAGGGGCTTTAGAGAATAGGACAGGATATTCTCTAGCATAATGAAGCTGGTATTCTATGTTGTAGCCTTCTCTGACATGTCGTTTGTTTCATTTTGATTGCGTGACCTTTCGATTTAGGATCTGATATCTGGCGGTGGCGGCGGAAGTTTTGATTCGTCTCTGATTGTTCTAAAGGGTCAGCGGTGGAAACATGTTCGCTCATCGTTAACTCCATCGTTCACCACCAGCAAACTCAAGCTGGTATGCTTCATAAGTGTAAATTTGAAATAGAAATTCAGATTATGATTGTGTCGAGATTGTCGGTCGAGAAAAATTCAAGTATACAGATATTTCGCATGGCGTGTATTCGTCGAATGTTGGGTCACTGATGTGGGGATTAAGATAGAGCTATTTCTGGCTTCTTCAAATCAAAAATGCAAAAGTGATCTCTTCATCTATTCTTTCCAAAAAACGCGAAAGAGTTAATGACGTCGATGCATCTTAATTATTCCAGCTCTCACCTGAGATAGCGAGAAATGTCGATGAGTTCATGGAAAACATTGACAAAGCCTATACCGCTGAAAACGGCACGGTTGAGCTGTATGAGCTTTTCCAAGGCCTCACCTTGGAAACAATCAGTCGAAGTGCACTAGGAGTGGATTTCGGTGTTCAGAAAGACGTTGCAAACTCAAAACTTCTTAAGCATCTTCGGAATCTATTTAATGTCGGCTTCACGTTATTCGCTTTGCCGTTCGGTGAGTTTGGCATGTTTCATCGATTTATGCTTGCATGATTGTTTCTCCAATCTGGCTTCCAGTTTAGCTTGACCAACCACGCACTGTCTTATAATATATGGTGCTAAACAAGTCATCATTGTTGTGAGTTCTAGCCACGTGCTAGAAAACTGTAATCTTGGGATTCGTAATACAACACGATCTTTCAATCCGGAATGAATTAAAGAGTTTTCCAACGAAAAAACAAATCACGCATTGCGCTAGGCTCTCTATAATGGTCGCGGGTCTTAGCCTTACTGTCAAATTGTTTTTCTTATATTTGTTGTTAGACAGCCAGCACCTTCCTCTGTGTTCGATTCTTGGCTGGCCTCTGCTTCATCCTTGACGTAGTTCGAGTTAATTTCACTGTGAACTCAGACCTCGAATTTCTCTTCCAGTTGCATTTTCGAGCAGTTTGCGTTTGTTTGGCCCACTTGTTCAAAAGCTCATGATGATGTCGAACAGCAAAGGTGAAGACCCTCTTGACGTACTTAAACAGCAGTGTATTAAGGTCGTTAAGATGCGTCGGGCCAACCCTGCGGTAAGTTCTTCACCCTGTTTATTCTGTACTATGTAAGGCTGCTACCCCGGCATTCAACTTGTTCAAACATTGAAATATATTAGAAAGCAACGACAAGCGATAGAGCATGCTGCAACAATTCGAGGAGTTGTTCCATTTTAAATCGTTTTTGTTTACGTTTGAGTCGTGTTGCATTAGTGCTAATGTATGCCTGTGGTGAATTTACTTAAACTGACTCGTAAGAAAAGCTCTTTATTTATCCAACGGGAGTTCAATACAATAGACGGTTTTGTTTTCAGCCAATCAGGGCAAGTTATAGCATGTACTATATACACGTGGAAGGGACAGATTAAATTATGATTATCTTAACTCTGATTCCTGTTTTTATGCATTTTTACTATTAAGTTTACTCAGTATTTCCTCTAAGAAAACTTAAAGATTTCAGCCAAAGATGTTGTTAACGCGTTCAGTGTGCGAAACATGTTCTGCCACCACATAGGTTGTTAAGTCGGACGACCAGAAATTGCTCTGTCATATAAAGCTTCTCCAATATTCGAAAGATTCGAAAATATGCTACTTAAACTCTGCCCGAACCATATAGAAAGCTTTGATTGAGGCCACAGGTTCGAGTCCCGTAAAGTGACATGCCCCTTTGGATACGATACGTATTTGCAAATTATGTAAATTCAACCCGACTTTTGTGATGACGTGTGACGCGGAACTCTTCTTAACTAACAATAAAACAACGGGAACATGTGTTGTAAGTGGACTTCGATGACCTTATAACCTCGGAAATTTGTTTGTCCTTGCGGTCACGGCTATCACTCTAACCATACAATTTGAGATCATGTGCGCATAGTTTATGAACTATCTCCCTAGGGATCACATCGTTCATGTCAAGAATAAAAATACAGAAAAGACGATGACCCTACCCGATGACCATGCATCATATGTTTGTTTGATGGATTTGACTTGATTCCATTTTCTATTATGAAGAGCGGGCGAATTGATCTACTCCAATTGCTGCTTGACGCGCAGTCCCCGGGAAGCTCTGGGACCGATATAAATTCGCTGATCGCAGGTGAAGATGCCGAAGAGCGCCATGAGAATCGGCAGGGTGCAGTCGGTCCCAAAGATGTTGTCCAAGGAACCACTGAAGTAGGCCAAAGTGGCTGCCCCTTCACCGCAAACTCTAAAACTCTCACCGATGCTGAAGTTATTGACAATGCCTTCGTTGTTCTCCTTGCCGGGTGAGTTTTGTCTATTTTAATCAGAAATAGATACAAATGGAAATAATTAGACGTACTCTGTCATATTTTCAAAAATGTTTATATCTCGTGATTTTCAGCTCTGCTTTGCTCTTCTATTTAAGCAATGTACTGTTCTTTGTTACTAACGTGACAGATACGAGACAACATCAACGACGTTATCGTTCATAACACGCCTGCTAGTTCGCTTCCCTGATGTTCAGGAACGCCTTCGCGATGAGCTTGTTCACGCGACCCACAATGGAACTCGATTTGATTTTGAGGCTCTCCAACGATGCCAGTTCCTTGAGGCAGTTATCCAGGAATCTCTCCGGATGTATCCTCCCACTCACTCGTATGGTTTCAACCCTTATCTGATTCGCTCTTAATTACGACGATGTCAGTTCTCATCCGATACGTTCACGAGTGCGATCTTGTCGAAGAATTTGCAGTGATATCTTGTTAATCGGATAGCCACCGCCTTTGTGGTCACTTGTGTCATACTAATCTTAGTTAATCTAGATTTCTACATGACCTGATTTTCTATTCAACCCCGAGACTAGCTTCATGTAACAGTAGATTTGTGCAAGTGATTCGGTGAGATCACGAAAACATCATCGAACTCCAATTTCAGTTTTACAACCCGCGTAGCGTCGGACGTAAAGGTTTACGAAAACCTAACCATTCCGAAAGATGTTGCCGTGTTCGTATCTACCACTACGTTACACTACGACCCCGAGGTCTTCATCGATCCACAAGAGTTCCGCCCAGATCGATTCCTTCCGGAGAATCGCACGCCAGAAATGTTGTTCGCTTGGCAGGTATGAGCCACCAGTCAACGAAGCTGTCAATACGGCAACAATGACGAATTCAAATACGCTTGCATAGGACGCTCCGATCACCTCTTTGATTCACGCAGGTATCATGAAACATGCCCCGATCGTATACAACAAGCTCGACCGGGATATTTGCTAGTGTTGAATACGGATTTGACATTTTCATAGTGCAATGTTACTAAAATGTACCACCATGTCCGTAATACTAAGAAATACCTTACGCCAGAGACAATATCGATGTTGTTTTTAGCCGTTTGGAGCTGGTCCACGCAACTGTATCGGGATGCGATTCGCACAGATCCAGATGAAGATCGCCCTCGCCAAGCTACTGACGAAATACCGCCTCGAGGCGGGAAAATTTGACACGCTTGGCGATTCGAAGATAAACCTGACGGTTCTGCCTACAAATCAGAAGATCAAGGATCCATTGCTCGTCAGTCTTGTTAGACTGGATAATAATTAGAAACGATATCTGTATATACCAAAGTAAGACAGGTAATAAAAAATAACTGCTGTTGTTAAAAATACTGTCTAAAACTAAACTTTTTCGGGCTAACTCTCAGCCAACATTTAACATCCACGGTACCGCTTTCGTATTGTTAAAAATGCTGTCGCGAACCGTAAACTATTGGCGAGCCTATCTGTCACACGATATTTGCTAAATTCACGCACTGATTTTCAAATCTTGTCCAGGCAGGACAAGATCCTTTTATTTAGGGGATTTGTGGGTCTCCAGGTCGGCGTGAATGATTGGTTAGAGTTTCGATTTGTATGTGCTCAATAGACCGGTTAGATCGGACCGGTTGTTGAGGACCAAGCTTAACTAAACGAATCCCCCCATGGAGGACTCTGAAGACATTACTGAATAAATGGTTCCATGCCTTGGAGGGGAAGTTAAATAAATAATCATTCCAGAGTTAAAAAGAAAAGATCGGCGTGAATGTGTCGGTAAAGTGTGTGCCGAACGTTCGCTTATACCAGAGTGATTGCATTATCGACTGAAATGAGTTTGACAAATGCCAAGAGGAACACCAATTGTGTGGCCTAACCTAAGCGAGTTGAAGCAGCGAGTCGAATTCAAATCCGCTTGCATAAAACCATGTTTAATTCACGTAGACATCACCTCTCCCGCGGACAGGTCCGATCTGTTGGCGAAGACGATATATTGTGAATTTTCATTATGCTATATTGGGCGAATTTATTAATCCTATCCCTAAATACCGTACACGAAACAAATAATCTTTTTTTGGAGGGGACTAGGTGAATGCCTGATGCACATACGTGTTGGGCAGTCCATACCAACAAGCCTAGTGCTGGTCACTCACAAACCGCACCAAAACACGCGTACGTCCCCCCCAGATAGCTCGTAAAGCGTGTAGCATTACTTCGACTCTTCCATCCGAGGGGATCACACAAACAATATACGGCTTTCAGGCGTTCGGAGCTGGTCGATGCAGCTCAATCGGGATCAGGTTTGCATATATTCGGATAAAGATCGCCTTAGTCCTGACGAAATACAGGCGCGAGTAGAAGGGAATATGATAGGCTTGGCGATCCCAAGATCAACCCGACTGTTCGGCCTATGGGTCAAAAGATCAAGGACCAGTTGCACGTCACTCGTGTTAAGTTGACAACAACTAGAGATCTTATCTCTTATCCGATGGCAAAGTAAACCAGAGAACAGAAAATATCGCTATTGTTAAAATGCCATCGTAGATCATATACGTGTCAGTAAGGCGTGCTTTATCAAATCCAGGAGTTGGATGGATATGATATGGATTGATTATGTCTGTTTGGCATTCCAGCGAGGATAAATGTAAAAAGCGCAGCATCTCTTGAATAAGGGATACATACATTAAATACTCAATTGTCTTTCAGTGCTCATGTTGTTGTCAGTATAACAAAGGGACTCATTTCCATGAGAATATCTTTGATTATTTATTAAAATAAATGTATAATCACATAATTTATGTAAATATATAATTTGTCTAAATAGGCACTACTCCTTGTGATTGATGAACATGTCTCAGTAACAAATACACCTAGTTTCGAGTCTAGCCAAATGGTACTATCAGCACATATACGTGACGATATCCCAAATAAGCAAAATAATAAAAAAAAATTAAACAGAATTGTCATCCTCTCTGAATTAATTTGGAGAAATCGCTTCCTTCTCTCTCTCTCTCTCTCTCTCCCGCCCTTTTTCATTAACGTTCATTCACAGGCGAGTGACGGTCTATATATTGCTTTTTAGACAAGCACTATCTTTCAATTGTGTCCCATTGACTCGTTTGTAATCAACCGACTCTCCCCCAGCTCAGTGTAATCGTCAAGGCCACTGCGACAATCTCTCGCCGAGACGGAAACACTCACATAACGTTACGAACCTTGGACGGTTGACATTGGAGGTAATAACAGCGCTCGTCGAAACACACTGCCAAGGTGAGAAGGCTTACTTAGCACTCTCTCCACTATTGGTTTTGATTTTCGCGCTGGTGCTCTTGAGCAACATGACTGTTTGAAGCATCCTATTTACAAAACAACCGGCAGGTCAACGAAAAAGCTTCACTCATATTGGTTATCATTATAAATTCATTATTCGTAATGGTAGTTGGCTGTTGTTAATCGATCAATGGATGCAGGAAAATTCACCTGATGCCCACTATGATATCAAATGATATCATAAGTTATCAGCCACTCACTTCGATGAAACAATTATTTCTAAAAGATAATGAAGCATGTAAACTGTCTATAAATGCCGAATATATAGATGTGTAACTGATCATGTGAATACTGTTGTACTAAAATTACGTACATATCAATTGGCTTGTTGTAATTAGCTGACTAGAAGGATCGAGCTAAAAGACTCCACTTGAACGAAAAACGCTCCACTAAAAACATGACCCACTTTCGAATAAACGTTGTTAATTCGCCATCCTACGTTCGAGTGAATCCTCGTATAATATCCTCCTCGTGGGAAAAGGTCGGATATTGAAAGTGAGGTCGATGAAGGACCAATGGGCCCTTTCTAGGGGGCATAATAGCTATATTTACGCCCTCTATAGCTATAATGTTCGAATTATGATATCGTATGTACGTAAGTGGTTTGCAGCTCGCAAATGCTGTGTGACAATGTTAAAGCGTCTATGTCAATCGATTCCATTCATGACAATCCCTAAGGGAGTGGCTGTGTTTGCATCCACTTGCGAGTTGCATAACAACCCCGAGGTGTTTTCCGATCCGGGGGAATTCCGTCCAGAGCGATTCCTTCCCGAGAACCGTGCAGCGGAAATGATGTTTGCATGGCAGGTCGGTGTCATTGTCGTGAAATGAACATTGTCATATATAGGAGAAGGATTTATAGGACGTCTCTTATTCATGGCTGAAATGAAAAGTTAAGATATTCTAATAATCAAGCAAATCGAATTATTTCAGCCGTTCGGAGCAGGTCCACGAAATAGCATCGGGATGCGATTCGCGCAAAAGACGAAATCAAGACGACAATAGCTAAGTTATTGACAAAGTACAGCCTCAATGCAGTCGAATTTGATTCACTGGGCGATGCCAAAATAAATGTCGTTGACCTGCGTATATTTCAAAGGATCAGAGATCCTCTGCAAGTCATTCTTGCCATGGTGGATAACTAAATGTCTCAAGCTGACGAAGGCGTAACCACTTGTGATGATCGCGAACCTAGAAGATCATTACACAAATCCAAAGTTAGCAAACACAATGACTTCGCGATGTGAAGGCGTGTTACGGGAGAATTAATCGAAAGTTGATTATTCTACATCACCACGTCCTGTGCTGTTGTGTTGAATCTAACCAAGGAACGTCAGACCTATTTATGAACAGAAGCGCCAACAAACGACTGAAATGACGTCATATTGCAAGAGGTTCTTCTGTTCGGTAAAAGTCAGAATGACGGTTGATTCGTGTTCGTAGTTCAATATCAATAAAATATGGTTCTTTTTTTGACATTAGATACACCGATTTTGTATCTAGTGGATGCAGGTTGACATATTGACCGGTGACCGAACCTGAAAAAGTGGCCTGTGTGCAAAACATTTTGTTGTTAAATAAAAACGCCAGCCACAAGGTTGGAATCCACCAACCGCCCAGGGTTTACGACCAAGACGTTGTTTGTTTTAGCCTTTGTTTGTTGCGTCAAATATATAGTGTATTGTATTGTATTCGTGATTGACGTATAGACCCTCGAAATTGCCCTGCCATCATATCTGTAGGTCGATTACAAAAAGCCTCAATAAGGCTACACCACCCACCAGAACTTGAGAACACATCATGTTTGCGATGTTCTACTTTTGAGAGGTCTAAACAAAATGCCTTCATATATCAACTCGAGTTGACTGAATAAGCCAAACGTCATACAATCGTCCTGTTCGCCATTGATTTTAATAGATCAGATTCGTACAGCAGACAATCGAACTATGTTGAAGTTTCGAGTTAAAGATTCGCTAAAGAATTACATTTTCTGCAGGATGTCTCTGTGGGAGAAATTGTTGTAGTAGAAATCGATGATATAGCCTTCAAACCCAACTTTCCTTATATGAACTCTGATGACCAGAACATTACCATCCTCACTGTTTCTGGCCACCGAGGCCTGTATGTTGCTTCCCGATCAAAGATTAACGGTGCCCACCACTTAGCCTGTCAGGTTCCCGACTCGACCGGAAGAACAAAAATCAGGAAAAAAAAATCCGAGAAACCAAAGCCATCAAAATCAACCATCTTAAGCCATGTTCGCTTATCACACCCAGATCAAGTTCGGCTCGTTCATCCTCTAGGAAGTCAGCCAGGGTCTCGAGCTGCCCTGACTTCTTGCCCCTCCAATCGCAGCATTGAGATGGACAGCCGCGAAATTATGATACACATCAGTTTCACCATTCTTTTTACCAACGCTTACAGCCGGTGCTACCGGTGGTCATTTCAGACTCACTTTGACTTTTGCTCCATTTGGAGAGTGCATCACTACGGAGCGAACTACCAAAGCGTGATACTGCTTGGGTGAGTTTGCCGGAGCAGGGGAAGGAATGGCCCGTTGAGAGCGGTTAACCTGAACCAGGGAGCTTACCACCTTGCTAGCATATTCGTCCCTAAGTTGCAGGAGGAGGCGTCGCTCCATACAGGGCTTGCGCTTCTCTACTTCGCAACTCGAAGAAGACCGTTGGGGAATACCGAAAACTGAGCACCTTTACGGTTGATACATTTAGGTAAATTCCTGCATGTGTTGGCTAGGTGGTCAGATTGACCGCATCTCCTGCAGGCGACCTCATTCTGATAAGAGACCGCAATGTGCCCTAGACTTTGGCATCTATAGCAGGATACAGGATTACCAGCAGTACTTTTATTCACCGGTTGCCATTTTAATGCGATAACCCCATTCACAAAGAAAATACGGGAGATCTATTCTCCAGAGAGGCCCTTTTCAACATGGGTAATTCGCATCCAGTTCTAGCTCACGACTGTTGGACATCACCAGTATCGTGAAAGAGAGAGAGAGAGAGATAAAGAAAGCCTTGTAATGTCACTAATCTTATTAGCATTATTCGCTCGCACTTGAATTGCGCCTTGCTTCGTTTGTTGCGTGGGCTTTCGGAATCGTCTGAACCTTCGAAAATTATCTGAATCTGGCTACACCTGACAGCATATATAGAGGCGAGAGGGTGCCTTTTTGAAAGACGACTTAACGTCCAGCAGTTCTCCGCCCGTAGACAGATTGTGACACTGAATAGGCCATGAGTAGTATCGGCATCACCGCGAATAGTCGCTATTTGAGACTTCATTTTTTCAATCCTCCTGGTTGTGCTTATGTAGTATTCCTGCCTAGAGTCGTTGCTAGAAGAGGTCTTCATCAATAACGATGGGTTCACCGAGGCCCTCGCTAGCCGTATCACCAGCCGTATCACCATCGGACCGCTGGTCAACACTTGGCTGTCCTGCGCTTCATTTACCATTCTTAGAGGAACCAGAGGAAGTCGTTATAGCTCCAGCATAAGCACACTTCTATAGCGTCTTATATTTTTCCTTCGAATTATTCAGAATTCTGGTAGTTACTTTCAAAGACATGGTTCTCGCCTTTGCTGGGCCGACTGTCGCTTTCTCCCCAGGGAGATGAGCGAAGGTACCCAGCAGTCAGTTATATTAGTTGTGGGCTGTCAGTTTGAAAATAGAGGTCACAAACACCAAAATCCCGTTGCATGACACATAAGAGAACTTAAGCATTGTATGTAGTTGCTTTTAATAAATCAATAAAAGCTCTATCTTTATCAGGAGTCCAACAGCTTGTCAATGGTGTAGCTTCTTACATTAAATTACATGGGTACTGTGTATTAATACATATATATATATATATATATATATATATATATATAATAATGATTTTATTATGATGTAACAATATGACAAAGTAAAATTGTACATTAGAATATAAAATATAACACTATTATTATATTAATATAATAATATAAATATAATAAGTTATCCAGACATTAATACAACATAAGGCACTGTAGGAAGTTTTCACTAGTTACGGTAGTTATGGGTGTGCTAGGTATTATAATAACGAGGGTCCACTACTGGACAGTGGGACGCCTGGTGCATGGTCCTTCGCATCGTGCATAGTGTTCTGAATTGCGAGTTGAGTCCACAACGTGCATTGAAAGGACACCTTTACACCCAAAAACGTTTTCTATAGCCAAAGCGCTCAGCTGTCAGCATTCATTGAGCAGTAAATCCAACAGACTTACCTATGTGACAGCAGGGTAATGTTAATCATATTCCTGCAAACTACCATTTCTAAGGATGGGTGCTGTTCCAAAGAGAAACTAAAAGCAAATACAGCTAGATTTGAGCCCACGAAACTATATTATTAACACATGCACGTGATTATATCTCAGATATACAAAATAATAACAAAAAATAAACAGAAATGACATCCTCTTCTATCTCTCTCTCGCTCTTTCCCTCTCTCGCTTACAGCCCTCCCCTAAGAACCAAGGACCATCAACGTTCGTTCACAGGCGAGTGACGGTCAACATGTTGTTTGTTGGACACGCAGGGCCTTTCTTTTATGTTCTATTCGCGTGTTTCTCGTCAACGGACTCTCTCCCAGCTCAGCGCGATTGTGAAGGCCAATGTATCGTCTCAGTCTCTCGCCTGCGCGTTTTTCTATGCGGCGACACTCCCATGACGTTACAGTGAGTATCTAAGAGCGGCTCGATTGGCGTTGGCGGCATCGACAGCACCAACTCATCGAAGCACGGCGAAGGTAAACAGAGTTGCTTAGCGATTTCTCAATTATTTGTTCTGATCGTTGACACTGTTAAGAATTGTTTATCCACTTTAAAGATCGTTTATTTTCTATGTCCTAAGTGTACTCCGTGAGCTGGTTTAGGGAACGTGCGACGAAATGATTTTCTGGTCTATTGCAATTGCTTGTTTCGCCGTATGGATTGCATATCAACTCAAGTAAGTGTTCGTCTAGGAAGGCAGTTTGCCATCGTTGGAGTATGATGGTCATCTAGTTTTGCTAAGCCTACTAGAAAAAGCGAATTTCATAACGATTTGCAATAAAATCTATTCAAATTGTGCGCTCATGTTATGAGCATAAAATTATCGCTTTTCATGCATATTAGAAATATTCCGAGTTTTGCAATGTCTTTACCGAAAACGCTACCAAAGAAGTGTTTCCATGTATATTAGCATTCCATTAGCCTCTCTTTGGCAAACAATTTCCGCTACCAGAGTCTCACATGTGCACACAATCTGCTGGATGTTTCCGAAGGCAGCTAAAACACCAATCGATCTCAGCTTGAAGACGAAATTATCCACTGGCTAAATAGAGTTTGTTAGCAAACTAACTGTGTTATGACCAAAACGGAAAATAGGCCCGTCCTGATTACTGATGAAGGCCCCTCGGGCCAAAACTTAACCAAGAACGAAGGAATGACCGTCGCATTTCTATGTATTGTTTCAGACAGCGATATGAACATTTTCAGACGTTCAAAAAGCTTGGTATTCAGGGACCACCTCCATCGATATTTCTGGGCAACGCGTGGGATATCTATCGACTGTGAGTGCTGTTCATTTTACTGTACTCTATTTTGATAAGAATTGCGCTAATTCAGCATATTGGTAATTCTACCCGGTTGCTTCATATTGCTTGTTGTAGCGATTTGATTTTGTAGATTTTGAGATTGCAATCGGAAGCTGAACTACGATTACATTGCGGGATAAGGCCTCGAATCATACCAATTACCAAAGGGGGCTCCGGACTCAAAGCTATATCAGAGACACTGTCAACTCTGGCTCGATCTCAGAACAGCCAATGCCAGCAACAGTCAGATCAAATGAAGTAGCTCGGAATAATCTTGTAAATATCACTTGCTTAATTGGTTACCCAATTGTGTGATTGTGTTCTATAGAATGTGTTTGTGTGTAAATGTGTAAATATTGTATTGTAAATCCAATGTGTAACTGGATTATAAAGAGGGCGCATACTGAAATTGCATTATTCCTTGCACAGAGGTCACAAAGCGTGTCAGACGAAATGGCATCGGTGCTACGGTCCAATAATCGGCTACTTTCTCGGCTACGAACCCTGTCTGCTAATAGCTGACCACGATATCCTGAAGAACGTCCTACTTCGAGACTTCATGAACTTCACAGATCGTCCAGTAAGTGTTCCTTGGTTTTCACTCAATGCTATTCACAAGACCCGAACACACATATTGGATACGTTAGAAAAAAAAACACCCTAAACTTAAACACTTCGCATAGAGTTACGTTCTGTGGTTCGGCTAACTGCGTTCTACTTACAGGATTTTATGTCTGGCGGCGATGGCGGCGGTTTTGACAACAGTCTCATAGCTCTGAAAGGACAACGGTGGAAGCAAGTCCGTTCGACGCTGACCCCTTCGTTCACCACCAGCAAACTCAAACAGGCTCGTATTTATATACTTTAAGTGTAACATGCTTCCTAAGTAATTGACCTCAAATTTAATATGAAATTGTGATTTGTTTCAGGGCGTTGTTGAGTAATTGTAGGTAAGAGAATTTGCTCATATTGCTCTCGTTACCTTTCCAGATTTTCCCAGAGATGTTGAAGGTCGTCGACGAATTTATGGGAAACGTGGACAAGGCCTATGTGTCCGGGGGCGGCTCGGTAGACCTAAGCGATTTCTATCAAGCTCTGACTTTGGACACAATTTGTCGAAATGCAATGGGAGTCGATTTCGGTGTTCAGAAGGACATCGCTAACTCGAAGCTCCTCAAACAACTTAAAGTTGTAGCGGATGCTCCCATAACGCTGCTAGCTTTGCCATTTCGTGAGTTCCTTTCAGTCATCACAGTCAATATAAAATACTTGACTAACATGAACACGCGGGTTGCACAAGCATGAATGTGCAATTGAACCTTAGGCTTGCTTAATAGTAACCCCGACCGATGCCGGCATCCTTTAAAGTGCAGTTTGTGATATTGGTAAAGTCAATTAAACTGAAGTGTATACTAACGGCGGAGTTCGATTTGACTGGCTTCCAGTGGCGTCTCGAACACTTCTACGTGTGGCAGGCCCGCTTGTGCAGAAGTTGCAATTTATGAAAAGAAATGAAGGTGAAGATCCCACGGAGCTCCTTAAGCAGCAATGTCGAAAGGTGATAAAAATGCGCCGTGCTGATCCTGCTGTAAGTTTTCCCTGTGACAACTCACAAACAACATTCATAAAAACTGTTTTTGCTTTGATTAGAAGAGGGAAATGTTAACAATTCGGAAAGCAGATCTGTTGGAGAAAACTCCAAATAAGTCGAATACAACCGACCTGATAGGTCCTTGAAACAATGCTGCTATACAGCGATACTGAGGCCTTTCTGCCATGAAGAGAGGGCAGAAGGTCAGCTATGAAAAATAACTGCATTGGTAAATGTAGCTCTTAGGTGTCGTATTTGGGCCCATGCATATGCCTGGCAATTATTAGTATTAGGGATGGAAATACTACTCGGTGGTTTAAAAACTCTTACCTGAGATCAAATGGAGCTGTCTCATGAACGCTCTCGCATTATTTTCTTATTCAAGCGTAAACTCGGAGACACGGTTGCAAATACTACCGCCGACTTGTCTGAGCCTTTTGCACCACCATGTGTCTTCAGGAGGGACCTAGAATCCTTAAGTGCATAATATTGAAACCTTGTCTCACTCAACATTTTAGAATCGTCATCAGTTCAAATTTCAAAATTCAAAGAATTTTGAATTCAAACTTACTGATTCTACCCTATATATCTATATACCTGTGAAGAATCGACGCATCGATCTACTTCAGCTGATGCTCGACGCTCAATCAACGGAGAATACTGGATTCGACTTAAACTCACTGATCGCGGGCGATGACGCTGAGAAATGCCCAGAAAAGCACCAAAATGCATCCGATTCTATATCCACGGATGAGAAAAATCATTCGGGCCACGCTCAGCCCGCTGCTGGATGTCCCGTTGCTTCCAAGTCTCAAGGTCTTACAGAGGAAGAAGTGAATGACAATGCATACCTCGTACTTCTCGCTGGGTGAGTAAACAGATTTGCCAAACAGTGATTCGAAATCTGCGTCGTGTGTTTCTGCAGTACAGGACGACGAGTCGCTTCGTTCGACCTCGACAGCCCTCTTAGTCACCGTATTATTCCAACGTTACAGTTTCGAGACGACATTCACGGCATTGGGGTTCATAACTCGTCTGCTCGTACGCTTTCCCGAAGTACAAGATCGCCTTAGAGAAGAACTCGTTGATGCAACCAACGGCGGGACCCGGTTCGATTTCGAAGCCCTTCAGCGATGCCAATACCTCGAAGCGGTGATTCAAGAAACACTTCGTCTATATCCTCCAGTCTTCGCGTAAGTTGTTGTCCTTATTACGCCCCTCCCCGCGATTTAGCCGAATTAATTTGTCACCGCGATAACTTGCGATTAGTCATCGCAACTAAAGAAAATCTGATATTGAAAACGAGGGCGATGAAGAAGGAATGACTTCTTCCTAGGGGGCATAGTTTGCCTTCTTGAAACTGATCCCGTTCCAAGATAAATGCTATCTTCACGCCCTCTTTAGCTCTATTCTTGTGATTAAGATGCCGTATGTACCAATGAGATTTGCAGCTCGGAGACGCTGTGCTACCATTTATCGATTTCCTTTTAGGGTCACATCTCGCCAGGGTAACGAAGAGAAGGTTTACGAAAACGTGACAATCCCTAAGGGAATGTCTGTGTTTGCATCCACTTGCGAGTTGCATAACAACCCCGAGGTGTTTCCCGATCCGGGGGAATTCCGTCCAGAGCGATTCCTTCCCGAGAACCGTACGGCGGAAATGATGTTCGCATGGCAGGTCGGTGTCATTGTCGTGAAATGAACATTGTCATATGTAGGTGAAGGGTTCATAGAAGGTTTCTTATTCATGACTGAGATGAAAAGTTAACATATTCTAATAATCAAGCAAATCGAATTATTTCAGCCGTTCGGAGCAGGTCCACGAAATTGCATCGGGATGCGATTCGCGCAAATGGAAATCAAGACGACAATAGCTAAGCTATTGACAAAGTACAGCCTCAACGCAGGCGAATATGATTCACTGGGCGATGTCGAGATAAGTGTGAATAACCTGCCCACAAATCAAAAGACCAAAGACCCTCTGCAAGTCATTCTGGCCATGGTGGATAATTAAACATGTTCAAGCTGCTGAAGGCGTTTTCACTTGTGATGATCATGAACGTAGAAGATCATTACACAAATCCAAAGTAAGCACACGCATTTACAATGACTTTCGGGATGCGACATCGTTACAGACTCGCAATCGAAAGTCGATTATCCTATTTCTCTGAGTGGTATGCTGTCTTGTTGAATGAAACTAAGGAAGGACCGTCCAATGGTGAAGTCCCGTGGTATCTATTCGTAAATAAAACAAGCGCTGACAAATTACGTTACTTATAACGCGGTCTTCTATTCAACAAGTTAATGACGTTTATTTGTATTCGTATATAATAAATGCCTATATAAACATATATGTATATATATATTTTTTTTTTGTCGTTATGTTTTGATGCGGCCGTCTCATTTACAGATATGAAGGTGCACACTGCATATAGAATCGTGAGGAGAATTTGTCTAAATGTATTTATATGTGTCTCAAGTTAGTCCGCCTTAAATAGTAACTTAGATATGCGAAAGCCTAGCGTACCGAGTCCGAGGTGGACATAAACTCTCAACAGAGGATAGTTTTAGTAGGCAAAGACACTTCTTATCATCCCATCACGTCAAGCCCGCACTGATACAGATCGATTTTTTCCTAATTCTCGTTCGAAGATTTCCTCCTCATTAAAATAGAAGAAATATGCGAATTGCCTTTAATTTATAAAAGATCTATCCTTGCCCCGTTGTCATTGGCCAATGCTCCGATAAACGAAGTAATCTGCCTCGTGCGCGAACACTGGAAGTCATAATTTTTGTATAAATACAATTTTATTGTGTTCATATGCCGCTTGCTACGGCGGCATCGTCACAATACCTAAGAATACAGCTTGGATAATGGGATACGTTCGAGATCGCAGGGTTAGGTAATAATAATAATACAATTATATAATACAACTGCGCAGGGTGTCAAGTAGCATATAAAATAAAACAGGTAGACATTAGGTAATCCCGCCCAGATGAGTTTTCAATCCGATTGTCGCTCTTCCGCTTTGAAACATGGACCCTACATATGTAGAGATCCTACTCACCTGTTATTTCTCCCGTGTCTGCATCATGTGAAATCTATACAACTATCATTGATTTTATTGGTTCGTCCTTCCTTATCCAGCAATTTGAATATATACGTATCTCGAACGAAAGCGCAGAATTAATTCGTTTAGCTTTTGCACTATCAATGTGATATCCGTCGGGTAACTAAAACAAAAATGCATAACACACAGACAAGAAGAGGACGGGGACGCTACTAAAGAGGACGGGGACTATTTCTGTTCAGCAGTTGTATGCTAAAGCTAATGGCAAATTAGTGGTGCCCAACCGGCAACGCACTGGACCTCGTTCAAGCTGTGACACTTAAGCCTCGAATGCCATGAACCAAAACCGTATTGCCCGAAACAAACGTCTTTCGAAGACGTTGAACACTCAGGCTTCAATTGTCAGCGGGTTCGAATCCCAGTAGATTACCATGCTTAACCGACGCCAAACGTGAACCCGCATTTATATTCAAGTAGATCATCGATCTATTAGCAGATAGAGAAGTTTGGCCATCCACGTCAACCCCCATGTCCACGCGAAACAAATAAACACAAATCTCGCTGCTGTGTCGACTTGTTTTCACTGAAACCCCATTGGTTATTATATCATTTATCAGCGGCGAAAGACGCTCCCTGTCTGTGAAAGATCACGCACGGCCGCTTTCGAGTGTATGAGCTTCCCTTGCACAACTCTCTCTCTCTCATAAGCAGCTAAAATGAAACCTTCTTTCCAGCCGTCGCTTATAAATAACACTGATGTTTCCTGTACTGCGGTCATCTGCATCGAGCCATGCGGCCGCACAATTACGTCTAACGTTTGGCAGCCTATTTTATGCTATGTCATTACATAATAGTTTGTATCTTAGCGAGTCACGTTCAGGGCAGGTTAGTTTGAAGATGGACATCTATGATTTTGTCGGAGATGTCGATTTGTATGAGGAGAAACAAGCCAAGTTCGCAACGTTGTAAAGCTTGGTACCTATTTCCATTTCAGTGTGCCTATTATCGAAGCTTTTGGAAACGCGATACATTTGCTCGATTGGATCGATCTTCTCACTAGTATCGTGCCCGTGAGAATCGTGTCCGATTTGATCGACTTCGAGCTGAAAGAAATATAGTCGTGCACCTAGCTATCGTGGGCATATTCGCAAGATCTCGGCACCCAACCCAATAGACGAAATGGATCCGTGTACCATAGCAATCGCCTGTCTCGTTCTTTGGATTGCGTACTCACTCAAGTAAGTTCTTCTTGAGGCTCCGCATCTCAATAGACACGGTCCTACGGATCCTAAATTTTGCTCGTGTCGCCAACTACTTCTGCAAAATTTGCAATCCAGAGCAGAATTTGACATTGGTTTGTTGTTAACAACCAAAGCGCCATGATGTTTGGTATAGTTTATTTATTTATATGTAATTTAATAAAAATACTCGGTGATTGCTAGATTGGACAAAATCGGATTTTTTTTTTGCGTTTGACCCGAGCCGTATTATATCTTCAAATGAATGTTACATGTTCAGTCTGTAGTTGTTACTTGAAAATGGTACATACAAATCTCTGTAACGCCAATGCTGCTTATGACAACCAATCCGTCTGCTGTCGACTAGCCCATTGAACAAAGCAATCACACAATCCAGGATAGATCAAAATATATCCACATCGAAGTGTCCAACGCAGATAACGGTTACCTGAATCTTATTTAGTATCTCGGAAAAAAAATACTTCCAAATAGTCTGGATGAAAACAACAAATGTATTTTCTCACTACCACTCATTTAGACAGACCTTAACCACCTATGGCAAAATAGAATGTTATAGTTAATTTCTAAACAAAGTCATAATCAGACAAATATATTTGTATCGTTATTTTACACATAAAATTGATGTTAAATGAAATGTTAACTAAATTGGCCGAATCATTTTTACAATATTTGCTCATGAATTGTTAGAATATGAGGATTTTGTGAACCTCATTGTATTCATAAAAATATTTTATATTGTTAATTTTTTTAAGAATATTATTTGCAGTCCACATTTGAAATTTCATTCCGTATGAAAGGAACAAATAGTTTAAACTGATAGTAACCAAACAGTTTATTAATTATGGTCATCCGTTAATAGATAAATATTGGGTTAAACTTTGGAAGCTTTGTTAATGGCGCGAAAAGCTAAACTGAGGGTGTTGTCCCGTAACTCATCGTTCCAGGCAGAGATATGAACATTTTCAAACGTTCAAAAAGCTCCGTATTCCGGGACCGTCCCCATCATTACTACTCGGCAACGGTTGGGAGATCTACAAGTTGTGAGTGCTGATGTTGACTCATACATTTGAATAAGAATTTCGGCCAAGATATTCTCTTGAAAATTCCATTAAAATGTTTGGAGGCCATTATGTTGGTGGATCACAATCGAAATCGATAAAGGCAGAACAATTTGTCTCTTGCAGAGGTCATAAGCCGGCTCAATCGAAATGGCATCGCCGTTACGGTCCGATTGTCGGATATTTCTACGGATACGAACCCATCCTACTGATTGCTGATCCCAAACTTCTAAAAAATATCGAATTGCGAGATTTCATCAACTTCACAGATCGTGCGGTAGGTCTTCATTTGTTCCAGTGGTGATTTAATTATAAAAGATAAGAAGAATCATTGAGGCAATTTCTTGATTGGACCGAATAATTAACATAATTATAATAATTACAATTAACATAATTATGATAATAATAATAATAACAACAGCAACGATGTGTGCACGATCCGTACGAGGCAATCACTTGTGCTAAGTGCTGTGTCGACGCTGTGCTGTTTACAGGAGATCTTTACTGGGGAACCTTCTGGATTTGGTCAATCACTTATCACTCTGAAAGGGCAGAGATGGAAGCAAGTCCGTTCGACCCTGACCCCTTCGTTCACCACCAGCAAACTTCGACAGGTGTGTACATTAGGCAGTGTTGAATTAAAGATTATCGATTTGTGGGTGATGCCTTACATTTTTATAGAGCCGGTAGTCTAACTGAACCTATATCTCAGGTATCTACGATTAAATGAAGATGCCTATAATAGACCTGCGATCGACGCTGTGAGACGATTTTGCTAGCTTTCGTTAGGTCAATTTTTCAAGTTGGATACCTAGCGTTGAATCTAAGCGACCATCGTAAGATAGAAGCTCAACCCTGAATGTGTTTCTGTGTTACATTATTTGAGAATATACCGATATTAGTAATTACGAGTCGTAAACGATTTCCACATACGAAATCCTTGTGGCACTCCGTTGCAGATTTCACCAAACATGTCGAAAGTAATTGATGAGTTTATGGACAACGTTGATAAGCGTTATGCATCCGGTGGTAAATCGGTTGAGATGTACGATCTCTATCAAGCCCTGACCTTGGACACGATCTGTCGCGCAGCCATGGGAGTGGATTTCGGTGTTCAGAAGGACATTGCTAACTCGAAACTTCTTAAGCACCTTCAACTTATCATTGCCAACGTCTTAAACCCGATCGGGATGATACTCGGTAAGCCTCAAAAAATTGTGCTTGCCATATTAACACAATTCGTCGCGTCATTAATCGACTCAGTGTGTGTGTAACACAGGAAGGTCTGAAATGACTTTGCAGATTCGTTTCCAACACTATCGTGTGTGGCCAGCCCGCTCTTCCAGAAAATCGAATTCATGCGGAAAAACCAAGGCGAAGATCCGATAAAGGATCTTAAAGGGCAGTGTTCCGATGTTATCAAAATGCGTCGTGCAAATCCTGTAAGTTCTAACCTATACAATGAGATAATTTTCTTCAAAGGGGTGTCGTGGTTCTTCGAGGGAATCTCCACTTAAACTTTAGCGCTCAGCTCATTTGTTCCATGCTCGCTGTACTAAACTGATAGATGTATGACATGATATTCAGCTGTGGTAGGATAGAACTGGAAACGCTCCAGCACTCGCCAGTGAATTACTAGTCAATTATGATAAAAACCCTGGAGAAGTTCCATGTTTCCATCATTGTGCTGCATATCAAAGATATGAGCTCCTTAGCGGAACTGGTGATTGCATGGTAATGAACGGAACTTATGGGCTCGCTCGATGGAAGCGCGTTAACTTGAATTACGATTAATAAACTAATTATTGTAACGTGTACTATTGAAATTACCCTTTCATTGATTGAGTCCAGAGTGGACGAGTAGATCTACTTCAGCTGATGCTCAATGCACAATCAGTGGAAGGTGGAGCAGTCGACATGAGCGCACTAATCGCAGGTGATGAGGCTGAGAAGAGCGAACAGAAACACGAAGAAAAAGCCCAGGAGAAAGGTGGTTCGGGTGCCCAGCCAGGATGTCCGTTTGGAGCCAAATCGAAGGGTCTTACAGATGAGGAGATCATTTCTAATGCTTTTCTCATTCTTCTTGCTGGGTAAGGAGCGCTACTAAGCTGCGGGCTTAGAAATATAATGCTGCATAAAATATCGAGCCCGCAGTAGGACTCCGTTCGCTATTGCTTTGTTGTTCCGAGCCTATTCCAAAGGCTATGATCCACTGACCATCGAAATTGTTTTTTTGTTTCGAACGTTACAGCTACGAGACGACATCTTCGTCATTGGCGTTCATCACTAGAATACTCGTGCGCTTCCCCGAGGTCCAGGATCGCCTTCGTGAAGAACTCGTTGAAGCAACCAACAGTGGGACCCGGTTTGACTTCGAAGTCCTTCAAAAATGCCAATACCTCGAGGCGGTCATTCAAGAAACGCTTCGGATGTATCCGCCAATCTACTCGTAAGTCCATCTATTTTTCAAACGTATTCGTACATCAGCGACTGTATCAACGTTAATACCAAGCAGAAACTAACTAGTATGTTTCGTAAGCTGAATGACAGTTAAAGTACAATATAATATTTAAGAGAAGAGAGTTATATAGACACAATCCATCGTATGACGTTTCAGGTTCACAGTTCGAGCAGCAAACGAGGAGAAAGTCTACGACGAATTGACAATTCCCAAAGGAATGAGTATCTTTGTATCAACCTGCGAGCTCCAGGATAATCCCGATATTTTCCCCGAACCACGGCAATTTCGCCCTGACCGATTCCTTCCCGAAAATCGCACAGCCGACATGATGTTCGCGTATCAGGTAATAATAACAATAATAAGGGACCTCCTGCATCTTTATCGGAACGACTTTTGTTAATCATTTTGCAACAGGATCTTCGATTTGGCATGATGTTTGTGAAGTACGCCTCACCTCTGTTGGCCGTTTTTTTTTGTAACGAGGTAGAATACAATCTACCGCTAGGTGTCCCACATAGTGATTATAGCATCGGAGGGCCCCATTCGTAAGGGTTTCCAATCTGTTTGGGTAAACATGTTAGTGTCGTATAGAATTTCTATTGATTGCTCTCGTTGACCGAATTGAAGAATATAGCAAACTCGAATCATTTCAGCCATTCGGAGCCGGTCCGCGCAACTGCATCGGGATGCGATTCGCGCAAATGGAGCTTAAGTTGACACTAGCCAAGCTATTGACGAAGTATCGTCTGAAAGCAGAACAATACGATCCTTTAGGCGAAGCGCACATCGATGTCGTTTACCTGCCCGATCTTCAGCGTATCAAGGATCCATTGGAGGTAACTCTTATCAAGATCGACCGATAAGAACCTGTGACGAGACGTTCACACATGTTAGCTGTCAAAAAGAACCTATTGCAGGAGCAATTGAAAGGACCAAGCATGTTAGTCGCCATAATTGTCAAGATGAACTTGAGTAGATATATGAGCTATATATTTGTGCTTGTAAGAGAGACACTATACAATTTATGGTGAACGCCATACGCAGCTCATCTTACTGCAAACTCTGGAACACTTATCGAATATAGTGAAGAATTAGCTATAATATATGATCTATATGGCCCGGCACCCGTTGGAAGGCGATGAACAAGTAACATATGGCTCGCGACATCTTTTGTTAATTTAATTCTGAAATTGACAAATTTTAGAAACAGTACTGAAGATGTTTAGCAAAAAAAAAACAAATAAAGTAGATTTTGATTTATGCATATCCACGAACGTGTGCTAGAAATAAAAGTACTTATGACCATAGAAACATGGAAATAATCTGACGCTGCGTACGGACTCTTTAATCGAGTTGTACCGGAATTCCGAATTGAAATATTTAACTATAATGAATGCTTTAGCTCCCTCCGGCTTATTCAAAATAATTGGATCGAAGACGGCGCGTCTCAAAAATAGGTGCTCATAGTTTCTGCAGAATTCATAGGATACAATTTTAGGGAAACTTGAAAAACCAAGGGCATGCTTGCCATGATTATTCTTGTTGCTCCGCAAAGCCACAATGAGTCGCTCTAGAGTGACGCTGCATTAATAGCAGGTATTCACTGACACTTTATCGTTGCGTTTTCCATTCTCGGGAGCTTCTTCTGTCTATACATTACACAATGTGCAATGAAAATGCAACGGATCGATACCGAGCTGGCCCACACGAGCGAAACAACAGCAAAAAAAAAAAAAATTTGCGCTCACTTGCGACTTTTATCGCTTTTACTCGGCTGAACTTTTGCGTGACTTTTTCTGGGAAAACCTGGTGATGTACAGCATATGGAAGATGAGAACAGTGCTCTCGGGTATGATGGTCACTATTTTTTTGGGGAGGGCTATATTTCGATATTATAAACTACTACGTACTGGCTACGATAGTTTATGGCGAAGGATGAAATCCTAGGAACGGGCTGTAGCTTCCGGGTAAGAAAGGGCAAGTCAAAGGCCGACTGGGAGAGGTTTTTTCTGGGACCGGTTCTAGAGGACCAAGCTTGCTTAAAGACACCCCCCGCTCCCTTAGAAATCTGAAGACATACTAAGTTATTCAAATTATGGGCTAAACAGCAAAAGCCAGCTAGCAAGACTGACGATATATGGTTAGACATAAGAATTGTTGCTGCAAAGCTCCCCATCTTTAGATTCCCTTTGATAATGCACTTAGTATTGTCGACTCCATCAATCGAGCATAACCAAGTCAACGAGCTTTACCATCTGCGATCGCCTGCAATGACTCTGGTAGAAGCCTGATGAAGTTGGTGCAAAGTGACATGTGACAGTACCTACCCCAGGCTCAACTTCGCCCTATTTTCCGCCTTAGTTTCCAGTTATGAAACCGATACTGAATTGCTCCGTTTGAACAACACAATAATAGAATACAAAGTGTGGTTAATTGACAGAACTGCAACTGTTACATCGCTTAAGTTCTCCTCGTAAAAAGTAATAAGTAAAAATAAATGTCACCGTTCACAATACATTCGACAATAGCACCTCTGTTTGATTAGAATTATTCCGCAGCATTATTTACACATTCCTAGTAATTACGTACATTTCTATATATTTGAGTTATCGGCAACTTAGTTATATCTTTATGAACCTCTTTTGCAAACTTAATTACAAAAGTCAGTGAATAACAAGCGATATAACTTGCATGAGGCAATTTCTCTGCACACAACGAAAATCTGAGTCTACTACAATTGCATCCAATTCACGCCTTCGTTTCAATAACCTTGTAGTTATCAGTCGTTTACGGCCTGCTCTTATCGCCTGGATTTAGATCGACCTATTAACTACCCACACTGTTTCCATCGGAAGCAAATATCACAGTGTCTCTCTGTGTGTGTTTTTCAACGATGTTGCCAATTCACCCTCCAATCGCACTCTCCATGAGTCAAGGTTACCTCAAGCATATTCTTTGTTTGAACACTTTCTGCTGCCACACTGCCAGCCATCGGGTTTGTCTATCCATTTGGGCGTTCGCAGCTCGTTTCACCTGGCGTGGCAAACACTGCTGAATCATGGCAGCTTAACCTCCTTTCCGCTGTCATATTAGCGATGCCAACGTTACTTGAGCCCTCGGCAACGGACTTCGTGTCCGACGAACGTTAATGGAGCTGAAGCGAATTGAACGTTTACGCAAGACTGAAGCAGTCGACGCTCGGGCGGCGTAGAGTTCATGTTAAGGTGCGACACCGAGATCACTAAAAGCGGAGTTTCGATTGATTTTGTTCAAATATGACACTCGGCAGGTCATCTAGTGATGAGTAGGAGTGAAGACATTGCTTAGTTTACTATAAAGCATATACCATTTGGATCGTAAAACAGTATATTATCTACTAAAGCATATACCATTTGGATGGTAAAACAGTATATTGTCTACTTAGAAGTGGGAAGTTGTTTACTAACTAAGAGACTAATTGGTTTTCTTAGTATATGAAATCTTGTCACTTGGTTAATTCTATTATCTAACGAGATACACACATGCTACTAATGCTATCTCCAGAGCATCAGCGTTGAAGGGATCGATTCGAGAAGCTGATTTCGCATCCTTCGAGAGTTCTCAGAAACCTGGTCTTGCCTACAGAACATCATGGTTTTCTGGTCTGTGGCAACTGCCTGTTTCGTTCTCTGGTTTATCTACCAACTCAAGTAAGTTATTGTGATGTTCGGACATATGGGCGCGTTACTTGTTCAACTCAGTGTTTTCATTAGGACACTGTCTTTAAGGCTAGTTTGGGATGACATATTAAGAGAGTGCTATGTATTTTTTTGAAAGGAAGGGTTTTTCATATTAGATAGGTTTGGATGACTGACGAGGCGACATTGAATAGCTCAGTCGATTTTGGACACATACAAGCTACATAAACTATCCTCATGAATAGATCAGCCGGATACATTTAAGAGCCACACCGCGCAAGCAAATCATCGTCGACACTGCCAGAAAAATAAAAAACTAAACCAAACAACTTCATAGCAACAACACTATATTATTGCTTGTTGGTAAGATATTACACAGAATTATCAGTTTGGTTATCCCAAAACGCCAACATTAGAGTGTCTTCTATTCAGGTCATGGAGTTACCTAGGTAGATATGATTGCAAATACCAGCCTTGTAACTAGCGCGGTCAACGTTGCGCATTACAGGACCAGATATGACAACTTCCAAACATTCAAAAGGCTCGGCATCCCGGGACCAACTCCGTCATTCCTGCTGGGCAATGCGTGGGAGATCTACAGGATGTAAGTATGTCCATTATGGCTTTTCCTATACTTCAGAACGTTGATGGCAACTACACCATAACCACATGAGGTCGTTGTATTTAGTACGTTATGAGGTTAGCATGCGGACGCATTGTCGTTTGTTTCTCCCTGTCGCAGTGGTCACAAGGAAGCGCAGACAAAATGGCATCGCCAATACGGCCCCATTGTCGGCTACTATTTCGGCTACGAAGCCATCTTACTGATCGCTGATCAGAAGATCCTGAAGAACGTCCTACTTCGAGATTTCGTTCACTTCACAGATCGTCCGGTAAATATTTCGTTCGTCTTTGTAAGGAGCTATACGAAACGCTAATGTGGAGGAAATTTGAGAGAATTTTTTTTTGTTGTTGCGAGTTGTCACTATAGGGAGTCTCTATGCAGCAGTTGATTTTTTCTAGTTAGTTTCAAAGAAATTCAGCACATTAACTCAAATGAATGCACTCTCAATAGTTGTGTTCAACACTCCATTCAAGTTCGGACCTTTGGTTTAAACCTCGTTCGTTCGATCTCCTAAGTCATTATTTCCATTCTCGGCCTCTCGAGTCGGTCGACTCAGCGCTTCTAGTGCCTCCACCAATAGATGCGTTAATGCCCAAATACCAATGCTTGCTGCGTGTATCAACTTTGGTGATGCTGATTTACAGGAACTCATGTCTGGTGGACCCGGCGGTGGTTTTGACGACGCCCTCACAACTTTAAAAGGTCAACGGTGGAAGGACGTCCGTTCAACGCTGACCCCTTCATTCACCACGAGAAAACTCAAACAGGCATGTAGCTGCGGATTCGAGATTGGCAAGAACTGTTCAATTGTAACGAATCGCTCAGTCAATACTTCAAAAGTCAACGTAAAAATTATTTCGATGTCGATGTCATTAATTGCATATATATATATATATATATATATATGTGCAATACATTCTTATTTTGAAGATGAGGATGTTCTCCGGTTGCCTTCCCCCGTTTGAGCGACACAAGCATTCACATTGTAACTCTATGTTTCGACCGTTCAGATCGCGCCAGATATGTCGGCAATTGTGGATGAGTTTATGGATAACGTTGACAAGGCTTATGCATCCGGTGGAAAATCGGTTGAAATGTACGATCTCTACCAAGCGCTGACTTTGGAGACAATTTGCCGAGCCGCAATGGGAGTCGACTTCGGTGTTCAGAAGGACATCGCTAACTCGAAACTTCTCAAGCATTTGAAAGTTCTCTTCAGCGTCTCCATTACTTTCGTCGCTCTGCCACTCTGTAAGTTTTATGAAACTATCGTTGTAGGCTGCTATTTGTTTCCGAGCTATTGAAATGCTTCCTTTAGTTAGTCATTTATGTTGAACACTCAATTATACAAACTTCAGCACATTCGAGTGAAGAGTATACATAAGGGAAGGGATGCCTTGAGATATGCGGAGATATATGTTGTGCATTGAGTTATGAACGGATTTAAACAAACCCCATCAAAACAGATCTCCAAATTTTTGGACGAAATCGCTGTATTGAGCTCTATCTTATAGAGCAGTAGACGGCCACCTTGCTACGCCTTGCCCGGCCATTTTCGAACGCAAAATTTTGGATATGTTGCTGAACGAATTTTGTGGGTGTGGAGTTAGAGCGAATGACAATAGGCAACGCCACGTAAATAGCACATGGATGGCTTAGTCGGTAGTGCGAAAAGAATATCGCTGGTATTGGTTTGCTGGCATGGGTTCGATTTGTGCTGAATGCCGAACGGGTTTTTCTATAATGAGCTCCCTTTAGTATTTTATCCCATGTGATATTGTAGTAGCAGCCAACCGTCTGTAAAGGTAACATGTATTGGTTTTCACGCATACAAAACAAGCAAACCGCTATGGCAGTAGCGACGGCAGGTCCTGTTCTCACTTCATATTACACATTCGAAGCAGAAACCCACCGAACGTGTTAAAATGCATAGTAGTTTAAACCATAAGAATTAATGAATGAATATTAATAATGATAGAAGACCGGCACCTCAAAAGCTAAGATACATAGTACTAAGCAACGACTTTCAAATTACCATTTCCAGTGGCCTTCCCAATATTGCTAAAGCTGGGCGGTCCTCTCATACAAAAGATTGAATTCATGATCATCAACCGAGGTGAGGACCCTGTCGTGGTTCTAAAAGAGCAGTGTACCAAGGTGGTGAAAACGCGTCGTGCCAACCCCGCTGTAAGTTTTCACTGATTTCATTTACTAATCGACTGTACTCATGATACAGTTGTTAGCGAGGTGAAGTTCGTATCATTTTCGAAAATCCTACACATTACGATTGGATATTCTGCCATGCGCAGTAAATGTTGGCTTTGTCTGTTAATTATGTTTGTCCACCTTAATGGTAGCGCTGTTTACAAATCGAATAGGACCAAGTTGTGCAGGCGTACTAACGCGGTACGCTGTCATAGCAAATGATTGATAGTTTCAAAACGTGACGCTTAATTAATACCACTCCTGTCCGGGCACAGAATGGACGGGTAGACCTACTTCAGCTAATGCTCGACGCTCAATCGACGGAGAGCGATGCGGCCGACTTCAACTCATTGATTGCAGGCGATGAGGCGGAGAGAAGCGAAGAAAAACAAAAAAATTCCCCTGATCAAACGAAGATCAAGGAACAAAATGGTTCTAGTGGTCAGCCCGGCGCTGGGTGTCCCTTCGCTCCCAAAGCCAAAACGCTCACAGATGGGGAAGTGATTGACAACGCATTTCTCGTTCTTCTTGCTGGGTAAGTTGATTTGACAAGCAATGACAGACTCAATCGTGGCGTCTGTATTGGACAACGCCGGCTCCATGGATTGACCCCTTGGAAAGTGCTCTAACAGTTTGCCGTACGATAATTCTCATATGATAGCTACGAGACGACATCCTCAACACTGGCGTTCATGACTCGTTTGCTCGTACGCTTCCCCGAAGTACAAGACCGCCTTCGTGAAGAACTCGTTGAAGCAACCAACGGTGGAACCCGGTTTGACTTCGAAGTCCTTCAAAAATGCCAATACCTCGAGGCGGTGATTCAGGAAACTCTTCGGATGTATCCTCCTATATTCTCGTAAGTGGTCGCCCTTTCAACGTACACTCTTCTTATTTCTTGATTTGCGAAACAAATGCTATAGAATATCCTGCCTTTGTATGACATCTTCAAGTTGCTGCCTAATTGTAATGCATTATTGCGCACGGTGACATCGGTGCCTTGACCTCCTATGACAATATATTTCAGGTTCACTGTTCGTACGGCTGGCGAAGAGAAGGAATACGATGGGATGACCATTCCCAAAGGCATAAGTGTGTTTGCATCTACTTGCGAGCTGCATAACAACCCCGACGTCTTCCCCGACCCTGAGGAGTTCCGTCCCGACCGATTTCTTCCCGAAAATCGCACCGCCGACATGATGTTCGCCTGGCAAGTAAGTGCCTGCCTGCTTCAATATCGAGTTGTTTGCCGGAATCCACTGACTGACAACTCCATATGTCTCTGCTGTCGTGATGATGATGGTGCTGTTTACAGCTTCGGTTGCGACCAAACGAAATTGTCTCAATTTCGTCCTGTGCTACGTCTATCCGATCGACGACATATGCCCCTCGGTAGCACTCATTATTGGTATTTCGCGGCTTCAGAGATCAGTCAGAGTCAACCTTGTGATTGTGCCAATATTCACGCGCACACACACAGACTCCACTTCTGCTTAGATAGGGTGAACCTATCGCTTCTGGTTGAATGAAGAACCTAAAATGCAATCAACTCAAACCCTTTCAGCCGTTCGGAGCAGGTCCACGCAACTGTATCGGGATGAGGTTCGCGCAAATGGAAATCAAGTTCGCGGTAGCCAAGTTGTTGACGAAGTACAGTCTCAAGCGAGAGAGGTTTGATCCACTGCGAGACACAACGATCGCTGTTACCTGTCTGCCCGCTTTACAGAAGATCAAGGACCCACTGCTTGTCACACTCGAGAAAGTCGACAACTAAAGGCTATATAGCTACATTTCTACGATACTTTCTACCCTATATGCTGGCCATATAAGTTCTTATCTATCTAACGAAGGCAAAATTATAAGAGAAACGTACATACATATATATATATATATATATATCGAGTCACGTAATCGGCAATAATTTATCATTTGAATGGCTGCTGTGAATGCTTGATACTATAGGATGGAGTGAAGACCAAAGATATCAGATTAAGATGCAGGCCTGGTGCCCGTTGTATTAGACATGTCTAGATGTGATATACAAGCATAATAAACGCTATCATTATAAACAGGTAAATTGTAGTTCATTATGCATTCGTTCATTTTAAGTATTCACGTGGTGAAACATGGGTCCCAGCACATTCAATTGCAGAACGTATGTTGAACGACAGGAAAGTGGGCGTTCTTAAATTCGAGCTCTTCAATTCAATAAAAATACTCATTTATTTTAGCCAATTTAACCAAACGAGTTGGTGTAATGGATGTACTTGAGCAATTTAAACGTTTCTTACTAGTAATTAACGAGGTCAATAGGTGTCATTATTATTAACATTATTCTTGTAAAAACAAGAAAAAAAGTCTGTCCGGATAGCAGAAGTTACACCCTTATGCTGTGGCTTTGGGTTTCAACCAACTGAATGTATTCAGAATCGCGAATCGTTTGTACTAGCATAACTGAACAATGTGCCGACCTTACTTTGAATATTTTTCTATTAAACAATATCTTTTTATCTGGTGACATTTATACACAACCCTACACACACATCCTCATGGTCAGCATATCTTAAAATAATGACGTGATTCTGCAGCGTGCGCCAGTAAAACCCATTATTTTCTCAACTTCGAATTTTACTTCAAAACACTAACTCATTTAATCGAAGATATTCGTTGAACCGATGCATGGATATGAGGCTCCATCTTTGGGTCAAGCTTCACTAAAAAAATGATTAATTTCATTACGGCGTTTTTCGTTACGGTGTGTACGTTTCGGTCCAGCCCCTCCCATCCGATAGTTTCTTCGGCAGCTCTTCCTATGGCCGCATTACCACCGGCAAGATGCCGGAACAAAAATTACCCACCTCCATTAAGCCTTAGCACGACTTGAATCTTCGATACAAGGTATATTATACCACTACCGGGCCACCTGTCCACGCAGTATCGTCAGCTGCAGCTGACGTTGCCGTCTCAGCCATCGCGATTGCGGTCGAGCTTGACCGTCGTTAGACGATCCAATTTGTCTCAGTTGTTCTGTAGCAATACACCGGTAATCCTAAGCGTCACCGACTATACACATCGAGTCCGAGCTGGTCGCTGTTTACTCGTCGGATTTACAACGGAGGCACAACCTTCAGCGAACTCCAGCTTACCAGAGCAGCATTGCACTTGCCGATGGCTCGCATATTAAGCGGATGACGCGGACTTTTCCTTTGCGTATTATGCAGATATTCGTCCATACTCCGTGTGCATATCCAATCAGTTGCTATTTCGAGTGGTCACCACTCTTATACACATTCCTTGCTGCGTGTAAGTCTGATGCTTACACGGCATACCGGGAAGACGGTGCTGCTGTTGAACATCGTCCACAGTTTGAGGGGAGCTCCGGCAGGACACCGAAGAGAAGCAGCTAAGGGTCAGCTAAAATTCTTAGCCGACTCAAGTAGCATGCATGTATTACTTCAGTCAGTGCCTTGAAGGCACTGACTGAAGATTCCAACCATATCCTATCCCTCAGGTCCTCTTCTGGGGCGAACCCTCCCGTCCAGCCGCAGCGGGTGGGTTCCGGGCATTTTCCCTTTGAACCAGCTCTGCTATCCTCGCCCGTTCTAGCCTATCGTTCTCCCGGAGGATCCTTTCGGCTAGCGCACTCCCTCTGTCTCACTTGTTTCTGACCAGACACATGTGGTGAACCCTCGAATCGCGTCTTGCATGACCTTTGACAGCCTCGGTCAATGCCCCAAGTCAAAATCGCTTCTGGGTTTAGTCAGTAAGAGTTTGACACTATCAGGCAAATACCATAGTTGTGAAGCCTGGTGTCCATGCAGGATTTACCTTTAACCGTATAAATGAAAAAAGTAGCATGTATGTATAATATAATAGCTAATGTCGTTGTCGGTGTAATATACCGAATTCTGGTCAACAAATTGCCACACCAAATCAATATAATCATAACACAATAAAACAATAATAATGTTGCACATTAAGAATTATATTTAATCGAGTATTGTCGATCGCACCTTACCTATCGAAGAATCCCTTATCATTTGATCGCCGGCTACTACTGCTTCGAGTTAAATAGGCTATAATCAATAACCGTACTGTTAAACTAACGGAGCGGAGCAGGTACACTCCTCTCTTGGCACTGCTAATCACTGCGCTTCACCGAGGCCTGTTGTTGCAGCTTTTCCTCAACGCCAGCCAGCATCAGCGCCGCAAAGCACAAAATGTCAGCCATTCTAATTACACCGACAGATACTGATGTGCCACCGTGCACAGTGGCTTTTGCCAAACGTCTCTCGGCTCGAACATCCCAACAGATATCGTATTGTCGTTCTCTTCCACTACCGCGACCGTTGTACTGTGACCGCGATAACGTTCGATAATGTATTTACACTTGAGCATAGAGCGACACTTGATGGTGACGCACGCTTAACGGTCTGATAGATGCTCAAAGTCGCCGATTCAAAACAAATACAATAGACCGTCGAAGCCACGAAGCCGTGCGTGAAATAAGCTGACTCGAGGGCCGTCATAACAGGCGTAACATATGGGTTATCATAATATCGGAGCAATGAACACGACGTGTGTCGTTGTCTTTAAATCGTGTGTTGTCTCTCTTTTTGGTAGAAATGCGCACCGGTTTGAGCCACGCTGCAGAAATAGGTCGTTCGATCTGGTGTTGTTTGATCAATTAGAATTATTTAAAACGATTTTTTTCTTGCTTTTAAGTGGGAATTAAACAGTTTTGTAGAAACAACAAAAAATGGAAAAACTTGTCAAAATTATTTATGGAAAGAGAACGATTTCTTTTGTTCAATGACTCTGTTGTCCATATGAATAATCGTTTATAGATTTCAGTAAATCATGGTGCTGGTAAATATGAGCCTCAAGTATGAGAAGGTGTGGAACGGCCATCCGAGGTCGTCCGTAAAGCGAGCCTAAAATATCGACCAGCCCCGAAATGGACCTCTTCGAGCAATGGGGGAACTGGCCGATTTTACTGCCCTTTGCTGAACTAATATCGCAATGATTAGTGAAGATGCCAAATAATTTTGCGAAGTAATCTAAAGTGAGTATAGTGCATTTAATGGATTCAAGCAACTAAAAATGGCCAGCTTTGCGTTAAGGAAACCTACGCAAATGTGGGTGTCAACGAGACCTCGATAAGTTTGACTTGGATCTTCACATCGACTCATCGAAATTAAATATCCTCGTTAGATCTCCATGATCGCTTTCAGCCGAACAGAGGAGAAGAGATGTTATTCTTTTTTATTATGTATGAAGTTAAACCTTTCCTCCGATCATATGTTTACTCGCATATCTGTAAACATTAAACTAACAACATTTAACTTGGAAACCGTCACTCGTTGAAGGCCCGCTTCTGTCGTCGCTGGACGAATCAATCACCGTCAAGAGGAGGCCCTCACTTAATGCCAATATTATCCCCTCCCCTGCAAGAAGGGTCACTCGGTGCAACCGATCGCCGTGTAATAAGCTGTTGATCCGCATAATCAACCACCGGCGATGGCAGCCAGATAGGGGCACAACGGTGGAATTAGAAGAGTTCACCACCTACATGGGCCTGTCGACTAAACACGGCTGGCCGACAATCGTCGAATTGACGAAGTTGTCTAAGCCCGTAACGGCTATTTAACGGCGGAGATTGACGGCGAATGGGAGCAGGATATATAGGGGAACGATGAGAACGTATGGAACTCATATAACTGTAAGAATATTATTATTACAATAATAATAATAATGACATACCCTCCTCTCGTCAATATGGTGTGCTCGTATCGACGCATGTACGACTGCGACTCGCAATAACACAGTTGCTATAGTTTGAAGACTTGAAATATCTTGGTAGACAGCTGTAGGCCGGGCGTCATGTTGTTTCCAGGTCGGTATATACCATGGATATTGCGGCCGCGGTGTGGATGTTGTTCTTATCCGGTTCTACGAGGGTCACTTGACCAAAAAACAAAGACAAATTTGAATTGGAAGTTGTATTCGTGGACATTGCTGCTCGGGAAGTGTAAACGAATTCCGAGAAGGCAATTCCAATATATTCTATATATGAACTTAATCATTAGGAATTATTGGTGTGCAATGTCTCGCTTGAGCACCGGATTAGGCGTAGATACAATGCACGTTATGGGTAAAAGGTGGATATATATATATATATGTTCTATTAATGTAATTCATAGGATTTGCGACATTATCTGTCACACTTACTCTTTCCTGCATCGGCCTGGAGGTCGACGCGACCAGCACAATTTACCACTAACTCGCAGTTCATAGCTCTCAAAGGAGTTCATGAACCAGGGTTATTGACAGATACGCTTCCATGGCGATCATGCAAACAATCTGGCATAAAAGCGTTATCACATTGTGACCACAGAGAGATCGATGTGCTGCATTGAATATTGACAAACGTAGCAAGACTTCACCATCACTATACATAATAATCATCACCTCAACTGCCGCCAGCACCAACAGCCTCACTGTTGTTGTTGTTCCTGTGGTAACGGGCCACCTGTCAGGGCCCATCAGTTAACGGCCACAATCAACGATTGTTGCTGCTAATGCTATGTGTCAATACCGCAGCTCGCAACGAAATATTGTTCCACTTGTAAATATATGCTGTATCGATCTTGGCAGCTGGCATCTTCAAAATAGAACAGCTCTGATAATTGTATAGTGATCAAATCAGTGACTGAAAAGTGATGACTCGATCAATGGGACGCACAGCGGATGCCCGTCGCCGTTAACTTAAGATACCTTCCCTCAAGCATCTTCCCTGCGGCTGACCCAGTCAACAATCGATAACCAGCAACACATAACCGCCACCTTCGGACCAGCGAAGGGTTTTGCTTACGTGGATATTGCTCGAACTGGCTCAAGATCAACAGAGCAGGATGCGTATCCCGTTTATCATGTTCCTCTAAGAGGAAGCGAGTCAGTCAAGCGGAAGACAACCCGATACAAAGGTCTCACACAACGATGATGACGACGATGATAACCAATTTTTGTAACCTACTATTGTAAGTAAATGCAAGCGTACAAACCACCACCGGGAGATTGATCTGATTGTCGGATAATCAAGCCGGGTCTTCGTGGGGGTTGGATGGAGGGAGGAGTGATCGATCCAATTCCAATTCTCACCTTTCACTGACGCAGCCGTCCGCCGAACTTTTCCGAAGCGGTGTTCCCATTTAACGATCAGACGTAGGGTGGATGTTATGGGCAGATTAACAGCTATCTACCACTATTATATTCAATACGATTCGTCCAGTCATAGCCATACCATCCTGTTCGATTGTAGTGGTAACAGTCCTTCGACAGCATTATCGGCCTTGGTGGACGCGGATGTGGTCCAGAACTCTCGGTCAGAACCCTGAACTGAGGCGTTTGCGTTCGCCAAGCTGGACTCACTTCCCTGGATTCTAATTTCCCCTGGGGTTCGCTATATTTTCTCGCTCTCCCCCCGGTATCATATCATCATATCATAATCAAATCTTTATTCTCGGAACTGCAATATACATACATATGCTTAAGTTCTCGGTAAGAAAAAAAAAGTAGAAAGGTTGTAAAAAAAAACTAAAAAAGTTGATTGCACCTCGTTTGGCTATTGCCATCTGACGGTAAAGCTCACCGTAATGGTTAGAGCGAATCCTTATCCTACCTGTGGCTCGTCGAACAGGCATTGAGTAGTAGTGTTCAAGCGGGCCCCCTAGTTTACATTCTCTGCTCGTTGTTTGGAGCACGCAGAGAGAGAGTTCCTGCTGCCGGCCTCTTCATCGTTCTGACCCCTGGACCGCGAAGTCGCAGAAGCGCAAACACAACCAAATCGCGTTTGAACGAAACGATTCCATTTTGACAACAGCTAAACATACCACTCATAGAATGAAGTTAGTGAAGATTGAGAGATATGACGAATAGACGCGGCAACAGCGTATAGCCGTTGGCTCGTACGGTACCCGATGCAGCGATGTATCTGTCTTGGCTGTGCGTGTGCACTGTCCAGTGGTTGTTGAGCGATGTTCATGAACTGACGATCTGTTCGACTCATGGAAACCTTTATCGAGATGACGATCCGTGGTCTGGGACGGTGTGTCTAGCGGTTCGGGCGTAAAGGAAAATCGCAGTGACATTCGATATAAATCGATACGCCAGCGTGGGCCAACAGAAGTCCAGCATCGAAAGTGTTTAAGGGATAGTTACGCAGGCAAATACGGACAGAAGTGTCGTCACGGTTGAGAGGCAGTGACACGCACGAACCATCGATCAGTAGTCAGTAGTTGCTGCTCAAACTCGGTTGACTCGCCGAACGACAACGTGGCACTTTCCCCCTCAGACAGCCAAGATCGCCGGCAGCACGTAATCTAGATAGAGAAAATATGAGCGACAACTGCTCGTGAAGCGGCTACCGTCGAATACAGGCCACACATCGGTGGTGGAGACCACGTCGATGGATACCCATCGCCGATGGTGACGACTCCTCCTCAATTTATGGCTGTATATCAACAGCGTTGTGTTATGTTTTTAACAGCAAGGCCCACTCGGCATGCAGGGCCAGGTCCCAGTTATCCACTGCAGGTATAACACGATTCGGTCGAAACACACTCCGATAGGGATATACTAACGTTACCGTTAGACGACGAAGGCAAGTGCGAGATCTAGCGTCGATATCGAGAAAATAGAGGAAGTTGTCTATGTTTGCCTAAATAAAAGGTAGATTTTAGCTGATAGTGGACGACAACGGACCGACGTCCGTCGACGTTCGCGTCGGGTGATTCGATCCTACGCGTGATGATGGCACTGCGATATCTGCCCGAGTAATTCATTCGAACTGGCTGATAATAGTGACAAATGGGGTGTTTTTGGTTCGAAATGTTTTTCTTCTCGATTAAACGAATCCCATAAAAACACGTTCAACACGTACGGCCCAATAGCGTTGCACCGTTACAATGTCGGTGGGGCGATTATTCTGTGAATTGACCATGTCAGGTATACGCACAGCCGCACGCCATGACACGTTGAACACGCCGTTTGACTTAGGTCTTATGCTCAAATGTTTACAGTGTAGATAGACAAACGAGCGGTGATGTGTTTGTGCGAGAGCCGATCCCGATGAGACGGGATTGCAATATCTGTGCTGACTGAGCGTTAGGCCTTCTGATAACGTCCCGTTATAAGAACACCTGCTGGGATTGCGCAAACATCGCGGGGTGGCGTCGCGAACGGACACGTGTCGCAAGCAAGTGGAGATCTATCGAAGAAGAAATAAAACTAATATTTATGCTTTTGTTCCGGGTCCTCGCTTGGATTGAATCTCCCCTATTCTAGCACTGGGGAGCCTTCGTATTTCGTAGAAGGAAATTACAGATATGCAAGAAAACGCTGCCAAAAGATCCCTCTCCTCTATCAGCTTTTGTTCCTCAACTCCCCCTCAGCGTAACAAATAGCTGCCGTGTTCGTATCGTACAGCGGCGATATATAGTATTTAGAAATGTTTTGTTATTTACTCTAGTTTAGTGCAGCAGCATGTATTAGATACCACACACGTTTAGCGCGGCGGAACTTGAAGGGCCAACTGTGCCGACCCTCTTTAGCCAAAGACTTCATTGACTTCTAAGCCACGGCTACAGACGAACGTCGAATGTCTTATGTCGCTATTTCACGGTGCTTGCATGAAACGATATGGGCCACAGACTGGACCAAGTGGCTTCGTTGACTAATTTGAATAATTGCGTATCGATAAAGCGGTTCGAATTGTTTCAGCAGTACGCGCCAGTGGTGTTAATGCCGCGGAGAGTTCGCTGGTGAATCTATTTGAAAGTGAAAGGATATTACGGAGGGAAACTCGCTCGTCTGGAATCGATTTCGATCGAATGATCACACTGCGGACGCGATCCTGACTCTAGCCAAAGAAATGCCATGCGGAACAGGAATTCGCCGTCGACAGAATAGCAAATGCTACCCCTGCGGCTGGCCCCTAATGAATAACGAATGAGAAATCGACACGAGATTATTACCAACAAGGTCGTTGACTTGACACCGTGTCCATCGGCAGCCCATGCTGCCATTTGAGTCAACGATCTTCGGTCCTCAGACCGCTACTGTGTAGCAGGACTCAAAGCGAATAAGCCTCGTAAACCGGCGTCTTTACGGAAACATAAAGTCCACACAATTATTGTCCTGAGCGGGCCCGCTTACACGTGAAGCTAATGGATGTTAGTGAAAACAACGCGTGGTAACAATGGCAGCATTAATTTGGCTAGGATTTTTCAAAACGTACTCTAGGTTCAGAAATATATTATTATAAGAGCAGTTGTTAACTCATACTTTATCATTCAGCGACTGTATTGGCCAGGTCATCTGTCGTGACGATACCCCCTGTACAATACCTTAATAGTGGCCCAATATTTGCGTGCTTGCTAATCCAGAACTGCGTTTGGACCTTTGGCTTGGATAGCTCACGGATAATGCATCGGATGCATTGTCGTAATCGAAGATATATGGCCACGACCAATTGCTAAACCGCGTCAGTGGTGGTCTATACAGTCCGGTGTTCATGTCGATGCTATGTCTATGACATACGGTGTTCATACGAAAGATTTCTCCTCAGAAACTAGATAGGACAGTTTTATCTATATTCGACACCTGCTCGCTATCATCTCGGGACCGCTTCCCACCTGGCGATCCTCAGAAATACTAGATTCATTGCCTAAAATCATCATCGAATAGTAGTTGAAGCCGAAAAGCACCCCTGTTACCCTCATATGCTTACTTCTCCGCTCAGAATATATCAGCAAATGGCTATATATATATATATATATATATATATATGATTCAAACTGACTGTATCATTTCGCACAACCTGCAGGAGGCATTGTTTTGAAAAAACAAATGACGCCTCTTTTGTGGAGTATAACTCGAGCTGATGTTTACCGACGAACATGCCCGAAAATAAAAGAAAAGATTTTCCTTGACACCGTTCTTCCGATGGTGATATTGTTTATTGCTTCGTTTCGCGTGTCTCATCTTGTTGCTTGCTCTTTTTTCTTTCTTTCTTTCGTGTTACTTTGCTTTGGGCTATCTATGAGGTAGGCAGCTAACTCGCTCCTCTTAATGCACTCCCACGGTGTTCGTCGAGACGCAGCGTTACGCATTTGCCGTTTATGGGTTCGCGTTGGCACAGCGCGCATTTGCGGGATGCTCTCACCCTTCGCACATGCGATCCTCTGGGACAGATCCCACTTTCTAGAGCGGTGACAATTTCAATTCCCATGCAACGATGCTGTTGCGGTGAACAAACTCGCATGCCTCGGTAAGCCGCGCGTGTTTTGGACGATTTGACGCCGACAATATATTCGCCGCGCCGACTTCCTCGATCTCACCACTCTTGTTCCCACCATGGTGCGAGACACGAATAGCAATACGAGGCACATCCACATACTCAGCTGTTATCGCTACGACCCATTGCCCGCCCCGTCCCGGTGGCTGAGGTAACGTTATAGCAAGGGCACAACGACAGATACGGATCGAACGAGAACTACAGGGATACTTGAAGATTCAATATGCGATATCAGTATATGCATACGTAGGCTTGAACGGGGCAAGTTAGCGGAAATTGTCGCAGATGGTCAGCGCGTATAGTAATCGCTACTGCACGATGAATGTGTAAGAATCGATGGCATCTCCCCTGTGCGTGCCGAATTTCCTGGTCGTGGTTGAACGGTGTCGTCACCATTACCGATCAGGATACAGCAGGGTGTCTCATGCACCGCTTCTGCATTCATTCCGTCCTGTCGTCGTAGCTGCTATTGTCTTGTTACAGTGTCTGAGTGACCAGGAACGAATGGAACCAACAATGACATCTGTAATACAACAATGAAGCGATTGCTGCGGCTTTGATTATGAGCATCTTCCTGGTCGAATTTCCAAGTTGCATACGTTGCGTGGTAGAGTTCTACCAGACTGCCCATTAGTGTGTTCAAGAGTAGTTGCAAAGGCACGAACAAATTCATTTCATTTTATTTATTTATTTAATACACATATCGTGTAGCATATATATGTATATATATATATATATATATATATATATATAATGCAAGCAGAAAGAGGACAAATAAGTAAGATGGGGCTGGGAGGGGTCCGGTAAGTGGATAAAAAGGACGACTTCACGAGGCGGATAACGAGCTAAGGGCCTATTCAATTTAGATCCGTATTTGTCCTTACTTAAGGCTATTCTCGCCAGGGTGATAACATGCATTTTGACATGGAGGCGGGCTCGTGGTGGCCTACAAAAGGACGGGGCCCATGATAAAGACCGAAGACAGCGAAGTCAGAGCAGATCGGTTTGATCGGTCCGCCTTGTTCCACGGATCGTTCGTCATTACACCGACCGGACACTATAGATCGATAGGGGTCAATCTCGGGTAATTTGTTTTCCCAGGCCGTAAGGACATCATTGTTGAAGGTCCGAATCCGAGGTCCTGATATCTTCGATGAACAGAGGTGTGTCGGTCAGTAGACAAACGAGCCTAGTAGGAGATAATCAAGAGTTGTCTGATTTATATCCACCCAGATGATCCCGCAGGTTCTTATCGGAACGATCCCCTTATTGAAGAGACGCAGAAGTGCCGAATAGGTACGAGCTACAGATCTGCAATTGCCGCCGCGGTTGACAGCGCCTTTCGGCATCGTTCGGTGATGGAAGCCACGAGACTGGTGACTTTGGAGATTAGCAGTAGTCCGAGCTATGGGAAACTCTTCAGGCGGACAAGTGGAGGAACGCACATCTGTGGACGTCTTCTAGGGCAATGCGCTCTCCACTTCTAGACGTCATAGCCATCGCTGTAGTTGCTCTGGATATTTAAGTATTCTGAATATTCCCGTCGTAAGACATGCGTGAAGGTTAGCAACCGCCAGGAACTAAGCAGGAAAAAGCTGGGGATGATCATTTGCCATTCCAAGTTACGTTTCACATCCTATGCATGACTAAATCTGCCCGATCATCCAATATATATATATATATATATATATATATATATAAGGATATATATATATAAGGAAAAGCAGCGTCGGTCATATCACGAGTCGGGTATATATATATATATATACCCGACTCGTGATATGACCGACGCTACTTTTCCTTAATCCGGCTTGGTGGCATCAGTCAGCTATGACAAATCGATATATGTGTAACACACCCATCTGCGGGGTCTCAGAAGTGTCCAGGCCATTTTCGCGTAGTAATTCAAACGTTTCGTTATGTTTAAGCTCATTGTCAATGCTATCACATACTATGTGACATACGCCACCCACGATAACTAACGAGGGAGGGAAAAACAATGTTTTGGGGAGCTGTTGATTCATTCAAGGGGCATGTATTACTAGTAGTAGCTGCGCTTTGTGCATCAAGGAACCCACCCGTAATATACATTTGAGTACTGTTATGTTCACGTTAGCCCTATCCAACGTGCTCCAAATGTACATACGTATGAGACCGCGTCGATCAGAGAAATTCATTTCGGATCGAAATTTCGCATCTTTTGCAGTTTTAGACAAGGCATTGTTAAATTTCACAGAACTTTTGGGCTCCGAGAGCCGCCATGGTAAGCCAAATAAAGGGTTGCCACATGTTACTAAAAAGCGTTCGGTTAAAGAGCTCTGAAGGTACTTTCTAGTTCATATATGTATATATATATAAACATATATTGGTGATTTTCTGAAGTCGTCGAGTGCTCCATACGAGATTTTATCCTCAAACCAATCGGTGTGGGCAGTTGTTTTTCTTAGGCTCCTTATTCAATCTTTTTCTGGGCGCTACCACCCAAGTGAGGGTTTCCCCCACAAGGAAACGGTTTAGCATATTCGCCGATAAACATCGACTAAGCAGCAGCCGAATGCTATTAACCTGCGGCTATTATTATTGCTGCTGCTGATCCTGCTATTGGCGATGCTTCTGAATCGCTGTGTAGCTCTGTGTTATTGAAAGGGCGCACGCCGTCTTCGAAATGAATCCACGTGCGCTATTTGAATTCGCGTGCCAGCCCTAGAATCGGCATTGGTCAACTCATGCGTGTCAACCAGTGCAGTGGCCGGTTCGTGTATCCCTATCACGAATATTATAATGGTACTGTTCTGCAACTTCCTCCGTACGACGAGGTGTGTCTGTATGACTCACTATAGCTTCACACGACAAAAGTTATATGAGGGGTATACTTGGCCGTTTTTTTTTCTAGAAGCGATCAAACCTTCCAAGAACCTATTACGCATGGCACAGTGGTGGTCAACTCGAACATTCGCTATAAGGCATAGCGTAGATAATAATATTCGCGCTGGTTTGGTGTTCTGATGGAACATTGAATCCGCCTCCCACCTTACATGTCAGTCATCTTAGTCGACGAGATATTGTGGTCCCTTAAAGCTGAAATAGTTTTTGATTCTAAGGGGCTTATAGTTAAATCGTTACCCCTTTATTTTACATTGTATATAATAGATCAGCTCGCAAAACTTCCGCTTGGATTGTTGTTCTCCCACAGATACACAAGTGAGCTCATGCTTCAGTACACACAAGCTGTATCACATTGTATCCTCGTCGTCTAATAGAAATCTAAAAAAGTTTAGCTCACATCGCACTAGTATCAATGGTATGTCTACAGGTAACACGTCCCGGTCTAGCTATCAAGTCTAGGTCAATAAACAAAGAGATAAGAACTCGCTGCGCTGTCTAAAATATAGCCTGTTGCTACGCCTAGTCAGCAGGTGAAATAAGGAATCCAACTACTTCGCTAATTATTTTATATTTAAAGACGTATAATCATGATTGAGGAACTCAGGCAAGATTCAACTTCTTCTTTCACCCGACTCTCAGCTGTTCCACCATGTGACAGACCTTGGATTTGAACGTTTAGAAATTACTACGAGGACATGTCGCGGCCAGCTTGGCTTTTCAACCAATTCATCCCTGGCAAGAATCCTAGATAAAGAATAATGATAAAGAAATCTACCAATTCTCCAAAGCATCTGGCAACAGGAACCCAACGATTTGAACCCGTATATCCCACCATGATTACGGTCTAGTAATCAACAACGCTCACCAGCAGGCTGCCCTCAGTCGAATAGCATCGGATCAACACCGAACAGCTCACATCAACATCGACGCCGTTAGCCGCTCATCGATAATTTCGTTTCATGCTGTTTGTAGATCTCTCCCTCTGTCTCGTCTTGACAAAATCAGTTCAATTGTTCAAATAACTATACCAAAATAGCGTACTACCCCAACGCACACAGGCATTCGACATCAAAGGGGGACAGACAATTTGGCTGACCCGCTCCGCGAACTCTGTCAAAAATCAGCTAAGCCAAAGCTTCGATGGGGGATCCCCTGTGGACGCGTTTTGCTGCAACACGAGCCAGTTAGCGTACGAGTGCGCTAACACTCTGTGTTGTCCCGCATTCGTCATCCAGGCTAACATGATGCAACCGCATAACAAATGCAGAAAAATGACTTATGCAGACGAGCTCGTTTTGCATCGACTGCGTCACTCCGTACTGCTCGAGCATTGCCTGACATCGAACAGAGATTAATAATTGACACACGTACCCCGTTCGATAGCGCTCACCGCCAATATCGCGCGGTACATTGCCATTTCGATTATGTAAGCGCCGCCAACCAACACCAGCAGCAGCAGCTGGAGCGACAAAGAAAACGCGATTTGCAGCTGAATGCCGACTAAGAAAAAAGCAGCCGACTTCGGTATTTTTGTTCTGCTTCTACCACTGTTACAATGACCATTGATAGGTAGATACCGGCTTGCACATGGTGGTGGCCTTGTCTATTTGGTTGAATGGGAGAGACTCGATGACGGATGTCTTCACTTCTCGAGACACCGAAAAAGCTCGATTTCAACCTTCGATCTTCGCGATACATCAAGATAACAAATGGAGGACCAGCGATAGACGAAGCCAATGATCACTAAGAGGCCAGGCGAAGCGTACTACAACATTCGCCACTTGCCTATTGTCTTGCGTCTCTCAGTCAGAGAGACGATTTTATACAAAATGTACGAAATGTCATTATAGGTGCTCATATTTCAAAGAAAAAAAGCAGAGCAATCATCACAACACCTGCTCTAATATCGCTTTATCATTTTGATGCTGGTAATTCTATTGCTATTTTGTAGTTGGCAATTAGTCCAAACGCTGACGACCCCTTAAATAAATCAACAAAGCTTTACCCTTACCCGTTATCCGTTGCGCTTAGGCTATACTACATATTGTCACGCAATGTTGGCCAGTCTCCCGAGATGAATTGTAATATATTAGTAATCTCCTCGCGTTGCGATGTGTGTGTAAATCAAAAATTGTGTAACATTATTTGTGCGTCTGTTGTCGGTTGTGTGCGTTAAGCACAAGCTGTACGTTCACAGTTTTTTTCACTCGTGATATAAGGGCAAGTATATGTTTGCGCGATGCTCAAAACGTATACGAATCTAGGAGGAGGATGCTGCTGCTGCTCAGAAGATAGAGATGATATCAGTATTGTAGATAACTATAGAATATAGATCGAGTCTCCGTCAACATCACTGCAGGAGATTGTATAAAGAGAGATTCATTGATCTTGTTTTACTTTTTGCTGAATTGAATAGCACCGACTTTCGATCATTTTCCGGAGGGTTGTTCTCTCGCAAGTCACAATTTCTCCAGGGGTCGCTATTATATTATTAGATAGATTAGAATAATAGACAGTGCCTTTATAGGTGTCCATTCTGCTTACAATCCCTGTCTGGTAGAGCGTACTTGTTATGTGCTAAAAATGATCTCGTTTTCCTCGATAACACCTCGTGGAAATGTCGGCATTTTAAACTCGAGAAACGTATTAATAACTTCTCTGTCATCTAATGGAATGGTTCTCATTTTTTTTTATCGCCTTGAATTCAAATATTAACAGAATTTTGGTATGGCTATATATAATATATATATACAAATATATATACCTCCAGAGCCTTTTAATTGAACGCTAGTTAGTGGCATTTGGTAACCCTATATCTTTGGCTTACCGTGGCAGCTTTAGGAAGCCCATCAGGCATGAAGAAGGTCGCAGTCTCAATTATGAGTGCATACGAGAGCAAAGAGCTCCATAGCGAGCAGAAGATGCCGCTATATCAAGCGAACAAGTTAAATTGTCGATCTGCCTTAAAAGTCACAACGGCCAGTTCAGCGTATGTACAATATTTCAGCCCAGCTTCTCTGACAGCCACTCTCGCCTGTCGTTTTCAAAGCTCCCTAGAGAACTTTCTACGACTTGAGGTAAATACGCTTGCAATCGACCAGAGTTCAGGCGGAGGTATTAATTGCGTTGGTATGATTTGAACGAGTTTTGAGCTTACTATCGAGACCAGAGCTGCTCGTTCGGGGTTCCAGGTCCAGGTATCCCTGAACGAATAACGGAGGTAACTTAAACTTCTCGTCTTTACGTTCGCCCCGAGTAGAACGTGTGGTTTTTACTGTAAACAGCGCAAATATCGGTACATAGGGGTATGAGATGGGTTATTATTCTCATTATTATTATTATTATTACTCACGGTAATTTCTTATTGATCCATTGGGCGAGAGCAGAAACTCATGAACAATTGTTAATATACATATTCATTGATGCAATTGTAACTGTAATTGATTAATCATGAACGACATCCGCCTCCGCCGACGCCCCTAGCTGCCTGATATCATAGTGTTTTGGTGAGTGAATGATCGTCTATATATATATATATATATATATATATATATTCATGACACATCATTGTCTAGTTACGGCAGAGACCACCTAGTAGTCGCCACTGTAGGGATAGGAGTCAATTTTGCCTCGCAGTGCCTCCCCAGCATCAATATCATTGTTCCAGATATCGAGCGAACTTCATCACCGGTGTGCGGCTTGCCTCCAACGCGAGAACCGACAAAAAACCCACGACCGACTGGTACTTACTACAGCTAGAAGCTCGCCTGCTTCCACTACAACCGACCTGAGCCTCGGGCTCGTCCACAAGCTAACATCAACTTTTCTCTCCTACACCCCTATCTCTCTACTAGTTCGTTCATTTTGCTCTATAGTTCTATCGACAACTGCTACCATTACCGTTATTACTATTACTGCTATTTACAAGTCGTACAGCCAGGACGCTTGCCACTCGACACACACACACACGCTACAGAATCAGCAACAGCAGCAGCATCATTATCGTTACATCGCTACTGGTGTGTGATGGTGGCAGTTCGTCACCGGTTGTCCGGCAACGGGAAACCGTCAGCTGCCGCTGCGGGGTTGCCTTGCAATTGGCGTTTAGGCGACCGCCTCGCTCTGAGGCAATATCACGAGTCGACGTCATGGTAAATCATCGCCCTCTTCGTGCATAGCACAGACATCACACGATAGCACATAGCGTTAGACATCGCAGAACAGGGCGCTTTTGCCGGTGCTGACCCAGACGGCAAGCACACATCTGAACTGGAGTATCTACGAGTACGGCTGTAGCAGCAGCAGCAGCAACGACAACAACAGTAAACTACAACAACACTAAACAACAAGTATTACTTTTCTATGGCTGAGTGTCCACTATCGTCCTTCCATTTGAGGCGTCCGTGGTAGCGCCGCCACTCGGACTGCAGCCGTTCGACTACGATCAGGCAAACGGACAACAACCGGAACGGTGGCAAGCAGCGTTGAGTCCACCTACACATCTTGTTTCTGCCCGCGACCTGTGTTACTTCCAGATGCGTTATTACTTAGTGGTTGTGCTATTATGACTTTTGGTAGCAGACGATAGGGAATATCTAGAGAGCTCCCCCATAGCCATCGTCAGTCTGATCTATGGACGTTATCCATATCAGAGGCAGGAGAATCTGAGCCCCCTAAACGCCCCTTCCCTCATCCACACCTGAGCCTCATAGTCGTCTACAGTAGTCGCCCACAGTAGTAGTCTTCGTGTAGCGGCTCGTTGTGTGAGGCTCACAAGCTAGCTTGCGTTGTGTAGGATTAGAAGATACCTAGCAGTGCAACTCTGTCAGTGGCTGCAGCTGCAGCGATTTTCCGTCAGACAACGACGGAGTGTGGGACTGCAGAAGCTGCTCTAGCATCCACAGCAGCAGCAGCAGCAGCAGCAGCAGCAATTACTGGAGGTAGCCGTCGGAGCCCTTGCCTCGTGTGGCGCTCCACACTGCATCGCTCCGGCGTCAGCTGAGCGCCGCGTCGCCGCCGCCGCCGCCACCGCCGCCACCACCGCGAATCCGCTGCTTCTACCGCTGCCGCGGTGGGTTCGCGCGCGCTCCCGGCGCTCACCAGCGACCGCTGCTGACGAGCAGCGAGCGAGCGACCGAGCAACAGCAGCAGCAGCAGCAGCCGCAAGCTGCCAACCCCGAGCGCACCAGAGCGTAACGAAGATTCAGGCCCCAAAACGGATTCACGTTACAAACAGGGCAGAATGCGTCAGTCGTTCGAGCTACGCGCATCTCTACGGTGTCGGTAAGCCAACGACGACAGCTGGTGCAACTGTAACAGCGGTAACAGCTATTGCAGGTTGCATCGTGACCGCCGCTACAGAGAAGCCCAACGAACAATCGAGTCAGTTAACGTTTGCAAGGATACCGCTTCTACCCTGTGTTGCCTTGTTGTCTTGCGTTGCATTGCTGTTGTTTCGCACTGGATCTGTGTGGTCAGTGCGACTCTGTTTAGCCCGACACGGTGCTCACTACGCGATACTAATCTGTGCCGATTGGCGCGACCCGGCCACTGTCGTGGGCTGTTCGAGAGATGTTCCAAAATCGAGATAATCGTTCAGCATCTTCCACCGACGGATGGCCGCGGTAACGGCGGTAACGACGGCTGAAAAGCAACGCGGAGCTAAACACAGTAGTCGTCTCAATGTTCAGTTGTGCTACGAAGTGTTCCAGGTGACATGGTACTGTAGGGAGGGTTTCTTGAACCGGAGAGCTCGTGTTCGTCGACAAGCTCGACGAAGAGAGGAATCCTGCGTTTAGTCTGTGAGTGTCAGTGAGTTGATACTGTGCACTGATTACCTGGATTTGACGCCCAGTGAGTCAATGACTAATTAGCAATCACTAATGTCAGTGCAATGCCGTGCTATCGTCCAAATTCAGGGGCAAACTGTGATCTGAGTCGAAGCTCTACTCGCTGTCGGATTACTGCCATCTTCATAATGAAGGCCCCATTGTTCTTAAGTGGTGCCAAGTGAAATGAAAGCTTCTCGGATACCCTGCTCTGGTGCCCCTACGCTCGTCTTACGCCGTTATTCATTTAGTGGCCACATTTCAGTGGGTTTAGTGAAACCTGACTTATACCCCGTGTGTCTCTGTGTGTGTGTGTCTGTGTCTGTATGTGCGTGTGTGTTAAGCTATTTCTTCGTGCAGCTGTGACGATGGCAGCTGTGAGATGTGATCGTCGATAGTGAACAGGATTAACCTGTGAGTGCCGAAAAGTGGCTTGAACGAGACGTCTCCTGTTGTTACTGCTAGGGCCGTTGGTCGCTGACGATTCCGTCGAAGTGAGTAGGAACCAGAGCGGGCGACTTCAAGCTACAAATGACCGAAAAATCAACGCTAGCTAACAACGTGATTCGGACGACAATGTTGACCACCATGCTGTGTCGAATACCGCTGTTTGGACGCTATTGGATCGACCGGCTCGTTGTAGTGCTCGTCATGGTCACCGCGCTTCGGTTAGCAGCGGCGCCATCGTCGGTGTCAGCTAACCGGCTTCTACCGGACGAATTCCGTCGAGGCAATTCGCACGAATTCTACTTTCAGAGCAATCGGCCTCTCGTGCCCCCGATACATCATCTGCCACCGAATCACGCTATAATGCCGCTCGACGTCGAGCTCGAGCTGCGTCGACAGATGGACTCGCTGGCCACCCTGTGCCGTAGTCTCAGCGAGAACGCCAACGTCTACATCGAGAATCAGAGTCCGTTCCGGCGGACGGTACCTTGCAAGACTGTACTGATGAGGCATTTCCTCGAAACAAATCGACGACCAATCACTCTGCCCCCTCGACCCGTAGGCACCGTGAATTTCCGAACGCACACTGGCCCACCATCGCAGCACAGCTCGACGTCGCCAGCGATTACGACGACGGAGCGTCCGAGGCGCATTCAGTACGTGAATATGTTCAGATCGTCGACGACGACAACGTCCACGACAACGGCTCGTCCGATCCACTACGGCACGACAATGGATGAAAGCTACGAATCGGGAGACGCTGAAGTGTCGGAGGCGACACCGACGTCGTCAATCCCGCCGCGCGTGCTCAAGTCGCACACGAACGTCGAGAAGCTCAAGATCGCCTTGCGCAACTACCATCTGCGAATGTCGACGTCGACGTCAACCTCGACGACCGAGCTGCCGAGTGACGAGGATGGCAACGGTGGCGGTGATGACCAGTACGGCGGTGACGCCAGCCTCAGCGACCATTCCGTCAGCGGGTCGGCACCCCGGCACACGCACATTATCACGTTCAAGCGGGGCGATCTCCGCACGGCCGGCGGTCACAGCAATCGCTCGGCGCTGTTCGAGCGGCGGCCGCTTAATGAACCTCTGCCGAAGAAGTTCAAGCTGACAACAGCCCACGTTGCCTACATCTTGATCGGGTCGTGTTGTGGCGCAAGCGTATTCTCGCTGATCGTCGTTGCGGCGACGATGCGCAGTAAAAAGCACGATCATCGCTTCCCGCATCGGTACACGTTGAAGAAGTGTTCGGCGAATCCGCGTCGAGCCGGCAAAGCCAGCCCCGGAGGCGGCAAACCGGGATGCCTATGCGAGATGTGGTCGTTTGGCGATGCGAAGTTCGGCGACGCGAAATCGCTGTACTTTCGCCGTCTGCCGTTCGGGACGGCGTCGAGTCTGAGCGCGGGTGGAACTGCGACGACAGGTCCGGGTATACAGCCTCCTCCGGCGCCGCCGCCGCTGCCGGCTGACGGCGAGGACTCGATTCACTGTACGTGTCTAGTGCACGTGAATTCGCGCGCGGACGCCCCGCGGCACGTTCACAAAGCTCACAACAACCCGAGCAGCGCTGGCCAGCAACTCAAGGAGGTCGACGATGATCCAGCTCTAGCAGCCGTTTTTCTGTCGACTAACAGAGATTGCCTCGTTTAGCGGTCGACACGACCTGCAATTCTGCTGTGACGCCCAGATTGAATTGACCTATCTGAGCGTTCCCAATCAGCGACCGTTGATAGAACGTGTGGACGCGAGCTTCGTTCGACAGCAAACCAGCAAGCCGCACATCATGGGGTAGCTGAACATTTCGGGGAATATTTTTGTCTCAGTGGGAAACGCTTGTGGCCGGACGCGAAAGCTTCTGACGAAGCGGTTCTGAAAAATTGCGGGTAAAGCTGCGATTTTCCCAGACAACGCGAATATGACCCAAAACGACCTTAAACATACTGACATGCCTGAGTATTTAATTCTCGTGACGGCCACAAGTTGTCGCTGATGATAAGGGTAGCCCGAAAAGAAAGAGATGCCATCGACAACTATAGAAAGTACTACACATAGATAAATAGGTAGATAGATAGATATATAGGTGTGCTATTTTTTTTATATGCTATCAAAGTGACGATCGTCTCTTACGTAACAATGTGAACAACGCCATCCCACATTATACATGGATAGTATATATGTGGCGTCGCAGTCGTGGACTGATTAATGTTCTACTGAGCTTGCGTGGGATCTTCATGCAGTGATGCTATGCTATTATCTTGCGCGCAGACGCGAATGAGAATCGTTCTGAGCCCTGAGAGTGTGAATGTGCGGGGTGGGCGCCTGATTCATATAGAATATATAGTAGGTATTTATTCTGGGTATATTCTGTTGCGGGAATGTTCATCTGTTGTTGCTGTTGTTGTTCTGTGGGCGTAGACGTTCATTTGTTTTTTTTTATCTAGTCTCGATTTTGACCCCAACAACAATCACGTGAAGAGCACCGCTGTGTGGCGGCGCTCCCAAAGAAACCCTGCCAGCAACGACTATCAAGTAGCACTAATTCCGCCCAGCTCGACCTATCCAACACATCTGTACACATGGTTTCCCCTGAGAGGGAGCGTGTGAATTTCGAAAAATCTTAAATCGCTTGCGGTGCAGGTGTATCATTGGGTCCAAGCCTATCTTACAACGGCAACATGCTCTGACTGACACAGTAAGGGCCGGAATAAGCAACAAGAGCAAATGACTCTATTTGTTGTGCGTGCATAACCGGGCCAATCCACACTCAAAGAACAGAACACTGTATCTCACTAATTGCGCTACTGTTTCGTTGTTATTCGGCTAATTCAAGACGCTAATTCTGCCTGCCTGTTTCGACATTGTTTCTTTGACCTTTTTTCGAAAGGGTGTGTCTTTAACGAGGGAATGCTTGCTGAGACAAACAGATCGACGTCACCGAACTGGATTCGTGCCCTGATCCAAGCTCTCTTTCTCTCTCTCTCTCTCTCTCTCTCTCTCTCAGCATGAATCTAGTGGACTAGATTTGTTCTTATATTTCACTGTTTTTTTTGTGTTGCTCTCTCATTAGCGTTGTGTGTTTGTGGATTTTACATGAGTATTCTCAAAATTCACATGACTACATGCCTCATCGAAACTATACGAAAATTCCGACAAGGATGCCAGCTGTCTCGTAAGCCTTTACCGGGCCGACGTAGATCATTCTTGCGTCTAGCAGTGAGCAGCGAAACTATATTCCACATTCATAATTAGCAAGTGTGTGTTGGCATTTCGGGTGGGGCACACATCATGTTGACGTCTGTTGAACACTTTCGAGGGAATACCTTATATTTACATGTGCGCCTTGCATCACTCACTATAGTTTAGCTTCTGTTATGGTAGAAGCAGTAAAATACTTCGTTTATACAGGACTATTCATAATTTCCATGAAATCCAGAATACTTCAGTTTATACAGGACAATTCATAATTTTCATTTAGCAGATTTCCATTGACGCTGCGTCATCCAAAACCAACAGATACGAACGACACACGACTACGTTTTCAACAGCAATCCTATGCAAAACAAGCTATAGAAAGAAAGAGCAAAACGGGGGGAAAAAAAATACTCGAAAAAATACACGTTCACACCCTCCTCTCGAAACATTGCCCCAGACGTAACGATGATCACTTGGGGCTGGGATTTCATAGAGTTCGACATGTAGCGCGCCCCCTGATGGACACCATTTAAAATCGCTCGTCGCCACCGACGCTCAGCTGTTGTAGTGAGCAGTAGCGGCAAGAAGAAGAAGCGGAGGAGGAGGAGTTGAAAAGCCAGGCGCGGGCATTGATTCACGCCCGGAACGCGTTCCGCACACACTCGCTGGCACTGTCGCCGCCATCCGTCGCCGACGTGATCCCCGGCGTTGGCGCTCGCGTGGCAGACACCATTTTCATTGGTGGCGAAATATCGCCGTCCATCGTAGAAATGCCGTTGACGTGTGGGTGAGCAATTTTTAGGCTATCCGTGCCGCCCCGACATCTGGGCGTTGCCTCCGAGGCGAGCGAGTGCCCTCAAGCGCAAAACGTCTATCGCAGACGATGAGTGAGTGGGCGAACTAACCCAGAGCGAACGGACGGACGGGCCAACGAAATAGTTGGCCATTTTCTTCGTTTTCATCTTCCTCTCTCATGATTTGTCTTCTTCGCCGACACTGTTACTAAATATATATATATATATATATAGATATATATATTTCTTTTTTTTTTTCGTTAGGGGAAAGAGAGAGGGGTAACGTCCTTCCGTCTGGACACGGGATCTAAGATGATGATGCGCAAAGTTGTTCCCTGACGATGTGACAGGATGATGTCTCCCTTTTTACGCAATAACAACTCGTCAAGTGAGCAAACCAAGTTCTGCTCATACTGCTGCGTAATTTGCGCCACCCGCAATTATGTGAGATAGTTGACATAATCTACGAAGAGTTTTAACTATCTATTGAGATCGAGCAGGGTGACATTGATATCAGCACGAGAAACGCCATGGAGGATCGGCTCATGTAGGATCGGGGGAACGACATCAATATTTTGTGTTCGATCCTTTTTGTTAGTTAACATTATCCTTGATGCCATGCCCATTTCTGTCAGTGGTTTTTGTATATATATATGTATATATATACATCGGATCACATCGAGATAATTGTGCGATGTGATCCTCGAGATCAGATGAAAACATCGATAATTTCTGCCCTTCTAGGGCCCGCTAGGTTCTATCAGGTGAATCAATGACTTTGTTGAATTACTCATTTGGAATATCTGTGATCGACACCAATGTGAGGATTGGACATTTCTTTCGGAAACTAATCTGCCATTAAGTTAGACGAATGGCTGGTGTCACTGATGTCGTTTGTATTAAACAATCCCGAACGCGCATCGAGCCTCTTTGGAGATGATTTCACCGACTGTAGACACTACTAGTAGTAAACGAAATTCTGTTGTCGACTGCTAAGCGATCCCGCTATTCAAAACATTTCGTTGCGCCAACCCATTCGATGTGTGTTTCTGACTCGCGAACGCTTGCCTCATGCGTACGCCCTCTTTTTGATTTGATTGCGAAGCGCCCATTTAATTATTTGTTTAATGACTAAAAAAAAATAGCGAGAGATGGCGCTACCTAACTCGTCACCTGCACGCAATTCATTTCCCATGGTGATCGCAAGCAAGACGCCGTCGGTACTTACTCTCGAAATAGTACTGCGAATGATATCTGTCTTGATTCGACCTGCGAACACAAACATGCTGTTAAACTGCGGAGTTGGCAAGATAACTAGGGACAATCCTTAAGTGAAGATTATGAAAAACGATATACAGCCTTAGAAATAAGCGTGTTAAAGAAGGCCATCCGCTATCTTCCAAGCGTCATCGACATTGGCCGTTAAACTCTGCTTATTTGTATATACAACGACACGTTTTGTTGCAATTTAAACGCTGACGTCGATTAATTAAACCCACCTCACTTACGGAGCTTCTCTTTTTCGCTACCGATGCTAACAATAATAACGATAATAATAAAAATAATAATAACAACAGTAATAGCTTGGTGGCATCATCTGCAATGAACAAAATGCTCGTTTTTCTACGCGGCGGCTGAGACGCTCTGGGGGAAGGGCGCCCGACTGACGCACGCGCATCAAATTAAGACCCCCTAGAACGAACAGTAGAAAGTTGAAACTAAACTCCCGAAACTTTCGACTTTAGCAACAATTGCGCACGATTCTATTTGCCTTCTACTGTCATATTATTATAATAATAACAATATACACGTCCATATATTATCGTTGTTCCTATAGCGTCACTTTGACAGATGCCCCTGCCTCTGCGGCTGTTGTTTACAATAATTTGATATATATATATATATATATGGTCCGGCTACGCGCATTGCAGCGAAAGCTGACCGCTAGGCGTCCTCTCGTGTTGTGCTTGATCGCATGGACGGCCAGCAAGGTGGGTGGCCCCTAGGGAAGTTGGGCGTCAAGCGACACGCTTTCTGCATCTGACTTATATCGCTGGACATGAGATCGACTAATAATCATCATTTTATTACTTGAAGTCCACTTGAGTCCGTCTCAAATGTGTTTAGATGATGCGTTCGGTAGACCCTGGAATCCCTGGCGTCATCGGCGGTGTCTGCTGGAACGGCTTTCTTTTGCTTATAATATATATATATATATATATATGCATCATTTGAGAACTCACCGAAGTTCGATATCATGTGGGAAAGACTGATTTGTACGGCACAGTGACGCCCTGTTTTAATATGCTTCTTGAGCAAAATCAATCTTCTTTTCGCCGTTTTTTTCATGTGCGTCCCTGTCTGCTTCACTGATCGTTGACGATGATCAGCAGTCGTCTGATGAACGTCCTGGTCAATCGATGCTGAATGAGATGATTATTCACAGCCATTCATCTTGCTTGTTTTCACCTGGTGGAGAATTGCACTTCAGTTTCGGCCGATTGGGAATTGCTAACGTTGCATGAAAGCGGCGATTTACTGCGCTAATAAGTCAGAAGATAACCGTATCAAAGCCGACGGGGTCGCGCGGGAGAGGCGGGGGTATTCGATCAACAGTTATCCTATCGAGTCCGAGGAACTAACTCGCAAACTTTCGCTGACGAGCAAACAACTATGCTTTGAAAATATGATTCGCTAAAATGGGCTACATTGGAGAAAGTGGCACGTGTAAAGGCGAAAAATATGATACCAACAAAAAAATAACAACAACGCAAACGCTACATTCAACTAAATGATAGAAAATTACATTCAAGTTGTGCATTTTAAATAATTAGCCTAACAATATTGTTTGGGGCTAATTATATAAAATGCTTGGGCGTTTCTCGAGCAGAAAGCATCGGTTTGATTGTGGCCGTCACTTGGTTGACACTTATACTATTCTCGACACTGAATGCTCGTATCAGAGTACACAGCTGCTCGTCGAATGAAAACTATTCTACAGATAAAAAAGTGTAGGACAATATGATACACAGCTCCTAGAACACGAAAATGGCATCCCCCATGGTTCGCCATTACCAACTCGCGTCTGCCCTCTCCCAACCACATGTGACAACCAGATCGAATGATTATTGCACACTACATATTGTTGCCGCGGACACAATCCCCCGCCCCTTTATGTCCCATTGAACGCTAGCCGTTTGTTAGGACTACGTTGGATTGATAATGTTGGATTGAACGGATAGCGATTAACATGGTCGTCAATATTCGGCCGGATGTTCCTGCCGGTCTAAGGCGCATACATCTCTTAGCCGTGTGTAGAGCAGCCGGACACGTTTATATATTACACGATAGGAATGCATAACAGACTTAGTGCGTACAGCTTCCTTCGACAATCGAATGATTGGACGCATTTGGCCTACCATGTAAATTGTTTAGTTTAGAAGAGAAGACTGATTTGAAGAGGGGAATGAATGCCTTTGTCATAACCAGCAACGCACACTCCGGGTGATGCCATATGCCGTTCGCGGCGCAATGCGGGTTAAGGGGACCCTTTACAAATTATAGATAAGCGAAAGGTTTCAGCGACACGTGACAGCAACATCATATACTATGGATTACAACAGGGGCGGGGCATGTGATGATAGAAAAAATCTATTATCTTGGACGTATTATTATTATGAGTACCCGTACTTGGGAAGGTCTCTGCCGGTAAATTGTTCGAGGCCGCACCTTGCTAGGCATTTTCAGGGGACTTTTTCAGGTATACCTTTAAATTGTTGTTACCCATTGGTATAAGCCGCTATCTATTTTTGTTCATGTGTCAACGCAAATGCATGTTGAGTTGTGTGGGTCTGTCGTCGATCTATCAGTGTAATTTGTACGCATATCGCTATTAAACCTCGCCTCACCTGTGACTAGGTTTATCGAAACTAAGTTGAGCGTATCATGCGAACAAATTGATCCAACATCTTGCCCCTCGGGCTGTGTTGGTATCAAAGCAGGTATATATATTCATCTGGCCGCCGAATCCTATACTTTATCCAGGAGTCAACCTAACCGTATCGCGGATAAGGCAAGGTAGCTACGACTCAAGTGGGAAATTCGTCGAGTGAGTGCCAGTCAATCTACAATAATTTCTTGTACGCGCTATGGTAGCAGTCAGAACTTGTTCCAACACCAAAACTATGATACACGCGCCCACAACCATAAACTCCGATACAAACACGAAAGACCCGCATGATATCTCAGATACAGCTTGGAAAAGGTTAATTTGCACGGAAGTTCCACCAGCAGGATCGATTTGATTATGGAATCAAATCGCCACAATCAATTGTTGACGATTTGATTCCACAATCAAATCGTCAACAAATGGTTATGTATGGAGGAGCATGGAGGACACACTTTCTCCATGCTCATCCATACACAATCAATTGTTGACGAGATTCTCAGCCCCTTCAGGACCTAACTTGTTTCATGCTGATCCCCCCTGATGTATTCCACAGGTCACATATGATCCAATATTAACACTGAAGAGCCAGGTGTTTGTAGCCTATTTCTCGTCCTCGTATAATATAACAGATCATGTTGAATAAGCTCCAAGCGTCGTCGTAAGCTGCAAGGTCGATTCCAAGAGGCAGAGAGAGACAAAATTATAAAATCCACCAGGCTAACCACAATTTTGATGATCGCTAACGGTTGAAGCCGAATGAAGCCAGCCGGATCCAGAGAGACAGAGAGAGAGAGATATATAGGGGGGGAGCGCAACACAGTGATGAAAAAGCTGACACTTCTATGATCGACAACAGCCACAGCGGCGTGACGAAAAAAAACGCGAAAAAATCTACAGCGGAGATAACCGAGTTGCCTTGCAAGCTTCGCAAATTGCCTCAAATAGACGCGGGGACGATCAAGACGGCGACGACAACGGCGCTTGCAAATCCGCTGATAGACACACAACAACAGATGTCGACCGATGTCATTTCGATATATAAGTTTAATAGTGTGTTTCGCCAGATGGCGAGTATGTCTTCAGCCCCCGATGGTGTGGCGATGATCGAATGGTGCTGATTTAACTATCGCAGTTTTTTTTTTTGGTGATCAACATTACTCGCCTCATTCGCTGCTTTGAGCTTGTCTTTCTAAAGCTGCCCATTGCTCCCAGCGCTGCGTCGAACGCTGCTCCTATGACGAGTGTCCAGCAATGCTGCTCTGTTAACTAGATCTTTGCGACTATTCCGACCCCAGCCAGCACGGCATCTGGACGCGCATTGCAATGCGGCGCAACTCGATCTATGCAAGCGACGGCGAGCGTTTCATCAGACAACAACAACAACAACAACTTTTTTTCTCTCCAGCGAAGATTAACGCAAGGATCCTCGGCTGCTCCGCCGACCAGCCGATGCAACAGGGATCACTTGTTTCGGCTGGTCGATGAGCGGCGGCGGCGGCGGCTCGTAAGCGATCCTCTCTTTCCATCTAGCAAACTAGCGTAGCGAGCGAGCACGTGTGTTGTCCTGGGGCAGGAGTTGGGGCTCCGGCTGCTGGTGAAGGTTGCTTCTGCCGCGTACTGACGCCCGTTTGGATTTGAATCGGATTTGATCGGCTTGATTCCCTCCGCCGACTCACTGCTCGCGGCACGCAGCGAAGACGCTTTGTCTGACGCTTTACAGCGTGTCGATCATCATGTGCGCGTTCGTCTCGAGAGAGAGAGCCTTGTGGGACACCACATTTCGGCGGGGGCGTGGGGGTGTTCTTGTTGAAGCTGGGCTCAGCTGAGTCGATGCTGTGGTGATGATTGGGGGAGTGGGGCGATTGCACCGATGCCAGATGCAGCGCGCGTCGATAGTCGGAGCTCAACCAGGTGTTGCCCTACCTCAGTAATGTTCTAGTTGACTTCGCAAATTATGTGAAACTATTGACAATTTCGATGTTGTTGTTGTCGCTGGCGTTGCCATTGTTGTCTCTGCTGCTAAAGCTGTTCCTACTTTAGCCTGTTGGTGTGGGTGGATGGACAAAAAACCACCAATTGACAGACAGGAGATAGGGGCCCACCTTGAACAGCACACACAGTGATCGCGTCGAAAGGGTGTTGCTACATTTGGGCGGTGGCAAATAACAATAATGATGACAACACCAATAATAGTAATAAGAGTAATAATTCAGATACAATAATAATAACAATATTACCGGGAGGGAAAGAAAGAGAGAGTATGTCTGTAACAATTGCATGAATATTTAAATAAGATTCTACAAAGATAGACTGTAAATTTACTTGTGTGAGCAATAACAGCAATATATATATATATATATATATATATATATATATATAGAGAGAGAGAGAGCAGTTGTAAGAGTGCGCATGCTTTATGCTGACTCCTTTTAGTTCGACATTTCGGGGTTTATCTCCTTATTCATTGTAGGACATTCAGAGTTTTTGAAGTAGCCAAACAAAAGCGAATCGATGACTGACAAAACAGACGGACGCACACATGCGAACATAAAAGTGAAATGACTGAACATATGTGGTGGCATTGATTGATCGATTGATCGTCGTCCTCGTCCAATGTTGGCGGCGAAAAATCATCAGCCAGTAAATCACCAAAGTTCTGGTGATGCAAAATCAAAACGCGCAACGTACAGCGATCCCGCAATTACGTAATAATAGAATGATTGACTATATGGACAATATGTAACGACTTCAAATGTATCACCACCCACAGTGGAGCGCCAGCTACCGAATTGAGCTGAGAGTATAGCTGAGGCAGACCGGATCAGCGTAGCAATGTTATACTTGATGACCAGGCGCACACAGTGTCTCAGTTGCGATCAATTTGTCCTGAGTGAGCTAATGTATTTTCAATGACGCATATGAATGACTACTCGTTATACCGCGAATGCCGCTATAGCCATGGCTGATATATTATAATAGTGTTTACCGAGTCTTGTTGAGTTTAAACTAAGACAAGCGAGTTCAACAACAACAAAAAACAACAACAACAACTAATACCAGGAAAAATACGTCTTGTTACGCGCTTCGGTATCGGCAGAGCATTAACTATTCAATCAGCGGGTACCTACACTGCGACGATGTTCAGGGTGTTGAGTCTGTGAAACTGCACACACATGACATAATTTATATCTCAGATCCCCCCCCCAAACAAGCCATGGTTCCCTTCGAGACAATCTTTGCTGAGCGTATCCAAATTCTCTCACTTAACAGAATGAAGCTTATTTATTCAGACCGTTTTTACTGGCTCCCCTTTTTCAGTACAGTGTTCTGCAAACAGTGACATTCATCAATATAGAAAGCATAGTAATACAATCGCTGTATTGACTCCATGTTCTTTATTTTCCACGTTCGCTACTGCAGTGATCGTTTACTAAAGGGGACAGCGGTGTATCGTCGCAAGGAAGACACCGCATAAGGACAAGATATAGATGAGCGGACTGGCCCCAGTATTTTATTATGGAAGGAAAGAGAAGGAAATTAAAGCGTATTTTGTGTTCTAACGGTACAGAGTAGACGTTTTGCATTTGTGGGGTATATCTTAACTGTAGACCACCAGATGAAATCGCGTCCAATGGAGCTTCGACATTGAACCCAAAATACTAAATGATACACTTGATCGTTCCTCGCTTTTTGCGAGCATAACACAGGCAGTCGTTTTGAGGGAAGTTATTTATTATTCTGTACAGGTAACATTAGATGGGTCGGTGTGTGTGTGTGTGTAAATGCGTTGATCTATGAATGACAATGGCGAACGACTGAGCAGAATGAGAATCATTCAATACTAGCGACTGTTAGTTAGATATATATATATATAGTTACCTCTGTAGATTATGATATGAGATTTTGCTGTAGTCTCGGATTTATTATGCCAGCTAGGATGTTACGCCTTTTAGCAAAATCATAGCGCCCGATGTGAAATGATGTTAGCTGATGGATACGTACACGGACAGGGGAACAAAGATGTACTTATTCACGCTGGGTTTTGCTCATGTGATCGGTGAAGTTGGTTTTTTTTGTCACTTGCGATTTTTTGGACAGACGATGATGCTGATGACGATGATTATATTTCAATTTAGCAATAGAAGTTTATATGGTTTACAAAAGCGTGTCCGAGATTGTACCACGTTGAAAGATACATAGATGCGTTGTCTATAAACCGCAAATATTATGTGCCAAGACTATAACTATCATCATCGCTTTTTCTGACATTGATATAAATAAATATATATATATATATTAAAGCGGCAAGTTTTTATTAGCTTACGCTGGCAACATTTAAAGTGCGAACTAGGACGATAAAGAAATCAAATAATGACTATGAATGACAATAAATTAAGGATGACGATGATTCAGATGACTCGACTGTGTCCTTGATTAACTAGATAGCTATTGGGATAATATATATACATATATATATATATTTTTACCTAGTAAACAGGCCACATACATCCTTACATCAAAGAACAGACGCGCTTAGGTTTGTTGGCCGATCAGTAGTTGAATGTTCTTTAATTGTTGAAGTAAATATAACACTAAGCAAAAATCATCTAAAAAATAAGATGAAAATAAGTAGAAATGTATACACAAGAGTTTGAAAAATTCGTTAGAAACAGAAATAAAAGTGTCAAGGATAGCAGAATGGTAAAAAAAAAACGTATTTAACTAAGTATTTTGTTTCAAATTTTTGTTTTTTTGTGTAGCCAGTTTTATCAATCTGGCACTATCGCGGTCCAGTAATTTTATAGAGTTTCTAACACCCACACAATAGTCGGAATAGGAATGAAATTCAGCTTACTGTAGCATATTGCCCGCGAGTCAAAAGCCCCAAAAATATCAGCAAGAAAAACATCAGCGGATGTCTAGCTGGGCGAACAGTAATAGCAGTAAATATATATATATATATATATATATATAATGTATAGATGTTATCCGATAGACCCCCAGCATCACGTTGCCGTTGTTGCACGCCTGCTCCTGTTAATAAAGTGTATCAGTCAGCCAGTTAGCGGGGCACCGAGACGCGGTGAAGAAACAGAGAGAAAATTACTGACCCGATTTCTCTGCTCATAATAATGAACTGGGCAAGGAGGAATATCCGAACAGCGCCGCGGAGGGGCTGAAAGGAGTCCTCGGGGTAAAATAACACAGTCAGCCCTGCAGGAAACTAGCGTGCCGGCCGTACCGATATGCAGTGGTTACTACGCGAATGGAGGGCTCCACAATGGAAGCTGCTAAAGCGCGAAGCCGGCGCCGTAGGGTAAAATCTGCGTGAAGGATTGACGAGATAGCAGATTCACTCACGCCGCGCGGAGGAGCGGTGAAAGCTGATGATCTATACAGAGAAAAGTAAATGAGAGAGAGAGAGATAGAGAGAGAGAGTAGACGTAGAGAAAGCGACGGAGCCGAGAATCAGTCGGGCGAGACCGCGGGGTCCAACAGTCACCGTTCGTTTGGCGAAATTTCTGTGTTCGGACAACGAATCTCGATGCCATCGGAAGTCGATGCCGATCGCTGAATGATCCGGGACAGCAGACGGGTGGGTGGTAGCTAAATACGGACTCGTTGTCAGGGACTGCCAAAAACAGCAACAATGACAATATCAGTCGGTTGAGAGGTCAATAGGAACGATCGATAGGTGCAGCCGAGAGGCTTCAGTTGGCTTCAGTCGTTGCACGTTGCGGTGAACATTTCCGAGTAACGAAGTAGTTCTTCATCGATCTTCATCTGTTCGTAATTGAGTTACGTCAATTTAAACGGCATCGTGTATACAGAGTGAGCCAAAATGTACCACGTGATCCGCCTGGCGAACGTTGCTCCAGACTGTCTTAATAAATAGTCCCCCTGTTGAAGCACACAGTAGGCTACTCACACACAAATACACATGTACAAGTGTAGACCTTTATTTTATCCTCAACGACTCATTTTTTAGTGTTTCATGCTCCACAAAGCTAAGGCGCGAAGAACTAACCTATACTACTAATAATAATAATATAATCAGGCGATGTTATATTGCAGGGGTAGCATCCTTGAAGTATTAACACTCAAAGGTTGTTCCGAGGCCTGTCACACATAGGAAAACCGCTGAGGGTCAGCTCAAAATTAAATAGCATATGCTTTGTTCATTTAAACACTCATTTTGGTCTGCCTCATGGCTACAACCTCGGCCAGAGAGCATATGCAGAACATAAACAATAGGATAAACCAGGGATGGGTAACTTTAGAGAGCATCTTCTATGAGTATCAGCCTAAACAATTATACGGCAAGAAGAAGAGTCAATTTACAATTTAGCCCCTTGTTCTTCCCGCTTGTTACTAATAACACACTCTCGTAAAAGCCGAACGAAATGTAAACACGAAACCGAGACGAGGGATAGACCTGATTCCTCATGATCGTCAATGTTACCGCACGCGGATCGTTCTATGCCGTTTTCGCAGCTCGTTTAACGCCTGATTGAACGCCCTTCCAGTTCATTTTTACTTCTGTTCCAGCTGTCGCTCTGACGCGCGTTGCCGTTGCTGTGCAATGTTGCTAGAAAACATGAGGCTATGGTCGATGAGTGGGAGAATTAGCTTAGTAACAACATCGAAACATCACCACGGAACATCGCGCCGGTTTTCGTTAACGGATTGATACAAATCGAGGCGAATCAATCGGTGAGCAATTGTCAGATGCCGGGTCTCTCGCTCGTCGAGTGATCAATAATGTAAGCTCGTTCGTGGCCAATCGCGGCTGGAGACTCGTGCTGCAACGCATGCGGAAGCTGCTCAAATGAGCCTCTGTTGACCGATATACTGCTGCAGCAGCAAGGTGAGGATGTTCTTTCTGCTGACGTAATGTCTTGTGTCAGTGTGGCTACTCGTACTCGCTCAGATCGCGTTGCTGTAATTCAAATTGTTTGCACCATTTCAAAAAACAGACGAATATTCACCGTAAACACATCACGCTGTGTGGATGTTCTGCTCTCGGCAGCACGAGGCCGCTATCACATCGGGTCGTGCTTCAGCAACGGCGAGCTCAAGCAGACGCGTTTTCATGTCAATGCAAAAGTATTGAACTCAATTGAAATTCCCTTGAACATACACTATGGCTGAACCCGCTCCAGGATGGAAGGGAGAAGTGCGAGAACCTCAACACAACGTGTGGATTAGGCCGACTTTTCATACGACTCATATATATATATATATATATATATATAATATACATATAGTTCATTCAGCAGAGAACAAACCGCTGAAGTCAAACCATCCGAAAAGTGGTGTCACCCTAAGGTAACAGAATATAAATTCCGTGTTCCTATTATTTTTAATTGAGCTTCGCTTTCGGATCGTATTTGTGACTGTACTGGCAGCGGCCTGTCTCGAGAAAACCCAGCACCGACCTCATTTCATGAATTCAACTTCAGTGAGTTGCACTTTGATGGCTCCATTTGATGGCAGCATTTCATATAACGTAAATCTCATTTTCTCCCTAACGATTACTGCGAGATATCAAAGCTGGTAGCTGACTTCGACCCGTTCAGATGAACGTTAACAACTGGCCCATCCTCGTCTCCAAAGTCGGTCCACGTAGTGAAAACTGCACAGTCATACGACTCAAGCAAGACAAAGAAACAAATAACGATGATTTCACCGTCACTGGGTTCGCTCATCAAGGGACATAGAATATATCAGGTAACGATTTATCCCCCTGGCCGACGTAGTGAGGCATGCCAACGGCGGTGGCATTATTGCAATACAATGGCAAAATATTACCACAGTCACGATCAGCTGTCAAGCACCGCCACGTGCTTCAATCCTCTCTCTCACTCATCTCTCATCTGATCGTTGCCAATCTTTCGTTTTATCTGATGTCCATTATCTCTACCTGAGCCCTGCCATCAATTTGTCCTGTTGTCAAGTTTTTGAGCCTGTCAACTACGATCGTCCAGTGCCAAGTTGTTGACAGTTCCGGCATCGGATATATATATATATGTGTGTATGTGTGTTCATTTGTAAACCTCCATCGGGTGGGGTGACACTGTCACGATTTCGGCCTGAGACGAAGGAGCAATTCAGAGGCTTTGTTTGTTTAAGGCAGAAATGACAGCGGCAGTTTCAGCGATTGGCGACACTGTGTATCCGCCGTTGTGGCAGAGGTCAGCAAAATTGGGAATGGCCGTTGGTTGTCCTCAACGGACCAAGTTTCCGATAAGGCAACCGTGGCAGCAAAAAGTTCCTTGATTTCGTCTTCAGTAAACATTTCTTTCTCTGCTTTCGCGAAGACGACAATGCGGTTGAGGTGATTTACTAATGATGTACATACATATATCTATGTGTTAGGTTGGTGTAAAAATAAGAATCATCATAGCAGTTGGTAATTTGGATTGAAATTTAAAGAGTGTTCTTGATGCTGTCCACACATTGAGCAAAGATCTACCCATGAATTTTGGTGGTTTGTTCTATTTTTGGACTCAAATGGCGGATATTGACAGTGACTAATGTGGTGGTGTCAAATAAATTACAAATGCTGCTCAACCCGCTCCCATAGAGGAGGTACATATGTGGCTTTCACGAAGAGGGAGGGAATACTGGTCCATTGCTGTTAGCTTGATGATTAAATATTAAATACAAGCAAATTAGGCACTTTCAGATGCTACATCTATAAATACTCAATAATAAATTCATATGTATTATTTGAATACTGTAAAACGCATACAGATAGTCTGATTGCACATGTTGAATGTCAGCCCGCTAATGGCGTTTGCTTAATAATAATAATAATCATAATATCCCATTGTATTCCTCTGTAATATCGACGGCAAATCTCCGATATCATCTCAATTCCCAGATCAATTGTGCAATTATCCCATATTTTCTCATTATTTAACGTATCACTTGACGGCACTTTGCTGTTTCGTGTCGCGTGACAGCTCCCTCAGATTCAATCAGATCAAACATCTGACAAAGCCTCCCGATGGTGCCCGATGTGAACTAAGGAACTAAGATTGCGTTCGGTGATTATGTAATTGATTGACTACGGTAGCTGATCTAACAGTCTACCAATACTGCGATCTATGGTTGTTTCTATGATATCGTTGTTATTGCGCAACGATCTCAATGCGGGACCGGCCCGTGGGAGCAACATCGCATTATCGAACCAATGATACTGTTTAGGTGTCGGTGAATTCGAATCCATCGAAGGGAACGCTTAGTCTAGGAAACGGCCATCTGCCGACGAACGGAAACCTGGAGCCGCATCGAGGACTCCCACGAGGATCTTCTCGGACACTACAACCCGTGTAGGCTGGATCGTAATGAGAATGAATCCCTGATGAAGACAACGGCTTACAGACGAAAGTGGCGTTAGGTGTCTTTCGTGGCGGGAGACGGACGATCGTTCATTGAGTAGGAGGAGGAGGAGGCGCGGCAGAGATCTCACGATAGGAGGGGTCCCGCTTGTACAGCAACAACCACAATGACGACGAACAACGCTCACACAACTTGGGTGGAAAACACCATTTTCGACCAAAGGCATGAATATAGATAGTACCATTGGCGTCACAGATCCGTGCGTGTTCTTCTATGGACGTCCGAAACGAAATTCAAACCTAATACGTCTCGTTCCCTGGTCACGAGTCTATCGAACGTGGAAACACCGAATGAGAACTATCGCGGGAGCACCTTGTAGTGTCTGCTAATACACACGCTTTGCGTTGGTGTTTTCGACGTGATAGCTCAACACGGAATTACTAATGATATGTCTACCATCTTTTTGTACCTATTAGTTAGCATATTTTTATACCTGTGGCAAACATGTTATTGTTATAGCGTGATCTGAAAAACACACACGCGCAAGCACATCCACACAATGACTTCGCCATTTTCTGCTCGAATTATGCTCGAATATATAATATAAAGAGACCGACACAAGCATTGGAAAAGTATTCGACAATTGGGACATTATTTCCCCTCGCGTTGAGGACAAGCTTCGTACCCTGCACCAACCAATTCGTACATTGATTAACGATCTACTAATCAAAGGCACGGGTTTCTATTAATGGTGAAAGCTAGTTTTCTAAACATGAGTTTATTCGCCCATATTCAAGGTAAACCCAGCACAAATGCACGCGGCCATTTAACGGTCGGTCGCTAACAGGGCTTACTAGGTATTTATTGCTTAGTTGATTTAAGGTACAATAATACTAACAATTGTTCTGTACAACCGTTCGCTTAAGACAGCCGATCATCGGAGACCTGAGGGAGGCGGGACGACGACTCCAATTTATCCCGTGTCCAGCAAGTGACGGTCCTTCGAAGAACTGAGATTGCATTTCCAAGTTGAACATCCAGATATGGATGCAGCAGAAATAAGTTTGCCTGCTCACTTCCTTCCTGTTGTCTTTAGCAATATTTCACAGGCACCGTAGTTGCTTGCTTAGTTGGTTTACGGAGCCCTTCTCGGCAGACCGCCAAATATTGGGTATCCATAAATCGTAGCGGTTAATATGTCTGGCGCCGTCCAGCGCTGCCGTCTACTTCGTACGAATGGGCGACGGGTGTGGTGAATAAGGCAAGCCGAATCCCACAAAGTAACTAACAAGGCGACCCTCGCATAGAGGTCAACTGAAATCGCCCAGCGGGTAACACCAACTGGGGCGCCACTGCCGTCACTGTCAAGGGATTGCACATAACGCGCCAGAGCGCGTGCGATAACGGCAGAGTTGCGATCGCCGTTGCAGTTTTGGGCTCTTCCAGTAGCAACAATATACAGCCATGTTCTCCGCTTGCTCTCTCTCTCTCTGCATAGCTCCACTGTCTGGCATGCTGTCGTGGATCGATCGGGGGTTCAACCAGTTTCTGACGAACGTGGTCGGACAAGGCAGACGAGACGGCTGTCCGCTGACTCGTTCGACTAGCTAACAGCGATGCGAACTGGACCCCCGCAACGAGTTCGCTACACGTCGGCGCCTCAGATGAATAGCGCCGGTAGTGTTACACACAATACGACGATTCGTTGCTGATCGTCTCGTTGGCTGTTCGATCTGACACAACGCGAACGACACAATGCATGCCGAAAAAACACCGGACGCGCCGGCAAAGCGTGTGACGAGACGACAACGGCCTGCCGCCTTTTTGGGTTCAGCGTTATATGTTGCGAGTGTCCCGGGTAACTTTGTTTTGAGAAACCCGGACCTTCCCCTTTTCGAAGATCCGTTGATCCTTAAACCGATCTGTGGTCCAATAAGCTTCTTCTGGGATCTCTCGGTGCGAATATGACTGATTGTGCAAGTGGATTAGACCTTGGCGCCTGTCGATTTCTTAATTTCCACCCGTTTCCCTGTATGAAGAGAGCCGTATGTAGTGAATTTTCTGGCATGTGATACCGGGTCAGTGCTGGCAGTTTTTGTGAAATTTCGTGAAATATCGCCATCGTGTCTTTAACTAGCTAGAATGCAATCTACTGTTTCGAGCATCGAGAATAGTCCGGGACATCATCGAGGTAGGGAGGGCGAGAGATATATTATCTCGCACTTGGTCTTGTGTAGAATAATGCATTGATCGACTAGCCTTTTGAGCAAAATTCAAGCTGGGACAGGCTGAGGTGCCGAATATCGAAGTGGGCCAACTCTTTACGCCACGATCATAATTAGAGACTATCGTTGGACGAAATGCCTATAGACGATTGCAGAGCAAATGCATTAGCCCAATAGAGGAAGTTTAGTCCGTTTGTCGCCACTCTCTCAAAGGCCATACAATTGCTAAAATAAATAACGGTCGTTCCCCATTCTAACCTTGACAGAATCGGCTAATATTACAGATCTCTCGTAGGGCCCTCGCAGCATGGTGGCTGTTCTGAGCCAACTGCGACCAAGGTCGCATGACCGGATCCCCCGAGCAAATGCGAACTGCTGGGTCGCTATCTCAGTTCTTCTGCCATAGTGCTGATGTTTGAGAACTGGCCACTGTGCCTCCTTCATGTTGTGCCTCACTGAGCTTCACGATGTTGACATTTGCACGGGACTTTGTGGAACGGTCACCAGCTGCGGTTCGGCAATATCCCGTCTGGCGACGAAGCTGACCGCTAACTAGTGCGTAACTATAACGCGCTTAGGCGATTCGATTGTTTAGTATCTAATGGACTTCCGTTAAATGGAATTAAATAGGATTTCGTGTTCTCTACAGGATGTACATTCTACATACGTCGTGGGTTAAGTGGACCCTCTTATCGAGCAGGAAAGTTCAGTTTTGTGAGCTGCCACTTGGAGCTCGCGCTTCTTAGTCGATCGAGAACTAATAAGTATTTGCCCTTACAATTTCCTATCGAATACGCGCTCATAGAACCCAATCCAAAACGGTGGTCAGCTTCATCAATTAATGGGGTACGATAGAATTCATTGGACCGATCCTTCGATCGCACTCAATTATTATAAGCGAGCAACATCTCGAAAGCTAGGTATTTTGTTCGATTCCAAAGCTAGCACACCCAACCTTTTTTTTGTAGAGGGGTTTTGCCATGCTAATGCATGACAACACCATGACCTCCGCTCGTTCTGGAATCGTTGACGATGTTCAATAGCTTCGCCCTCCCCGGTATCGCTTAGCTAACTTGTTTTTGGGAGACTCTGCTAAAACAAAGTAATAATAGCCAATATATAACATGTAGCATGAATCAACATGAAAAACAACAAGATCTTTTCAAATTTTGAGAGTCCATGATTTCGTCTCATTTTCTTCTTTATTTATTAAATAATGCCTACACAGATCGTACAATCGCTGTGTCAGTAGCATACTTTTCTTGTATGCTGATTTAGCTCGTACCAACCTGTGGCTGTCCTTATCTCTTATAACGTATACACATCATAGATACAATAAATTACATGTGTACAATTTACAATTCTTTCTGACTGTCGATGTGAACTATAACGTCTATTATATTGTGGGTGGTCTAGCAGATTACACCCCACAACCCAGGCTATAGTGACAATTCAAGTTGTCGCATAAGCGTAGCCTCCCGCTGCTTCCAGCGTTACGTACAATGTTGAGTACCGACGACTGCCAACGTGGGGCCTCCAGCGGCTGTATCCTTCCTGGATAACAGAGTACTCACTGAGGCTAGTCGCAGATACCAGATATTACAGCATGATCATCCCGCAGCCAAACACATTACCATCCTGAGGTATAGAGATAGATATGAGGTTTTCCACCAATTAGATATGGGGTTGATGATTACGGGCGATCGAAGCGTTTGAGATATCAGAGCATCCGCAGTGCACAGGCGGACATTGCGCGTCTGCGAAACACCTTGATATTCGCATCAGGGGGTGGTTACCGGAGAATTTCCTTCTCGACTGATCCGGCAACGTGATTGATTTGCTGTACATTCAGCCGCCGCCGCCGCACTACACTGCGTCGAAATGGGGTCGTTGAAGTACTAGTAGCCTGCCGTGAGATCGCCGCAGTGCATAAATATACATCCCCCCGTGAGACGTCTTATTGACACAACGAGAATGGTGGTTCAAGCTAACATTACCTCATATCCATTCTTCGACGACACCTGTGTACCTGGCTGATTGATTTTGTTTATTACAAAGATCACCCGTTTTTAGTTTTGGGACAGTGCAGAACTACGATCATTCGATCGTCATGCCGTCCTTAATAACAATCGACTGTTGCAGCTCCTCTTGCTTTGTGGATGGCCCAACCGGCCCGCCAATAGTGATCTGAATCTCTTCAACGACGGCGGAGGATTTCGACGACGTCTGGTTATGCTCTGGGAGGGATTTTAATCGAACAATTGTGGGCGCCAGTTGACTCGTGATCTGCACGGCTGGTTGTGCCTTGCATTGTTGGTCAACGACGCAAATCTGTGTCTCCGCTGCTCTTGTCGCTGAGGGTGACGTTTTTGCTTTCTTTGAGCTTTCGCTGCGAATCTCAGCGGCGCGTTGTGCCCGAACATTGAACGGTACCTTGCCGTTCTGTCCTGAGATACGTGGCTGAGTCGAGCATGTAGTTACCACGAATGGGACCTTCACCTGCTGAGAGACATTGACAGCTCGTTGCTTCGCTTGATGGCATCGTGCTGCGGGTTGAATGTTGACCATAGCGGGCATCTTTACTTTCTGCGACATGCTCTTATCTTTCTTTGAGGATAGTGCCAAGCCCGTAGCTCGAGTTTCGGATGGGAATACAACGACCACAGAGTTAGACTTGCTTCGGACTGGAGCTTCCACCGATGGGACAGTGTTGCTGTTGATCATTGCTTCCATTGACGAGGTACTCGATACCGCTGTTGATTGTTGAGGTGCGCTTGAGGTACTGGTCAGTTGTTCTGTCAACGGGGGCACGGAATCGGGTCGCTCAATCCACGGAGCTCGCCGCAGCCCCCACCGCCGTCGAGCCTTCGCTGACAACCTCGACAGAACTGGAGATCCTGGGGGATGGACCGATTTTGCGCTTTTTGAAACTAAAATCTGCCTGGCCTTTTTCAAGCGTTTTAGTTGATCGCTGTTACGCTTCGGTTGATCAGTCCCCAGAGCCGGATCGATTCCCGGATAGGTCTCGATCTCGTCAGATCTTCTGTCGATATATGTAGCACTGCGTTTCGCCCGTTTTGCCGATCCATCCGCCGGACCATGGTTTGGTTGACCTCGATGATTATGAGAGAGTCCGCCATATTTCGCACTGGTCTCGATGGCTACAGCCTTCACCTGGCTCAATGGTTCAATTTTAATATGAACCTCGTCCATTGCAGAATCAAATACGTCACTGCTACGCGCATTATCTGGTTGTACTGCGGTCGCCGTCACAGCATGCTCGTCGGCCATGGCCAACATTTTGTCGACATTAATCGCGTTCGATTTCCACTGCAATATAGAGGGCGTAACAAAAACGGACAATGTGAATTAGTGCTTTTGAAACACCAGATCAAACAACAAACAAAAATGCAATGTTTACTGAGTCCCCGCTTACTGAACTTCCAAAATAAAGAGTTTCAGAAGCTCAGTCCCACTGGATGTGCTATCATTTAATAGGGTTTTCGTAAGATTGTCTGGCTATAGACAATTACAGCTAGAACCAGTACAAACACAGACACTTTGTACTATTTGGCTCATTATATACCTTTTGAGGCATGTCGGTAAACTGGAGGGCAGTGTAATCCGGGTGGCGATCTCGGACCAAGCGAAATATCTCCTTCGGTGGGAGCGGGCGTGTTTCACCAGCCTCATCGTCCCGCGTCGGTTGACGCGGGAGTGACGTTCGTAGGAGCGTTAGACCGCTGCCTAGGAACTCGTCGAGTTGATCCAAGTCTACGTTCAACTCCCCCTGTAATGATTCAATCAGGAGAACGGTGTACTATTCAGTGAGTAGCTACTCATATACCTAAACATTTTGTGGCTAATGTCTAATTTCTTTCAAGTATACCCCTTCCCCCCTCTTCATGACGAACACATGATTTCGACACAATGATATCCAATTAGATTCGCCTTACACCTCTAGCACATTAGTTACTATTACAGGTTAGGACATCCTCATCCCTCATCTTGATGTAATAACGCAGTAATCATGAAGATTTATCCCGATATTTTAACAGGTGTAGCGATACCTGAAGAAGTGTTAGCATCTCGTCGATACGAGGCCGAAGTGTCTTCAGACGTTCCCGATGGTTGACACGGTACAGGCGCCGCAAAGCTTCTTGCAGTCCAACGGTATCTTCCGCAAGGTTCGGGTCTACCCATGCCGGTCCGGGGCTTCCCTCCTTACACGCAACGAGGTGGACGTGTGGACACATATGATCTTCAAGCATAAATTTCTTGCACGTGCAGCCATATCTACAGAGACAAAACGCAATCCCATTAACGTCAGTCTATAGCGATGCCGGCATGCGTCGCACACGTGTGTATTCTAAACACAACATTCTTATAATAATAATAATAATCATCAATAATCATAATAATATGATTGTTTATAACAAAAAGACACACGCAGGCTGCGTCTGAATTTGTTTAAACAAAGTGGCCGGTCACCCTTGGCATCAGCCCGATATGATATCAATTAATAAGTGAGAAGTATCGAATGGTTATTCATATTATTTTGTGTTCTATATTATTTTTCTCACATCGGACAGAACATTTAAGTTGAATTGAATAATTTGAAGTAATTCATTATTGTGTGAACTAGCTATGAGGCAGCGGCCGTCAAACACCATCCAATTTCGTTTATGAAAACAAGCAGATAAACGGCAAAACTGAAGAAAAGGACACGATTGAACCAAGGTACCTGTGGACGCAGACCTGACACACCTCGCAGCGCTTCTCACAGGTTTCGTGTGGCGATCTTCGTGGAAATACAACATTGCTCTCGGCTCCGTCCGACTGCAGTGTCCGTCGGTAGACATGGACATGGCCGGTCACTTCGTACCTTACCACGTGACTAAACTCAGCCTACGGCGCATAGAGACGAACAACGATTGTATTACCCCAGACTCACCTTAGTGTATAATAGTATTCGTGAAGTATGCTCCCATCCGCTACTGACCTTATAGCGAGTACAGTGAGTATTATATGATTCATATGTATTTGGACTGTGTGTATTTAGGCTGGCACGTACTGGTACCTGTAGGTGCTAATATTCTTACATAAAATATTCTTACATCGATCTTATGCTTGATCCGTTCAGATTCCGCCGTTCGCTGGCCCTCATCCTCCGGCTGAGCTAACAATTCGAGGCATTCGCGAACTCTGCGCACCAGACGCACCCGAAGATAGTCACTGTTATAGCCTTTATCCGTCATCTGCACGTGGCGTCGGACAGCACAGAAAAGAAGAGGAAAATCAAAGGGCCCTCAACGCCTAAGTACATTTCCATTCAAATGAAACGCTGTTCCTAGAAGCGGTGACAGTGGCGAGGCATAAAAATGAACTGGCTCATTAATCGCAATATATTGTGGGTCATGGAGAAAACAATGTCGTTCTGCTCAAGCTTGACATTGGCTGATGCATCCATTGATTGGGATATGCTTTAGCAAATTGTTTATAAGACCTCTAATTCATAACAGTTGTTAATACGCTACTCTGAGAGGTGGTTGAACATAATGAAGTACCACATCACAATTGTGATGACTAATTTGGAAGGGATCTAGTAGAAGGCTCACGATCGTGAAACAAAACGACATAGCGCGTATAGTAATTGTCAATGAGATTAAGCTATTTAACCGAAGTTTCACGGTACTTACATAAGGGACGTCAATCGTGCAGTGCTTGTCGCTGAACTTTCTATGTACATTGCAAAGCTGGTTGAGTGTTTTTAGATCGAGAATAAAGCTTCGACTGAGTGGTTGGCCAAAATATTTTTTTGCAGCTTCCGCGACGATAGCTCGTCGTTTGTAACCTTTCTCGAGTAGATCCATAATAAACTGGCGCTGTTCGTCCGATACCCTGAAATCAACAATCAAATGAATACAGCGAGGTTTTTTCTTATTTCTACGAAAAACCCAAAATGCCATTGACTTTAGAGTTGCACGAATTCAAAGCCAAACAATTATTTGTCAAATATCGTTCATTGACAGAGCTGGAGAATGCGAGAAGAAGGAGTTTTGGTCGAGGTGAGAGGCACAGGTGGGCCTGGAAGCGGTTCGGTTCTCCTGAACTCGACGCCTTCACCCAGTGGCTGAAAGAACGACTGTATAATATAATAGCTCAGATGGAACAGTCGGACGTAATACACTAAGCGTTCCGGGCCATCTGGATGAAGTGGGGCAAGCGGGTTTATTGGGCTTGAGAGTCCCACAGTAGCGCTGTTTTAAGATGGACCGTGTGCGGATGTGAATCAGGCATTCCCGTAATCCCCAAAAAAAAAAAAGATCGTTCAATTGGACAATTTACATTTCGCATAGACAACGAGTAATGTTTGTATCTCTCCGTTTGTGGACTCACTTGACGTCAAGTATATTCGGTGTGTGGCCAATATGCGAACGCCAATATGTGACGCTGATTCGGCCATCAACTTCGGTGAGGACCATCGCTGCTGGACATTCAACGCCAAGACGTTTCCGATAAGCGGTATGCATGCTGTACTCGTCCTGGGTCAGCTTGCGTCCCGTGCGACAACAGTTGTAGACGCCGTTCCGTCGGTGGCCGATATTCGTGAATGTAGCCATATCCTCCTGCTCTGTGCGAGCTTTCCAATGCTTGAAATCATCGATCGTTTCGAACTCGTGTCTAGACGAATGTTGGAGCGATGCGACAATTGAATTATATTGGTAAAAATATAACGATACTAGTTCTCTGCTATTTGCCGTCTGGTGACAGCGATCGGGTGCATTGTTACAGGGCACACTCAGCGTTTCTTGTGATTTTTCCCATATTCCAAAGTAATTGCGTGTGACTAACAGCTAGGTCTCTACTGCCGTAGAACAAAGTTAAATTCGAAAATAAACCTCAGTCATCAGACCTGCCATTCGCCATTCAACTGAGTTGCGTCATGCACAAGTCCAGATTAGGATGAATCCCTCTGTCCACATCAACTCTTCAATTGCAGCTTATTATAGGCACGAGTCTGACAATAAACGGTGCTGCCTATTTTTTTTAATCATTTATTGTTTTGCTTTGTATTTATGCAGCAAAAATGCCTCAAGACGTTATACGTGGACTTACGTACTCCGTGCACTCAAGCCGGGTGTCATGATCGTCGACGATATGTCTCACTAATGTCTCGTGGCTTCCCACATCTATGCGGCATAAGGGACACAGTCTTTCGTTAGCCTGTACGCTGGCCATTCGTCTACCTCGAACATGGACACTCATATGAATGTGAACCGCCTGCGTATTGCCAAACGTGTAAGTGCACGTCGGCACCGGACAGTAGAATACTGAAATCGAGCGAATACTTATTAGAATTACTGAATAGTTCGTTAAGTCACCAGGATGTAAACAAGCTACTAGAAACCTGTTTATTCCGAATCGCGTTCTCTGAAGGAATCATGCTTATTCAGCTATCAACGATATATCACAATACATACACAACAGAAGAAGCTGAAATTGCTGAGAAAACATTGAATGGACCTTCGGATCATTACCTGGCCAATTACTTATGCGTTAGATATCGAATATTCTATAAGCACGTTCGACCGTGAACGGTGAAGCAGATAAAATGATTTAATTTAATCAAACAGAGCATTAAGAAGGCCCAATTTGGAATCTCATAAAGGAACTCCTTCCATTTGTGGCTGTTCAACCATATGTGATCGATACTCGATCACGTGACGATTTATATAAAAAAAGCCTCCGCCGCTGTGTGCATACCTTTTTTCCCATCGACAATTTCGACCCGGGCACCTTTCGCGATGTCACCACTGTTCTCCAATGTAATCTGTGTGCTGCAATGAGATATAAACGAAAATATCTTCTTCAACGTTTAGCCCATAAAGGCGTTTTCCCTTGTTTCCAGAAACACGGAAAGTGAGTGGCGAATCGAGTGAAAAATTGACAAAACGGGGGACGTTGTGACAACGGGGTACCCGGCACTATCTTGATTGGCAGATGGAGAATACCTCACAGCAGTGTTCGTCCGTGCTGGCATAGATGATGTTAGCTTTGGTTGACACTCACTCGGTCATTTGCTGAGTGTCCGGATCCCAAATTGAGATCTTCGTGTCGAAGTCCTCCAACACATCCTGACGGGGACCCCGGCTAATTGCTGGTAGGACAACCGAAGCTGCCTCCTCGAAGGTCGGCGGAGCAGGGAGCTGCATATGGCCCGATAGTGAAGCAGGAAGTTGCGTTTCAGGTAGATGATTGTGCAGGTGCCGTCTAGAATATCGCCACCAATTGGTTATGAGACCATGAGTACAGGCCTTCAAATGCAGGCCGTATAGCTAGCTATTCATGTGAGACCAACCAAGCTCTGGCTTTACAACTACTCGAAGTAGAACGAACATAGGGTAGATTTTTAAAATATATTTCCGATGAATTTCATACTTTGATTGACGCTTTAGTACAGGTAAGTAAGTCTTGCATAAGGCCAGGTCAATTCCACTATATGTAGTGTGCTGGCGAAGTTATTAAAGCTTTTATTTATTATCCTCCGGACACAATTGATGCACCCACTATCCCGAGAACGGACCAAAACGAGAGGGATGTATGCAGTGCGGACAGCAAGTATATACATATGGGAATGCTCTCTAATTATTGACATACTAAAGCTATTGTTCTGTATAGATAAATATTTCCCAGGACTTTGTTTCACGTCAGTTTAAATATTGCCATACGTACTTTGAACATTGTTATTGATACTGCACAATGGAAAACCTCAATAGTATACCTTAACTTTAGACATGATAGCTAATATTAGCGAAATCGCAGTTCCCGCGTTGCGCTCTGTTTCAGGTGCGCATCAAATCTTTGTAAAACTTATTTCATATGTCATACCCTTACTATTTACTAAACATGAGCACTCATCAGATTTATCGATATACATATGCATAATAGAAAGTTCGCACGTTTATACTCTCCACCCACAAAAACAGTTCCCCATTTAGTTTCCGGTGTTAGGTAAACCCGGAGCAGATGTCGATCAGCATGAACGTCGACACGACGCAATGCTCACCTTCGGACGAAGCTGCCATCGAGGTTGAGCACCGCGTACACCTTACACGGATCCTTTTTTCGATGGCATCGGGTACAGCCCAGCATGAGATGACCAGGCGGGCCCTTCTGAAGCCGCATAAGAAAAGGACCAACTCCTCGGTGGGTTTCACCTTCGATAGCGAGATGGGTCATCGGGTCTAAGGGAACTTCATACGGACCGAAGGCGTCGCACCACCAATCGCCGTCGACCGAAGTCCCAATGCCATCCCAGTGAACGGCGCGATAGAATACAGCCATGATCCGGAGGCCGCGGGGTTGTCGGCCACCCCACGTAAGCGTCGACGACGACGATTACGTCGACGATGCAAACTCAGCTGCAATGGCATTCGTTTAATTGAATTTAATTGGGATTGTTTTATGCGAGCCCACAGCAGGCGGATTAAGTGATTAATCGCAAAGCGATTAATATGCGCGTGTGTGAGAGAGACAAATAGAGGGAGAGAAGGATAGAGGGGTTATTTGTCTTGAAATTCATAAATGGAACACATTCATTCTCTGACGAAAGTTGTGCCATGAGCTCGGATGAACGCCAGGGTTTATATGCCAATGGCATTTATAGAGATGTGCTAGAATTCTGCCAGATTGACGGAAATCTCAAGTGATCAAAGTTACCCGTCCATGTACCCGATGTAAATCCATACGCACCGTTAAGGGCAGTCCTGTTTCCCCCTGTTACTAACACATATTAGAAACTTTTCTCATTAATATGATAATACAATAATCCCTCAATCCTTTAGCAAAGTTGATTGTCTTGTTGATGACCTTTACACAAACGTATTTCCATAATACAGCGGATTTTTCATTTCCAGCGTCCGATGCACTCAATATTGTCATATTTACACCTATGAAATTACGTAAATCAGGTCGCAAATAAAGTATGGAATAGCTCATATAGTTATACCAATTTGGTGGTTCTCTTAAACTGTTATATGTATAGTCATAAGATATTTCTGTTCGGCAAGATAAGTTGCTCACGTTAAGCAACAACAAGCGTGTTGTTTCAACGATTTGCTCGAGTTATCTTTTAAGAGAATGCTGTATACACTGACTAGCAAACGTCTGCGCTCTATAACATCGGTGGTTATCCAGGGTATTTTTTGCATGACAGCTCTTCCTTTGACAAATCCACGTGAATTTATTCAAACATACAGTAGTTCGGAATTGACAAATTCTTTCATTAGAGCTCTTTCAACAATCGCTCAAATATATCCTCAGCAGCAAGCGGTGAACGATGCGATTGCGACCCCCTTTCAATGTAATCGCATCAGGTACATTTGATAGTAATGAATAATGACGATACAGTGTTTAGAGAAATTACAATCATCCTCCATCACGTACCCAAGCAGGTTAGTGTCGTCCGATAATTTCAACATAACGACCACCTCTGCAATTGGCTTCATAGATTCACCTACTTGCGACAGCACTCGTATCCATTGCTGTGTTCATTAAAAAAAAACACTAACGATATAGGTGCACATGAAACCGAGCACCATATGAGCCTATGGGTAGCACCCACACAAACTCAGCTAGACCAATCGACTTTTGTTTGCGCACAGAGCTGTCTCAAACAGCTGTGTCTACAATCGGACTGTGGGGCCCATTGCGAAGTGCCAACAGCGCCAAATATGACAGCAGACGATGTTTGAAAGGCGGGAACCATCTCTTTGGTGAACTTGAGTAAGTTGAATGGTGATGAAGTGTGGTGGCTTATTAGTGAGCCCGATTTGTGTATGCCTTCATAACACAATAAAAATCAAGGAAAACCACAATGTCATTAGTGAACGACTATTAGATGAATACTCATGGCGTACCCAAGGTTATTGAAGGATATTTATTTTTAATATATTATATTTACTATAGAAATATATCAATTTTTGTTGTCGAAACCTATTACTACTATGATGGTACGCATATCCTTACGCTCTATGACCGGTTGTCGTATGTCTTTAGTCTCTGCCTCCGATGCTTAAGGTCGCAGGTTCAACTGTGTTTAGCGGCTTGGCCTTTATCGGAACTCAACCACACAGGCTGTAGCCTGGGAGGAAGGTTGCGTCTCTGCAAAGACGTAAGTCGCTATCTCAGGCTGAAAAAGGACAGAGGTCGCGGGTTCAAATCCTGTGCTGGGAATCCCAGCCTTTGACAGCTACCGTCTCCCATATAGACCTTCAATCTCGAACCACGAAGCTCACTAAGTCGTTTACCTTACGATAATTATGGCCTTCCATTTTGACTAACAGGCTGACGCCTCGTTCTGTCATAATTAAAACGCTCTGATCTTTATTAGCCATATTTTGCGGGTCATGTTATTATATGACCATAGTCATCTTTCCCTCATCGATCTTTCTTTCTACTTAGGCCCGCTCTCGACTACATTTCCCTAAAACGCCGTTGTCGCCCGTCGTAGAAACAACACCATTTTATATTTTTATTTCTGTATAAGCATTTCCTTTTTTCCAGACATGGTTACTTCACACAAAATGCATCAAGATCGTCACAGCCGTCTTCGAGCTTGTAGGCACATAAATAAAAAACAAAAAAACATTTCACACGCTTCAGAATATACCATACGATTTAAAATGACATATATCTACTATATTAAATAACCACACGCTGTATCGGCTGTTTTATTGTTAATATTTATATACCATTTTGCTAATTCTTAGCTCAGACATAAAATTATTCGATTTACAAGCTGTTCGTTTAAAAAGTAATACATGTATATGAGAGACAACGATGAAATCCACCTGTTTTTCCAATATATGCAAATAATCTCATCTGTCGCGTGATGAAGACGACGACGTTCTACGTTGATATCACACCAGGTCACAGATCTTTATACGACTAGCATAGGTTATAGGACTTTCTAGATATGTACACAGTGGTTTACATTGAAATTAGTTCCTGGCGGGGAACCTGACATCTCATCAGACCTCCAAATCTTTCTATATATTAATTGCTCCGATCTCGGAGATCGCCGGTTCAAACAATGTGGCGGGAGACGTAAGTATTTGTTGGCACACAGCCTTCTGAAAGGGTAGTCTCTGTTGGCAGACCACTTCTCGATGATAACACAATATACATTTTCTGACCTCCCGAACGGCATACATATAATGCACCTTAGTGAGATGGACTAATGCTCATCGCTTACCACAGAGGCAAGGCATTGGCTTGAGAAGCTTGGGTCCTAGGACTGATGACCACAAACCTTTTCAAAGTGGTTTGCAATTGATTAAAGAAGGCTGCAGGGTATCCAAGAGCTTGGTCTTCTTTGCTACTACGGCTGTCAATCGACTTTCAGCGAGGCAATGCTGCAGCGGTTACGGGATTGAATGGAGTCGGGCTGACTTTCTACCCTACCAAAAATTACTGTCATTAAAACGCCTGAGTTGGATTCCTGAAATTCCTAAATAATTATATACTTAATTCGCTGTGATGCGCTTGCAACTATATATAATGAAAAAATAATCTCTACTGCCAAAAAAATACACATCTTCCTCGCAATTATTATAGTTTCACATGTCCAGAATATGTTTGCACTGCAATATCAACAATGCTCTCTCGATGATGTGGGATTGTTGCTCCCAGCTTGAATACCTAGTTTGAGCTCTTCGTTTGTGACTGGCGAATAGAAATTGGAGTTCGTGACAGACGCTTACCTAGTGCGTGTTTATGTACATAGCAATTTGTACATAGCGATTTTTTTCGCAGTCAAGTTAAAGTATGCATGATGCGGATGTAACATCATGCCTGCATAATAGATAGATGACGTCCTTTGCATCACTCGATCGTATTTCTTCTTCAGCAAAAACTTCCCTTAGCCTTCCCATATACATTTGTGCTACTAGAATGGCTCCGCGTCGATTTCCTGTTTGACAATATCTGCCACTAATTGGAGGGGACTTTTCAACTGTACATCATCATCCTCGACTGTTTCACCGGGCGAGGTTTTTACAGGTCCAGCAGTTGACGGGTCTTCACTCAATTCCGGGGCCGGCGGCTGCTCTGATGCGACGATCAGATCATCAGAACCAGCGGGAACATAGAACTCCAGTGGTGCGTCCGAATTTGCCTGACCACTGTAGTGACCCACAGGGCTAGGCCCTCTTGCACTATTGTCACCGCCCCCGGACGCGTTGTCAGTATGTTGCTCGTTGAGCTGCGCCGGTGTTTGAGCCCGTCGAAGCCCCGCTGGCCCTACAGAGCTCGGTGAAATCACAGGTGGAGCGGGTTTTAGGGGCTGGCCGTTGGCAAATACAACAACTCTCGGTGCCGACTTAATAGCAGAAATCTTTGTAATCTTGAGGCCTCCTGGCGTGGCCATAAGACGTGGCCGGATAGCCGGTGTTCCACCAGCCCTCGGCGGTGCGCATATCCGAACTGGCGAGCTGCTGTCCGACTTAACGTACACCAGTCGAAATGTGCCGTCAGCCTGAGGAATCTTCATTGGCCGTACAACTGCCCTGAAGACTTTCGTTTTCGCTGGCGGGGCCATAAGCTTCGATGGCGGCGACCTCTCTGAGTCGGAGTTCGAATCAGCTGCTTCTGATTTTGTTGGGTCTGCAGCGGCCTGTGGCTTGGTCGCTGGTATTCTTGCCGCTGATGCCGAACATGATGTCGATGAACACGATGACGTTGGTGGAGCTGTCAAGGATGAAGAGATAGTGGGGGAAAGCTTTGGCGGAGAGGGGGCTGTCTTCTGCCCTCGAGTTAGAGACCGCAATCGTGGAGGATCTGATGCACGCGGCGCTTTTGTAAGCGACGCCGAGTTGTTCGTCAGCTTCGGCAGTCGAGGAGGTAGATTTGCTGTGGTGGCGCCCTGGGCACTACCGGCTAAAACTAGCTCATCGGGATCTGGATGGCACCGCTTTTTCCCTCGACCACGGCTAATGGATAGAACTCGGTCAGCACCAGCGGCTACTGCAGACGGAATACTGTGTGGGAGAGCCGCTCCCCGTTGGCTCGGTAGAAGCTGAGGTTCCTGTTTTACGTGGACCTCGTCGAGAGGTTCTTCTTTCTGTGGCAACAACACAAAGAAATACGCAATACACACACACACACACACCGAGAGAGATATATGTAAGTAGGTCAACAAAAAAAGCTGCGGAATCAGCGGAAAACAAAAGCACTGGAGAGTAGTGCCGCTATTTTTTCGAACAATTTTTTCTTTACCAACCCAACCACCGTTGCACATTTTCATTTTCAAGGGGCATTATGAAGCAATGCCGAAAGCAGTTGAACGTCAAATGTTGGCTGTGAGTCAGCCAGTAGAATTGAAACATAACGTTACATGATCATAAACGCACCTTAGGTTTAATCGGTTTGCCCGCATTAAAGAGCACGGTAAACTCAGGGTCATCCTTGCCCCAGGTCCGGTCAGCAATGTGTCTTGCTCTGAACGCCTTCAACATTTTTACCGTCATGACATCATCGTCCCTGGTCGTCTGCAGAGGCGGTCCGGCACGCAGTAAGCCAACTGCCGCTCGTAGGTGTTCCTCGACCTGACCCAGGTCGACTTTGCGATCCACCTTCAAAAGAAACAACGACGACGACCGTTCATTGGCTGTGACTGTTTTTTTTCGAGCTGACCCTCAGCTGACCTTCCCCTATCTGACAGGCCTCAGCTCTTAAGCTTTTAGGTATTACTATGAGGACCTGTCGGGGCCATCTTTGCTTATTCTCTGCCTTACTCTGTCTAATTCGTGGCATTGGCTGTGACTGTCAGCGTTAGTATATCAGCATTCTCCATTTTATCAGATTCATATGCTCGCACAGCGTTCTCATGATGCGAAACAACAAACAAATTCACTTCACAAATACAATACAACAATAATCTGGAAATCTTAGCCCAACTGTAACATGCAAATCATCAATCACTAGATAAAAAATAATCTTATTTATTCAACACCAATCCAATTACTGTACCGCCGCAGTCCCTGGATCATTCCGCGATGCCGTTCCGTTTAGCCTCTGAATAATGGATCTATCCAGGATATATGTTATGTTTACACTCACTTTAGAAGCTCAACTTATGTGGTGCTGTTAATTAATTGTGTCATGATTAACTCATGCTGCACTATTGTCTTTCGTGACCGACGTACAAATGCTAAGACGCATTGTCCGATGACCCCTTGTGCACGACTATGAATCGGGTTAGTTAGATAGAAGTACTTTAAAATATATATGCAGCTCGGATCCAACGATCAGGCTCATGCACATCACCCATCACAAATGCACTATAATCTATCGTAGTGCCTTTATTACGGACGACACAGGTTCGTTAAAGGTTTGTAGCGCTAGCACACGGATAGAGTCCTCTGTCTAAACGGAAATTACCATCGTTGTGTCGTCAAGCCCTCCAATAAATACCCATACCATACCTTCAGGAGTGTAACGATCTCCTCGGCCATTGGCAACACATTTTTCAATCGCTCCCGATGGTTCAAGCGATGAAGTCGGCGTAAGGCCTCTTGCAGGCCGATAGTGTCTTCAGTAAGAAATGGATCCACCCAGTCTGGGCCCGGACAGCCCTCGCGAACAGCTACGGTGTGGATGTGTTTGCACATTTTGTCATCGTACATGAACTTGATGCAGGTGCACCCGTACCTGAGGCAGATAACGAGAATAAAATGCCCAAATGAAGAAATTGTACCAGTTTACCAAAAAAAAAAACTCGCAGGTTTTCGAAGAAAAAAAATTACCCTTTCTTTGTCTAATATAGGATTGAACATGGCTGAGAATTTCTGGCTACATCAGTATGAAGATCGCATTGCCTTTATGAGGATGGCGTATGCTTTGTCAACATATACTGAAAGTTGAGGTACTTTTACCCTGAGATCCAGCGATGGAATAATTGGTTAGGGGAGTAACGTTGGCGGCCTTTTAATGGGTTAATTACAAGGCGAGGACGGGGACAATTGGGAGGATCACATAACTATATCGAATACCCATACACATTGTTCTATAATAAGAATGCTCGAATCGGACCAGCGAATAGCCGTTACAACGTCACGGCACGACTGGAACAAGCAATCAACCTAAGGCAATCCGGTTCACCGAGCAACGCAGGTAACGCCGCAACGACTTCACAACACAGACGGAACAATGTGCTAATTGACAACGGGCAATTGGTTATCGCATCAAGATTCGTCGTACCTGTGCACACAGACTCCGCAATCCTGACACAACTGCTCACAGGTCTCATGAGGTGATCGACGAGGATACACAACAGTCGTGTACTGGTACTTGTTTTCTACAGTTTTTCGATCAACCTCGTTCGATAGACGATTCATGTGGATATGTCCGGTAGGATCGTGCCGAAGCATACGCATATTGTCCATCTGGCCATCGGCACGTCCACCAATACACGAACCGGGAAAAGACAACACGCCAAAACGCAGACAGAACTAATGAGTACGCGCCTGAATGGTTAGGGATAGTAAGAACGTAGTGATTGGTGAACTGGATTCCCTATTATGTCTAGTCTCTCATATCGTTTAATGGATAGAATCTTGTCAAGCAATCAGATGGATGTCAACATAATCTCTATCTTTGATTTAAGAAAGGGTCGTTTTGGTCGCGCACTCACAGGAACAGTCTTATGGTCATCCACACCGTTCTCCTTTGGTAGATGCTGCATCTCCGTCTCGAGAGATCCAAGTCTTTCCAGGCCATCGCGAATCATCTGGACTAGAAAGAGCCGAATCTGGTCGACGTTGCTTGGGTCGTGCTTGATCTGCAGCCAGTTAAAACATTGCATATTATAGAATAACGAAATGACTTGTCTGCAACTAATGTTCCAGTCAAACTCCGGAGCATTGCCCGTCTGATACATGGACGTAGATTTTGGGGTTGGGGGGCTCTAGATAATCGCCCACCTATTATCAACCCCCTTAGTCCTTAAGACAAACACAAGCTGCAAGTGAACTTATCGAGACACTACATATTACAAGCTTATGCAAATTAATATACACGCGAGTCGGGATCCAGCACGAAAGTCGAAAGCACTTTGCGATCTATGGTCTAGCAGCACTACTGACCGGAACATCAATTGTCCCTTTGTTGTCGCTGAGATTGAGAACAACCAATATCCGCTTTAACGTCTCCGGATCCATGATAACGCTGCGACTAAGCTCTTGACCAAAATAGTTCCTTGCTGCCTCCGCCGCTATGGCCCGTTTACGGTAGCCCTTCTCGACGAGATCCTTGATCCATGCCTTGTGGTCGACGGTCAATCTGCAAAAAGGCGAGGTGTGCATGAAAATTCTTGGTCTACGACACACACGATATAACCATCTGGTGCTGTTGCATACGCCGTACGCATGCAAGCTTAATTTATATTAAGTCGTATACAAGTAGTAGATAAGTGGCGTATGTACATGTCTTCGACGGTGGGACAACGAAGGTATCCGTATCCGCTTCTAATGGTAGTAGGGCAATAAACTAATTAAGTGAAATAAAATCGGAGGAGATGAACATTATTACTATTCGTCTTTCATTGGATCAATTTTTTTATTCATAATTTAAACAGCCGTATATAATGAATCAATTACTTCACGAAAATGACGTTAGATAAAGCTGACCGTCTATTTCGACGACCTACAGCGGATAACTTCCAACAATGTGAGTTAGGTGTTAACAAGAAAGCTTTCTTGATGTTGAGACACGGCCTGCTACGAGGCACACCCACATTTCCATGAGAATAACGTTCGAGCATCTCGGGAGAATCTATGTACAATAATTTCCCAACGCAACTATGGCCTTCCATACGGCAAGGTATGATCTTTACAAATTCGATAATAACAGTTGTACGGACGCACCTCACATCGAGAATGTTTGGCGTATGCCCAATATGCGTTCTCCAGTAAGTGACAGTGACTCGTCCCTCTGCCTCCCTAACGACCATTGCGGCTGGACACTCGACCCCGAGACGTTTTCGATACGATGTGTGCATACTGTACTCGTCCTGAGTTAGTTTCCGTCCCGTTCGACAACAGCTGAACACCGCATTCGATTTACTGTGGGTCATCCCCATATGCATGGTAAAAGTAGAGGTGTCCTCTTGTTCCGTTCGAATCTTCCATTTCTTGAACGCTTCGTACGTCTCAAACTCGTGTCTGCAAATCAAAGAAAAAATGCTTGTACAAGGGGACAACGATCGTTTGTAAAGGTGAATTCCCAGTGAATATCAACGTTTATATAATCCTACGCAGTCGGCCAGTGATCAGGCTATTATTCATGAGGCTCCAAGGTCCCTAGTCATGTTCCCCGCCACAGAAACGACACCGATGACTGACTTGGTGATGCTTCTGCTGCAATGTAAACCTACTCTGTGCATTCTAGCCGCGTATCGTGATCGTCGACGATGTGGCGGACCAAAGCTTCATGTGTGACCATATCAACCCGGCAGAGGGGACACAGTTTCTCCGGTGCCTGAATTGATGCCATACGCCGACCGCGCATATGTAGTCGCATGTGCGCGTAAAGGTTAGGTCGAAATCCGAACTGGTGGTGACATGACGGCACGGGACAGCGAAACACTGATAGAAAACGAGAGAGATTACGCCAGCAGCGAGCATTAGTGTCGGCAGCGAAATAAAAGCTATGACTACCTATCACCAAGAAAATCATAACACTGAAAATGTCGTCTTGGGCGACTCCAGGTACGCGCAATGGGATAGCGAAAGATGTCAAAGAACCTTGGACAGGTTCTGTTCAGACATCGATAGTTCTAATTAATGACTTGGTGTTAAAAAATACACTCACACACACACACACACATACATCATGCATATTTGATCAGGCTATGCAAAGGGGGATTATATGTCAAATTTCACGAAAATCATATTCTATGTATTATAATATTCAGTAATGAAAATACTGTTGTTTTATTAAATACGTTTAATTAATTGCACGACAACTTGTTATACTGAATTATCATCGAGCGCTTATCTCACCTCGTTTGCCTTCAACTTCCTCCATCTTAACCTTCTTAACAATGCCCATGTAATTTTCCATCGTGATAGGTGTTCTGCAAATTTACAAACATCGATTAGGAGCTGAATTGAGTTTAATGAATCGTGCTGCGTTTCAATAATAACAATAATAATAGACGACATGACGTCGTGATCACTATCAGTATTTCAATTATAAAATAAATGTATATATATATATATATAAAAGTAGAAGACTTAGCCGAAAGCAGTTGTACCGTGGACATTGTTAAATGTTGAAGGCTGTGAGTCAACCCGAAAAATTTAATCGAAGAGTGAAAAATTACGTGGGACACCTACTCCACCATCTCTTGTTTGCCTTCGTCGAAAAGCATCATTGTAGTGTCGTACTCCTCGAGGACTTTCTTCATCGGTCCGAGGGGAGGCGCGAGCGTCGCCGCGGCCTCTTCGAACGTCGGCGGCGGTGGGAGACGAAGATGCGGTGACGCAGGCTGAGGTAAATGCAATTCCGGCCCATGATTGTGGAAGTGCCGCCTAACAAAACAGTCATTGCAAGATGACATGCTTATATAACAATATATAACAATACGCATACGACAGTAAAACCAAGGGAAATTCAATGGGACACGAATTGTTCGTCTTGCTTTGTATGTACATACCTATCTATGTACGAACACCATGATCATACAATGTCATACCTTAGGAGGAAGACACCGTTGCTATCCAGGGATGCTGTTGCCTTGCACGGATCTGCTTTGCGGCGTGATTGTGAGCAGACAAGCTTGAATCCGTCTTTGAGCTTCTCTCGGGGCCTCATCAAAAATGGCCCGACACCTCGATGAGCCGGAGGCTGCTCATGTGAGGGGCCTGCAGGCCCGAAATTACCCACAGCTACTGAAGGGTCAAGTAGGACCTCGTAAGGTCCAAATGCATCGCACCACCACTCGCTAGTCCTCGAACCACCTGCACCTCCCTCCCATCGGATGGCACGATAGAACATCGCCATTTAGGCCTGTACGCCTGTGGTCAATACGAGCAGAATGTTATTTGATCATTAGATAGATCATTAGATTAATATGTACACGGTATTAACAGCGAATTAACTTCCCTGAATGGTCGTACATGGTCTGTTACGATCGTTTAATTAGCTTATTCGCTACTGATCGACAAGATTTAAGTGGAATTCAACTTAAAAAAACCACGTTATCTGCTATTACCTGCCCTTGGTAAAAGCATTATTTGTATTTAGTCATTTTCGTAACATGTGATCTATTTTTGGCAGCAGCTAAATTGTTCAACAAAAATAAATTATTGTTACAGAATTTCATACAGATTATCACATTGTTTATACGTTTTGTGACTATCGTTAATTTGATGGTCCATCAGGCAAGACCTTATAAGCTCAATGATAATTATGATGTAGTGACACCTTTAATGACATTCACGTGAGGTGTTCCATGACACAATATATCATCGACCTTCATTTGCTTCGTTCTGAATTCGTTATTCATCTGTACATTCTCACAGGAAATATTCGATCAAAAACCTGTTTGTTGTTTCCTCAATAGCTATCCAAAAGTGTATTTGCTGAATGTCCATTAGCCATTGCTGTATCGCTTTTCGCCATGCTAAACGATCAAACACAATTCGAAGTAATAATACAATACAACGTTCCGGATTTATTGACCGAACTGCAATTTTTCTCACAATGTTTCAGTTTTCGTAACAACAATATAAAACCTGCCATTGCTTTAAAAACAAACAAAATAAGTCATTGGCTAAAAACAACCTCTATGCGCGTTCCATTTCTCCGGAAATAAAAAAACGACAGTTATATATAGGCACACGACCAGACACACACACACACAGCTGTCAAAACAGCTGTGAATTATCCCTCGCCCATCGTCGCTCACTCACCGGAGGAATGCTCCTCATAGAGGACCGAATCGGCCAATAACGTTGTACGTTTTGCATAAATCCATCAACTTATTGGAGGTAGCCGGTGTGCGCCAAAACTTGTGCTGTCCTTTTTTTTTTCTAGACTTGTCTTTCCACTGAACAAACCTCGGTGATACAACACACCCATCCACTATAATCAAGCACAGTTAATTTTCGAGTTAATAGTTAAATTCGAAAGGTATACCCAGCAATGAAATCAATTCACAGGAATATGTCATATATTCCGCAGCGTTTAGCTGGTCGAGAGATTTTCGATAGAACATCTACCCTTTGTCAACGCGTTATCTCCGATAACTGTCATTGGCTCAACAGACACCTATGCCAATTCTGTTCTCTCTCTCTCGCTCTCGGACTCTGGGGCAAACCGGAGCAAAGCTACTAATATTGAAAGTCCCGCAAACCCTTGCCTATGCGGTTTCCCACGACGGCTCGTCCACGGTTCTGGGCGAATCTGAGACTTTCAGTGAATAAGAGAATCGAAAACGAATGTCCGCATCTTCTCGCAGTCGAAATAGCAGTCTTTCTCACTCCGAGCGTTAAACGAGCGGAATCCATTCAACTCACCGCGTGAGATCGGCAACCGCGAACACGGAGTGATTGAGGCACCCTGGACGAGGTTGTCGCGTCTTAGCCGAGCACCGCTAGCGTTTCGTCGAATGGAACAGTGCCCGCTCCCTGTAGATGGTGAGCACACACAAATGGCCTCTCACGGCGAGTGCACTGATAATCCCATCACTGTTGATGAACTCCTCGGACGAGGTGGATCTCCTCTCTGGACACTGTATCGCTCATCGCGGGACTGTTTTAAGATCGGAGCAATATCTTGCGTTCAACAACGGCGATATACTAACAAAGTCGTATTGTATGAATGCATTAGCGAACCGATTGCGGGAGGTGGGCGATTGAGCGTCGAGTTCGTTGGCTATGAAAAGCAGGGCCGTGCACCGTGCTGGTGTAACCGCGATTTCCTGTGAGACATAGGCTAGATAAATAGACCGTATAAATAGATGCCTGATTGCAGATGGGTTGGTGGTTCAGCCACCAAAAATGACTTGGATATAGTGGGGGCGTTACGTACGAAGCGCAGGCGGTAGATAGCTTTATTTTTCGCGATATTCATAATAATTCTTTTATCCCTGCGAGAAGCACCTCTACTTGACGGGTACATATGGAAAATCTGGCCACACATGCTCGTATTGAAGGTGATGATGATATTATAGTGGAAACGTAACTATTAGGACACCCACATGCTCCGATGCCCGAGGAAGATGTGCGCTTGTCCATTTTTGTTGTTGTAAGAACGAAATAAGGATTTTTTTAAATCTACGATATCGCTCAAAAGAATATTGCTCTCAAGCGATCAAATTTGTTGATATCTTATATGTTGATTGATCTATATAATAAATCGATCATACATAGATAGTTATAAAGTCTTGTGAGCAAGTTGTTAAGTCGTTGTTCGAAGCTAAGTGATTAATTAAGCATAAGGCAACGATTTTCTCTAATTAAAATAAAAGTGTTCATTTATTCATCCTTATCCTTCACATAATGTAAATTCAACTTAACCAATTTGTTACGCTTATGTATAGGGTGAGACTTAATCTAAAAGTGAGAGCTATATGCGTTCTTATCGGCACCTATCAGCCGCACTTTACAAGCGACATCTTCTCTAAATTTGTAGTTGACCCTACTCTTCTACTATCTGTTACATTCACCAGCCAATCATCAGTTACAGTTATTTATCCAGTGATGCAGCATGATCCCTAGTAGACAAACCAGTCTGACCCACATATTTATCTATCTATCTATATATCGATGGATCGATTTGGGCTCAATTGATTGCGATATTCTGTCAGCTGGATACGCGTGTGGGTTTGTGTGTACAGTCTAACTCAACGATCCCCACACCGTGGGCTGTATAAACAACAAGCCACCGAACAACAAACGCTTCCTTTGCCGTTTACGTTCCCTTAGTGATTCGCGGCCATTAATCACATCATCTTCGTTCATTATGTTTTTTTCTTTTTCTTATCTTTGTCCTTCTCTGCTGTCTTCTCGGTCGTGTCGATGAAATCTGTCGATCACTCCCCATTGGTCACTGTCTACAACTGATACTACTTTGTCTGCAATTTCGACTCACGATCGGCGAGTTCTTGATCTCTTCGCTCCTCTACAAAATGATCTTTATTTAGAGCGTTGAGCTGGCGTTGCGTTAGCGGGGTGCCTCTCGAGCGAGCCACCGCTTCGGCTTCGGACATTTCCGGGTCAAATCGTGTGCGGTCCCGTTTCCATACGAGCGGTTCAAATTGTTTCAGCCGACCTCGGCTCAGCTCATCCGATGGCATCGTTCGCACTCGCTTGAGGAAGGCATTCACTGTATAAATCATATTTGGATAGCGCGCCTTGTCGACGAATCTTGCCAGATTTTGAAGAGCCTTTTGATTCAGGCGGATATCGTGTTGTTCACAGTACTCGAGCAGATAGACGATGGTATCTGTAATGTCGAGTATATACATTGCTGCTGTTAGCATGAATGTTAGTTCATAAATTGGTTGAATAGTATCTGATAATCGCTCGCGATCGCCAGCTCAATGAACCGCCTCTTATGCTGTTCCTCATTGAATGTTTTGTGTAACCTTCAAAACGTGTGTCTAAGCCTTTAAAATAATAGTTCACTTTATGAGGGAGAGCGGAGTCAATCTACAAAAGTACATAGATTGTTTCTGCCAAAATCAACCTGGGTTCCCTGCAGGTCCAAGTTCCCAGAACATCGATCCCCGTACGATACCCCATTAAAAAGATACATATTAAACTCATTTTGTGTATGCGTTGTTGCCCACGAACTTTTGCTATAATGTCTCGCGGCATTGTTTAGAAGCGTCGACATCATCACTTCGTTCATGGCGAATCTTTGTTTCTCCATGTTGCTGACGAACTCTCGGATTTGTTCATCGGTCTGTGCAGCCATCGCTAGGACGCCGAAAGTAATGTTGTCTTTCTTCACTTTTCTAAAATTGCGACAAATAAATATACATTAAAATGACTCAGTAGGAAGTCAATACATTTTCCATATATATATATATATATATATAATCATTATACATTTTGTATTCACACAAGTCTCTTCTACACGTAAACACATAGGCGTTATACTGTACACACTATGAGTAAATTCACTCTTCATTGAAATATCTTTCACAACGTGAATTATAAATTGTATTCCATTGTGGCGTAATTGTGTTTGAAATTAAATCTTATTTATACGAGACATAATCTATTGTTTGGAAAATATACCTCTCCTTGCATAATATGTGCTGAACAATCTCGCCACAATTACTCTAAAAATGGACGTTTACCCCTCATTAATCATTTTCACGATCTCATCAACGCATGCGTATTTGGACAAAATGCATTTCTTCAGAAGCTGATTCCAGAAGCCCACGTCCAATTGCTTTGGATTCAGTGACCTGACGAACTTCATTAACTCTTCCTCATTCGTATAGGCTTTCAACAGATGAGTGTATGTAACCGCTGTTGGTTGAACCTGTAACCAAACAGAGGAGAAATGACTCTATGGAAATGTTTACCTTGGACATGTGACATAAGTGAACGAATTTATTAAAACGGGCTACGTTTGCTAGCTACCAGTCAAATTGATAAAGCAGGCGCATTATACTGACTGTCGCGTTGGTTTGACGTCAACAGGATAAAACTGACGGCTATATAGGGAATTATATTTTATGGTGGGATTGAGTACCGTTGCTTGATCGACCCGATGATAAATATTTTCATAATCAGATAAAAAAAGAAGAAGATAATCAACAGAAGTGTGTGTGTGTGTGAGCAAATAGGGGCAAATTCAAAGCAGTGATACTTGCTATACGACTTATACACGTACGTTAAAGTAGTTCATCTGGGCGAGGATTCCCTCAGGGCCACCGACAAGAAGTAAACGCTCTGCAGCCGTTTTCGGTAGCTGAGCAACAGCTACTAGTCGATCATTCAGCCTGACGTCTAGCAGATTATCTCCCGAGCTAATCAGCGCTACTGTTGGGTCTTTCAGTTGGCTTTGCCGGGCATCGTTGAGTAGCCTGGTGCGGCGTATCGACAGACAAACAAGCAACAAAAATTGGAGAATATCCCGTTAAACGATATATATATATATATATATATATATACACTCATTTGAGCTCATTCCCCAATATGCGGGTTACAACGATGATTTTATTTTCTCAATACGCCTCATTTCACAGCGCCTTCGAAGGCCCTCAATGAGGCTCTCAAGGTTCTCAATCAGCGACCCTCAACGAGACTCGTGTCACCTTTCAGCGTCTTACTTGTTCAGCAATTCGATGTCATTGCCACAACCACAGTCTTGCGAGGCTCTCAACAGGTGATTGAAGGTTATTGCGTTCGGTCGAATCCGACGCCACAGCATGTGACGTAGTACACGAACAGCCAACACGTAACCCATCTCCTTATCGGCGATACCACCCATTAGCAGGTGGTTATATGTATCGACCGTTATCGAATATCGGCCAGCAATCATTTCATCGATGAGCTGTATGGGCGCACGGCAGATGGTGCAGCGGCGGTCACATAGGGATATAAAAACGCGAACACAAAATAGGTGCAGGTGAGGATACGTCAGCTGGTTGAAAAGATCGATTCATAAGTGGCTGGCGATTATGATTACTGTATTATTTTACTTTAAACGGTAGTAGAATTTGTGAAGTCATCCGAAGATAATAATTAAATTGTTAAAAAAATACCATTTTTGCCCCACTTTCAAAGTTTCACTGTTATTATTATAAACGTGTCGCTTATATATATATATATATATATATACTTGCTGTATGACAATTAACCGACCCGGAAACAGGTGTCGCAATCTCCCTGCATCGCGAAAGCCTTCATCATCGAATGGTACGTAATTTCTACAGGACGCCAACCCTGGATTTGCATCTGTAATTCGTTCGATATAAAGATTCACAGTCTATCAGATATTAAGTGTTAGAATGCATTAGGCGAATTTAGAACTAATCGGTACCAAAAGCCCTACTAAATTTTTATACTTCGAGAGATAAATGATGAAACATGTGTTCAAAGGACGCAAAAATTTGTTCAACATGCGTAGTGCATTCATTGAGAGAAATATCGCAAGTTAGATGTGTCTGAATAGCCATCATAATGACGGGAAAAGCTATCGGCGTCGCGTCGCCAGACTCGGTTCGTTAAGTGTCTACTTCAAGAAACATCAGTTGTCTATAATTAGGAAGCGGCCCCTTGGCAATTAGTTCATAATTATGACACATCTAGCAAATCATTTGAACTGCTATCTCCTCTACAAGTTCATATCAACAACAGCTAACTAACGTTCAACTGATGTCAGTAAATTTCTTTCAATACTTTGAACACACTCGAACGTTAGCGTTGGCCGCAACGTCCCTCTCAGCATGGTGTTCACACTAACCTGCTCGTAGAGACCACGGGCCTTTAGGAGAGCATACTGCCGATCTTCGTCGTTGTTCGCACAAGAATTAAATAGGCTTGTAAGGATTGCAGGATTTGGCAAAATATCCCGTGCGCGAAGGTCCTACAAATGAGCAGCAATCTTTATACCTTGTTAGTGGTTGACAACGGTAGCCGTACCGGCAACGTATGTCACTCCTTGACACCTATACGTAAAACCTATGTTAGTTAACACGAATGATTCTGATTGATGGTCATTAGTAAACGCTGAGTAACACATGAAAGGGGTGGTAACATGTGTAACTTATTGGTAACACCCTTTTAAATGACGAATTTAAACTTCTCCATCGCCCCATAATATTCAGGTGGGTGTACATCTCATTGTTGATATATTATAATTTCCACAAATCGATCCTATTGGTTGCTACCGCATACGCTGACTTAGGACATCGTCTTCAATATTTCAAACGGATCATGTCATCCGTTTTATGATGCCTTGAACGTAGAAAATCATAAAGCCTTCTACCTACTTCTTGATACATGTTGAACCCATTATATCGTAATTAAACTATTGTGAATGCACTATTTAAATTCAGAGTAATAAAGGACGCATCCCGCTGGGGACACACGCAATACCCTACAACTACCTAGTACGAGTTAATAAATTCGATGAAAATAACTACGAACCAAATGATCAAAATGCTTAACAGTCATTCAATTTATTTATCAAAACTGTACATAGCCATAACCATTAATCTATGCGGGTTGTCTGCTTCTTTTTGGTGGAGTGCATGCGTGTATGCGTGTACTCGCAGGGAAATTTATCACGGCTTCACCATTTAGCAGTCAATCCGCTTGCTTCTTTCTCTACGGCTTTGTACTTGGTGTATAGAAGATCCCTAGCATTATCGCCTATCCACTCCTCGTACAATAGATTCACATCGGCGTCCTCCTCTGGAACGTGCGTTTGCTCGATCTGACTTGATCGGAAGACCTCGTGAATCTTCTCCAGGAGTTCCTTAGGGTTGGCAGTCTGCTCAAATGGCCGAAGTTGAGCTCCCCCGTTGAGGCAGCCCGAGGGACAGGCCATAATTTCGACGAAGTGATATTGACAGGTACCTCGTTTGATCCTCTGTACAATGTTCTGAATATTACGAAAGCCGTTGCAGATGGCAAAACGTAGCATCACCTCATCGCCACGCTTAAACATCACCTCAAGGAAGTCCTTGTTTCTCAATGTCTTCAGTTCGCACGTCGTCTCTTGCGCGAAGAGCTCTTTCACCGCAGACGTAAATACATATTCGCAGAAACCTCCAGATCCACTGCCTTTATGCTGGTAACAGCGTTCTAACGAAAATGGCCCCTCCAACGAGGATCGCTCACTAGGTTCATCGAGCTCGGCAAACTCAATACCCTGTTTACCCATCAGTTCCTCAAGCTCGACTGGGGTAACCACACAGTCAACATCCTTACTCTGCGTAACCTCGTTGAAAAAGTCGTCCCTTGAAGCTTCAAGCTTCTTGTCGAAGCACGGCATCACCGTGACGTGGTACACCTTCGATGGTTCCAGTCCCATCTTCTTGGCCAGTAATGTCTTTACATAGCTGCCTGTCACCTGTTGGGGGGATCGGACGTGGCTCATATATGGCAAGATCATGTCCCCGTGCGTCTTCTCGATATAGCACACAAAGCCTGGACATGCCGAACTCAGGACTGGCATATGTTTACGTTCTCTATACCGTTGAAGGAACTCGTTCTTTGCCTCAAGTAGAGTGAAGTTCCGCGCAAACGACGTCTCGATAACTTCTTTGGCACCGAGCTTCCGCAGGAATGTCCTTAACTTCAATCCGGCGCTCTGATAGGACAAGCTATATTTAGCAGCGAATGAGGCGCGCGCCTGGGGTGCCACAGACACGACAACCAGACGGCCGTCCGGTTGCGACAGCACTCTCAATAGCTCGTCAGTGCTTTGCTGCGTGATGAGGATACTCTCCGCCGAAGTGATACATCCACTACATGCCAAACAGTCGTTGAGGGTGATGCCAACCTTTTGTGGTTTTGCAACCTCTTCGGGCTTGGTCAGGGCATCGTCCGCGGTGTCCCCGATCCGTATCGAACCGAGTCCCTTTTTGGGCTTCTCGACTTTGACCGGCTTGATGCACTCCTGTGAAGGCGTGATAAAGTCATTGAGGTCGGAGATCTGCAACACCGAGCTAAATCCACCCGAAGCTGCCATCGTCGACGGGCGAAGAAGGATCCACGGTTTCCACGGCTTAGATGCTGCTGCCGGATGCACGGAAGCAGGCTGAGTTGCGGCGCATGTATCCCAAGCAGCTGACAGCGGCAGATGGCCTGCGCGTAGCTTCCAGACTCCGATAACACCGAACTAGCCGGACCACTTTTGTTACGACCTTCAACGACTGCACGCGCGCACAGGCTATGTGTCCACAAGCAGTATCAGGTTGGATCAAATGATACTCCGACTACGAAATGGTGATTTTTCACCACTTGACGAAAACGTTCGACGACCGCTCCGACCCATGAATATCCGCAATGTTCCTCCTTGATAGATGCACCACTGTGTTTTTGTTTAGATGATGACGTGATCTCTATCTGTGGGGCAACATTTGCGCACGCCACTCTTACGCGGTGTCCCTCTTGCTCTATGCGCGTTTCTAGGTGCTTGATAGAATTTCATAAAAATATCAGTATTTACTACGACCTATCCTTAGAGCATCCAGCTAAGTGAAAGGAATACCTGAAAATATACCCACCTTAAAAAGTTTGAAAGCGAGTCGAGTATGCCCAGTTCTGCCAACCGATGCTAGCAGTATACTGTAGATATTTCTGTCGGGAACCTTCACTTCTTGGTAGAAGTACGTCGCAGCCTCCGACACCTTAAAGAATTAGCACCAAGCAAAGTAGCATCGACCTTTGAAATGACAAATCACGCCATGTGTTGCTGCCACAATGCTGTCATCGAACAAAGGGATACTGATTATAATCACAAATAGTGGTTACGCTTAAAAAAACTGGCATATGTATTACTATTTTCGTACCTTGTTTTCCTTGAGAAGTTGAACAAGTTTTTCCCTATGAATATTCTGCCATTTCTCGATGTCCTTACTGATTGGTATGGGTCGGAGGATAAGACCTGAGCAGAAACCTCTCGCTGATTGAGCCCCACCAAACAGCTGACGGCATATAGGCAGCATGTTGCTACAACCGGTTGATTATCTCTAACGGAGCTTGAGGAAATCCTGAAGTAGATCAGTTATGCCTTTGGTCACATGAGAATCTGCATGCGACGATCACAGTGAATTACTCAGGTTGACTCGACACAGATACCCATTAACAGGTCTCATCTGCGCAGTTTAATCAAGTCGCTTAGCACACGAACAGAGCATGTGAAAAGTGTTACACAAGTCGACCCAACACTGGCCGATTTAAACGGGACCGAAAGTGTATATTGTCTTCCACATATTAGACTCACTTGTCGACTATCGATGACGACAGGCCGGTGTTTCGGCTCTACCCCTTGAATCAGTTCAATAACGGACCCTACATGTAACAGCTTAGTTAGACGAAAATTTGCAACATTGAAGCCCAGGAGCACATGGACGTTCTATTCTCTGCGCGTAGAGCCGCAGATAAATTCGAATCGGTCAGTACGAGACCACACATGGACTGATCTTCGAGCGTATCCTGGCATGTCGTGACAGGGGTTGGTGATTACCATGATTGTGGCTTCAGCTCGTCGATCGATCAGCTTTTTTGCTACTCAGCTCGAAGGAACGCTGGGAACTCGTCAGTTAAGGTGAGTCGAATATAAAATTGTCGAAATAGTTCGTCAAAGGCGGCGTAAATGATGACGCACAGCATAGAGAACTAAGTCACCCGTCACATCTTGAATATGTCGGGTCTCGATCGATGTTGGAGTACACTCGGTGGAGGCATAATTGATACGCTGTGGGATTTTGACTTTGTGAGTTTCAATACAAAATACCCAATTTAATCATTGAAGTAAATTAAGGATGTTTAATAATTTCTTTATGCTGCTGTTCATTTTCTATGAATAGCCATGACGAGTCTTAGTTCGCGATGGATGTTACGAGGCAAACCTATCTGTTTTTTCTATATTGCGATGTTGGTGATCGTTTGGTATATGTGTTCGTATGCAACTGACAGCCGTTAGGAGAAATTGTGGGTTCAACTGGAAGGCACTCGTGCCGGTGTGATATGCCTACACAACAATCTCCCATGGACATTGCCGTAAAAGCCGTTCCAGATATTCCAACAGTTTACTCAAAGCGAACTTGCTTTCAACGTTCGAGATTTTTGTTTTGAGATTGTGGATATTTCCCAATGATAGTTATGCCAGAGCTCTAAATGACCTTGGATTTTTCCAGCAGTTAATTGGTCCAGATAGAGATGGGAAAGGTCCGCCGTACGCGAAAACCCCCTCCGGATGGCTGGGAGCTGATCGAGCCGACGCTGGAAGAACTCGACGCTAAAATGCGCGAGGCGGAAACCGAATCACATGAGGGCAAACGGAGAGTTGAAAGTCTCTGGCCCATCTTCAAGATACATCACCAACGGTCGAGGTGAGTCAGCCAGCGAGTTTCAGATCAACGAGGTGAGGTCTTATAGACGCAACGTCTAGCCTTCGATCCCTCCTATCAATTATCACATCGTTTTATTAACATCACCACGAGTTGAAGTAAACACATGCGGGTGCGCAATTTGGCTCGATTTCGAAGCTTCGCATATTTTTTGACAAGATACTCATAATCATTTTCATTCTATCCATCCTGTTGCGTATTACGGCCTGCATCAGTTGCGGGTAACTGTGCTTATATTATATTATACTTGTCACAGGTTTATTCGGCAGCTCCGAGCTGCGTGAAGTGACATATCCCTTAGAATTAAAAGGAGCACTTAATAGAAGATGCCCACGCTCGAATATCATTGTTATTGTGATGTTCGTTTTATCGTTGTAACCATTGAATATCCGTTGCTTATTCCAGATACATCTTCGACCTCTTCCATAAGCGTAAGGCGATTTCAAAGGAACTGCTGGAATACTGCGTCAAGGAGAACATCGCCGATAAGAACCTTATGGCCAAATGGAAAAAGCAGGGTTACGAGAACCTCTGCTGCCTTCGTTGCATTCAGACGCGAGACACAAACTTCGGCACAAACTGTATCTGCCGCGTGCCGAAGGACAAACTCGAAGATGGAAAGATTGTCGAGTGTGTCCACTGCGGATGCCGTGGATGCTCTGGCTGATGGAGATGTTATTGTGAGGTGTCATATAGTTGTGAAATGTACATCGTAATATGAATGAAACAGACAGACCAAATGCTGCGGTCAATAAAACCATTTGAATTGCACTTGTATATACTGTACATGACTTTGTCCTACTTTAGGGACATTTATGAAATCAGAATCTATACCGTAATTAAGATATATATATAGATATATATATATACTATCTATAATCTTAAATAGCACCGGCATGGATATTCGGCTCATTTCAATGGGAGATCTATGTATAATATTTATATGACGGAAGACCGCGACGGGAAAATCAGGACCTACCGCCCGCTCACGCGGCAGAGAGGCCTGCACCTGGCCCGCCAGGGATAATGAAACCCACTGGTTGTTCGAAGAAAGATGAGTTAAGTCACAGCTCATTATGCGTAATAAGATAATTTACTAACCTTTAACTTCTCGCGGAATCTTCCAACAACAAGAAGAGTATTTGTCTTCAATAAAAGGGGAGACGCGGTGTTCGGAATCGAAAGCATAATCAATATTTTATCATTTAAAAGTTAGCATTTTTTTTCGTTAACTTTTTTTATAATGATCAATTATTTAAAACTAAATTATTACCATTCAAGCATCTTGTATATATGAATGAAATCTATAATAAATAAATGCTCATCGCGCCTGCGAAACCCGTATATTGTCTCGTGAAATAGGCCTGCATTCAAATTGTTGAACCCAGCGGACATCTCCTGCACCAAATAGTTATTAACACTCATGATCAATAAACATCCATCATGTTACTGCATCAGGCGACAGACCAGTCCTCCGTGGCCAACACGAACGTCTTGCTATATAGTGATGCTAGACATCACTGTCACAGCGAGAGCCCATAAGTTCCCATATTCCTCAATTGTACTTTGCCCTAAAAATGTGCCTTTCGTTTCGCTGCTATTTTCAACCCCAAAACAGAAGGTTTTTTTTTGTTACGTAACGCTCAGTACTAAATCCGTTTGCATATTTTTGGTGTTCTCGACCTTATACCTTGATTTTTTGTTATCAACATCGTGAATCGTAGTTTGTGACTATGAGCGGCGTGTTTTGGGTGGATGGCGACCGATGTGAGCGGCTGTGGTTTTCTCTTAATTTGTGAAATTCAAAATGTGTGCCCTTAATGTCCGAGGTTTATGCGATTGCTTATACCTGCAATCTACAGGCTGTTTTTTTTTTTCGGTTGAACCTATTGGTTTTTGTCTGGTCGAACAAGATTGCAACAGGTGCGATATGTAAAATAGACAGTTTTCGAGATATCGCCTCTAACCATATCAGCAAGAGCATGCCAGTATTGACAGGGAGAAACAGGTATATATCACGAGGAAGACTAAGGTAGCCGCCAACTCACTGGACACTGCCGGCGGGTGCGGCCAACTCCGGTTTTCTAATCTTTAGCGAACACGTACAGTGAGTGGCCAGAAGGGGCTCTCTGTTTGATCGGTCCAGCGACGTGGTGACATATAGAGAACTTCATCCATTGTAGAACTGTAGGTCCGTTAATAAACCATACAACCTTTATCACTATCTTGCTGTGTATGTGCTGGTTAAGCCTCACGGCCAGAAATAAGTTAATAGACTATAATTTTGGATACATGTAGAGTAGGATTTAACCAGTAACAAATACAATTTTACTACAACGAAATCGTTGACGACATACGTTACATGACGGTGACGGTGTATTAGATGAATCAACATTTCTACAAACAAAGATAAATATAATTGACAAGTGATATTATAAAATACGTGATAAATTCTGAATAGCTCACTCATCTGAGTGTCTCCCCTGTGATCAATATATACTTACTTGGCGTTATTTCAACAACTGCGCATCGAGCCAGTGACTACTTCAAACGAGCGATTCGAAATCAGCATAAGCAAGAAAGAGGTGAAATCTCTCAGCATTTCTTACAGTTAGAACAATATCGTATTCTGACGAGGCTGTCCCCGATCGAGGGCCATGGATGCTGCCCATGCAAAAATCATGCTTGCTTGGTTTTCTCATCAGTATGGGAAAAAGCTAAGGAACGATTCTGTCAAAGTGGTCAGACCTCGTCCGTGGCCATGCCTCATACTGTCCTACTTTCGAATACTATTTCGACAACTGTTTGGACACACACACGGTCGAGCTGTCAAAAAATTGCCCAAGTCACGCAATCTACGCCTTGGAACAAGTGCCCCCGCGGGCGGGGCCAGGGTCGTTCCAAGATGCGTATCTGTCTTTTTGCCAAATGGGGCGTAGTTTATATTTCGTTCGTCGGTTTGCGCAGCGTGTTGTTGTATTTCACTGTCGGTTATGTATATCCATGGTGCCGGCTACAATGAATCGGTGATACGCATCGTATGTCCCGCTATAAAAAGCGCACAAGCAGGACACCTTCGAGATTCTACAGCAAAATCGATATTTATTGCAGCGATATTGTTCAATGAAAGAATTCGCATTGGTCCTGATGTACGCACGTAAGCTTAAGTGCGCATCTTGCATAGAGGTGGACGCATGCATGTGCGTCTCGGCGGCCGCACGATCGCTTCAACCTTGTATCGACCTTAGCGATTACGAGCGCAGATTGACGTGACCTTCACTGCTGTGGCTCTCATCGAGACCCCGAGATATTTGAGCTTCAAAGGCGTATACACTGTGCTCAACAGGACCTCAACGACCTCAATGGCGTCACTGCGCGCGACCTCTCTGGGGGAGAAAAGATACAAATGAACGACGGACGCTGAGAGGACCTCATAGAAGTGAAGACATTCACCAGGATGCACCGGCATTGGCAGATTTCCTACTGTGACTTCACAATGCCATCTGGTATGGAACGTGTGTGTCTAGTATCTGTTGTTGAAGTCGACAACTTTCTACGACATTTAGTTAAGTGGTAGCCCGCTATCATTGAGAGCGCTCCGTTTACCAGTTGTAGAGGGATCTAACTAATCGACGTCAACTAACGGTACTCGTAATAAGCTATTTCGCTCACGTCACACGAGTGTTTTGTAGCTAGGAAATGCCAGAGATCGATCTGTTCAGTCCATTTAGTAGAGTCATGTGTGAGTTCATAGGGTAAGGGAAAGATTTAGTACTTTTCAAATCTGCAAGTAAATACCGTATCGATTCACATGCTCCCTCTGGGATTTGAACCTGAGACCCTATGGTTCGAAGTCCCGAATGTTACCTCAACGCCACGTTATTCTTTGCTTGACGGCATCCACGCCCTTTTTGAGACAAGAGAAAAAAAAGCAGCCATATTCGTCAGCTCAGCAGGATCAGGCGAACTCCGCAGACGCAACGAAGTAGAAATCGTACGTGTTTGTAGGGTTGTGGGTTGTGTTTTAGTGGCGTTTATCAGAGGTAAGCCGGACAACAATGTCCTTACGATTCACCCGTTCAATTGGACGCTGCACTTTTATGCAAGAGTGACCAACGGGATTGTAAAGGTGTTGTTTTCTCGAGAGCTTGACGGGTGGTCTATGGGGAGTCCATTCGAGGGGGATTGTTGGCGCACAGGAAATAGAGAAACATTGTTGTCCGGCTCATCTCTAATCAACACCACTAGCCTAGCGCGTATATTGAGTAGTGCAGTTGACACTTAAGTACTGTGTTGTTTTTTGTTTAACAACAGAGCTGAGTGGCATTCGTCATGTGTGACGACGCTCGAATTATGACATATTACAAAGTGCATGCTAATGTCTCTGACTGGTCAAGACCGAACGACGTAATGCTGGCCACAGTGGTCATGCTCGAGCTAATGGAGCCTAATTGATATCGATCATTAGATTGGCATAAGGGCAGAGGCTGCTGAGGTATGAAGGAAATCTGATGTGGTTGTGACCACACTTACATTTGCGGTTCTTCATGTTCGGCCGTAACTCCGTTTCGTCCATGCGATGTATCTGTGGAGTCAATGCCCACTTAAGGAAACATCGCAACAAACATGTGACTTGTTAATTATGAATAGTTGGTGAATCGTCGCAGGGTGCCTCTAAGTTGTCGCTTGTCTAAACAATGAAATTTCGTTTATTTAGTGATGCCGAACGCAACGAAGTCCGCAGAATGCAGATGAACATGAGGAGATTGCCTCAAGGACTTCGAAGCCATTTCTTTAACCGGACAATTCGGGTCGCCTGTTCCGTCGTAAGTGGTGTTTTTTTGCAAGCATTTTCGGTTGGTAAATAAGTGTACTCGTGGCCAACTAACTTGTGACTTGTTTACAAACAAATAACTGGAAAGATATGCGCTTGCCCAGGATTACGTTGACTCGAAGTAAATATATTCTGGAACATTGTACCTGTTTGCACACTGAAGTTAATTTGCGATGAATTGATTGTGAATTTCAGATGGCAATTGAATACTGTGCAGATTTTGAGCCCAAGGATATTGTCGACATGCTGCGGAACGACCTCTCATCGAAGTGAGTGCAAATAATTGTCCTTGATATTACTAATCAAGGCCATGCACGAGTTGAACAGACCTTTCTACTTAGGCATGTAGCTGTCTTACGGGGCTGGGTCGTGCATCCGGAATTGGCGACGGCGTCTGATATATGAACAGTGTTCCTCTACTTCCCTTCCATGCACACATATATATATATATATATATATATATATTTGTAGTACGTCAGTACTTTTTGAATAACAATTAACAAGGTAAGTGTTAACATGAACAATGTTTATAATTTAGGGTTGTGCAAGTCAATTTTTCGGGCACAAACTTCGGCCGAACGGACGAACATGGAGATTTCGATGGATTTCTTGGCAACGTTCAACAGGGCGTGAGTTGAGATATGACTGTTTTGTAGAAAGTAGTTCTTTGGTTATTTTATAATCTATCTACATATGTAGTGTAACGCGGTACAGCAGAAGTATCCTTTCTCACCCACTGAGCTGACCGCATTAAATATGATTATCTATTTGATCCCCAGGTATATATATATATATAATATATATATATATATATATATATATATATATATATATATATATATATATATATATATATATATATATATATATATATATATATTCAGGACTACTGAATGGGCAAAGTCACGTAATAATAACGATATGTCTACAGAATACCAATAGGTGTTTGTGCCACAAATCAACTCGAAAGTGAGTAAAGGTAATATACATTTCTTATAACGAACTCGACCTTGTCCGTCTTATTATATTAGTTCGCTAAGTGGTGCTATATATGTGATAGATAGCAACACCTCTTACAGGACTTGTCAGGCAGCTTGTCTCACCCACATGACCCACGTGCTATTCGCGCTGAATGCGGGCAATTGCTTTGACGCGAATACCAGCCCTTGTGTCCGTGTGTCGGAAGTGTTTACTTACGGCAGTATGTAGTACTGTCGATTGGAATTATTTAGTTACTCTAAGTATTTATTCATCCACTCACATGTTTCATCTGGGTAGACCTCTGTTAGGTCTGTTCCTTTAGGCATTGTTCAAAGTAATCTCGAGCAACCAGTTAGAGTCATTCGATCACGGGATGACATGTCTATAAAGCCAATATGTTTGGCATTTTTCAGCAATCAGCTAACTGAAATGTACTATTAAAGAAGTCAGAGTGGGGCTGTCTATCCTGCAGGAACCTGCATTAACCACAGCATAGAGACAACAATTACGTCCTGCTGCTGCTTCATAGTATTGTACAATACGTGTAATATTTAATATTTATTCAATTTCATGTGAGACCTCTCCTCCTTCTCCCATTTGTATCTTCCAAACAGGTAAATGATAAAGGTTTATTGATTTCTTAAGGGAACCGCAATTTCTACAATGCTTAAGTTCTATTCATACATTTGTAGGTGTATGACATTGCGCTAGCTCACGTGGGAGTCGACGAGGAGCGTTACAGGGTGATGAGCTTCACACGGCCTTATGTCGTTGAGTCTGTTCGCTTTGCGGTTCACGAAGGCGGCGTGAAGTCGATTGGGCCGGCTTTAGTGAAGCCGTTTAAAGCCGATGTGAGTAAGCCAACTAGCAGCCACACTCGTGAATAGTCGATAGTCAAGATCGTTAGCAGTTAGTTATATGGTGTGTCTCTATACATGTTGAGCTATGCCAGCAAAGTAGGAGCTAGGTTAGGTTATCGAGGTTAGCTAATTCTTTTATTCTTATATTAGGTAGACGTGGCTTGAAGTCATAGTCATTTAGTCCCAAACCTTAACCTATAAAATGCCCATAAGCGTTCCTATCCTATCATATGCCTCGCTCGACGTGATATAACCTCAATCGACTGTATCATTTCTATGCGAAATATGATTGTACGATTTCAGCTGTGGATATCACTGCTGTGCTCGGTGATCATCTGCACCGCTTCTATGCTGTACAATGCTCATCAGGCGAATGTGAAAGCTTCAAGCATCGCTATACTTTTCCTTTTGTGGGAGGTCTTCCTGCAAAAATGTACGTACGATTAGCCTAAATAATTTAGATCCAGTAAACAAAAAATCATGATTTTTCTGAAATTTACAGCAAAAGTAAGTAAGTAATGCTCATTCGTTTTCAAATTCACAAAATCACGAACCGACATACAGCGAGAGGTAGCGCTTCGCAACAGAGGCAGCGTATCTCTTGGCACCTGCTAACCTCACTGTATATTAGCCTAAGATGGAGAAAATATCCCGTACGATCCCCCGAACTACAATGGATGTTTATGATACTTTGTTATCTGATCGCAGCAATCGCGCAAGTGCCTGTCATCTTCCGGAGACCCGTTTTGTTCTGGTGTATGCTGACGTTCGTGCTGGCCCAGTGGTATAACGCTGCTCTTCAGTCGTTGCTTACATCTCCAACTCGAGTGCCGGTAATTTCCACCCTTGATCAGTTAGCGGTTGCCCTCAATGGTAACTCACGGCTTCGGGTGTGCTTTCACCACGATGGATTCGCCGATTACGTGGTCGAGGTAATTGTATTGTTCTTGGCCTATCGACTGCGGTGTTGCTGATGTTGTTGTTGTTGTTCTTCATCGACCAGTGGAAGGGTATCAAAATTACGTGGAACGCTTCGAATTTTCAATTTCAGAAGGGAAAAACAGACTTGCTTCGTCGAATCAGAGCTCGCAAAAAATCTGACCCCGGATCTCCATCGGAACTACTGCGATGCCATAAACGAATGCGTGACGGAGAGCATGACCTGATCACCCTTGTGGACGGGGAACGAATGCAGCCCACTGCCAATGTCTTGCTCAATGATCCCTTCATCGAGGTGTCGCGTGATCAGTTTGAAATCACCCTTCTCGCAGCCGCGTCGTCAAAGAACTCGGAGCTAATTTTCTACTTTGACCTCCTGTATGTCTGGAGAAGTACACAGATGCAATGCGTAACTCTCGGCGTATTATGAACTTATAACAATTTCTCTTCTACAGTCACACATCGACGTTGAGTGCACTCGTACATATAATAGTGATAATAATTAATAATCGTATTAAATTATCCAATCTTTGCTGTTTGTGTGTTCCCAAGAATTTCGAGACTGTTGGAATCGGGCATTTTTCAACGATCGATTCAGCGTAAACGGACACCTCGTCAACCGATAGAGACAAGCCTCGCCGGCATCGAAGGAATGGTCGTTGTCGCGCAGATTACTGCTATAGCCTACCTCATTTCAGCGGTCGTACTTATTATGGAATTCGTGCGTGATCCTGAGAAATTTCGAAAATGCCTCTTACTCCTCTGGTCACGGAGACGGCTCATCGATCCGTACATCAACCGAAAGATGATGGTCACGAGCCCTGTAAGCTATTCGGGCGAGTGGCCAAGCCGTTCATATGATATCGTTTTAAAGAAGGATCATATCTACCATCGTGAACTATATATCAACCGCGGTCATCGAGAATATTTCCAGTATCAATGAAATGGTTATGTGAATCGCACAAAACACATACTCCATCCATACGATGCATGTGTATATCTAATAATCACTGTGCCAACCGGACGGGCTCATATTCCCAAAGGAAGTAGATAGAAAAAATAAAGATCGCGGTGTGTTAAAGTGCTGGCCGTGTTGTTGGAACGAAGTTAGGACGTTGTGCAATAGGAGGCGTTCACGATTGGTTCGACTTGAGTGCATGGGTAAGCTCGGGAGATCGTCGAAGGTTCGCGGCGCTAGGAAGCGTTCGACTCGTCGGAACCTCGACAATGTGGTAGTGGAGACTGGTGACAAGCGTAAACCGATCTCACATCCCTCGAAGGAGCCGTCAAGCTTTACAGTGCCACGTTGAAAAGTGGCTAATTTTATTGCTCACACAGATGAAGAATAGATCAGATGGTGGCGACACAACCTGCGGGTTGATGAGCGCCCTTCGAATGGTTTTTTTCGAAGTGATCGGGGGGTCATTCATAGACGGTGCAGTCTAATGTGGGTAAAGTCAGCGATTTTCACCTTTATGACAGACGAACCCGGGGCGCTTTTCGTTAAACAGTATTTAATATTTCATTATTATGTGTCTTAATAAGTCGATGGCATTGCCTCTTTGCACGTCGATGAAAAGGTTTTTACGTAACAATTGCAAAAGGTTACGTTTACATTTCCTGTTGTTATTGTATATGTGTATCGCCTCACGATGTTGTCAATGAAATTTAGCCTCATAGACATATCTACATAGACACTGAATCATTTATCTGCGTACAGGACAGATACGAAAGGAACGATATGAGGACTTGAAGACGACGATGCCAGTTGAAGTAAGTATCCTTTGGACGAGAGACAGTGACGCCGTTTGTCGCCTTGTCACTTCGACCAGCCGCCGGTATTCACGCTATTGCAGATATACAACATGGATGCATGTATACTATGAAACCAAGTAACGGATTACCATGGAGTGTGGAGATTTCGTCTCGTTGCGGCAGCGTCGTGCAGTTTCTTCTGGAATTTGCGTTAGATCACTTGGAGAACAACACCGTTTCTGTATTTCGTTCACCTACTGCTGATAGGAAAATAAGAATGGCTTCTATTTCGGGCAAGGTTAATGTGATTAATGCTATTGGTGAAATCAAGTTCGATTGAACTCAATGATATCGGCTCACTAGAGTATTCAGTTACACATATACTGCTGTGTATGCTAGAAGCTCTGTGATCGTTATACGCAAAGGGACCAATGACCGGCATGATCTATCCTATGCCGCTATCGTAGCTTATATTTCTAACTGCAAAAGAGCATTGTTGTTAATCGAACAGTTTTGTGACCGCTAACGTCTTCAGTGAGGTAGTTCCGATCCTTCTCGAGGGGATGACGGCGCGGTGAGGCAGTAATTAATGAAATTAATTAGGCAAATTAGGCAGTTATTCACCGCAATCTGGCGGGTCTATTTTTGTCTTCTGTGGCGTATTGGCAGAGTCAGAACGACTTCTGATCGCGGTGGCCACATGTGTCCGGACAATTTGAGAACAATACGCTAGCGTCTCTTACTCGTAGGTAGGACACACCTGACTGACGCTGTCTGAACACGAACTATTTTGTTGGGGGTTCTACACCATCCAACATTTATTTGTATCTCTAGTACCGAACGCGCCTATGATTCTAATATACTCCCGTCACAACATGCACAAGTTAGACTCGAACAGATTGGGAGAAGGAGATAAGTAAGAAAAGACATTAAGCGTCATCTTTTACCATCATTTTATTACTCATGTATCCGTTGAAAAAGCACAAAAGAAATACAGAGACACAAAATGAGAGAGTTCATCACGATAAAATGTAGTGTTGAATTTCGTGCTTTCTTCGACATCTAACCTAGCCTGATTTTGCGTAAATTTACATATGGGTTTCTGTCCATACGCGGACATTTCTGCACGTGCGATTCGGTGCAGTTTGTCATTTGTCCTTCGGGTGTAAATGGCAGTAAGGGAACTTCTATTAAAGATAAAGCGTTGGGCAGTTCTTTCGTTGTGAAGATATGAATTGAAATTCATGTTGAAGTGCGTCAAATGAACAGGCAGGCCTCAATAGTAATTAGTCTACTTCGTTGTCGTGCTGGCAACCCCGACCAATCATGGTTTGCCAATCCTGTTATTGAATTGTCTTTGGAACGATGCCCCCCGAAGTATAGCATATCTTGTATTTGTAGATTTATCGATAGAATTCCTATTGTTAATATTCTGACTATTATTATTATTATGAGTTGCTCGGACAAAAGGTAAACACTTGTACAAAAAATAAAAAACAATTTCAGAGCAATAATATAATGTGATTCTCTAGTATAAAGCAGGACGGGTATATTCGATTTCAAAGGAAATTAAAAATCAAATCAATAAGTGGCTTGTGTAATTATTTCGATTAGCGTTCAAAACAGGCTCAAGATGAATATCATCGAAACCTTTTTCTCGTCATAGCATGTACAGGGTAGAAACAATTCATAACATTCTGCTCAAATGTTCAGCTTATCGCTCGATTTCGCATAGCGAGGACGAACGTATGCGAGGTGAACGTATAAAATGTCTTAGGCATAAATATCGTCAAATTTAGTTTTCAGGCAACTTCTTCTCGATTCAGTGAAGATCGCGAGCGGTGACGGTGCAGAGGGGCGACCTCTTACTGCTGCGTGATTCTTCTCCGGAAGAGGATGTCTTGTGACACAGGTCGCAGGGAAACTCCTACCTCCTCGGCGAAGGAGATCTTTTTCCCGGGAAGAGGGTGAACATCGAATTTCTGCAGGATCGATACGAAATAGATGAACACCTCCATCTTGGCGATCACCTCACCTGGACATGCGCGCTTGCCTGTGTGGACCAAGCGTTTGCGAAAAACGGAGGCGCAACATTAGACATGATCTACTAATCTGGCTCAACCCTGCGCTTCGATGTAAGGGGTGTCGTTCACGGGTATTTTGCGGTATCTATTCGGTTTAAAGGGATAGAATGATGCCTTTCATTACGCGTTGCCGTAAACGTTCGACAACAACCAATGCGAATTGTACCGAGACTTCCTAATGCAGCGAAGTGTACGAGAACGCAGTCGAACGGTGGCAATTTCGGCTTGTAGGTGTAGTGTTTTGATGCAACAAAAAATCGCGCTCGTTAGCGCCGTAGCACTTTGATGGATATACCGTGATGTGATAGTGGTCTGAGATTATATCAATATGATCTGTGTGCTTATATAAATATATATATATATATATATATGCGCGTGTAGTTTAGCGGATCGCACCGAAGGAAAACGGGATGAGATTGTCGGGTTTCTGAACTTTCAGATCGCCATTCTCCGACGTAGTGAGGAATCGCTCGGGCCGGTACTCGTCAGGCTGCTCGAAGACCTTCGGATCGTTGTGAATGGACCAAATGCATGAGATCACAATTGATCCTTTGGGAATACGGTAACCCTTAACGTAGATTTCTTGCGTGGCCCTGTCGAAATGAAGAGCAACCAGCGTGGGAAAAAAGATCGAAAAGCCGTATTTTTTTAAACTAATTTACTATAGGCTATCAAGCCATGTGGCCCACCTGACGCCCAGCTGACGAGCCTGTCTCAAGTGATTTCGCTAGTTCTCAGAGTAGTTATTACAACTTTGCGATATCGAAACAAAAACAAAAGCGAATATAAAGGAATACAGAGAAAAGTGACTTGTTTCAAGTTGAATGTAAATAGTGCTGACAGAAATTAACTCTCCATCAATGTCATCATCGAATTGATATCGAATATCTGTGCTTTGCTCATTTTACACATGCTGATATGTGATTATTAACCATTATTACTACTATATTAACCATAATTACGGTACAAAATATTGTTAATTATATTAACCATATTTTACTTCATTGTAATGGGTCAAATGTGTCAGGTTTGGCTTTAGCCCGTACTCTAATTGCATCTTGTTTTCGGCATTAAAGATGCTAGCCTAACTGCGCTCACCTTCGCAGAATGTTAATTGGGTTGATGGGCTTCCAACGGAACAGTTCCCAAATCACTGCCATCGTGTAGGGCATATTGCGGTTATCATCCCATGTCGGTGTACGATCCCCGATCAACTGATCAATCTCAGCCTGAACTCGTGTCCGGATATCGGGGTAAGCCGCGCAGACAAGAAGAAGCCAGTCGATAGTCGTTCGAACCGTTTCCGAGCCGGCGCCAAAGAACGAGGAGACATTGCCAACCAGGACGTTTCCTGCAACAGGCAAAATGCAAGCAACAAAATCAGAAGGTGAAATGGTGTTATAACTGCTGCAATAGGAACGGAACAGGACCCTCCGCCTTTTAGCAACAAAAAAACAACAAAACATGCATAGGAAGCACGCATAAAATGAAAAGCACATAAGTTGTCGTTGTATTTTGTCCGTAGCACACCAGCTTTGTGTTCTGTCAAACCAATATAACACGTACGACTTCATGACAGCACGAGTAGACCTCGTTTGGCATCTGCCTCGACCATTGTTTCTTTGTGATTTGTGAAGAAGCATGTTGCGGTTAGAAACATGAAAACAGGAATATCGTTTAGAGCGTGACATATCTGTCTGAAACACAGGGTCGAAATCCAATCGGGGCACGCATTATTACATGATTGCTGACTGAGGTCGATTGAGAGGTGGTCGTTAGATCAGTAAACTATAGCAACGTGTTTCAGATATCTAAATTAATTAACAGCTAACTTCGAAACGAAGGTCCTTTGCTGTCCTTCTTCATCTCATGCAGAAAATAGTCGATGTAATCACGAAACACGCCGTCCTTAAAGGTGTCCTCATGCGCTCGAACCCGTTTCCTGAAATACGAGACAAACACGTAAGGTCAAGAACATTCTGTGAAGAACAGTTAACAAAATGTACATGTGGAAAGTCGATAATTGATAAGCTCAGTGTCCCCCTACGCGGACATGTTGTCCATCTCATAATTCCTTTCAGCATTACTATGCGATTTATTTTCGGTTAGTTAAACAAAATGTAAATTCATCTATAAAACTACCTCGAATCGGTGGTCAATGATTTAGTTCAGATGCTTGTAAATTATCCTCGAAATTATCTTCGAAGAGTATAATAAGTATCCTTGGTATGACTATTGGATGTCTTCCATGTTTTGAGAGTTCAAGATCTATTATAAAAAATGAACGCGAAGTAGAACAGAGAATAGATTATCGATAAATATCGATACCCACTCGCAAAACGCCTCCCGTTGAATGAGAGCATCGCGAAGTTTATTGCACGATCCCCATTTTAGCCAGAGCGCGATTTTTTTCAGCCACGGCATGTAGTGCATATACGCGACCTGTCCAGCTCGACGTGGAATCTCCTATAAATTGCATAATGCTCTATGTTAGCTAGCTATTTATTCCGTGAATAAACCATTCGTGTCGTAATGCAGCATCTGCATCGCAAGCTCCAAATTGTGTTCAGATCTCTCTTCATGTAGAAGATTTTTAGGGCTACAATTTACCGCTTCACTTCGAGCAAGACTGTTTCTGTAGCAAAGTACACGGGTTAAGATATTCGGTCGAGTTTCGGTCATTTAGATTTCTTATCTTCAGCCTAAAAAAATAACGATTATGATATAAATTCCTGGTAATCATCAAGAACGACCTCGACGTACCATGAATTAGAAGTGATTGTGTGCATACAATGCTAGCTTGCTAAGGACGCAGACCTCAAATGATACAAAGCATTATTATAAATGAATAGTAAAATTTGACCAGATAGCTTCGTTTCAGTCTCTGAATCTCTACATCGAACGTCTGCTCACGTTCGTTCTGTGGTTTCGACATCATACCAGCTATCAGCATTTAGTGTACGAGTATAGACATATATCGGTACCCTCAGTAAATAATGGGGAAATTTACTGGGGGTATGCTGCTGAAGCGCCTGTTGCTTTTGTGCTGGCGCCACGTGGCAGGGTTTAATAAAACCAGCTAATGCCAGCAATGTCATGCAATATGTAACATTATTAATCGATTGTCGTAGGCTATGGCGTTTTCTGATACACAGAAAAAAAAAAATATATATATATATTATATATATATATATTATATATATATGATTACCATAATAAGATTATCAAGCATCATTCGGTCGGGATCGTCGTATTCGAAACGTTTTCCGAACGCCAGCGAGGAGATGATGTTCGACATTGAAGGAATCAGCAAAATCGTCGGCTCGATCGGTTTACCCACTCGTTTATCGATTTCTGCGAGCAGATGAGATACTTCCAGCTGACATCACAGCGAACACAAAACAAGAGAATCAACAAACAACATGTACCAACAAGGCACCATGAGTTGCAAAAATAATCGCCAAGGTACAGACTAATGGTGGCCGATTCAACACCAGCTGGACCGTATTGAGTTACATAAAGAGGTGACTCGTCTTATCATATTAGAAGAAACAAATAGCTTAGCTTTTCCAAGTGAATTTCAAATATATTCATAATAATAATTTCGTGGGTAAACGAGACTCAGCTTCGTATGAATATTTCGTTTAGATCGATGTTCTTCATAGAGTGTATGTAAAGTCCTGCTGGCCGTGACTGAACTCTGAGGAAGTGTAACCTTTCGTCCGGGTATTTCTTCCCGTTGTAGTGCGGCCATACGAATAGCTATAGAGAACTTTACTTTGATGAGGGAAGGCCCTGGGCCAGAAATGGGATATTTTGCAAACGAATTATCTTATGCACATAATGTATAATCGATGGCTGTATGATCTACTCTGTAAGCCTATGTTGATTCGTTCATCAACCCCATTTGACCCGTGTATCACTACATCTGCCATAACAACAGTGTACCTGTATATGATGTTCGAGTGTTTTGTCCGTGAAGGCGAACCCCTTGAAGAGCTGAACAGCGTAGCGGCGTTGCTCCTGCCAAAATTTGCCATTCATTGTCATCAGGTCTGCAAAATCAAATATCAGCCGAATCTTTAACCGTCGTGTGAATAAGATTAGCGAAATTATCATAGCCAATTCAATAGACTGGCTTGTTCTTAAGCCAAATCGATTATTGCTCCTGTAATTATCGTAGGATCCTGACGTATTGTGGTGCGCGATAGGTCTCGAAACAAAACTCACTCATAGACTCCTGATGAATCGCGAACGGCACCTCTGGGGGACGCTCAAGAGCGACATCCTTGTTAAATACCTCCTTCATCGTTTGAAAGTCTGCCAAGCAGATAACGTAGCGCGAGCCGAAATACAACCTGATTACTCAGTCACAGAACAGAACAGGATTAGAAGATGGACATTGACTACGTTTGTCTTATGTGTTATGACCAAGGAAAGCAAAACTATCCATGTTATTTTGAATTATAGCTAATTCATCGAACAATCTCTTTCAGTATTTCTGTATCTCTCATATCGATCGATATATATATAATATATATATATATATAGATACACTGTCTTAGCACCTAAGGACGAATCGCACAAGGGGTCTCCCATGGATGAATTTCGCTTTGGCAAGCAGTTAGCTCGTTGACACATTCCTAATTTCTCATGGCCGAGACAGCTTACCAGAAGTGCCCCTTACAAAGGAATCCAGCGGGTATTTGCGCGATATGAACCAATAGAAATTTACAACGGGTGCCAGCAACCGACTGTGATTAACTTGTTCTGCCATAAATCTCCTGCAATATTGGCTCGCATTGCCGCTTCATTGGAAACAATTTTCGTAACCTGGTCACTCACCCGAATATGGTTCCATATTTTTGACGAAGCTTGTCCAGATGTCTGGGCGGGTCCTTGGTCAGGAAGGGTAGATACCCCACGAACGGATACCAACAAATCGGTCCCGGCGGAAGTCGCGTGAAGAACCGCCGATAGACGAAGATCCCCACCAGAACGGAGAGAAACAGAACTAGCTCGAACATAGCGACCCTCTCGTACAACGTTGGCGAAGTTTAGCCTTGAACGTATATCTCACGAGTTGGTGCCTATCGTCAGAAAGAAAGAAGGTTCACCTGTGAACGTTAAAAACCTGACGAAGGCTGACGCAATGGAGTTGCAAGATGGTGAAGCGCCCTGCGTATACGATCTATATTTCATTGAACATGACAGACAACAGCTATATATATATATATATATGTATATATATATAACGATGTTCAACAGCACCACAAGGGGGGCGGCCATGGTGTTGGCATGCATGTGGTGCTGTTCAACATCGTATATATATATATATATATATATATATATATATAGATATAATTCGTTGCAGATAGGGGAACAGCTGAAGGTCAGCTCGAAAAAACAGTTAATCTGTTGCTACATGGTACAGCATTAATGGTGACTTTAATAGAAAGCACATTCATTACTGGAGTAATTCGATTAGGTAGACGCCATATAGAGCGTCCGAGTTCGCATTGAGCACGCGCACAAATTCGTACTTAACAGAGAAACACTATGAGAAAGAACTTTCCGCCGATTCACAAACAATCCACAGGCTGGTCATCGCGCAGCCTTAACGAGAGAACGATGATGGAGCAGTACGCGCACTTGCGACGTGGCCAGAACAAATTGGCCTGCCACCTGAATCAGTTTAAGTGCAATTTTCGAGTCGGCCGAAAACCTCTCACAATTTTCCGGCTTTTGCCTTTCTTCACTTTTTTTAGGCTTGTTTTCCTATTTTTCAAAAATGGTTTTTACCTTCTGCTTTTCACCAGATCACTATGGACATCCTGCTGAGCCGGTAATGTATGAAAAATCCACTTTTTCTTCAATTCACACTATGGTCATCATAGGCCACACATATATATTCAACACTTCACCACTATCTTATTAGTGTTATAAACATTCATGTTAGTGACGCGTGGACCAGTCCTGCTTAGTGCAGGCCGTGTGCGGCAGCCCGCTTGCGTCAGATGGTCGAGGCAGAAACTACGTTAATGGAAATGTACAAAACAGCACAGCTGCTTCATGTAACGGAAGGCGGACGGAATTGCTTCCGTGTCGACCGATACACTTTATTGAAATCGGTATAACAGGAGTGAATAGATGGGCGACTGTTTCAGGGGACTTGCTCACTGAGGGCGAGAGCAACACGGCGTATTGTCGATGACACAACTTCTTCTATCTTTGTACATATATATATATATATATATATACTTTGCGCTATCTACGCTGTGCCGATAACAGGCGGTAAATGCTCAGTGGACACTTTAAGCGGACCCCCTCCTATTTGCCTTCTCCACTCGCTGTCACTTCCATGCAGAACCACCCTCACCTGCCTGTTCGTCTATTTCGAATACATAAGGTCCACACGATACAAGGGTAACTGCAGTGTAGAATTTTAGACAGCGGGACATGAAGTAGTTGTTGTTACATCATCATACCCCCGCCCCAGCCGAGGGGCAAGCCAGCTAATACGGACAAACCAACAAATACAGCTACACGTACAGATCAAGAAATACAGAACATTGGATGAGGTTCTACAGGTTACCAACACGGAAAAAACCGTTAGATCGTTAATACACGCCCCTACTTACTATGCTACCTCTCTTCAGATAACACTAGTACTGAGCTTAGATGCGGCTTTGCCAAAGAAAAAACGCCTAACAGTTTCTGCCGTGTAGAGGATATTTATGCATCGTACGTTACATTGTAAATCACCCAGTGAGTCTTATCATTGGTTCCAATCTCACCGTCAGTGAACGGTGAAGAAACATCACTGTTGTTGGTACAACTGACATCGTGGTGGCCTCCTTTTTGTCGCCGCGTAGAAAATGCCAAGGAAGACCATTTGTAGTTTCGTCTACTATTTCGCATTCTCGACTTGTTGCGCCATATATATATTAGAAAAGCTTTGAAGGGACTCGCGAGGGGCGTCGCGAGGGACTGATTTAATGAACCACTTTAAAATGAAATATCACCCCAAACACACACACACACACACATACACACAGATATATATCCACATGCGAAGAACATTTTACAACAAACACAATAAGAGTCTTCGGCCGGACAAAGATTAACGGCAACAGTTGAAGACGATGTGTGCTACGTATTGACATATTGTCGCAAAACGATATAACGGAAGTGGTTTGTCTTTGTTCAGCCTGGCATACGCCGCTTTTCGTTGTCGGCTCGAGAAGAACGTGGTCAATGAATGCCAGTGAATGGTAACGCGTACTACCAGAAGAACCGCTAGACACTTATACATAATATATAATAGACACAACTGAAAGCATCTGCCCCTTCGAGAAACGCACACGAAGGCACTCACAAATGTATAATATGATGCATTTTTATACTTTATTAGTCAATTATAGAAGTGGGCGACAATTGTACTATCGGCTGAATGTGAAACATATCTACGAACACTCTCCCGTATATATTCTTAATAGAATATCTAGAACAAGGAGGCCCCCACTACTCGAATCCTTAAGCGGGTGCCCAAAAATAGAAATTGCGTTGCCCCGTTCGATATATTTAAGCGAAATCTTTACATTAAAACTTCGGTTGCACGTGGTTCACCTGTAGCGGATGTTAACCTTTCTCCTAATATCTGAAGAAAATTTAATGATTGCATCGCCGGTCCCCCCAATGTTTCGAAGGCTACAGATTTAAAATAGTACTCATTTATCAAAGAGGCGTATTTTCTATCCTTGGCCTGTTCACCTATACTGGCTGCATGACCAGGCTGTGTTGCTCCGCGACTGACATAACAAGGTGCTAAAATGTCAGGCACAGTGCAATCCCTCATCAGAATTTTACTTCTTGAAAGGAGGATTCACGACATACCATCAGGACGCTTCCCATCAGAGCGACAAATACCTGCTGCTTCACGAACGCAAGGAATAGATATGGAGCGAACGGTTCTGGTCAACGTCTAGCTTAATGGAGATTGTCTCGGGCCACGACCCGCACTTTTTATACAAAAGTAACGTAGGAATGTAGAGAATTAGATTACTTTCCAAGCGCAAATGTACTGCAAGATGAGTTCATTGATCATCAAGTAAATTTTCCATATGAGAGGAGGGAACAGCATTAAGCCATGCTCCGGCCCAAGGCCTAGGAAGGGCCTTCACCCTGGCTCGTTCCACAGCGCTCGAAGCCTCATCAAGGAGAGACTGTTGAACTGAGTCATGATAAATCTGCATTGATTTGCGTTGAATCATGATGCATTTATTATTACTTGGTACTATATCTCATTATTATCGTTATTGCGGCTTTCGTTTGCTTCAGACGTTATCCAATACTGGCTCGGGCAAGGGCTCGCTTTCGTCTTCTTGTGGTCAGTCGTACGACGAGGCTACTTATCCTTGTTGGTCACTGGAGCAATGTTCGTTCTATCAAATATTATATACGAGTGCGGGCTCGTCAAATATATTCACCAGATCTGTTGAGATAATGCTCATTTCAATGCATTTCGAATACAATAGCCCATAGACAGACAGATGAGTCATGTTGAGATAACAATCTGTGTCTGCCTCAGCGCAATGGTTGGTCACGATCAATATCTCCCTAATTTCATCTTGTTAGCTGTTCGTTCTTGTTGTTATTATTATTTTGATTGTCGATGTGGACCATACAAGTCTCTCGTAGCCTAGAGACGACTACTCAACACCGTCATTGCGTAGGGTACAACAGGGAGCTATTGTATTATATGTATAATACACCATCGTACCAACACAGAAACTGTCGAACTGATATGCGCATACATTCATCCGCACACACACAATCCGAGTCACTGCGAGTAATCGATCTCTCCGTTGTTCCGCTGCAGCAGCTGCTGCTACTGCATCTGACGTACACCACAATCAATTTACGTGCATTCACGGTCGATAGGTGGCTCTACATGGTCCACTCCGGAGACGTTCGTCAGGTTATCACGTTGGTGCCGGTTCACGTGCTTTTTGCTTTTCTCTCCTTGGAAAGCAGTACACAGTAAAATGTTCGTTACGACAGAAGAAAAGAAGAAGAAGAAGAAGCGGACAACATAGAAGAACAAAGTAGCAGCACCGACGAACCTCGAGCGGTATGAAGCTGTCGACACCAATGACACGCTGTAGAATAGCGCGCGTGCACGACCTGCGTGCACTCAATTTCTCAGCCAATCGGACGGCTCGTATTGGTGCACTGTGCACTACACCCGGCGGCGGCGGTGAGGGCGGCGAGACACACACACACACACCGGGCGCAAAGTGGCTTGCATCGGACAAGTGGATACGCCGCTCGATCGATCAGATTGAATCACTTGCCAACGGCGACTCATGCAGTGAGTGTCGTGCCGGCTGGGTAACTCGATGACGTGTGAAGTTGCAAGAAACGCATTGGCGGAGTGAACAGAGGATTTTGGCAGGATTAAGGTAAAACAAACATTGGTCTACCAGTCTGTCTGTCAATCGATCAGCTCTAGTTATCCATCCATCTATGTGCCGATCTAGAGGTTCGCTAACCAGAGATACATTTGTATAATGGCGCCCAAGTGCACGAGACAGATTGCCAGCTTCCACCGTCTCGAGAAGGGTGAATCTGACCCTAACGACTACTGCGGACTAGTTCTCAACAATGGCCTCAAAGTCATCGTCGTTTCGAATCCGACCACGGTGAAGTCCGCAGCCGTGCTCAGCGTTCGCGTCGGCACAATGTCGAACCCAAAAGAGATTCCCGGCCTCGCCCATTTCATCGAGCATCTGTTCTTATTTGGGCCGAAAAAATTGCGCGATGACAGCCATTACTCGAGATTTCTTGCGCAGCACAGCGGTCACTCGAATGGACGGACTACCGCGGACGATACGAAGCATTACTTCGACATAATGTCGGAACAATTCGAGGAAGCGTTGGAAATATTCTCCGAGTTCTTCCATACGCCGTCATTTGACCAGGAGATCATTGACCGCGAACTGAAGCTTGTGAACCACGAAAATGCAGATAATTTGAAGGATGATGCCCGACGCATCCAGATGGTTGAGATGGCGACCGTTAACCAGCAACATGACTACTCAAAGTTTGGCACCGGTAACTATGAAACGCTACGGACGAATCTGGAAACGAAAGGAATCGATCTTCGCGATGCCGTCTACGAGTTCCTCGACAAATGGTACTCATCAAACATCATGAGCGCCTGCCTCTATGGGAAAGAGAGCGTTGATGACCTCATGGATATAGCCGTCAACGTGTTTGGCAAGATACCGAATAAGAACGTCACTGCACCTGAATGGCCGGATACGCCCTTCACGGACAGAGAGCTGGGCGTTCAGATCAAGATCGTGCCCATCATGGACGTACGTATGATGGAGCTGTGCTTCGCTATACCCGATATCCGTAAGCACGTTCGCACGTTTCCATGCGCGTATATCAACTACTTGGTTGGACACCAGGGTGAGGGTAGTCTATTGTCGCATCTGAAGAGACGCGGCTGGGTGACATCAATTGCGAGTGAAGGACTTCGGCCAGCACGAGGGTTCGGCTTGTTCAAAATCGGCATGGAGCTCACTGTTGATGGGTCCGAGCACACCGATGAGATTGCGGCCGCTGTCTTCGGATACTTGGAGCTACTTCGCCGGCAACGCGAGAAGCACCGATGCGTATTTGAAGAGATTAGAGATTACGGTCGAACGAGCTTCCGCTTCAAGCCGAACGAGGAACCGTTAGCGCATGTGCGCAGATTAGTCAACAATTTGAACGACTATGACTGGGAGGACGTTCTATCAGCTGGCTACATGATCCACGATCACACAACCGAGCAAATCATGGACGTACTCGAATATCTTGTCCCCGACAAGGTCCGCATAACTCTCGTCTCGCAAGCGTTCGTCGATGAGGCTACACAGACGGAGCTGTACTACTCAACCCCCTACGTCGTCGAGAAAATCCCGGATACGACGATTGCTCGATGGCGACAGGCGCTGCCCATGTCCGAAATGCACCTGCCGAACGCGAACGAGTTTATACCCACCGACTTCTCGTTGGTCGCCAACGAAGACGACTCATCGAAGCCGCGGCCAATCATCACCGAGCCGCACACACGCCTGTGGTATCTGCACGATAAGGTATTCAAGATGCCGATGAACGTTGCCAAGTTCGGCTTTATATCGAACGAGCAGACTATCAATGCGGAGTGTTTCTGCTACACGGAGTTGGCGTTACGGTGCTTCCGGGACGCCCACGCCGAATACTTCTATCCGGCGGAGATCGCCAACTGCTGCTATAATGTACAAACGAAACCGGAAGGATTCATACTGACGATCACTGGCTACCACGAACATCAGCAGAGGTTACTGGAACAATTTTGTCACCGACTCGTCAACCTCACAATCAACCCGGTTCGTTTCGAAGTTTTTAAAGAGGAGTTCCTCCGCGAAATGGCGAACTATGAATGCCAGCAGCCCTTTGAACAGGTGACCTCAGACCTTTCTGACATACTTAAACAGAAGATGTGGAACGACGACCTTCTGCCCATCGTTACTGGGGAGAATTTCACGGCACGACACTGCCAGATCGCATTTCGAAAGTTTCTAGAAAAGCTATACGTTAAGGGGCTGATCTACGGCAACATCTCGGAGCACGATGCTCACCGTATGGGAGCGACAATTCATGAGATCATCAACTACAAGCCATGTTCGCCCCGCGGAACCTACACCATCGGTGACTACAGCCTTAGTCACGCCACCACGTATCAGTTTCGCCGTGAGACCGACGTCCATGAGAGGAGCGCCACTTACGTGTTTTACCAGATCGGCACGGTTATGACTGATGAGACGACCGCAGCGCTGAACGATGTCTTCTCGCAGATTATGAGCGAACTCAGCTTCGAGGAGTTGCGCTTGTCCGAGCAGCTTGGCTATCTCGTCTGGGGAGGATGCGCAGAAACTGCCAGCTCATTTGGATTCCGTATTCTCATTCAATCGCCGGACGATCCGTTATTCGTGTCCGTCCGTATTGATTCGTTCATTAACGATTTCATGGACCGCTACCTCAAGGAGATGTCACCAGAGGAGTTCGAGAAGCACAAACGCTCGACCGTCGTTCGGCTGCGAGAGCAATTCAATGATCTCGATTCGAAGGCGGAGTTTCTCTTCAGAGAGATATGGAGAGGGACGTTTTACTACGATCGCGTGGATCACAAAGCTGTCGAGGTAAGTCAACTAACGAAGGAATCACTCCTTCACTTCTTCAACACCCACATCGCTCGAGATGGCTACGCGAAACGACAGCTGATTGTGATCGTCAACTCGATGCTGGCGGACCACGCCACGGGGCATGGCGACGGCGGTGAGGCAGGCGTACAACCTCGAGAGGACATCGTAAACATTGAGGTGTTCAGGGCTCAACACGGTGAGCTGGCTGCCGACTAGAGGTTGAACTAAGCACGCTCGAAGTCTAGGATCTAGGATCTAGGTCCCCGCTAGGATTTAACTAGCTCAGCAGCAGCAGCAGCAACAACAGCAGCAGGGCTCGAGACCGCCGAAGACACGCTGTGTAGACATAGAGCTTTCGTATACGTCGTTCACATGACCCCTGACGTAGGAACTCCGTTACATGTATAGTAATGAGTTGGCGGACAAGGAGGAATAATGAATTAATTAACATAGAAAAGCAGAAATTATACCAACCTATTAGTAATTTCAAAATGAAATGACAGACTCATAATCAGGCCGGCATTGTCATATGACGTGTTCTATTTTAAAATCGTATATACATATATATATATACATTTTTATTTTAAATAGCATATTTATTAGAAAACGTGGTTTTCTGCAGTGAGATCACATCTACCAGATGAGACGATACGGAGAGTTACGTGTTTCTACAGGCTTATAATGATTAATATTGAGTTTTGATGCAAGCAAGTACCAGTCTGGATAGATTGGCGAGATTTCTAGAGGCGTGACATACAGAAGGAAAACGCTTCGCGCAATTGTGGAAAGGGTCAGAATATGGAGCATTGGCTACGGATTAAGCAAATAGAGACAATGACTCAATGATCTGAAATGATGATTCACGGAAGTCGATTGTGCTTGTCTTTGTGTACACGTATTCAATGAGCAAACAAACGATCAAAAATTGAAGGATCGTTAATAAGATAAGAACTCCTTTTAAAAAATAAGTAAAACTAATAAAATATTTGAGGCGCGAACAAAAAAACCTGTGAGCTATTCTATTTTATTTGATTAGCAGAGATGGCTTATTATAGCGTGGTACGTTTTGAAAAGGATATTCGCATAGCAAATAGGCAAGAAGCATAGCCTATAGGACGACTGACGCATTGAAATTAACTAGGACGCAATTGAGTTTTTCACACAACTGTAACGTTGATGTTAGACCCCCCACCCCTCCGCTTCTTACTCTAACTGATACAGCACGAGATCGCGGTATTCGGCCATGCTTCATGGATCGAGGTGTTGCTTGCTTGTTTTTTTTTACCTATAGTATTCACACAATTAACGCCACCTGGCCCACGATATGTATAAGAGATTTACGATCATGATGCCATAAGATTTCTTGTTGAACAGAATCAAGCCGAGAATCAGCACACGGACACACAGATACGCGACTGGATCTAATGCAGGCGTCTAGACTCGTCGGTTTGATTTGATCGCATAGTGTAATTTAATCGAAAGCTAACAATCATTTAGAGAATTTAATTTTAGGTTCTACTACTCGTTATTCATGCGCTGTCTAATATTCGTCCGTGTATAGCACACATACCCCCTCCTTCAATGATCTGTTGTCGCTGGGTCACTCAGTGCGCGTCCCATTATCTGAACGAAACGAACCGTGTAAGTACACAATAACAACAGTAGCAACAGAAGTGGTGGTGGCGGCGGCGGCAGCGGCGACAACAATCAGTGTCTTATAGTCTCTCAGGATAGGTCTCGCTTAGGGTCTCTCGTCTCCTCTATCTGCCTTCCGCAGCGAGCACTAAGACGCTGACAATTTAATGCTTCACTTGTTGTTACACCAGCACCAGCTCACTGTCTCGGGTCGTTTGACCTAAAAGTCGAACGTAATCGTGTTTTCTCGTAGGAAGCCACTATGTGAGAAGGAAATCTCCGCCGTGCGCGAGTGTCAGTTCCCTTGTTTTGATGCTGCGACGGGGGGGAAATCCTTCTCTGTGGTTAACAGTAGCCAACGACGAAAGGGGACCCGTCACTATCGCGACACCTGTCGGCAGTCGCTGTGACCTCCAGAAATAGCCAGCCCCCATCGCGGCGACACCTCCTAACGTCCAGCGGCCAGTTGACAGACAGTCGTGCATCGCTATCAGAAAAGCGCTCGCGGTGCAAGCACGCTTACTCACCCTAGTAGCAGACATGAAACCAAAAGGAAAAATGTGTGACCATAGACACAACAGCAGGTCTGCATGAGCGTCCTGCTTCTCGCTACCGATATTGGCCTTTTTTTGCGTTCGTACTCCGCGCCGCAGTGACCTGGTGACGAGCTCACTAAAGGATTGAGATAGCAGCTGGGCCTCGCCTCGGCAATAGCAGCTATAGCTTCCTCGTCCACGAATGGTCATCTATCTTTTAACTTTTCGACATTTCTCTCTCTCTCTCTCTATCAAAATGTTGTCCATGATTGGATCAGATCCAGTCGTTGGCTAAGTCAATAACTCTCTGCAAGAGAATCGAATAACATGAGAGCGACATGACGTTTTCTGTTTTGTGATGAAAATGTTTAACGTTAATTACACGCAAGTGATTTTGCTAAAATTCAAGGCACAAATGCCTCGTTGTGGAGAGTGACACCTTTTAGCGGCTAACAATGATATTTCAAATAGTATACGATGATTTATTTTGGTTTACCCATCAACGCGTGTCAGATACCCTATTCAGCATTTGAAAATTAATTACAACTCTGTTTTTAAATGTAATATCAAACCATCAAACAGAGTATCTATTTGTGTACATTATTTCGAACAGCAGAAACAATTTCCGCAATTTGAATGTCAAACTTAACCGGTATATAATTGAGCTTAGGTTCATAACTGCTTGGAGGAAACAATGGAAATTATTAGAGCCGAAGCTTTCCAAATAATTAGCCGATTGATTTAGTTGCATCCATCCTGTACAGGACATGCGAAAAAAACACACACATTGAAATGAAGTTCACAATTAGTGAGATGATTTTAAGGATAGCTTACAACTTAGCCTAACTTTCTTTCGATTGAACTTCGCCAAAACATTTGTGATGCGAACCTGTCATTTGAGCGGAGAAACCATCAATTCTCTTTTAACTAAAAATCATATGAGCATAAGAATAACGTGCAAATGCAAAAAACCAACGCAAATGAAATGCAAGTATTCTATACCATCGAGGAGTCACTTCCACCTGTAAATATTCGCTGCGTACCCAAAGATGGGCCACTTTGATCTCTGTGATCTTAGAGGGAAACTAGGTCAGCGACTAGTTTACGAGTTAATGATAGCAACGCGACATGTAACCTTGGACTAGTCGTCCCTCTGATAACGGACACACGGCACACTGTTCTCACCCAATTTGTTAACTATTGTTGGTAGAGCTAGTCCGGTTAGCAAAAAAACCTCGAAAGCTCATTATTATTATGTATTTCGCGCTTGAGACATCTGGTTAGACCTGCAAATCAATTGGCAATGGACGTTCGGATACTTAGGGATCACAAACATCGATTATGTTTACCAGCAGAACACGTTATTAGTGCGATTCCTATTGTCGTTACTAATAAGGGATGCGAAACTGTCGTCATCGTGGCTGGATCGAACACTCGACTCCAGCAGCAAAATCAATGAGCGATCATTCGATCTTTGGGAAGCTTCTATAATAAATATTAGCTACTCTCCGGAAAGCTGGAGCACAAGTCCATTTATCATACTCGCTCGTTGTTTATTAATCACAATGTATGATTGACTGGATGGCTGATCGGCAACAAACAATGAAATGGACACACAGTAATAAATTCTTTTGCATATTTTTGCATAATTATATTTCAATTGCTAAGCACACTCACAGAAGCATAATTCGAATTATTTCATGCTTAACTTCACGTAAGCCGCCTTCTCATTCAACGGTTACTAAGTTACGGTTTATTTGGGATATTTCTCGCCAAATCACTGAATCTGGTAAAATCAGATCAGGAGAACAAAAACATGATAGAATGTTTATGAAGTTGCAGCGCTTGCTAAACTAGTTTATCCTATCAACGACGATATTGCTTCTGTAATATACCTTGCTTTTGTTGCATTCAGCACTGGCTCTCCCACAACAATTCAGCGTAGGATTTGTGCCTTTTCATACACTCATACGGATCTATATGGCAGATCCTGCACTTTTATGAGGACGTCTTAAATTCATTGAAATACATGTTTATTTACCACTAACCCATGGCTGGCCAAAGGGTGGCACGCTTTGCAACCAGCAAGCTGTGGCTACATACAGCTCTGCAGCAGGTGGTGTAGTTTGTAAAAATTCCTTGCAAAACCCTGGTCCCGTCTACTGATCTACACTTCCGTGGTGGGCCATGACGATATCCCTCTCTGATGATTCTCGGTAACACACTCTGACATGGCAATAACTCGATTCTATAAATGAGCATGAAACTATTACCTTCCATCGAATATTGCTTCTTCATCAAGCCACTCCTCGTGGTTTGACCGCTCGCTGATTTATCCTCATCACCTTTTGTGCTATACATCTACATGCGTCCTATTTGTAACATATTTACAATATTTCTGAGGCGTACGCATCGCATTTGTGTGTATATATATATATTTGTAATCTATTCTACCTGTGAAGGTCGACGCATCACTATTCTGTATTCGACTTGAGATGGAATCACATTATCTGCCCCCATCACGTGTAACCATAACTGGTATTAGCGAGTATTTCAAAGGTTCAGGTCGCTCAGAGGAGTTAGCCTGAAACACTACAATGAGGAGAAAATCCAACCCAGCTACATTCTGTCCAGTATATGAGAGATCTATTCTCAAGATCAATAGAATCTTGGGTGTCTTTGTGTCCTCACTCTAACTAGACAGATCTTAATTAGTCTGATCTTTACAACAGAAAATACAATGTTATACATGCAGGCATTTTCAGCCTCTAGCTACACATGGAAATAAATTAATAAATATAAATATGCTGTAGATAGATTGGACCACTAGTATTAGAATTTGAGAATTCCCAGGTTCTTCCAAATCGAAACAATGGGTGTATCGGCTAAAAGTTCGATAGTGAGTCGGTGCAGCCTCGTCAATGTCTTGGCACTGAGCTTCGCTTGGCCCTCACCAATGAGGCCCTTATGAGCAAACACCGAGACAAACTTCTCCCTATCTGTGGCTTCGGTCTGAATGCAGCTAACACTGTGGCGCTGATCCTGGCTAAGATGCTTCCCTGAAAATGACACAACACCATTTGGTATATCAGAGGTGGTATAATATTGGCAGTATCACACTAGACAATATTGTAAACATGCATACTAGATCTCGTAGATTTTTTTAATTTCCCGTAGATCTAGAATGGTGATCAAATCTATCCTTAGTTATATGCGGAAGTTGATAATATATTTTCAATGTATGATATGCATGCTGACCTCGAGACACCTGCGGACAGCTGGTGCAATCATAGTTCTTTTTATATTATTATTATGATTATTCCTTTACATGCGACTACACGCAGAATTAGATCTTGATTGAGACTCTATATTACTGTATTACGCGCATAGCGAACTCGAACGAATTCGAACTGCATCAATACTTTGTGTCAACGCCCCGAGAGAGCACCACGGTGCTGAAAAATTGATTTCGCAGATCTGTCAGCGATGACCTTCATCGTCATATCACCGTGTAATCGCGCATACTTACTAACCATCAACTGTTTTGCAAACAACGTCAGCAACTTGGGTCTGTATGAGTCTTCTTGTTCGATTCACGGTACACTCCTCACGAAGTTTCCGCAGCTTGGCTTGAGCATTGCCCTTATCCAACCATCGCTCTCGGCCGATAAACGTGATAAGTTCTCTCACCGTGCTGTCAAATTCTAACTGAAGCTGTTCATACGAAACAACGTGTAGATCACACCCGGTATACGATAGCCAATCCTTAACATGCTTAAAATAGCTGCCATAATAGCACTCGTCTCGGAGGAACGACTCGGAGAACTCCTCGAGACTCTGAGAGGCGTACTCGTCGCCGTAGAGGCTGGCAAGTGTTTGGCAGTGATACTGGTATGACACAATGATATCGGCTGGATTCCGGCACAGGTAGATCACTTTGTGCAGCCTGCGCGATTTGCCTGCTTTTTCGTTCCTCTCCTCGTTCCTCTGAGATTTTCCACTGATTTCATCCGGGTCGCTGCCGTCCTCAACAGAACCATGTTCGGTCGGCGATGAGAACTTCGGGCTGATCGTTTCAAAGAATCCAACCGGCAGATGGCTAAATACTATTCGACGCTGCTGGTTCAAGCCGTCCGTCGATTGCTGTCCGTTGTCGCCAGCTGCCTCAAGGTATACAGGTGCCTTAGGGGTGCCAAAGTCCGCAAGGACAACTGACAGGATGTGGCACAGCCAATGTGTGCCAGCCTTTGGGTAGGAAACAATGAGAATGTCGCCAATTGGTTGATGGTATCCGCGGGCACGTTCCACAAGCTCCGGCTGGAAGTGCCCTGGTAAGCGGACTCCATCGACGATCAACATTCACCTCACGAGAGTCCGGAACACTCATGAAACGCGCTAAATATTAAGAAATCGCTGGGAAGCAGCAACGATCACGCATACACGGCCAATATCGAAGTGGATGAAAAGCACGCGAGGCCGTATTGTCATACGGAATACTGACAGTGTGCAATAATAATACCCGGCTTAGATCTGAGATTCTTACTGGCAAATCGTACATATGGAAGATTTAAATTTGGCGCTCTTGGCTAGATCTCGCATCGTCGTCCTCGGCCGTACATTGTTGTCGCTTGTGTTGAGAGTTCGCTGATACCGACAGTCCGGCAGGGCTATATAAAGTTATATCGATAATACATAATTTGGAATCGCGCATATCGCTTGTTCTGTCTTAATAGAAATACCATTAAAGAAGAAGAAGAATATAGTGAAAATTTCATAATGGATAGACATCCAACGGCATTGTATGCTCAGGGTATCATCCTCTCGCGTTTGGGCATCTAGTCGCGTCAACAACAAAAGTGGCGCCGGCATCGTTCCGGCAAATGTTGTTTATTGTGACTGCTGCTGCCCGTGTGCATCCAAATTTGAAGGTGTGGAGGACGCCGGTATTTCAGTGCTTGTGAACTTGGTGGGCACGCTGTTTCCGACGACGTTGAATGCTGTACGCCGATCACTACTGGCCGTCAACATGACATCGCCTCGTTTGCAACAGGCTTCGCCAAGCCATTCGCCCTATCGCGATCTCGTTCATCTCAAGCAAGTCAATCAGGAGGCGCGGCAGCAGAGTCCCCGTAAAGCCGGCGCTTGTCTGGCGATTGCCCTGTTTCTCTACGCTGATATTTATCACTTGTCGATAATCAATCGGTTGTTCTGCCTGCCCGAAATTGTCGACTATTTCAAAGGTGCCACATTAGGCGGTTTTTTGCTGTTGTTTGTGGGGCATATCGCTTCGTTTGCTTACGCCCACCTCATGGCCGATCGGGAAATTGAGGATTCGCGAGCTAAGCTCCTCAATATTTCCAAGGATGATCTCGGCTTCAAGGTGAATCCTGATCCACAGCCGCAAACGCCGAAGTTCTCGCGCAGCGTTGAACGGCTACCGGCAGGCTCATTTTGTTTACCCTCAGCTCAGAACTCGTTTAACGAGTCATTCAACAATTCGATCGCATCGACTTCGTGGCAATTCCAGACATCTGGTGGGCCCCACAGGTCCTCCGACCCCACGTACGAGAAGCTCATTAGCCAGACACGTTATCCAAACTCGCGTGCTCTCGACTGGCACATCGAAGATGAGGAGAGCGCCGACGCGTATCTGCTCGAACGCAGCCGCGAGCAGCCCAGCTTTGTTGGTGGTCTATGCGAAGATCTTGATTTCCAGCCCAACAGGAGCAGAACATCGCTCATCGACGCTGGAGTCGAAGCAATCCACCGATTGTTTCAAGCACAGCCGTACAAAGCCGCCTCGCCGTCGCAGGCCGAAAAGGAGAAAAACACTGAATCAGGATCAGCTCTCATTTGCCGCAAGTGGAACATTGACGAGAAGCAATTATTCAAATGGAACCGCAACCTGCGATTTTGGTTTCACAAGGAGGTATTCTGCCCACTCGTTGAGCAGGTGAACGAGATTAATAAGAACATCAGCAAGATCGGTTTCGGTCGGGAGTCGCTGATCGGCGTAGCTAGCCCAAGCCAGCTGCGGCTGCTGGCGGTAAATCGGGGCTCGCAACTTATCGGTCTTGAGAACGTCATCCCCTTCCTCGAGATAACGACCAATCAGCAGTATCTCATCGAGCGGTTTAAGGAATTCGCCAGTGGCGGAGCATTGTCGAAGATGAACTGGAGCCATGGCGGTGGCACTTTTAACGAGCATCTTCCTCCCGACGCTGAGATTCTCATGTTCTCGTTCTGCACGTACATTGATACGCGGCTAATGCCTGATCCCGAGTTTCCCGACGGCCGCCAGTTTACCACATTGCACACGAAGGACTCGTCGCACGAGAAATCAATCGACACCACTGGCCATCCTCAGGTACTCATTCATCACCGGACGAAAAACCCGCCCCATTATCTGCTGCAGATGGGTGATGAGATTTTCGACGTTGGTCCGGGTTCGGCGAACGCTCTCCACACGATCATCTCGTTCCTTTACCATCAGAGCACAAGAAATGACGGACGAATCTGCCGCGTGTCCATGGGACCTACCGGCATCGACGTACTCAAGATCATTACCTAGATGTCAATTCGACACCCAACGCCTGAATGTCAATGTACCTCCTGCCAGTGTGTCCACAGGAACCGACCTGCGAACGTGGACGATCTTGGCTATTGAACTTCTGCCGATGGCCGAAACAGGGAGATTCTGCGTATCGCTCTGTTGTTTATCCTTGATATATCAATTTTCCGTGATAACATTGCGATGTATATACTATCAGCATGTTTATGACTATCGTTAAGATATAGACACTCGCGCCCGAAACCCTGGCAGAAGGAGATAACTGTCATGTACGAAATGTAGACACGCAACTCAATATGCTAACTAGCTGTTTCAGTTGACAGCGAAGGTGAGGGGATTCTTCACAAAATGCTGCCAAACAATTACGCCGCATAACAACGTTCTCAATATAAATACTACCTTATCAATGAGCTCATCATCGACGTATCAGAGATCATTTAGAAATGCGAGCTTCTGCTACTACTCGTTAGAAGTGAACGCACGCGTGTTTATATATATATTTATATATTCTACTACTGAAACTTTGGGCTTCCCCCCCCCCTCCGAGTAAGGCGTATGTTTGCCATTTGTTATTGCACAGGACGACAGCCATCGTGCTTGCGGAAAGTTTGAACAATCCCACCGTGGGAACGGTGGTACAATGGGGAAAATGAGTTCGACAATCGTGACGATGTAGACTCCTGTAGGCGTGCAGCGTGCTGTGTGTACGTTGAGATGTAACGTAAGGATACTGAGACTAGCGTGCGATTGCTGACAGCGCTTGGATGTACTAACAATTGGAAAAGAAAGATCTATATCTGATACAGAAGCAGCGGGAGCGGTTGAAGAGGAGTCGAGACTGACTCCTCGTCAGCATCTCAACTGTAGAAGAGCTATGAAATGAAAAATATTTTATTAGACATTTAAAATGATACGGTACGTCTAAGAAACGAAATGAACGTAGATTATTAGCTTGTGGGGTGAGCAATTAAGCGAATGTACTTGGCGTTTGTTGTTCTCAGTGTGAAAGTGCGTAATCGTGCTAAAACGCTAACTACGAATTCATTCTGCAATCATTTGCTAGCTCACGGAAGTAAGTGATAGTAATTGTTATGTAATGCTTGTAATACCATTATTATTATTATAATTAGTGCTGTCTGTTGTATAACAATAATTGTTGAATTTAACAGGCATAATGTTTGTTAGCTGATGTCCTTGTAGTAAACTCCACAATACGAGGAGAGCAGTATGTTTAAAATATATACTATAATTAAACTGTGCACACTTCATGCAGAAACAAATCAGGCAGTCTCATCGAAAGGGAAAAGATTTGTGTAACCATATCTTGCCTCCAACGCGTTGACTTGCCCTGATTGCTGACTATGTGAATACTTTAATTATAATATGCTGGCTGGAGTAACGATACTAATAATCATAACAGGCAAAATATATGACACCGAACTCGTACCCGGGTATAGGCGTGGCCTTAGTATTTTGTATTTTTGGAAAATAGTGCACACGCTCGATTGTGAATTGGAGGTTGATGTAAATAGAACTGTACGAATAAGTTGCGAGTTGTTTTATTGCTGGTGATTAGCAATTGAAAAAGTATAAATAACCTAGTAATTGCAGGAATAATACGAGGATAACAAGATACTTGCCAAGTAATAATAGCAATAATAAAAAAAAAGTAAACAAAATGTGCATTCAAAACTCACACTTGCCTATTCTCTCAGGGTAAATATTGGTACTAATATTGTTTTATTCAAACATACAGTCATTAGAAATTTTTTATAGGGATTATGAGGGGGCTGAGGTCGACCATGTCCCGAGGAAGGCGATGGCATTGCCCCTCTGCACAGCGAGGTACAGGCGCTGCAGAAGGAAAGAGCCTGCGCGCTTGTCCCCGGTGGCGCGGATCAACCTATGGGAGACCCCTTCGAGGAAGTTCGCAGTGCGAGGGCCGTGCCCGCCCAAGGTCTCAAAAGCAAGGGGGGAAAAAAGGTGGGTTGCTTGGAGTGCGGCGTACTTCCTCGAAGGGGTCTACCATAGGCTGATCCGCGCCACCGGGGACAAGCGCGCAGGTTCTTTCCTGTTGGGAGCAGCGGGAGGGTGTGCTCAAACACGGTACTCCACTGTGGGGCGCACTTTCGGTTAAAAATCAGTGAGGACGTATGGGGTAAGGTGAGGGTGAAGGTTTTCTTTTTTAAGGAAGTGCAATCTTTACAGTGCTTAAGTTCTGTTATAAGTCATCACCAGGTAGCGTGACAAGTCCAACCTGCGGCCTTGTTCACAGTCAGGAGACTTGGCTAGTTCCACGGAAACGTCGCCTACGGCCTGAGCGATCATAAATTGAACCTAATCTAATTCGATCATTATAACGGACTGCTTATGGATTTGTCAACCCGAACCCAAAAGGAACGTCATATTTATTTGGGTAATTGCCGTAATTATCATTTCTGTTCAGAAACGTAATTGCATGTTGATCTTCAACAGAGCGACAGCGCTATGAATCTTCCTTGTTGGAAAGAAAATGACATTTAGTCAGTATGACCATACCAGATTTTAAAATTGGACGCAATATTATTACTATTATTATTATTATTATCAGTATTTATTATAAGGTTCCCCAAACAGCAATATTCTCCCACAGTATTAACCTGCAGTTGGTGTAGTTGTCGGCATTCGTGGTGGACCCAGCCGAAAAACCCTGGAGTGATGTTGCGCCCCTCTAGAAAAATCGGACGTTTGATTTTCAAACTGTCGTTCACTTTACCCCCGCGTCGCTCTCCGCTTCCCTCTCCCTTCTGCATTTCTAGCCTATTCGGATCAGTGCAATGTTTCCGTTACTCCGAGTTGCTCCGCCAGTCGCATCGTCCTAGAAGGAAAACAATCAGCGACTGAGTCCCTCTGTTCTAGCCGAAGAAACCACGTTCTGCTCCCGACGATGAGCTCCGTGGGGAGAAGGGGAGAGACTGAGTGGCGCGGAGACCGACGCAGGCGCTCGGACTTCTCTGATACTCCGGCGGGCCGCTTTATTAGCCTGCTTCGTTTATTGTGTGAGACCGGCACAGCGTGTTCATGTTTCGCGATGGGTCGTAACCATCTCTAGCAGCGTTGGCGTTCAATCAAAGGAGGAGTTGGATTTTGGCACTCGGTCAGCGGTTCGCATCCGTTACATGCTGCGGCCCTCACCCAATAATTGTCATCGTCGTCGCCTTTTTCGTTCTTTGCCGCGCCCCAACTAACAAACAACAACGACGAATCGCCTCTCTGATCCGGTCCGAGATGTCCCTCTCCCACCGGCATTGGCTCGCTCCTGGCTGGTGGTCGAATGCACCTTTGCGCGTGTGGAACCAACAACCCTCAGCCGTAGCAGCAGACTACGCGCCACTAGCAATATATGGTTAGTAAGGCATTTCAGCGAATTCAGCAGACTCAATCCGACGAACTCCATACGCTCGGTATCGCCCTCTCCCCACTGTCATCCGCCGCCGCCGCCGCCGCCGCCGTCGCCGCTGAATCCTGTATCTGTGTGAGCGCTGGCCTGGTGAAACATCACCCAACGGTCCGGCCCGCTAGGTCGCCATCGTCAGCGGTGCTAAATGTTCTGCTCCTAAGCGCACTATATATATATATACAGGGAGCATATCGGAGTTCGAGGAGAGTGGTGGATTTTATCGTAGTGGGTGCCGAACTTGTCGCTGTTGACGGGTGCCTTGTTCGTGTTCGTTTGGTGAGACGAAGTTGTTGCTCGTGTCTTCGAAGATCTGACAGCGTCTGACAAATCTCACGACGAGTAGGGAGCGACCTAATACAGTCCGTAGAATATATCCAAGAGCTTTATTCCTGCCGCCAGCAATCAACAACGGACAAGATATATTTCCTACGAGCTCCTTCCCACCACAGTGGGGAAACACAATCGGCGACGTTCGCTGATTAGGTAGGAAACGCTAGCTCGATAGTCTATCATTCCTCCGGTTGCTTGCCGTGGCGAGCCCGCAGCCGAGACTGGGCGACGGCTACGAAGCATTGTGTGTACGAGATTGCCCTGGTGCCTCTCCCGTACGATGGGCCGATGAGGTATTGTCGGTGCAGCCCTCAGTGATTCATACTCCGGTGTCTGGTTGAGGTGTGTCAGATACCTCATCCTTCCCCCAACTTGGCCTTCCTCCCAATAGGACCTGCTGGGCCTGCAATCAACTTCGTCGTGATCGCTATCCAGACGTGCATAGTTCGGATGCAGCAGCTGTATAAGCAGTTATTGGTAAGCCAGTTAGTTTGTCAGTGTCCAACCGGCGCTCGACGTTACATAACGTAGCCTTATCGTTCTCGAATATATAGTAATGAAAACAAACAAACTAGCTAACTAATTAGCTAACAAGCTGTCGACTCAAGGAAATAAGGAACCCACAGCACAATTGGACACCTGACATCCCGCCGACAGATGGATGTGCATTAGTATAGTGTTGTTCGTCGTGTCGTTCCACTGTCAGCAACAGAAGCCGTCCGATTCCTTCCTGCTGGCAAGCAGAAGGCCCTTCGGCAGGGAAAGGAGGCTGCATTTATTGGCAGTACCGTATCGTTGTCTGCCAGTGTCTGTGCGCTGTGCTCTGCTGAACGAAAGTGGACGAAAAGCCAGCTGGTGCTGGTGGTTGTTGTTGTTGTTGTGCTGGTGGTTGTGGCTCGCTATCGACAGTGAGAGCGGCGAAGAGGCAATACAAGGTAAACAAGTGACGAGTTTAGAGAACGCGAAACAGTCTCACAAACCCCCCGGAAACGGATACACCCAACTCGGGTATACGTATGCACGTACACAAACACATACAGACGCACGCAGATAGACAGACAGGCAGTGTTCGGCTGACCCTGTGCCGTTAGCAAGGGAAAGCTGTAGGAACAACTAGGGAACGTCATAGAAGAACGCCAAGATAATATAACGTCGGCTGTAAGACACGGCATGTAAGGTACAGGAGGAGGGGACCATATAGAGAACCATATTAGTATACTTAATCATATATAGATATATATCACTTATTTTCACCCAGTTCGTGTCATATATATATATATATATATATATATATATATACATGTATATAATAGAATCATTACGATTATCGAAAGAAGCCAATGAAGAAAACGTGGTTGTGCTCGAGTGGTCGCTCAGATAGTTGGTATCAACGCAATTACGTGAAAAACTAGGCGTTAATTACTTGTGTGTGTCGTGTGCTAGCATTCTGTTCATTTTGCTCGTGTTGATGACTGGGTCCGCTAAGGCCAAACGGGTACAGACATCGGAATAATGAGCAGCGGCGAACTATTTTCCGAGCCAAGTCTATGCACGTGTCCGATACAGGCAAACATGCAATGCATACAATTTCAACATATGACGACAATTTCTCGTGTGTGAGTAGCAACGTTAGAACAGAAGGCTAAAATTATGCCCTCCTCCAGATTGGGGCGAATTTTATTCAAAAACCCAAATAAATATGCCAGCTACTGTCATTCGGTTCACAACACAACAGAGCCATTGAAGACGAGCCAGATGAAGGACGCTGTCGATACTGAGAAGGAATCAATTATCGCCAACAAGATACTGGCCAGCAGGTCTGTCGTGCGAAAGTTGCGTATTTGCTACGCAGTTCTGTTGTCAAATAGAGGAGGGTGCCCAGTAACGGAGGGCAACTGCACTCCTATTGAGAGGTTACAATGTCTAGAAGGCATATGCGAGCATGAGCAGTTCGTTACGACGACCTGACCAACGTTCACTAAGAACGTTAGCACTGATATTACGTATCAACGACAACCTTCAGGAAAAGTTGCTCCTCACATCACTTCGTTCGTTGGCACGTGACGAATTTTCAAATATCAGATATCTTGTTATTGCACAAGCAATCACTAACCAGATAATTAGACTGAATATCTATTCATAATATGCGAGCTACCTAGAGCGAATTATAGAAAGAAGGTGACTAATTGCTCGTCTAGTCAGGAACCTGTTAAACACAACAGAGATTGGCTGCGAACAGACAAAACCAGTGCCCTCTATCGTTTGTAGCGCGGTCTCATACAGCGGCAGTATAAGCTATGGCCTGCTTGCTTCGGTACTCGAGGGAGGACTAGTGCCCCAATGCAGTTAGGTGTTAGTTAACTAATATACCGAAGGATAGCGCACGCGAGGTTTTCGGCAGACGAACGAGTCGGAGAGTAAATCGTGTTTGTGATAAATAGGTATCGGGTAAATTTTGTCTCGTTTTTGCTCGTTGAACCCGTTTTTTGTTATTGTAGGAGTCTGCAAATGATAATGATCGCTATCGGCCCAATAATGAATTAAGACAAATAGACGTTATCACCGTCGTACTGCGCTCTCGGTTGCCGCAGTCAACGGCGGTTTAAGCTCATCGCAAAAAAGACTTCGATTTTACTTAAGACGACATCTTTTTCTTTACGATTCGCATGATTCGAGGCGAATTCTCCTCGTTTTCTGTATCATAATAGACTGACGATGAGCTAGGTAGGAAGGGGACACCGCCCCAATGAGTAGTTTCTCAGGGACTCCATGAGTGAGTGCCGTACCCAGTGAACAAACAACCTGTTGATAGAAAACAATATTGTTACCTGTTAGAAGCATTTTAGCTTAATATAGCGATCGTATATCGCTTGTATAGTTTTAGTGTGATCGTTCGTTGATAATCCTTGGAATGGGTAAAATAACAATACGTGAGAAGAAACACGTTTTGTGTTGATGTCGCTAAGGAACGACCTGAATTGAAGGGGACAACGAACAGCCGAAGTATCGGAAATACGCAAGGATCATTTCCCATATTGTACACGATAAGGGCAGCTTCATGCATTATGTACATCGGATGTGATATTTACAATGCAGAGGTGATCCGTTGCGAATCGTCACTTGTGATCGATCTAGCCCTGAGATTTGCAATGATTTTTTCCATCAATCTCGTATGTGATTGTGCTCCATTTCAGATCGAGCGCCAACCAAGTGGACGCCATGAGCCGCCGGCAGTTGTGAGGCTGGTCGTCGACAAATTTCTGATATCGTGCGCAGGCTTGGCCTCGAAAGTTGCGTCGCGTCGTAGAGCCGAGCGTCCTCGAGTAGCAGAGGCCGGTTACTGGTAGTGTTTCGTAGTAGTTGGAGGTCGAGTGTTGTTGTATTTTTTTCGAGGTAAGGTAAAGAAGCCTGTAGGCAGCACGCCCCTAAATCCATGATGGCGTCGGTGTCCGGTGAGTTGACCACGACCTACAAAATTCTCGTGCTCGGTGATTCGAATGTGGGCAAGACCTGCATTGTGCACCGTTTCTGCGATGAGCGCTTTTACGACACCTATATCTCAACGATCGGCATTGACTTCAAGCAGAAGATTATCAACCTCGATGGGACGCCAGTAAAACTGCAGATCTGGTAAGTGAGCTCGCTCCAGAGGAGATGTGTAAAAATCGCCCCCCCCACAGCTGAGCGAACAATTATAAATAGCATTTCACGAGGTTGTTTGGGCATAGATTATTTTTTTAGCTTAAAAATGCATACTTGTGGTAGTCCTACTGGTCAGAGTGTTTTTCAGTTAAACTTATATTTGAATAGGGAAGGAAAGATTTATAATTACATATGAAACTAAATCACGTGATACGTTATGCCTGCCTCCCTCTCTATTCGCCCTGATCACCGAAGTGATTAATTAATCTGGGGATCAATCGAGCTTCTGTAAAACGCTCAGCTAGTAACAACATGTGTTTGCGTCTGAATACGATCGGCTTCAAACACTCATTATGTACGACGTCACTAACATGGACTCTTTCAACCACCTGACATATTGGTTTCGTAACGTTGAGGAGGTTAGTATTACAATACATAATTTATGTATTGTTATTGACGCTATACATCACCTTTATAGTGAAGGTGATGTTATTATACTAAAAAAAAATTAAAAAAAAATATATATATATATTGATATGAAACTTCAGACGGAATGTCTTACGCAGGCTTCGTTGTGCGCAAATGATTCTCCACTTGATCTTAAGCTATGCCATGGTCCTACGTATTGGATGAACTAAGAGGATTATTATCTAACCTTGCATATTACAGAACGCGTCGCCTGATGTTGTCAAGGTACTCGTAGGCAATAAGTCGGATGCCTCTTCACAGAGACAAGTTGAAACCTCGCAACTAGCCAAGGTATATATGTATATATATATATATAGAGATAGAGAGAGAGACACAATAAAGGTCCAACGAATACTAATAAATCATAATTAGTTAACCAATGTCAGCCACACGGAATTTCAAATCGAAGAAATTTCAGTAGGTCTTTATGGCATGACAAAACTGAACTTGAGTAGTTGCAACAAGAGGCTCAACGTCTCGATGCCAGATCTGAATCATAGTCAATCATAGTCTTTTGGCAACACATACCACCTCAAGCTATCCACCTGGTCAGTGAATGACTACTGTTTTCAACTAAAGCATGCTGAATTAGTCATATACCTAGCATTATAGATGATAAATTTGTGTGAGAATTCACACAAGTCAATGGCCTCCTGTGGTGATTCAGGCTGCTAAATTGCGCGGTTCTATTCGAACTCATTTCCCATCTCATTCAATTGATGCACTGGTCCCGTGATGGCTCGACGAAGCTGATACTATATAACTATTATACAATATAATATGCAATAAGTGAGCAGAAGAAAAAGCCAAACTTCACCCAACAGCCTGTGTACATGCGTATTCCTTACGTTTCTCACTGTATATTCATCTTCTGCCTCTGCTTCGATACGTCACCCTCCGCAGATGGCCGAACAGCTGGATATCGCCTATTTCGAATGCAGCTGCAAGCAGAACATCAACATTCAGGAGGCGTTCATCACGCTCGCCCGGCTGATCCGCAAGCAACGCGAGGACAGGGAGAAGGCTGGCGAGGGCGCCGACGACACGAAAGAATGGGGCAAGGATATTAGCCTCCGCAAAGACGACCAGGTCAAAGAGAAATGTCAGCAATGTTAGGCGGGGCCCGAATAAGGAACCGGGCCAGCCAGAAAGACAGGGAGAGACAGAGAGAGACAGGGAGAGAGAGAGAAATGGCGACGATGGCAGAAGCTACGGCGTCAACTTAGGGGCGAACGCGAGAACGACCACAGGAACAAGCGCACGAGTCTGAATATGTCATCTATATCTATTGGAGTCACCACAACATAAACAATATAAAGAATGAGAGTGGGAGCGGGAGCGGGAGAGAGAGAGAGAGGAATAGATATATTTGTGGTACGAATCTACTTGGTGACAAAGGCGTACACCACCACAACCCCATCATCGAGTCCAACTTGGCAACAACTACTGGACGTTAGTTGGCTAGCGGCGAATTCGGATCGTGGAAACGGGCCGATGATAGAGGTCGGGGAAGTTGGCCGCGCGCCTTGTCGAGAGATGCCGAGGTGAGAGGAGAATCTAATGGACAGCCAGCTGTTTCGATACTCTGATGGTCGACGGGTGACTAGGCTACTTCGATTGGATTGTTGATCTTTTTTGTGTTGTTTCCGATTATTGCTATGATTATTCTTACCATAATCAATAGTTGATGGTCAGCTGATGAGTTTTTTTATAGCCACGATGACGACGATGACAACAACAACAACCGTAGTAGCAGCACGAAATAATAAGGGTACCTATGATAATCTATTTTGCTTTGGTTACCATCGAGAATAGCGTACTCAACTTTGGCTGTGTTGTGGATGTTCGTGGGAGCATACGGGAGGCTTGCTTATAAATATGATGGTAATCCGTGTTACAAAACAAACTGATGAGGAGAACAAAAAGAAAAGAAAGAAAAAAACGTTTGGTGAATGGTTTTGATCGAATGATGATTAGAATATAAGTACCATATGAGATTATTTGCATACGTTTAGTTAACTGCAATTCTTTATATATATATATATATATATAAGCTAGTTAATGATTCGAAGGTAGCAGTACTTTGAGTTTACACTTATATTTAATCTATCTATACCAGTGATGCTGGGTCCATTGTGTACCTTATGCGCTCTTACAAGACTCACGTCGGAAAGCCGTGTTCGCATGAAACCCGATACAGAAATAATCTGTTCGACACCTTTGTATTACACTTAACAAAAATCCCAAAACATGAATAATTCCTCAAATTCAATACTTTTGATGAACCATAAGAGTACTCTACCAGTCGGTAGCAACACCATAGTATATATATATATATACGTCGGTTGACTCATAATTTACACTCCATATATACTTTGTACCGGTTGCACTATTTGCACGGTCGTATATATTCTATTTATTGTGTATCACCCTTAACGGTGGCACCCCCCTCCCCTGCACGAATCTCATTTTGTTTGTCGTTTCACTTGTGTTCTAGATTTTATTATTACTTTCGTAAGAGAAAACGAAGATACAACAAATATAGAGAGATATAATGTCTAACAGTCACGTACTCCATATGCGAAACGCGTTCTTAAGATAACAATATATATATATATATATATATATATATGTGTGTGTGCGTGTAACACACACATATATATATATATATATATATGTGTGCGTGTAACACACACACACATATATATATATATATATATATATATATATGTGTGTGTGCGTGTAATTTACGGGAATAACGTTTGGTCAATGGCGATCGTCTCACATCTAGTAGTAGTGCTGAGGCAGTCTCTGAAGTAGTGACCCCGAAAGGCGCCACACTTGACCTCTGTACGATGTGTTGGAAGGCTGCAAAGTGATGAAACGCCAAACAATAGGTGTTTACGTTGGGTTATACACAGGTTTTTTTCCGTACTGTTTAGTTTTTGAAATTATATTAATTCTTTATATATATATATATACATTATATATATAAATAAATGCATACACGTTCTATTCTCCTACTTAGCAAGGGTTGTCATTATTGTTGTCGAAAACGAACTGAGGAGTATACGACGAGTCCACTAAGCCGTGATGGTAACGTCAAACATTACGGATTGTGTGTATTCTACGCGGACGAAAGCGTTGAATGAGTGCCACTTTATGGATTGGGCCAGATAACAGAAGTCCGAGTGTGAGCAGGGGTGTGAGCATAAGCGTACCCGATAGTTTTGTGGGGCGAGTTTCAAGACGAGCTCATGACGATGTGTGACACCACCATGAGATGGAGGTAATATACATGGAGCTAATAATGTACATGGGTGTACGTGTCACCGTTGGAAAACAAAACCGAGGAAATTGACTGGCATCAAACGCAAGGGTTCCCTCAAGCCTTGATTGAGCACTCTCACCCATACGGATACTTTTTGATGATCGCCATTCCGAGATGGGTCGAGCGGGAAATTGATGGTCGAATTCACAAGCTGAAACCTCTCGCGTTCGCCCGTTGACAACAAAAAAAAACTAATGCGGGTTTAACGAAAAGCGATACTGACGCTGTAGGCTAGTGTGTGACATCGCACGGCGCCGACGACTTTGCGAGGTCGAACGTCAGGAAAGTTAGAACCCCACAGGTAGAGAGAAGCCGTAGAGGCCGTAGGCTGACGTGTGTGTGGCAAACATACGCAGTCGTGCGCGGTCGTTTCTATTTTAATAATAACTAAGTGGCGAATTAAAACAACACAAAAAAAACGTCGTACATTAACAATCGCATAAAGCCACAACTGAACAGAGTGAAGCTGGACGAAAGCCGGCATGCAGCACATAGACGAGTAATAATGACAAGGGACTGGGACGAAGAGCAAGGGACTATATAAAATAAACCTATGAATGATTCAAACGACAAAAAATAAACAACAACAACAACCGCAACAATAAGAACTGCAGCAGCAGCAGCAAAAACAACAACAATAAAATGGTAAAACTAGCTGGATCAATGGCGTAGGACAGGCTTCGACACATGAACCACTAGCAGCAAACATACGTATGATACAATCGATGCGATGACGAAGATGAATCAAGCATGGTGAGAGTAAACCAGATAAACCAATAAGAGAAATGTCGCTAGGAGAAAATGAGGAATATCGAGGACCGAAATTGTACGAAGGTGTTTTTTCGTGATAGCAATTGCTAACGACGTTGACTGGTGAGACAACACAATGACTAAGATCAACAGAGAGAATTCGCTGCGTGGATGAGAGACGACTATGAGATTATGGGATGAGAATGGAGATAATTACAATGGCGAAGTAAAGGGCAATGACAGATGATAACGATGATGATGCTAATAAATGAATAAATAAATAATTGAATAGTCGCAAAAATATATCGTCCACTTTTTCGGTAGCAGTTTCGTTTGAAATCCCTCTTTGTTGTGCTGGACCGATCGAATGATTGATGTGGAGGATGGAGAAAATAAGTAGAAGTCCTGGCGTTAGGGAATCCTGCGGCTATGGGTGTTTTGTTAAAATTTAGATTATTTGTTAATTTTCCTTCCTCATAAGAGCTTTGAATTTAGATTAAATCAGGGACACCGAATTTCCCTGGTAGGGTATTCGCTACTATTTTAAATTACGATTTCCAACTCAGGTATCACTCCCTGCTCTTCTGCTGACCCTAACAACTGAGTAGTGGCGCCTGCTGCGACCACTACTCCGTAGTTAGGGTATCGCTAGTTCTAAATCTTTGTATTTCATCTTTTTCGACTAAGACTACCCTGCTTCCCATCGATATTTTAAGTAGCTCCTAGTCTACCAGCCTGAAACTTGTGCGGTTGTGTATTTAACTAGATGGAGAACTCAATGAAATTCCGTCTTCATCATCCGTTAGTAGAACTCATCGGTTTGTCTACTATCACGCCAATCATGTCTGTCCTTGATCATCAGTTTGATGTCATCTGCGTAGATGTAGACATGTATCGGCTCTTGCAGCACGAGACTGATTTAGTCCGGGAACAGAAGGAAGAGTCCTTGCTTCGAGGCTCAGGAAACACTGTTGCGTTCCCTGCGGACAGCCCGTTGTGCCGGGCTCTCGAGAGACCGTCATATACATTAACACTGAATATCCCCCATCTGAGAAAGTTCTTTTTGTCATACCTATAAGTGTATATCTTACCCAACTGTACCGCCCTCCCCCCCAACCCTAACGTTAATTTCGCAATTCTCTAACATTTCACCGTTGACATTTGTACCGAGACGCAAGGCAGGCGTTGTGTATTCATAATGAATAGCGATTTCCGAGATGTCTGTTGTAAAATTTGCCAATTTTATTGTACAGGCAGTCAACAATGCATTTATTCCACCATCTCGAGGGATGCGCCCCACAATCATTGAACAGTGTTGTATTGGATACATCGCTTAGTTTAAAACAATCCGACTATTATTGCTACAGATAAATACAAATCCTGTCTCCTACATCTTGCGTTACTGTATAATGATATATCTATATATATATATGTGTGCGTGTGTGTATATATATTGTATATATACTATTACATATATTTCCGTAATACAATATGTTTATAATAAAAGAGCAAGGGCAACGTCGCCACAATCGAATATCAACAAGACAGATATGTACGCAGGCCGGTGGTGATTATACGCAATAGGTGTACAACCAAAAAATATCACATAATAAGCATATCTATTCTACAGGAAATAGGATAGAACGAACAAGATGGACATTTGTAGATTTTATAAATTACAGATTACCATTTCTTAAGTCGAAATGTTCGAATTTTGCCATGGAAGTTTTTCCAGGCAAAGACCCATCTATCATGTCGCTCTTTGAGTTCCCATAATTCCTCAATTTTTCTTCCGTTCAGTAACGTCACTGTGCAAATATATTTGCCAATGTCGTCGGTTGTTAGATGACTGATGTTCAAGGTTCCAAGGTTAGGCACAGAGCGCATTGCAGGATTCTCCACTCGATCTCTACCAGAAAAGACCCAGCGAACCTGTAACAAACACAGAACATAGTAATAATTACGTGCACAGATTGTTAGCTCCACAAAACTGTTTAATAGATGCTTGTTATGATAACTTAAGTGTTAATTGTACTGCAGTTATAAGTCAACGTATTGAATTGTTATAAGATAAGCAATTTCTATTATTATTATTATTACTATTATCTACATTTGTTCAAGCTCCTAGCGAATAAATGTCCTTCTTCGCTGAATGAGGACATTTTAGGCGATTTTAATGACCTTGTCCACGCGAGTAGCTGAAGTCCACACTGCTCGCCACATCACAGTGGTAACCATACTGGTAAGAAGGTAGTATCCGTGACAGTACCATGTGACCCTATATTATGTGTAAATTTGTTCTAATTGAGGTGTAGTGTGTTCTTATAATAGTCGTGTAGTGCGTTGTGGTCAAACTACCGTATAATTAACAACCTGGTAAGAAACGGTGGCTTTTGAAACTATGGTACGTACCCTCATTACCTCGGTATACACGCTTGATTTCTCTAACGGGCAGGCAAGTTGTAGTGCCCCGCCTCGTACAGGCTGCCTTGTAGTGCACACGATATCTCGGGATCGCACGTCGGCCACTGATCTCGTATTTGCCACGGCAAATGATACTGTGCCGTCAGACAGATCTACAATGCTTTGTGCAATTTTAACCTCAGGTCCGCCATCGCGTTCGTAGCATCGCACAACGTACCATTCGCCGGTCGCCGGGGCACTTGCCAACAAAATGATGGTAGCACAACACAGAAATGCGCTTAGTGCAAACTTGTTCAGGGCGACTCGGGCCATTGTTCCGCCCGCGGTCTGGCTTCTTGAAATAACAAACAAAACGCTCAGCAACGCCGAGCGATAGCCAAATGGCGAAAAAAGTGATTCAAACTTCAGACAAGCATGCCTTTTTCAAACTAAGCTCCACGAAGCTCCACACAACGGGCGAGAATGTAAACTTGCTGTGTAATGTGTCTGGACCATCAACGACTGAACAACATCCGTCGAAACAGAGAGAGAGCGCGAAAGAGAGCGAGAGACCGTGCACGTGTGGTCATGTTAACAGTAGATGGCTTTGCTTGAAATGGTCACACACTGCGTAAAGCTGAGCATCAAATGAATATATCATTCGATTCCCAAGGTGTAACACAATGTAGATGGGAATTGTTTCAATTCGGCTGGCATTTGGATGAAGCAAAAGTTTATTGGAAGCGTACGCACGGTCTCTGATTGGTCGCCAGACCTCCAACTAGAATATGAGATGCCTTGTTGTTTCCGTATCAGGTTCCTCTACGCCACGCAAGCATATCGCATAAGATAATAATGGAGCAGATCTCTGGCAAGTTTAGCTCGAATTTCTCGAAATGTTTATTGTACCGACGAATTGATCATTAACAGTGCAAACGTCTCCGCATCCTGCGAGGTAACCATAAGACGATTGCGGAGCGACATCTCATTCCGTACAGCTGAGTGTTATACCGACATACGACACAACGGTCGCACACTTGATCGCTGCCTATCTGACACCTAGTTTAATATATAATATTCTATTCTACAATGTACAAGATTCATACAGGCGCAGAAATGCTTCAACAACCACGAGTATTATGTATCTAGTTCGTTGCAATCACGATAACCGTTACACAACAACATCGCCGGATAGGCGAACGGACAAGGACAAGAACAGGTCGAGAATGCAACAGGAGAGGTCTTTCTTCAATTTTTCTCTTCAATCTTAAAATCGGGGGACGACAAGCCGCCACTAGTGACACTGGGCTGGGATCGTAAAATATATAAAGCTCTTAACGATTTAGCCAGCACTAATCATAATGATAGTAAGAATCATAATAATAACAATAATAACAATGAATAGAGTGATAATAAAGTATAAGTTAATTGTTGTTATCTTTATATATTACTACGTAGTTCTATTCAGTCAGGCGGTCAATAACTGTGCTTCTTTTGCTCCTTAGATATAATCGGAGTTGTTGACCGACACAAGTCTTTCCTCGAGCCAGCTGTTGCTAGCAAACGGTAGCGTTGTCACCTCACGGGAGTCTCTGAGTCGATACACCTTCGTGTCTCCGTTTGCACTGTTCCATGTGAGCTTCCAGCTGTTTGAATCTGGATGCCTTTTGAGATGCCACTTTTCAATCCATATATCTCGACCTATGTTGGCTACGCACGTGTACAGGCCCTCATCGGCAGTGGTCAGGTTTTCTACGTTGAGGTAGTTGTAGAAAGAACGATGGGCTGGAATCTGGAATCCTCGTGACGCGTTTGGCCTTTTCGACGGTACAAAGCTCCAAGTTGCCTATAACAATAGTTTCAGCGCTTAAGTTTCAGCTACTGTTGCTGCTATTCATTTCAATTGTACCACAATTCATTATTATTATTAGTATTCTTGTGATTGTATTATTTACCACTATGATTACAGTTATTATTATCGGCGAAGCGGTGGGAGCCACATCAGATTATGCTTGTACACTTCAGCTTGTATACCAAGAAGTACCACGAAATATTATCAAGCGTGGCACATGAGATATAGAGCATCAATATTTCATCAATATTAGCAACCAATTGGAGCTCACCAAGTCTATCGAATCGAGGGGTTTATGGTCGAGAAACAACAGGCATCAGTTACCTATCATACCTTAATTTCAGCCTGAGATCCTACAACGAATGGGCAAGGAATCCTCGTAAGCGTCACTCCTCCAACTAGTTGCCTCGATGTACAGACGATATGAGCTTTTTTGGCGTTCGTAAAGTTCACAGACTGCGGCACAAACAATGCGACCCATGGATTTACTTTATAGATGTGGCTTTTAGCCACGAAAAGCTGCGGGTGTAGTTCGCGCCGCGTGAAACGATACGGCTCACGAACCTGGTAGCAGCGAAGTTTGTACCATTGAAGAGATTCAGCGGAATCGTCCTCAGAACCGGCACGAGCAGATGCACAAGTTAAGCCTGCCGCCAGAATGACGTAGAACACGACCGCTTCTGAAGGGTGCCATAGTACTTTCGTGTGGGGCATGTTGGTGACAAACGATGCTCACTCGAGGCGCCCGTCGTAAAATAAACGTAGTTATCCTTGCTGTCTTGTCGTCTTGTTAAGCCTTGGCAGGGAGTGTGTTTGGCTGAAATTTTCAACCTGGATGGCTTGTACGAAATGGTCTCGCTAGCTGATTGGATTTGTGCTTCCGTTAAGTGGCGCGCATTGCACTCGGATCAAGTCAATGGGAGAACATTTCAAGGGTAAAAACGAAACCAAACAAAAAATTGCGCCAAATGTTGGTGTCTGCATTTGTGTCCGATCTATGTGCGATGTGCGCTGCATACACATAAGGAGATAACGTTAGCACAACATATAGTGGATATTTACACCGCCTCGCTATCAGTGATCAGTTTTAAGCGAAGCGGACGGATACTCACGAAAGGCGCCATCATTAATGAACATTCCCATGATGTGCAGCATGGATTTCGTCGATCAGGTCCATATATATATATATATATATATATATATATATATATATATATATATATATATATAGTGAGTGATTTTATGCCGGTTGTATAGGAGCCGCAAGAGAAGTATGTTTCATGTTTAGATGTTCGGGAAGCTTTACCGGTTTTCAGATGTTCGCTGAATACGCTGTGGATCTCAGTCTATAAGGAATACTAACAAGACGTACCCACTTTCTAAGAATATTTTTAATAAAGCTAATAGTTCGTGTCGTCCTGAGAAGAACGCACAGATGAAAGAGGATCAATAAATACAAACATTGTCAAGTGGGTACTCGCGTGTGAGCCACTCGTTTTCAGCCTTGTATACCCTCCACCCCAGCCTCATATTCTTTATTCAACCAGAGATAAGCGCTGTAGGAAGAAGTCTGCTCGCTCATTTCCCGTCACCTTGGCCCGCTTTTCACAGACACCTTAGGGTATATCGTCAGTCATCGCGGATTTTTTTAACATTCTGATCTAGATGGTCGTCTACCTTAGTGCGCTTGTGACTCCAACAACCTTAATACGACTTAAAAACAAAAGGCAGAAAAAAGTAGGTTTCAAATCGTCCTTCTCAATAGAATGGTTTACCTATCTATGTATTTATATATAAATGCACTACTCTGTTTTAGCAAAGCACCACAAAATCGATATATCATAGGATAGTCGTAGTAACATAGATAAATTTATTTAATATTCATCTGGTGAACATCTCCGCCAACATCGTATAAATATACTTATTAATAACTTTCTTTTCTTTGAAATGAACAACGTTACTCGCAAGCATCACACGTCACGCGACCCGCCAAAAATCAAATATGTATATTTTTATGTATGTATATAGTAACACTGTTTACTGCCTGTTTGATTGCGCGCGTTCCGTCTGCTACGCATCGTCTGCCAACACACCGCAAAAATGTCGTCTGCTATATCCATCCGCTGGGCACACGTAAACGCCATTAACATCATCATTAAAACTCACCATAAACAGCATCTTCTCTGTATCCCATATCTGCAGAATCTTTTCCGCTCTTTTTTGGCGATCTGCCCGGCTATCTCTCTTTCTGACTAGCAGAAGTATATATATATATATATATATATATATATCGAGTGTCATATAACTATATTATATTTATATATTCATACTTATATATATATATATATCTGAATAGAGCAACATATTCGTCACAGTATGTACATATACGAGTGGTTTCGCTTTTCACTCAATCGGTGGACAGGGCGGCGGGTCGCGGACGGGCGGGAATGTCTAACACTTCGCTGTTTTCCTTTTTTAATATAGTAGTAATAGTAGCTTTTTATATTTTGCGTCTCCCAATATCCCGGGTGTCGCCAAAACTCTGTGTGGACAAAAACAACATCCACCCCAACAGCCGGCTACGCTCTAGCCTTCTGGTGATCGTGTCAATATAATTACTTCCCTGTCTCTCTTTCAGTATCATCGTTTGCTTTTCTGTGGAACGGAAACCCCCCACCGCGTAATTTTCAGCTAAAACACGGGGTGCAGCGATTTTTTCGTCTGTTACTGCTATTGTTGTTATTGTCGTCGCGGGCTGAGGGGTTCGGCGATCACTCCGCAGTGGACGAGGCTCAAGCCTGAAAAAACGTTTTGCACACATGATGTCGCCTTTTATCGCGCCGCCGATATATCTGATATTAATTATTATGTTCTTATTCATAGTTTTCATTATTACTAGCATCGTCATCATCATTAATTATCATCTATATTATTCGTGTTAGTTTTGAGTAGCGGCACGAGACAAAAACATAGTAGCATTAATAGTAATAGTAGTTGTATCTATATCTAGTATTTTTCTTTGTTATCGTCTCTCTTTTCAGCACTGCTCTCTGGCTTAAATCATTCATTATCATAATCATTATTGTCATCGTCATTCGGGTCGAAAATACTACATTTGTTACATAATTACGCTTTTAAATTCGAGTTCGGTGGACTTCTTTTCATTCCGATATTCGAATAGCTTCAAATTACCATTGCTCATTGGCATTGTGGGCAATGAGTGAGTTTAATGATAGCTTTTGGCATTATTATTATTATTATTATTATTATTATCCATCAGTCGATGTTCGCGAACAATTTTTCGAAGGTTACGGGGAGTAAGAGGCCGCTGGGGATTGTCATCTTTACCATATTGCGTGTGAGGGTATAGTTCCCCTTACAACCACTGCGCCGCGACCTCCGAAGCAGGAGGCAGGAGATCTGACGCACAGTCGGGCGGTTTGATCTGACCTAAATAATCATAACAACTGTCTTACTAAATTTGTTGCTTTCATTGCTTGCATGCAAAATATGTATGGATGAAACATCGACAAGGGCGTATTGACGAGCAAATGCGCTAAATGCGCGATGCTTGAGTGAATAGATTTCCCCCAGCTGCTTTTCCTGCCCCGAAACCTGCTCACGTACAAGCTCAAATTGTGTACAGGACAGCATGAAGCACAATTTTTTTTTCAGTGAGATGTAATTCATTGATCCGTCCGACGAGGCAACAGCCTGAGACCGTCGTCCCCACTCTCGATGATCGAGGCTATTCATGGCCAGACGGCGCCCGCCTAACCACATCTCATCTCCACACTACTGCACCACCCTCTCTCTTTCTCCACTTCCTTCTTTATTTGTCAATTGTGCTCTTGCACCACACACATATATATATATATTTATATCATATATATATATATATATATATATATCATATAGTAACAACACCTCCAACTATACAATCATTAGCGTAATGATCATTGACATTCGTCATTCTACGTATCCATCTCTGGCCTAATTATATATTAATTATTATATCAATAGTAATTAGCATCATCATCACCATAATCATCATTTATCTTGTCTTGTTGGCGGCGATGAATTTATCGTCTCGTTATTTCTATGTTTGTTTTTGTCTGTTTAGTTTGGTGTTTGGTATACAGTGGTGCGTTCACAATGCGGTTTGGTCATTTGGTTCTGTGTCTAGCCTTCGGGTTATCATTTGATGTTGCGTAAACGGGGGTCGGTGGGCGGCGGGAGGGTTCGAACGAATAATGTCTTGAGATGATGAACGTAGAAGCTTCATAGGATGTGTTTGTTTAGGTATTCAGCCAGGCGGAACTACGGCGCGGCACGCAGGAATTCATAATGGGCAGGAAAAATTGGAAAAATAAGTGTTCGAGGAGAAGATGTCAGTGATCGTATAATGATCAGAGTATAGCTATCGCGCGCTCTCTCCCTCGGACTCACTGACTCTGTCTCTTTTCCGCTCAGTCCATGATTGAATGTGTTTGTTTGTGTGTGTGTGTGTGTGATTGATTGATTGGAAGTCGTCTCCGCCTTCTGTACGCCGATCTCTTACGTTATGACACACAATGGATTATTTCATCAATATATATATATATAACATTTGACCTATGACTGACTCAATTAATGTATGTGTTTGTGGAACGAGAGGAGTATACACGGGGATGGGAACGCCAATGGGGTAGCGCCACACAGCCCGACGTGAGCCGGACCAAATATATATATATATATGTATATATAGAACGATTTCCATACAAAACATAATATGTTTGCGGCAAACAGTGAGATAAACCGATATTCGACTGCCTTCTACCTAACTCTATCTGTCGGCTTTCAAACTGCTCTCTCTCTCTCTGTCTCCCTCTCTCTATATTTCTTCACTATCTTTCCTCAGCTCCATTCCCCTTCTCTCTCTCTCTCTCTTTATCTCTATACTAACTAGTACTTGCTGACTCGAACATTGGTTTTTGATTCTTTGTTTGTTTCTTTGGTGTTCTGTTATTTTTTTGTATGGTTGTTGTTGTTGTAGTTTGTCGATCGGCCGATAGTTCGTTTGTTCGTTCTCGTTCTGTCGGTTGACGTGGTCATCGGGTTCGCACGAAAGGCGACCACACTTTCGTATGAGTCCAAACACATCAGCGATAGCTTACTCCACTACTATTCGAACAGTCTACAGTTTAGCAGAACTGATGGTCAATACGGGGGTGAATGTTCGTCGATTTGCTGGACCTTATTGCCGTCAGTCGATCGACTGATGATGATCTCTCTGATGAGCCAAGCCGACACCCGACCGTCGCACACTTCGCGTTCATTTTTCACCTTTACTTCCTTTACTTACAGATAACATCACGTCAATATACCTCGCTTACTTCCGACGCACTACACGTCAGTTACGTCGTTACGTAGCGGTAGCCCGTCAAACAATCACGCAGTCAACATCGTATACTCCTTAAACGCGATGGTGTGTCCCCGTCGCCTTCATAGTTGTTGCCTTGCAGCGGACGCACTACGCGTAGCGAATCGCAGAGCAAAAACGTGGGACTCAGGAGAAGTATCAAGGTTGGTTTTTTTTTGGTCCACGACATTCGTCATCGTCTTGGTTAATGCGACAACAACTTGTTTGTCAAGTTCGATCTTTGATTAAATTTGAGCCGGATAGAGCTGGCAGAGAATCTCTTATCCAGCGGCCGTAGAGACTGACGCAGATTGTGGTCGCCGCTAGCGTTCTACTCGCAGTTCTGTCTGGACTCCCGGGGCTATCCGACTGTGCCTAGCGCCACAAATATTCTGCACGTTCCATAGCGATGGTTTCGAGCGGCTGCTCACGTCACTTAAGACGCTTGTCCCCGTATTGTGTGCACTTATTTTGGGGGTTGTTTGCTCTACGTTCTCGCGGCTTAGGCCAAATAGGCCGAACTGAACCCTCTGAAAGGTTAGGCCTCAGTGGCGCATAAAGCGTTCAACCATAGGCCGTGTAAGAATATTCGAGGAACAGACTGTGTGATCCGCGTAACGATGTCTGCGGGATATCAAGATATCGTTCTTAGTGTTGTGTGTCATGATGATAATTTCTAGCTGTTCTAGTTAGCGTGCCTATTTACACACTAGACTTGTCCTGGTCCATCGGCTCCTCTGATTTACTTCGGTCATCAGGACTACCTTGCCTGCAACAGTTAAGCGATATGTTAGAGTATGACAAATTCAATAATGTACTATAAGGTACATTCGCCAGCCTCTTGCACATTTCCAAATGTTACGGTTGAGAGGCCGCATATATCACAAACGGTAATTTGACTTTGCAAAATGGGGCTTGCCACTGCCAAACATTGGGCATTGTTTCAGCAAATTTGACGAAACACGTGTTCGTGTTATGAATTGCTGTTGGCTACTGTGCAGTTATATATTATAGAACACAATTTCGAACACACACACACACACAATACCAAAAGGCTAAATGCATGCATAAAATTACCTGGCTACCGATAGAAGTGCCATAGCTGTGACTGTATCTTCACTGTCTTTGGTCAACTGCATCGCCTCCAAGGACGAACAACCAATCGTGGCTGCCCATTGTTTCGTACACGGCCAATATGGAGCTGTAAATAGAGAACAGGGCAAACATGACGGGTAACGCATGTTTAATAAACATCGTTAGAGCATGTACTGATGTTGAACACTTGTATGAGAGTACGAGTCCTTGATACTGTCGTTCGGATCACAATGCGATTGGGTTTAACTGAGACACAGGTTTGTGAGACGGAACAATGTTTACGATTAAAACAAAGCCAGGCCCGATAATGACATAATGATGGGGCTTTGAGCTTGTGAGAATAGTGCAAGTAGTGAATCCTTTGACATGACTTGCTGCATAATCATTCGATCTCATGCAGTAACCAGAGTGGTATATATATATACCACTCAACAATATATATATATATATACGGTGGTAAGCGGCATCGAGCCGGCACAATGTACAAATCCACCACGACCATAACTATTATATATCGAAGCAAAGACCAGTAGCAGGATTAACCTTAAAGTCTTGTGGGCAAAAAACTATGAGGCACAGGAAATAACATTGGATCCCGCCTGCGATCCACAGAACTGTTATTACTGTGAACTGAACGGTATGGCTCAACTTATTATTGTCATTCTTTTCGCCGAGTCGACCGCATCGAATCACGGTGAAGTTCGACTTAACTGCACAGCTCGCAAGAAAGTTCGCGAACCTACGCGGCACCGTGTCATGGGCTGGGAGTCATGAGGGGACAAAAGTCAAAACGGAACCAATCGAAAACACATGCCCACTCTGTCTCCTGCACGGCTCCCCCGGCAGGACTAGGACTAGGCCACTGGCTAGCCCCTGGGCGGCCCCCCCCAAGCAGATGAACGGAGAAGTTCAGCCGGGCGTAATCCGTACTATGGCGGAAACCCCTCGTTTCGCTACTTCAGCCACTGATTTGCCATGAACAGAGCGAGCCTTGACGACGACAACAACGACAGCCAGATACGATGAGTACAACGACGCCATGAAGGCACCACCTCTCTTGCGTGCACTAAGGCCGTAAGCAACAGCAGATGTCAGAGACGACTAGCGAGCTAAGGGCGACAAGCCCAAGCTGTTCGCGGTTCGACGACGACGACGAGGGCTGGAACAAATGAAACGAGGTAAACGGGTGACTCTCGCCGGGCTTCGACTCCATCAAACAGCGAATATCCGTCGGAACCGGTGTCCCTCATCCCCGAACCTCGTGATCATACGTTGGTACAACGACCTATGCGAGTTGTTGCGGGGCAGCTACGCGTTTGTTTGTTTGTTTATCGGTAGCCATCTAGATGAGAGACTGACAGACTGGCTTCGTGAGGACCACGTATGCTCGGTACTATTATACAAGGGCTGCGTCGAGAGGCCCACGCCTTTCGAAGCGGTTGGCAAGGAGGTCACCTCCTGTCCCATTCCCGAAAACGAGTTCATTTTGTCGTCTGTGCATTGTGCGCATGCGATTGACGTCCTTGGGCGAGCTTGGCGCCTGAATGACCAACACGAACAAGGAAATGCGGAATCCGGTCTGTTTGTTTACTCTAGTACGATCCATGCAAGTAGTCATTCATGGCGTTCATGTGCGTAGAACAGATATAGGTGATTGCCATAAAAAGAGCCTGGGATTCAGATAATATGACTTGACCGACCCCATTTGAGGTGAGGTTAGCGGAACAAACGAAGAAATCATTGGAGACTGTGGTTAGAGATTGCCGAACTCGCCGAGAATGTGGCCTAAAAACGTTGAGCATACTCAGGCAATGAGGATAGTCAATGGGGGCTCTACGCACGTTGGGTGAAATGCTGCCACGGAATGGAATCGTGGAGCTAAGCGTAATCTATCGGGACCTACTCGCCTTTGGTATAAAAGCTATGTTTGTTTACCGAAACAAATCGGCAATACGATGATGATGCCGATGAAACGTTTGCTGAATATTTTAATGCCTTCTCTAAACACATAACCGAACGATATATGTACCGCAGCGTTATACATATTCGTTTATCTATGCAACGGCGGGGATCGAACGGTATCCTTTATGTGCAGTATATATATATATATTTTTTTGGTTTTTATAAAGATATACGTAATGTCATAAGTACCTTGTATAACCGCTGTCCGTTTGAGAGTCTCGATAGCGGAAGGCGAGGGCTTTCGGGCTAATTCCGTCTCTGAAACTTGCGAGCAGGCTTCTTCGCCAAGTAGTGCTCGGGTGACAGCTTCCGAGCAGTCGCACACTGATGGGAGATCGTAACCGCCCTCGAGTGCCAGCACCAATTTGCCGTTTGCAATCGACATCAGCTGCCGTGTCATGAAACCGAAACCTGTCATAAAAAGACACAAAATTGACACGAACATATGTACAACATCCTGTATATGTGTACCATATATAGCAAACTACAATATATATATATATATATATATATGTGTGTGCGTATATCATGTACAGCTACCTAGTCGAGTTGCATTTATGACCGACCTCCGGTGAACCGGGCTCCCTTACGGCTAGAAGGTGATGGTTAACGGCTCGTCACAAATATTCTAAGGGATAAATGGGCCTTGGGTGATTTTAGTACAACGACTATCACAGTATGTGCAAACGAGAAACGCAAGTACAATCCTAGGTAATGGTGTGGACATTTGCGCAAGAGATGGACTTAAAAGCAAGGCCGCAATAAACGGATTCTAGTCTATGCATTGTTGTGTATACATCGAGTTTGTATGTTATCATATCGGATATCAATGCGAGCTGACGTTGTATTGTGATCACATTTAGATTGTTTTGCCAGTTGTTTCACATTCATTCGAGGATCGAACGGTAGCTGACCCAACGGTGGTAGTTGATAAACGCTTGTACGCGCCATCTTTTCTTATGTATACTTACAGGCAGCGGAGACATTGTAGCCTCCCAGCGTGGCCTTGTGTCCTTTGGCGGCGTCGAAACCGCAGGCCACCAGCACGAGCTGGGGCCCGTAATCCCGAGCGATGGGCATCACAATAGATCGAAACGCGGCCAGATATTCGGCATCGCCCATAGGTGGATTCAGGCCGCCGCTCCAGGCTACATTGACATTGAAACCTCGACCCATATCGTCGCCGACTTCATGGGGATCGCCTGTGCCCGGGAAGAAATTGCCATCGTCGTGACGGTGCATTGAGATGTACAGGACACGCGGGTCCCGATAGAAGATTTGCTGAATCCCGTTACCGTGGTGGACGTCCTATACGAGACAATATAGGAAGGGCAACACACAAGAGACAAATTGTAACGAGCCGCGTAGCAATGAGGTTTATTTATAAGACCCATAGTGAGGCATGCTGTTATTTCACATGACTGTATGTATCTTAAAATCTACAATTATTCAAGGTCAGGGTGTCAGGCAGGGACTGTCATTCCATCGCGCCATGTTGTCTCTTGGTTATCCATCACTACACGGATCCGCACGAGCAGGAGTAACGTTTTTTGTCGACAAACAATGCATGTTTCATTGTTCATGTATATTCGATCGATGATTTGTCGTGATATGTGATGTTATAGTAAGACATTTATGACTACGTCAGTATATTCGGATTGTGAACATTTCTGTTCAACTGGCTTCCGTGTGACAATGTTCGTTGAGTCTACAGCGAAGGGTCTCAAAGGGTAACTGCCGCAGAGTAACAAAACCAGGAAAGTGGCTAACAACATCGCTAGGACCAGTAGTGATCATATAATTGTAGATAATTGTAGTAATCGTCCCAGTTTCGTTATCGGTGCACCATCGACCGTTTAGCGCCACTCCATGCCAACGATTTGCCAAAGGCATTGTGTCAGCTAAAATAACCAGTTCATCCCGATCGCCGCTGCACATGCACACAAACACTGACAGATCTCAGTCCATCATTAGAGCGAAATCGCTGTAGACCGAAAGTAGTCTCAGGGTAAGCAACATCCGCGTGTACCGCATCCAACCCCGGCTATTTCCCATTAAAACAATATACCATCCACCCCTAGCTATTATATAATATACATGTATTGTTGTACATGAGCAATAACTAGGTTACGAGTTCGCTCCTGCAAGCGTCACCTCCACCTGAAGGCTTCAGTCAAGGCACCTTTCGCAACACCCGCGCGACCCTCGCGAATCGCCACCTCTGTCAGCATAGACTGCGATTCATCCCCCCAGATGGCTTGTGGCCCAGCTGTGATGTAAACGCAATGGACCGTACGTGAAAGAAGGTGGTGCCGCTTCGGGGGTGGTCTCTACGACGCTGGAACGCCCCATCAGCCTGCTTCAGCCCAGCCCCCCGAAGTGCTAAATACGACATCCGATGGATGACCATGTGTCGTCGATCTCTGTCCGCATTTATGCATCAGGCGTCCTATGCACGCACACATACATCGAACACGAAAGGGAACGCAATAGATTGACGACGAGCGGAAGGTGAGATGGGATGATGTTGGTGGCAACTTGCTTCGATATTCGTTCGGGCAATATCTATCGTCCGCTGACGCCGCGGCTGCTGTTGCTGCGTTTTTGTACGAAGCGTCGTCGGGCGACATCATCAACATCGTCGTCGTCTTTGTCGTGCCCTGCCCAGACAGCGAGCGAATGGCGACGCCATCGTTGCTCTATATAAAGTAACACAACAACGAAGAGTGCTAGGTGACGGCGACACCATTTTTCGGTATTAGGCTCAGCCTTGTGGCTCCCCTGTGGGCTTGCTGTATAGTGACGAATGTGAGCGAGGCACAATAAAATTTCCTGACGAGAGAATATCTCGTACAGATCGACGGGTGGATAGCTAACTGATCCTCTGAGCAGGGACGGCATGGACCAGCTGGGGATATGATTAGTGGAGGTGCGAACGGGAGTGACTTTCGCGGCGAACAAGGTGTTCGTTGAGGCTGACGAATGGAGGAAATGCAAGCGGACCATTGAATCGGGTGTGACTCGCAAGTTATTCTTGTTGCTTTTAATTGTTGATTTTAATTGGTTTGATCGCCTTTTTACATTTACTTTCGACGTCCAGCATCCTCCAACGGCGACTACTCGACGGTGTACAGGGTGTTTTGTTGGCCGAACGTAATATGTCATCGTACGATGGAAGAGAGGTTTTATTGAACAGAACGCAACACGACAACAACGGCGACGGTGGAACAGACGGCCTTCGCAGTACAAGAATTATTTTGGTATTTGTGACTCTAGCTGCCAAATGTAAAAAAAAAAAAGCTGGCAAATGTAGGAAACATCGACACGAGACGAATCGAGGCAAATACTTAGTTGCATTAATTTCATCCCCTACACAGGCCATGGCATGATACAGGGTACATATATAAAATGCAAGTGTAGTACCACAAGCACGGTATATGTTGGTGTTCATTCCATGGAACACGTTTCTCAAACAATCTAAGCTACTATGTGGTTTTTCTTATATCTACCCCGCATCGAGTTTAACTGATTCTGCTTTGATCTGGCTTTTGAGTCCATCCTGTACTCCTGAGATAATCCTGAAAGCCTCAGCTCGGACTCATGTCCTCCATTGAATTGTTTCATATTTGTTCAAAGCCTTCACGGGTTGTCCGTTATATCACGGTGCCACAAATAATCGGCAGTATAAATATATCTATAAAACTCTAAACGATCACTTCAAATGTATGCACGTATCGATCACGCTGAAATTGTATGGACTGGTAAAACCTTTCTCGTACGCTATCGAACTGGCTGCAGAGGAATTTTTTTGAAGCAACCAGAGTTTGTATATGGGCCATATCGAACTGTTTTGTCTTTTTTAACCTTTTCGCATTTAATGAGCTATATAGAGATTATTGAAAAACTGAATCGTGTGCGCTTATTATTATTATTACTTTTTTTCTTTTTGTAGAGGAGGAAGTTTCCTTCCGACGCATCGACACCATCCAAATCTCTATCGGAGGTTGTTGTTGCTTCTTTCCTTTAAGATGACCTAATATTTTCTCATCACTATTTATCAGGTAGTTCAGCATACATTCGGTTGCGCTGTTGTTGAGTTACTCACCCAATCGACGATAAGTATTCGTTCGAGATTGAAACGCTGCTGGGCTTTTTTGGCGGCGACTGCCAGTGAATTAAAGAAGCAAAAACCCATCGCCTGCTGATGCTCGGCGTGGTGGCCGGGAGGACGCACCACAGCAAAGCCGTTCTGTAAAATGTACAGATAATTCGATCATTGATTATAGACAATTAGCGATGGTCGATTGTAGACAATTAGCAAACTCGATAGTCGACATGTTGTCGGCTGACCGGCGAATTTACGGGCGACGTGAACGGACAAACGTTTGCGCCACCTATCGGTCTCTCTGGCTAGTTCTAATTGCTAGTTTCCAGTTGGAGGCAATTACTCATTGCACAGCGGCTAATTACATGTCACATCCCAATTGAATATATCTACCCCATGCATGAATGAGTACCTTGACGTCCCCTGCGGTCACCCTACAGGCGAGTTCGATGACACAGCCCGCGGCCATGCGAGCAGCGCCCGCTGTGTGCAGCTCGTTCCATGTCGTGTCTAGGTCGACGCCCACTCCCCCACACGGCAGCATCAGGAAGCTCTTCAATGGCAGTTCGAGCTTCTCAAACTCCAACTTCTGACGATTCAATGGGTTTGTGCCTATATGCGCCGGCAGTTGGTAAGAGGCGCAACGGTAGTGATGATCACCATGCGATCGAGGGTGAGTCGACAGCGGAGGGGCGAAGTTATCAGCGACCCGAATCAGCGTGAACACATGAAGAACAAAGCATGACAGAAGAGCATGAACATGAGGGTTAGCGGCTACATTGAACAAAGGTCACGTTAACACGTTCGGGCTGCTCTTTTTGCGTAGATGTGTAGTATTGTGGATCACGTCGTTGGCATAGAGGCGTGAGCTTGCCATCGATGGGTCGCTGCAATGAGAGTTTGACGTGTGTGATGCGTGTGATGTGATACTTCGATATATGATAACAATGGTAAAGCAGAATAATGGTCGACCAAGCACGCATTACTAATGAAATGGAGGCTGTTTTTATTTCAGATTGGCAGACATTTTATCAACCCCTGTTGCGTTGAAATTTGCCTTATCTTTCATAAACTATACATATACATATATATTTATGTTTTATCTACCATTGATCGATGATACCCTTCTAGGGCAACTATTTTCACAAGATGCCAGCGCCCTCCTCTCTACGACTAGAAACTGCGAGGACGATACCGAAACAGTGGTTAATGATTAAAACTAAAAAACACCCTTGAAATTAAATAGAACGCGTAGTAATCTGGGCTCAATGAAATGATTGATTACCAGCATGTGTGTGTCGCCATAGTGAATACGGGCCGACCTCAACATCAATTTGATCTCAACCTTCAACTTAGCAAACGGCCCCTAAGCATATGGCACCTAAATGGAGACAATATTATAATACTGCGGGTCGAAAATACAGCCAGATGCGTAGATCAAGCGCCACACGAGCATCTCCTATCATTTTGTCGGATTACAGCGATCGCGATCGGTCGTAATGTCGTTCCAACCCATTGAAGTTCGATGGCAGGGTAAACTGGACTGCGGACCAAGTGAAATGTCTTTCAGGCGGCCCCGTACAGGGTTCATTGTCCACTAAACTCATACAATGACATAATCGCATGACGGGACTATGCGTATCTGCACCCCTAGACCAAAGTATTACATCTTACTTGTTTTGTTCATGTTTAGGTGCCATGTTGGAACAGACGATTGACTGGCCAAAAACGATTAATCTAATGGTAACCAGGCGAACGGATGATACAATACAATGTACACCAATGCCAGCCGAGCCATTTGAAAGGATGTGTACGATATCTTTTACATCTGTAACAAGCAGATAGAGCGTATCATGGGATACGAAGAAGTCAAAATGACTCTCCTTTATTGAGTTGTAATATTAGTGTCGAATTGTAATGTACCGTGCCTTCATGATACGTCAATATTGGAAAAAACTAGTTACCATAGCTTAGCGTCGCAACGAGCCTAACTACGGATCATCGATGAAACGGCCTGTCTTAAAACACGTCGAGCCTTGCGTAGGGACAAGGCCTTGTCTTGCCTTGTTCAAGGGAGGACATGAAACCTTAGGATCCCTGGATCGTTCCCCGTCCCTCAGCGACAACCTGGATGACCTTCTCCGTCTGAACTGAGAAAGGCCTTCACTTACGGAAAGGGAATGTTTCCCAATGTCCCATAGTAGCGACCGGGTGCGTGTTTACGATATGTAATGTGTTTTCAGTATCTGCATGCGGGTATGATTCCCTTCTAAAGTACAGCTGTGCAACACGCCAGCAGTAGGCAGTTAGAGGGTCATTATAATTATCAAGGTTTGATAGCTGTTTGGGCGACACCACCTCACTGGGTTCGCGTGTGAGCTACGGGCTGTTTGTGCACCTGTACGATTCGCAACGTGCCACCACGAGCTAAGTGCAGATCTCCTCTTTTTGTATCTTAAATTGAATCTATTATATGTAGCTGTGAATTTGGTTAATCAAGTTCGAGTGGCACCCTCAACGGCGCATTGAGTTGTACTACAATTTGTAGATGGTTCGGTACACAATTTATGTAAACCATGTACATGTTATTCTATATGATTTTCTAATGCTTGGTATATAATACATAAGTTCGTGATGTGTTTCATAAACAGGCCAACTCACTTATCATAATACATTTCTAGTATCAGATCACTATGTGTTGTCTACAACACGGGTAGTCACAGGTAAGCCCTAACACATTTGTACTTTAACTCAACGTGCACCAAGTATAACACTGTCGTCGCCGCTCATATCTAAAAATATATGATTAGCATACATGCTATCCACATAATATATGTGTACATACATGCATATATATATATATATATTTCTACCTGTTTCTGAACCTGCTGTTGATGTCGCCTGAGTAATGGTCGAAGAGGAACTTGCACAGGATAGGTGCAAGTGTCTATAAATAGAAAATTCACTAGCCGACGATAACATCAGCACTCACGTTAGCCTGACATACCCTCACCGAAGGACAAATATATCAATCGGCCGGATGTATGTATCAACGTCTGTGCGACGCTGGAGGAGCACGTTGTCGCGCGAAACTCTAGCTATCGTCGGCTACAGAAAAGGTCAACTTCCGGCTGGAGATGTAACTGGATGACGTTCGACTGGTGCCGACGAGCGCCGATCGACAACACCAATGACCTCTATAACCCCTCAGTCTAACACTGGGGGCTGACAGATTGTCCCATATCTTCTCCCTTTGTGATCCGGCCAGCGAGCAATGAAACTGCATCGGCCAGTGATACAAGGAATGGGCAGTTTATACAACTGCCGAAAGTATAAATGAGATAAAGACGATTACGTGCAATGACGCCCTTGGGTTTCGTGGAATAGTTCAACTGCGGCACCAGTATCAATACTAGTAACGGCTGAAACCGCAGTGTGGGTGGGTGCAGAGACCAATACCTATGCGATTACCCAATACCGCCTGGCTACGCGACCACCATCGTATACGACTAGAGCTATCGGTGGCAGCAGTGGTGGCTGTAGCAGGACCCGCCAGCGTCAATGTTTTCGCCGACTGACTCCAATAGGCGCGACCTTGATGAAGGCCGAGGTCCTACATGAGCCAAGGAGGCATGCTTCGCCGGGAGTTCCACCGGGGCTTGGCGGCTCGGACCATTTGCTTCGTTGTGAGGGCTCTGTTCAAAACACCGCTCCTGCGGTGCATAGACTCTCGGGACTCATGGGCTGCCAGAACAGTGAAAGGACCCCAGTTCAAGCTCCGGTCGGGTATCGGTCGCGCCCGCTTGGTCGGATCGCAGGAGCGAAGGGTAAGAGGTAGAGGCAGTCCCCGAGCGGACACGGCGGCGAAAACATGTGAACTGCGTAAAGAACCCAGTTGGTCGATAGGGGGGAGGGGGGGGGTAGCCTACATCGACGGGGATCGGAGAGACGCACAAGTTCAATTTAGCGTCCGGCACCGATCTAAAAATAGCCCTCACCTTTACCATCGAGTTTGCCATTACAGGCCGAGGACTAGAAGGGACGAAAGAGAGGGAGGGTCACTCTCAATCGATTCCGTCCGAGTGAACTGACGTAGACGGCCACTGGCGTTGCGATTCGCGTGGGCCTTCGCGCTGGTCCCGGCAAAGGCTCCGAGCTTGGGATCGCTCAAGTCTGGGGCTCGCCGACCCTTTCAGGTTTCATATTTGAGACGCATGTAGTCGGTGTACAGCCAAATGTCGAGATTGAGAATATCCTCACTTTCGATATCGCAATAGTTTGCCATACTCTCAGTCGCAGGTGAAGTCCTCAACATTCATCCTAACTCATATGTCCTCACACCACACACACACGTAACATAAACCTTCCGTATGCCTTTATGAGGCAGTGAGAACAATACTGCATAGACTCAATGCTGTATAAAAACTAATTAGCATCGACAACGGCGTAGGTGGTGTTCTATCTTTAATACGATATTATTTTGATGTCAGGAACGCGAGGAAAATACAGGAGATTCATAATGGGCTGTTCTCTCTCTCTCTCTCTCTCTCCCTCTCTAAACCGACTTCCGCCCCGCCCTGAACGTTCACCGAATGACTACGCTCTCTCTCTCTGTCTAGGAGAACTTAATTTGTAGTGAACTGAATTCTATTTTTAGACCAAATTGATTGTCGAAATGACATGTACCTCCCTCTCTATCTCTCTCTCTCTCTTTCTCTCTATATATATATATATTATTGTAATTGTATAATGCGTACGTGCTTGCTCTTGCATCCCCGCCTCCTTCACATCGCTGTTCAGAGAATTTTTTGTTTAATTCAAGTAAGTGTATTTCAAATCTGCCTCGATCTCCGACAGTAGAAGCCGAAGCACAAATGTCAGCCGAAGCACAAGTTAGCTGAATCCATACAACAGTCGCCAGTGTTAAACGCAAAAGCTTGGTCCCAGGTTCGCGTCCCCTTCCCTAGACAAAAAAAAATCTTCTGAACTATTTTCGCACTTCAGCAAACATTGTGTCAAACAGACGGATATAGAGCCCTCCATGTTCCCTATGGTAACAATTTGGGCAGTGGGCAGTGAAGAATGATGTGGTATTAGATATCATGATTCCGCTATCATGACTCTCGGCTGAATGTGGCTGGGTGCCTGTTTTTACTGGCCTGTTCTTCGTGCTGCTCGGCCAATAGCGCAGTTCCCTAGTTCGGCAAACAGCGGTGCTCGCGTCAACAGCAGCAGCAGCAGCAGGCCGGGTAAATGTTATTTATCTACTTCGCTACAAAGCTAAAATTAAACTTGAACGATCTCGACCGTGAAGCTATCTACGTAAACGGGAACGATCCGATCAGACAGAACGACCGCCCAACCCTCAGAGATCGACTAACTTGTTCAGCACAGTCACGAAACGCACGACCGCAGGCGGAACACAGTTAACACTCGAAATTATAGCCTCCTCCTGGCTGCTACAACTGCTGTCCTTCTCGTCAAACTAAGCGATCGCCTCAACGGTCAAGTGAAGTTGAACGCAAAGTTTTGTTGAGGACATGCTGTCCTGCTTCAATTCGCAGAGAGAGAGAGGAGAAATATAGGGGATTTTTGTTATGGTAATAGTAATGATGCCTTAATTAATAATAATAATAATTCCTTTATTATCAATCGGTTTGAATGTGGCTTATAGACGCTATAGTGACATGTATTGAGACACCCAAATGTTTCAAGGGTATACGTCTGTTTCGAATTGTATAGCATTCTCTAAGCGTAGAAAGAAATATAAAAACTATAATGAGTACTTATTAAACAACTATGGCATTTGCTTCTAGATTCGGATATCGTTCGGATTCGCTGCCCCGGCAACAGCCGAGGTTGTCACGCCTCTACCTCCGATGCGGGAGGTCGCTGGTTCAAACAATCTGGTGGTCAGCCAGATCTCTGACCGTTTCTATTTACCACCTAAACACGAAACCGCTTACGAAGTGATAAAACAAGAGATCGCAGCAGTACTCCCAACGCTAGAAAAGTACCAGCCTACTTACAAATCGGCTAACAGCGTATTATGTCCTCCCGCACGTGGGGTATAACAGTGAGGATCCTTGCGGGCGATAATCGATGTGAATTTGACATTGCTTCGAACTTCAGGAACTCTTGGTCGTTAACACCACGGTTTCCATTCGTCTCGTACGATAGTGCCGGCAAATGAGGCGTGTGGGATATCCGCGTCTACTACTGTTTAAACACATTCATGTGTTCTAGCGGTTTTATAGATTACATCGGGTTGCCAACATGTTCATCATATTGAGCTATTATATATCATAGCTTCACGCGGAGGGACGTGCGGGTTCAAATCCTGCCAGACGCGGAGTATCTTTGGACTTCTTTATCATCCTTCTTTATCTGAAGATTCTTGCCAGGTACGAGGAAGGAAGAGAATAAGCAAAGGTGGCCCCGACAGGTCCCCTCATAGTAATACCTAAAAGGTTAAGAGTTGAGGCCTGCCAGATAGGGGAACAGCTGAGGGTCAGCTCTAAAAAAAAAACAATATATCGTAGCTTCAGTTTTTATGATTTCCAAGAACCAAGGGAGAACGTCTTCTCTGCGACTATTTAACTGCAAGCGCAGTCACTAATTAAGAGAATAAAGCTTATCTGGTTTTAATAGTTCCCTCTCTCTTCAACTCATACCCGAATTGTGTCGAACCACCATATATTTACAGTGTGCGGAACCGTTCGTGCTGATACCTCTATTTGCAAGATTTATTTTCTGGAAGACTCCACATTAGAAGATGCAAATCTTCATATAAAGATTCTTGCAAAAATATAATTATGAAACAGTTAGTATTCGCAAGATTTATCCTTTGTAAAATAAATCTTGCCCATAGCGTTATCAGCACGAACGGTTCTGCAAAATATGAAAAATGTTACGCAACACGCATTTACGGCATTTGGATTCGGTTTCACGGTCAGATCTCTTGGCTATTACAGAACGACAGCTTGAACTGGAAGTCTGCCCACTTTGACTCCCACAAGCAACGGACGGGTTAAGCAGACTCCTATCAGTAGCGCAGGTATGGCTCGAAGCGTCATCTATGGCTATTACTACCATTTCAAGTGCAACCATTATGAGTTCCATTATTGGATTACGTACAACCAGAAATATTCGACGTTCACATCGCGCTCGAATGCCTCGCTATTGTTCTCAACAGAAATGTCGACCTTCATAGATTTCCGATGCCGCAGCACTCTAGCGAACATCGCCGAAACAAATCTTTCAAAATACGATACTGCTGCTGCCCTTCCCTTCTGCTGTTATTATTCCTGTTATTGTTGTTACCCCGCGCCGCACTGAGGAGTGCTTGAACATCATGGGCGTACCCGCCACAATGGTGACAATTTTAGCAACGAACTGAATAGAACGCAAGAAGCTTCGGTTGACGACGAGCAACGAATTCACAGTACGAATCACAACATCGCTATCGCCGTTGTCGTACGTAGCAGCTATCGTGCGACTCGCCCTGCCATGTCATTGCTGCTGCTGCTGCGGCGGTGGCTGTTGCTAGGCGCCCAGAGGAACTCTGTACCCATCCCCTCATGGATCTGCCATTGTGTCTGCCTGGGTGTACGTGTGTTTGTCACTCCCTCTCCGTTTCTGTCGTCTCCCCCCACCCCCGCCCCCCGTTTGCGTCTGCGCGATGTGTATCTCTGTGGCTAAACCCGCCTGCGAACTGCAAGTTATTATCATCTTCAGCGCGAATAACAAGCCGAGGCAACCTTAGTCGTCGTAGCTGTTCAAGTTTCTTCCACTTTCCACCGTTCCCATATTTATTTGCAATAGAACCGTCAGTTCTGTTCTCCGTCGCGTCAGACACCCATCGTAAACGGTCGAGTTCATCTCCGAGAGCGTACAAGTTTCGTTCGAGGAAGAGGTGGGTGAAGTTCTTTAGCAAACAGTAGGGCTTGCAGCGCCTCGTGTTTCAAGAGCGGATAGCGGATTTCGTGGGATAACTGCCGCCGCCGCCGCCGCCTCTACGCAATTGTCTTCCTGACGATGTTGTCAGTATGTCGTCGATTGTTAGGGTCGAGCTCATTGCTGCGGATATTGCTGTGGTTTTTAATGTTTGTGCTCGTTGTTGTGGTGCCTGTTAATGATTATGACGGCAATAGGACGGATGTATTTATAGCTGATAGAAGCTGGCCGCCCTTGGTATTATCTGCGAATTGTTGGTCTTCCACCTGGATTCGTCGAAATAGATTCCTTATTTTCATAGGTCGTTCGCTGTAATTGATCTGTATCTCTGGATATCGCGCCTGCCATCGAGAAGGTCTTCCCGGGCGTATTCATAGAGTCACAATCCAAAATGGCCTAAATGAAAGGTCCTTAGCAATGACACACAGTGGTATCGAGGCCTGCCATGGAAAAGGAGGGGAAATTCAACTAAGACATAATAAAATAGTAAATAGCGATTACGTACCGAGCAAGAGGGTGTAGGCCTCGGAGTGCGCCAGCTGCAATTCGTCGAGCGTGGCCTTGCGGGAGCGCAGTCGCACGCACCGAGCGACGAGCCCTGTCTCCTGCAGACGCGCCCAGACGCTCTGCAGCCGGCCAGCGTGCTCCGGGTGCTCCGAGAAGTGCCCACACACACACTGGTGCTTCAGCATCACGCTGTCGTACACCAGAGCTGTCGCCTGCCGAGAAGAAAGAGCGGGCGAAGTGGGAAGAACAATACATTTGTCAACAAACAGTAGATAATTAAGGAAATAAGCCGCAAAGGATAGACGGTGATGATAATTATTTGGGCACACTTTAAAGAGCCTTGCACAACCTTGTGGTTTTTTTGATAATGGTAAAGAACACATAGTATCCATTGAAATAAGAATACAGTGAAAAGAATAATAATGATAATAGGAAGAGGTGACAAGTATTACTTAATATTACTTTTGGTTACAATACACAAATCGTACAAGGTTAGCGGAGATTCGTTGCGGTCTCCACTGGGTGAAGTTTTGCATGGACAGAATTCATCGATTTCATTTTGTAAAAGCGCTCAGTTATCCACGTTGTAACTATCTCAGTTATCTACTTATCTAGTTAGTACCCGGTCCATTATCAAAACAACAATTGTGCGCATGTGCCAGCACCAGTAGCAATCAGTAGAATGGTCCCGTATATATATATATATATATAAGAGCCAGACACTGCAGCTCACGCAGCTTCAGCTGGAGCGACAACAAGTCGACCAAGAACCAGCAAGCCTGAGGAGATCGATAGAGGCTAACTATTCCGGGACGTACTGGCCATTGACAGCGGGGTTCCTCGGGGCGTCAATCAACTCTTAGGGATCCTAACAACCGTGCTTGGACACTAGGACGCACGATAAATTAAATAGAACATCTTGATAAATGCTACAACAGGCTTATATATATATATATAATATTTCGGTCTTGTATATATATATATATATATACAAGACCGAAACGAAGACCGTGTAATCCTTGTTTGAGGCGGAAGAAAAAACGACATTCGGTGTCTCATGATTTGTCGTTCTCTTCTCTCTGTGACGATACTCACCTGGGGATTGCTTTGCAGTGCCTGTAGGCAGGCGGTCGACGATCCTTGCTGTTCTGTCGAGCCCTGACTGGAGTTCCTTTCCAATGAGACTAGCGGAGAACTCAGCGTCCGGGATAGCCGGCGGAGTTGTTGTCTACTACTCGATTCACTACACAATCTGCGGGTCGTTGAGGGGTCGAAGCCGGACGGCCGGTCAGACACAGACGGGCACAAACAGTCGATACAACGTGGTCATCAATACAATGACAATAACAGCAATACTAACATCAAATCTCTCTCTCTCTCTCTTTCGTTCCAACATGTCCAATGAAATTGTCATTGCGCAAATGATTGCGATCCTTCGATATCGATCCATAGTCTACCCCCGACGCGGGACACACAGCTGTCCGCGCAAGTGCGATAACTGCCGCAGTTAGCAATGCCGGTGACGGTGAAGCTGGGATCATAAACCGCCCTTGCCCCCTCAATCACTGTGTGTCTATCTACCCATGTCTCTCTTTCACTCTGTATTCTTCTCTATCTACAGGGATGACTTAGGGGTAACTTCGAACCACAGGGGCACTCCCGTGCGAATCCCACGGGGTACATACGAATCGATGTGGTATTTACTTGCAGATTTAAGGGTTATTAAACATAAAATATATGTATATATCTCTCTCTCTTTCCCTCTTCCCCCCTCTCTTTCTCTATCTTTAGTGGTTTGAGCCTTGTCATTTCCTCTTCTTCTTCGGCCTCAGCTCTTTCAACATTATCTCCCCTTGATTCTCGCTCCTTTCTGCTACCGACCTTTGCCGCTGAATCACCGAAGGCTGTTGCTTCTGTTCACTGGCCGCGTCATCCGCTGTCAGTGCCGTCACGCCGGACGCCGATGCTAATGACGAAGCGATTGACGGCGTTCCCGCGTTCCCTGCTGGTGTCGTGGCCTGCTGAGGTGCAGTGCTGCTCGTGCTGCTAGCCGCTCCCGTTGCCGCGGAGCCGTCCGCTGCTATTGTGGTCGTTGTCGTCGCTGCTGTTGTTGTTGCTGATGTCGCCGTGGCGTTCGGCCCCTTGCTCGCCGCTGTTGCCTGGGCGAACGCGTGAGCGTTTCCCGCTATTGCCATCTCCTCGTCGTCATCGTCGTCGTCGTCCTGGTTCATCTCCTCGCTCTCCTCAACGACGGAACTCTGCTCCGGGACCTGGTCAAGAACGTTGGTCTTGCTGCCGGCACGAGTTAGCACCGTGTGCCGAATGTGGTGCTTGACCAGCTGGTGCTGCTGCTGCTGCTCGAGTAGCTGCTGCTGCTGTTGAAGAGTGAGCCCCTGAACGGCGGCGGGGGACTGCAGCAGCGGATGACCGAGAGGCAGGGGCGCTGATTGTGTACGGCCGAGTGGGCGAAGAATCGAACGCTGAAGTCGCGCCTGACTCGCGGACGACTCAAACGCTGCTCCGGAACCGCCAGTTGCCACCGCCGCCGCCGCTGCTGCTGGGCCACCACTTCCTCCTGCCCCTCCTCCGGCGCTAGTCAAGGACGAAGTGGTCACCAAACCTCCGCCGATGAGTCCCCCAGCGCCGGCTTGTTGCTCGAGGCTTCGCAGGTGGCTGCTGTGCGCGAACACCGGACTTGTCGGCGGCGTCACATCTCCGTCTATCACTGGAGACATGAGAGCAAATCACCGATAGCGGTTTATGAGTGTTTCGTGAAAGGGGGACACGCAGGCGAGCAGAAATATAGATACATCGAGAGGTAAGCATCGTAAGTTGGACGGGTAAAGTTGTTGATGTTACAGATTGAGATGTAGAGTGCATACGCTTGTACTCTACTTCTGGCTTTTCGATTTGGATACACGCACCTGTCTGTTACAGTGGAACAACGAACTGCGGCTATTCTCTAAGTCGGTGTACAAGAGACACAAAGATGTTTTTTGATAGGTCGCCGACAGGCTGTTGCCGTCGTGTGAATGTGTTCATAGCGTAAGTCAAGCCTGCTTGATTTAGTTGGCTAAGTCAGCTATCAAGGTAGCTTTCAAAGTAACCTTGGAGATAGACGAACCAGGCAACCGGGCTCATGTGTTCCTAATTCTCCTAATTACTGTTTGAACGTAGGAAAATTTACCAGGCAATTGTGAACAGAACGCTAAGCTGGGCTGGAGTACATGATGGGAGACGAGCGGCAAGCCGAGTCTGGCGGCAGCCATGACACGCATTTGGGCCTCCGACATCGAGCTCAATATTTTTCCATCCTGCAACACAGGACGATTACGAAGCAGTGATTAGTAAACACAAGGAAGCATATGTAGCCGTGTCAAGCGTGTGGTTGTTTTTTTTTTTTGTGTTACCCCGTAGTCATTATCTGGCTACGAATTGTTAACCCATCCCATGTCACTCCCTGCTGAACGGATCGGATTCGACCAATCGTTCGGACTCGGGGGAACGGCTAATTCCAGTTGTTAGCTCGACAGACGATCCGAAGAAAAGCCTCGCCTTTGAATGATCTCTGTAAGAAAAATGAAAATACAACAAAGTACGAATCAAAGCACAGACACACGCGTGCAGGAACTCACGATAATTGGCGAAGGCTGGGCAGCGGACGGTCTTCCGAGCGAGATGTTCGGCATGGATGGCGACGAATACAGCATAGACTGCTCCAGGATCTGCCCGCCCTGGGGCAAAATCGAGCACGCACTTTGATTGGGTGTCTGATAGACCACGGCACCCGACACGGTGCCGGACGCCCCCGGAACGAGGGTAGCGACTCCGAGCACGCCCGGTGGGCCCAGCTCCTCGGAGATGGGCGTCCCGTTCGACGAGCCCAACGATGAATGGAGGGACGAATGCGCTGACGCAGCGCTCGGCGGAGAGCCCTCACTCGACATCAGGCTCTGACTGTCAACTGTTACGTTCGTACAGGAATGAAACACGAGAGAGAACGAGAGAGAGAGAGAAATAAATCTATAAGAGCAAGTGATAACCCCTTGTGATCTTTACGATGTCAACATTGATTCGATTGACTACGTAAAGGAAATAGTGACCACTGTAGCACAGAGAGACCGACACGTGTTAGAGTCCGGCAAAGCGCTGAAGGCTGCAGCCGGGGAAATCATCGAAGGAGGTCGATTGAAACACAATACAAGACACAATTAAATATTCGCACAGCAGTAAGTAAAAACAACAACATGGACACGGGTGTCGGTCGTTATTGCTGCGATTCGTCTCTTATTCGCCACATACTACTGACACCATAGTATCATTAATTACATATATATATATATAATATCATTGTTGGCGGAAAGCAACCACGTTGCTTGATAGTTAGTTATGAGTTAATATTAATTAGACCATTCCAAATAGAAAGGAAACGTTCATTCGTTCTTGCAATTATCCGTACGCTTGAATATCTCGAACGCATATGTTTCGTGCGAACATTAGCTAGCAGATAATTAAGGCACAGTATCTATAATGCTCGAGCGATTAGTGTACGTAATTACGGAGTCGGATAGCGTTTGACTATTATTGAATAGTATGCATGCATTTCCCCACCTAATCCGGATATTTCTCGAGCTATTTATTTATGATACATTGAACGCATTAGCAGGATCGAGAAAAGAAAACCGAATTTGAAATGGTTCTTTAATCGTACTTGTTAATCTTAATATATATATATATATATATATATATATATATATATCGTATATTTGTTTCAGAGGCTACAGAAGTACGGAGGGGGTAGGGTATGGTGATGTATATGGTATACTGATGGGAGGACTTTTAAGTACTACCCATTACTGAGGAAGCTCCTAAGGAACTATCATCTGAAGGGATGCTTGTTTATAATAAAGGGACTCACGGGAGAGCGGAATCCTCCTTCGGATGTGTTTCTCGCCCCGGCGTCGGAGCAACAACGGTGAACTCCTGTTCATAACCTTCTGCTTGAGCACGGAGCGCACTTTGAGGTTGGGCTCGGATGCTGAAGATGACGATTCAGCGGTTTTAGCAATTGATGGTCAGGTCGGCCGTACGAAAGTCCGGTCAGCATCCACAGGAAAGTGCGTTGTGTTTGATGGTGTTGTTGTTGTCGTCGTCGTCGGCGACGATGATGATGAACAATAATAATGGTATCGAACAATAATAATCATGATAATTTCGACGAAACGAGGTGAATAGGGGACGCATCGGACAGGCAGAAAGTGAAAATCACAAAACAGAGCGACAACAAGAGTCAGAATCATAAGAGTTCTGTTTGAGAGCTCTCTGGTGGTTAATTCGTTAGTTAGTAGAATCAGTGAGTTATAGTAACATTGTTATGATAAAAATTCGCTGCGCGATCCGGCGGAAAAGGACAAACGAAACCGTCGCGATAGATTACGAGTTATCACTGGGTGAGAAATACGTAGTGTCCTTATGTTAGTTATGACGGATGATTCAGCTATAAATATATCGTATCGGAAAGCCGCGCGAACACACAGAGGCACACAGAGATTCTGCTGTACCAGATGCAGCAGCAGCAGCAACAGCAGGGAGAGGCTCGGAGCCCACCCATAATGAAACTGGCTTCAGAAATATAGTATAATATTAAATGCCACGAACAAAGAAGAGAACGGATTACATGATTAAAATATGCAAAAACAGCGGCCACCTATTCAATCAGGCGAATCGTCTTAGAGAGACCGGTAACATTTCAGCAGCTCGGAAATCGCCAGCGACATTTGAAGGAATCAACATGCTTTTATCTAACGGTGCACGGCCATAACGAACAGCACGATGTAGAAATCTGAAGGGCAATCAGAGTCAGTCGTCTCGCAGCCAAACAGGAACAAGCTCATATCATATATTGCCATCAATACAGCGATGACGCAATGACACCGACGGCAGCAAGTAATCACCCGTTATTGTTTACGATGTGCACGAATGAACACATTAAATGCGTCGATTACGCTTCATGTTACAGTGGCTCCCCGCATGTGTCTTTGATATTGTACTTGTATTGTCTAGTGTAGCTAGTGACATTGTGCGACGACGTAAACGAATTCTACGGGCAACAACGTGGAACACGAACACTGTTGTTCCGTACACAACAACAACAACGACATCTAGAAAGACAATGTATATATATATATAGTGTGTGCCTATGTAATCGTATTAATCGGCTCATAGCTATGGTAGCAAGTCAATCAGTGTAAGACTGCATAGCTGCGTGCGGGGCTTCATGGTGGGCAGGCCTTTGTCATTTTGACGACAGAAGAAGTGAAAGCGTCGATGTGATCTCTCCTCCCCAAAGATGACGACAGAGAGAGAGAGACAGAGAGAGAGAGACCACAAGTAGAAATCAAAATATAGTACTCGCCATCGCCCCCACCCCCCTGCTATTGCTGCTGTTGCCGTCATTTGTTGTTGCTGCTGTTGTTGTTGTTTGTTGCCATTATCATCATTATCATCGCCTTCATCGTCATCAAATATCATCGCCGGCATCGCGATCATTATCGTATCGTATCCCACGATGATGAAACCCCGCCTTTGCCTGTTTCGTTTGCTGCTCTCATATTGCCGCTCTTGTTTCTGTTTCTGTTGTTATTATTGTTGTTGTCGACGTCGTGGTGGTGGTGTGTGTGTGTGTCGCGTGATACGCCGCATCAGATAAGGTGGGTTCACCCGGTTAACCCAACCAAGCCATACCGCCGTACCGCCCTCCGTTGAGGCGATTCGATCGCACGGACCAACGCCACCGCTGGACTTTGACTTCGTTGGATGGCCTAGTAGTAGCCTGGTAGTAGCCTAGTAGTAGTAGTATTAGATGTTGCTGTTGTTGTCGTCTGTCCCATTGTTGGTAGCTGTGAGGGAGTGAGTATCGTACTGGTGTATCCGTTCTTTCTTAGCCTATGAACGAGGCTGTCTCTGCCTCCTTTCTATCGCGGTATAACTTGGATCTTTTTGGTCGGAGCCTCGTACGGGTCCCGTGCGACCGGCCGCCTGCAGTTATTCCCCCCCTATATCATCTATTACATCTAGTCCTGTCAGGTTTGGCGTCGACAGCTCCGTGTGTCGTCTATTACTGCCGCGCCCTTGCGCACTTGCCTCTCTCTCTCTCTCTTTCTTTCTCTATTCTCGGCCACGAAGTCGACCCCGACTGTCGCCGCCCCATTCGATGTTCTGTCCCATTGTCATTATTATTACAACTCCAAGGCCATGGCGATCGCTACGATGCTGTGGCGGGCCACAGCAGGGAAATAGAGGGTGAGAATGAGATACAGTGATGACTTCGACTTTGGTTATTATCATTATTATTACTACTACTGCTGCTACAACCCGCAACTACTATGATTACTCTTGCTTAGTGATACTACCGTGTATATACATATATGTATATTTTTTTCTTGTTGTTATATACATATATGTATTATATATGTAGGCGCATACCAGTGCGTGTACCTGTGACATTTCATGTTCACTGTTGCGTGGCAAAGAGAGAGAGAGAGAGAGAGGAATTAGGCGGAACTATTTGACTGAGGCGACAAGAACAGGGGACAATCACCAATCGAAGACCCCCCCCAGAGATAGAAATCGCTTAGCTAGCGCATGCCTTGCATCGTCGAGACGTGGTCTGCTGCTGCTGCCACATGGGGGTGCAGGCAGTTCGGTTTATACCGTGGTATAGTACAGAGAGAATGAAATCCGCGCGCGATTGCGCGCGTACACCAGCATCCGAATCCAGAATTTATCGAACAGAGCGGGTAAAGCAAAAATCTAGCGATCTCTCTGCCAGTTTAGCCATCGAAATACGGTGGTCAGAGTGGCAGAGGCAGAGAGAGAGAGAGAGAGATTCATCAAAATGACGACTGGTGGTGCCATCGTCTTTTCCTACCGCCCATGGCCATCGAGGCCATAGGGTTGTCCACTATGGGACGTGATCATCAGTCATTACAGAGGACGTTCGAAGTCACGCGGCCAACAGAATGAAGCATCGAGGCCACCGCATCGCCGGGTGTGGTAGGTTGTATCGACACTTCACCTAATGGCTAGCCAGAAGTACGGGAGTCCTCTTGCGGTTCCTAGAATTCCCATAGACCCGAACCACTATCTATTTACCTCTAGTGAAAGAGCCGCCTTCGGATAAGGAGCGGGGGTAGCCGGCGTACAGGGCCGGGAGCCCTGGGGGGTGGGGTGCACACGAGCGTTGATACGAACAACACATCGTGACGGGTTCAGGATCAGAGCGATAGAGCCCCCCACGAAGACAAAGGGAGAGTGACTTTGGCTAGATGAGACGGACCGTCAGGGCCAACCTGCCACTGCAGAGCGCGCGTACTCACGCAGAGCGAACACGGTTGTGCCCAGGGAGGATTTTCCCTGACGGACGTAAGCGAGAAATACGAGGAGAGATAGCATCGTAGCTATGTAAATAATGTAGCTAAGCACCTGTTGTTGTTGTTGCTGTTGCTGTTCTTCTTCTTGTTTTTCATAGATGGTATCTGTTCGAAGGGGCGAGGCCAGGCTATTTGAGTGGCTGCGTGTCGGATTGATTCCCGGGATATATCTCCCGAATAAGAAGGGCGCGCACATACAAACAGACACAAGCCGACACAGTGCTGTGCACTCTTGCGATGTGAATATTAACAACGTGAGTACGTGCCACTGGGAAAACGCGCGACAAGACAAAGACGCATCGCAAATTACTACGAAGGAACTGGAGAATTGTCACAACGGCAAGGCCAACACAACGAGTTAAATACCAAAGAAGCAGATAAATAAAGACAAAGCACAACGAAATGCAAAAACGAAATACAGGATGGTGATGTTTTTTTTCTGTTTTGTTTGCTTGCGCGAGCAATACTTTTTTCCCCGTTTTTACTGCTGTTGCTGCTGTTACAGGACAGTGCTCATCCATATGTCACATTCAAGACCATCATTCATGAGGGACATTGATCGCGTACCGGTTTTCCTGAGAGGGAAGTCGCTCTTGCCCGGCACAGCACTTGTGCCAGGTCGACCGTTAGCCGGCGGCGGTGAAGATTGGTCGAGCGACATCTGTGGACGCTGTGCCCATGGATGGCGTAGAGGAACCCCGTTCTGGGCAGCCTCCCGTTGCTTCTTGGCCAACACGAACTCGGCCAGCTTCTGTTTCACCTCCGCTGAGACACTACCGCTGCCGGTCCTGGAGTACATCCGAGAATCGTTAACGAACGACGTTGAAGAAGGACCGATGTCGGAAGCCATCAAATCCACAAGATAGCACAATATGGATTAGTATTTTTATAATAGTATGATTATTATTATTATTATTTCTATGATAGAGAATATATGTCCACTCTGTACATGTATGCATTCACGTACACTATATAATAATAACGATAATAATAATAATAATAATAATAACTAATAAGGCGTTACCTGGCACCGTGGACGGTATGAATCAGAATTCATCTAAAAGAGATCTACGCATACGAATTTCCTACTTTTTTCAATCATCAGCAGTTCTCTGACTTGCGCTGTTACCAAGTACTAACATACATCTTTGAGGTTCTATTCTAACCAGTCAAACGTAACTAGTTAAATGTAATACTTGTGTATCTATGTACGATACGTATTTCCATATATCATACGGCGCCAGCCTCTCACATTTTGTTCTACAATACGTAGCTGGTACTGATTTTCTTCTACGAAAAGCTTTGAATACGCCAAGTTCGTGATCTGCCCATCGCGTAATGAACGTATGATATCATTGAGGGGTTCATCCTTTCTAGTGGGCCTTGGTACACTCTCTGGTCCCCGATCGGGCTGCCGCTAGCCCCCCAGTTGGCCCAAGAGCCGAGTCTCACGCAATACGCCAATTCAAGAATCCCGCGCCGGGGTACTACTGATCGCCGCATCTCACTACTTCTTTCTGTTGGGCAACGCCAGCCGACCACGTCATCGGGTGGCTCAGTATGCACGAACGAACGGTCCATGACAGCCTGAATTTGTATGGCGGGTCCGGACGGCAAACAGGCCCACTCGGGCCAAACTGGGCCACAATGACCCTGTGGTGGGTGGGGGCCCCTGTATCGCACTCCGATGTTTCGGGAGGATTCGAGGTACGGGGCTGACTCGTGAGTGGATAACGCTACATAGGCCTTCATGGATTCTGAGTCACCGACGGCAGCAGACATAGCCAAAACCAGGCAGTGGCGGCGGCACCAACTGGGGCTGTCCCATGGAACGGCCTTGGCAGAAACGGTTCGCAGAAATCCGTGCCGCATTTTCCACGGCTCCCATCCATAGCGACAGACACTTGGCCTGCTGTAATGAGTATGCATGTATGTCTGCTTCAGCGACGCCCCTTACCCTACACAGTTATGCTTTTCGACACAACAAATGTACATCTCCTGAAACCCCGACCAGGCCTCATCCGTCGGGACCGGTAGTAATATGTTAGCCGTTGCTCGTTGTCAAGAGATTTGACGTTGTTTGTATCTGTTTGCCGGTGTCGCCGCATGACTCATCGGCTTCATCGGTGTTGGTGGGACGCGTTCTTAGGGTCGAAGTGACAGCTTAATATTAGCACACGTATAGTCAGCAAAAAAAAGAAAATGCCTCAAATGAGCCAACAATTTATACCTGAGATGGCAGTCGCCTTGAGGACGAAGTGGAGGCCCCATGTGCCGCAAGTGCCGCAATGGGACGCGTTGTGAATTTGGTTGTATAGCAATATGGTGATAGGTGTAACTACCTTATTTCCACTCAATTTCCCCTAATCTAATAGCTAACATAAGTACCTCACAGAGAGCTATCGCCGATCCCCAATATCTGTAACGCCTTGTCGATTGCCAACGAGACACTTCCATAGACAATCTCTGACATTCTCACCTCTGTAGCTGGGGTTGACTGGCCTTGCCACTTTGACCACCCGTGGCTGAGGCAGCGCCGGCCGCTCCTGCGGACGCGCTGTCCTTCTTGTCCTTAAAACTGGTCGCCGCACTCGCTCCGCCAGCATTAGCTGCAGGACCTGGGGAGTCCTTGCGGGTCGCCGTCTGCTGCCCGCCACCCTGACCGGTGTCCTTCTCTTGAAGCTGCTGTTGGGCCTGCTGACGCTCACTGAGTTCACGCGACTTCGCTGCCGCCACTGTCGCAGCCTCCTGCTGCTGTTGTTGTTGTTGCTGTTGTTGCTGCTGCTGCTGCTGCTGTTGCTGTTCGAGATACATCTGAAAGTAAGAGATAATCTGCCGCATAAAACCGGCACGAAAATACGCACACGACTTTGATGACGACGACGATAAATGATCATTACACAGCTAAGGAAGCTAACTGCTAGAGTGTAATAACTATACAGGTTCGATGTCATTGTGTCATATAATTCGCGATCACGTTAGCAGGACTATCACATAATGGCGAGTGGAGATGGACTTGTAGCGTATCTTTGTTAGTGTCATATGTAGTATGTTTAGGAGGTCGCAGTGCAAACGGCAACAGCAGCAAATATAAAAGTCTCAAGTTTCGTTTAGGGAGGGGACACGAGTCTATAGAGAATGTTTGCGAAACTTGTTTAGTGACATTTGCTATTCGAAGCACACGATAGATTTAGTGTCTGGTGATTAAAGACAGGAGGGGATAATATATATGTATATTCACTTGTTTTTTTTACAGTTGTAAACATCATCATGTTCACAGGGGCGACTTCGAATCGAGTGACGCTCAGATTCGACAGAGCATGCTGCTATTTAGGATTACGATTGTAGCTTCCGTTATAAGACTCTATCCGTTTCGAGTACCTCACTCGAAAATAGACTACGGTATTGTTCACTTGTTGTCCAACGTATTTAAATTTAGGCCTATATTTCATAAATGTAAAAATAGCCTGAATATATATATATATATATATATACATATACATACATATATATATGTATATATGTAATGGGAACACGTCTACAGAGCTGTATCTATTTATATCAAAAGTGGAACAGGAGAATAAGTAGTCCTGAATGGCAACAACCTCCCATGTTGCTTCACCTGCATATTTATGTATATACATATGATATATATTATCATCAGCAGAAAAGGCCAACATCGTGCGAAATCGATCGCCGAAATCGAACAGCGGCGCGTGGCTGTATTTCATGTCCGCCGGAAAGCCTGCCCGGGTGTTTTTTTGTTGGTCGTCTTCTTGAGAAATTCTTGCAACAATCCCAACCGTCCGCCAGTCTTCGTTTACGTGCGGTGCACCCTTTTACAGGAACCCATAGAGCTACCCTTGGCCAGCCTGCTTACCCGAGAACAAACTCGTTGTTGGCAAATGCGCTCGCAAATGCAAAAAAAAAGAGATCGTCGCGCGCCAGCGACTCGGTTCTCTACGACGCCCCGTTCGTGACAGGTCGTCTGGGCGGGTAGAACTAATAATCAGCTGGAAACCGAACAATATCAGCGACTCCGACAATACAAATGGTGCCGCAGTGAAGGAGCCTCGTTCGCTGTTTGGAGGAATTGTGCAAGTACAATATGATAGCTTTCAGTTATGACGTTGTCCCACCGACGTCAATATGCCGCCCATTGCGTTTCGCCGGAGTTGCTGCTGGTCACTGCATCAACTGCATCTCCAGGCTGTGAGGTCCTTAAATCCCTGACCTATTGCCTGGGCCGCACCGTGGCTCGATCCGAGATGCTAGATTTGTATCGTGAGGATGCTCGCGTTCATTAGATTCGCGCTTGGGCGAGTGTCATTCACGTTACTCCTAAGTGGACTTTCTATCCTTCCGTCTCCGCTAGCAGCCAGCTGCGGCTATGGTCGAGGGAGGTCTTCGACGAGCCTATCGCATCGCCTCCACAGTAAAAACGAAATGGACATGGGAGAAAACATGAGGAGCTGCTGTTCTTATATAGATCAAGGACAGACGGGCCAGTACGGAGCAACTCGTACAAAGACATCGCGTAGTCTTATACCGAACTTTCTTTAGCTGCTGATTTGAATGTTCGCGTCGCTGGGTATGCTATGCGTCTGTGCGAGTCCGTATGAGGTTATATGGGACAGGCGTTCGTGTCGCAAGACTGGACACTCCCACCAAGACGGTTCTCGCCTCTCCCAATTCCTTGCGATCATTTTCTTAGGTTCTTCGCGTCTTCGTCCGAGAGATGCGTCGGCTGCCGGCGACCCTCCGATCACAGCAAACGAGAAGGATAGAGAGAGAGAGAAATAGGAAGGAGCGTGCCACGAAAAGCATCATGATGTTCCCGGAGGTAGAAGCGAAATGCAGGGCGGCGGGGGATGCGAACTCGGGGCTTGACGGAGGCCCCTGGGGGCCGTGCATTGGAGACCAAGAAAGAGGCCGTGCTCCGGTGGTACGACATCGCGCCTTTCAGGGCGCCCAACATCGACTAAGAGGATGACGAGAACGTGGCCGTAAGGAGAAGGAGCAGCAGATCCCGAAGACAAGGCCTCAATACAGGTAGAGGTCTCTGCCGCCATCCCGGCTCGCCCCCTCGACTGGAGGAGGCCTCGATAGCCGCATCGTGTAACGTAGACTGCGGGACTACGGCCGGCTTGTCGTCTTGTCTTCCGGCTGGCATACAACAGCCGAGGAGAAAATGTCACGTCTACGAGAACACATCACTGTGCGGTACATCCTTGTCTCGCGACCTGAGGTGCGCGGTAAGGCACAGCCGATAGCGGCTCATCTAGCACTAGATGCACCGTGGATAGTTAGCTAGCTTTCAGTCGCGCGATGCTTGCGCATACGATCGAGACGCGCGCACACAGTATGAAAAGAACAATGTAACTATGAGGGAGGGGAAATTCTGTGTAGATCAAAAAGTGTCTATGTACACCGAACAGCTATCGTATCCTGCTGATGATAACACACAACACGCTCTTTCCGATCTACGCAGGTTCATCATCGACAGAAGACGACGCGATGTACGTGTGCGCGAATACACTAAATAGAGTCATATATATATATATATAAAAGTTAAACACTGTCTTGAATAAATGGAAATACATATATATATATATATATATATATTACATTTTTCGCGACAGAGTTTATAAAATTATTTTAGAGGGGAATCGAGTAGGATGTAGTGGAACAGATAGGGATGACCATCACTAAGAGGAAGGATATTTTCTTTCTTTCGTAGGCGATGACAAACGCCAGACAGCGGCAGCGGCGACCTTCGTTAGATTGGTGATCGTGGCCTTTTCACAGGCAAACAGCTTCTTACACCATGCGAGCCACTCTCTTACAGAGTTAGAAAATATAAGGTACGAGGCACTTTGAGGGTAAGGGATTTTCATATCACCCCGTTGGATACACACGGAACGCTAACGCGCACACACACACACATACACGTTATACAGGATGAGACGATGGGATGCAGATAGGTGCAATGCTCTGCTATTTATGTTGAACATCCAACGCGGGTTCATCATTTTGCCATGGAAGTATCCACTATTTTGTGCCTATTGTCCTAGACATGAAGCATCTTGCCCTATCAACAGGACAGATGATGGAAGGGTCGTAAACGCAGTAATCAAAAACCTGCGTATTCCTCTCTTCGACAGTGAAGGGAACCCGTGTAACGACACTGTCTGAAAACTGAAGTCTACAAATGGCGCACTATGCACAGGCCGTCTCTTCAACTGATTAAATCCGTTTCGTTGTTCACCTTCTCTCTCTCTCTCTCTCTCTCTAGCTGTGGTATAATGGAACACTACGTACAACAACAATAATACTGCATAATTACATAATCCCCTTTCATAGCAAGCAACAATCTGACGATACGTCCCGTCCCCCTCCCACTAGAAGCGTGGCGGCCACATCAGAAGCGGCAGCAGCAGCAGCAGCAGCAGGAATTGCAAACACAGTTTAGAAATAGCTGTGTGCTATGGGCACTGGCCGCAACTAGGCTGGGGCTGTCTCGCCCAGCTACGTTCGCACGTTTGCGTATTGGCCGCCAAATGACCGTCTATGGCTGGACGCCCTGCGAGAGCGCGCGCGCTCTTATGGTACACGTCCTGGTAGAGCAACATCGTTGATTGACAACCTTTTTCAAGAACACCGCATCGGCTGCAGCACTGCTTTTCCACAGCAGATTCTCAGCTATCGGAGTTCCATTCTGCGGCCAGCCTCCCATTCAGGCCCCGGGAACTGCCGAGGCCGTCCGCTCCTCGTGTGGGGTCTGGCTTTCCTCTATCATCTACTCTCAATTTGCCCGACCCGTAGCAAACGTCTCGACTGGCCCAGAGCGGAGAAAGCTTGTGGTTGTGTTTCTCTTCCATTTCTTTGTACACGAGCGAATGTCGGCGAGTCGTCCGCTTCTCTCTCTACGTGGGCGCATGCGTATATCTCTCTATTGCGCCTATTTTTGTTCACTCAATCCTTGCTTCGCCTAATCCTACGAGGTTAGCACGGGACATCATAACCGACGCTGATGCGATGAACAGCGTTTCTCTCTCTCGAGAGAGAATATATATATATATATATATACATATTATTTCCCGCCTCTGGCCTCTCGTCTAGCGTCGATAGAGGCGCACCCGTGGTGCCGCTCTCAGCTGACGTCACACGGTAGACTACTCCGCCGTTTGGTGTTATTATACGTGACAACCAATAATTGTAGTAATCATCCCGCAAGCCTGGCTATAGCCGGGAGACGTTTGCTGTGTGAGCACCGGTACTTTCGTGAGAAGCGCGCTGTGGCTGATCATCAACTATTATGTAGTAGACGAGATCTCTTTGAATGTCTTCATTGCACGCACTGCGGTCGTGTTCTGCATAATGAGGCCTATGTAATTATTATTATTATTACTATTCCCTGTGAAATGTGTCGTACAACGATGCATTCGGGAGATGTGAACTTGCAAATGACAGCTCGTGTGAAAATACTTGAGTGAGTATTATCAATAGAGTGAATGATGTGATTGGTTGGCCATCGGGATCGTTGCTCGCTGGGGGGCCACTTCATTCGAACTAAGTCAAATTTCAGGGAAACTTTGAAAAGCGTTTCCAGCCCCTTTGGCGCGGAGGGAAATTTCATGCATTTCTTGCGGGGATTGATATGAGCCTTTCTAATGTTCCTCTCAGTACACCTTCAATAGGAATAACTATTATTACCCATGTTTACTTAACATACAATCATTGTGCTCAATCATTTTAGCCCAGAACGAGAGAGGGGCTGATAGAGACCTGACATTGGCCCAGTGGACGATCTGGCAGCAGCCTGCAAGTGTTGCAAGTCCAGAGGCAATTGGCAGACTCAGGCCACCGCCGGCATAAGCCAAGGCACGGGCAACACAATCGCTTCGATGTCAGCTGGGCGAGAGCCACTACGATCACTGCTCATAACGATATGGATGTTGCTTACGGCCGCATCGTGAGTGGACGAATGGACGGGTGAACTTACCGAGTACCCGTAATACAACGATAGGTAGGGTGCAACAAGCATCGTTTGCACCCACACAACCAATGCTGTAAGCAGTCTTTCATCGCGCGGCGCCACGGAGCCCGCATTTATTTTCGCGGTTAGCCAGCGAGCGACGCCATAGCGCCCCTCCACGCGACAGCGACGGAGTACCTATATTCTGAGTCACCGCAGCTGCGAATACATATATATATATATATATATATATATATATATGTAAAGGAATTCGGGCGTGTTTACACGACATAGTCTATATCAAAAATATGTTGTCGACCGCCCGCCAGGCCAGCGTCTCCGACTGCAGCAATGTTATTGCAGTCGTGAGTTACACAGAAGCGTCCTGGCAATTCCTCCCGTTGTAAGAGTTGCTTTCAATGCCCGTTCAACGCACGCTTAGAGTGGCCTGCTGATAACGACGCTGGACGAATACGCCGCTGAGATGAGGATAGTCCAGAACAGCTATTTCTTCCCAATCGCTAGGACTACTCAGGCAGATGCCCGCGATAGGCGACGTAGGTCCTATAGCAAACAGTCTCTATGGGTCTTATCTACGTTTAAATAGAAAAGTAATTCTCCTTAACAAATCGATTAGGAGGTCGATTTCTTGTTGACATCAGCGCGAAAGTGGCCCGCGCTCTGGGTACACGAGAGTATCGTTGCATTAAACATCACCGTTGATTTATCGACCTCTAGGAACGCGCACGGCCCCAGAGAAACACGAAATAAATAACAATAATAAATAATATATTATTACAATGTAATAGAATATTGTTGCCGTCAAATAGCAAAAAAAATTATGCTGATTAGGTGAATCAATGATTGGAATAGGGAATAATCATAATGTAATAATAATAATAATGTGGTGGCACGCTAGCCCCACTGCAAAATAATGACCCCCTCAACGATCATAATAATAATAACAATAATAACCAGCAACGTAAGAGTGATACATACATCCGAGTCATGACTTGTGTCGTGATTAGTTCACAGGCTGTTTGATCGTTCCGAGCGTCTGTTACCCTTTGATTGGACGTGATTGACGCTGGAGACCGCCAACGCTGTGTGAGTGAGTGGGTGTCGAAGCGTCGGGATTGTAGGGTCGAATGGGACCTCCTTCATCCGTCATAGCAGGGACCGTTCGTCGTTCTGCACGCATGATGTATATATATATAAATATATATAAGAGATTTGCTTGTTATTTTCCTAGGTTGTAGGGATGCGTATCCATGTGTTCGTGTGTGTGTGTGTGACTATGTGTGCACTCGCATGCGGTACTCTGACGTTATCCGCGAGACACGGCCCAATCAGGTGACCAGGACAGCAACACCGAGAAAAGGGGTCACGTAGAAGTTCAGCAGAACTTCGGCTATTATCCAAATTACATACGTCAGGGTAGAGGGCTAACTTCATACCGCTGCTGCGCATATTTGATTCGGCGCTATTTTTGGACCACGCGACCAGCAACAGCAGGGAGGCAGGCAGGCAGGCAGCCGAGCTGATTGGCTAAGTTGACGTAGTGTTACTTCGTCGGCGTCCAACGTAAAAAACGGGACGAGGGCCGTCGGAGCTTGACCCGTGCATCGTGCTTGACCCGGTGAGCTCTCTTATAACTATCAGAAGCTTCGACCAAAACAGATTTCTCGTCCGGCGCTTGCTCGAGGTGTGTGCTCTTTGAAGCTGGTGCTTGAGAGAGATATTCCCCAAGTTTAATGAGCCATTTTTTGAAAAATCGCGCAAGCTTGCATCTCACATTTGGTGAGCACATGTATTCAACTTTAGTTAAATTAGAAGCGATTGTCAGGAGAGCGTGGTCTCTCCGCAGTATGACGTCAACTCTTTAACACAGTATGCTAATAAATTGGATCAATTTGCATCATTATTACCATGTATTATTATTGTACCATAGGAAACCTTCCGAGTCCTATGGCAGGCCATGTACACAACGTAAGTAAATTGTCGCCACTCCAATGCGGAATCGTATACTATGTTGTTCATAAGAAAAATATTTCGCCTAATTCCACAGCAGTGGGATTTTCTTCAACGCATCCCTCCATATTTTCACGTCATCTGACAACTCTGCTTTGGTTAACGACGAGCATATATATATATATCCTGTACCGTATACTCTGTACTGTCTGCGTATTCTATGCGAATGTTATTCATACGCCCGTATCTGATTCTATTTACGGCTCCTGCTCCATTCTATTTCATTGCAGCCTATTGCACTCCGCTCGTTGATCGCCGCATTTGGTCGTGTGTCCATCCATATATTACGGCGGCGTCGGCGGCGGTGGCGAACTCGGCCATCCGTCAAGCGTCGGCCGTTAGTTGTTGCTACTCGTCAACGCGGCCGTCCGCGAGAGCTGCCGAGGGTCGCTTCCCTTTTGCCTCTCTAATGCTTGGAGCCAACGAGCGGCTCACTGGCCGCTGTTGACGTCAGTGGTATTTCCTCCATCAACAGTGATAGCAACACGGAGCCGGGCAGGCAGCTCAGTGTCGCGTCGCGTCGACCACCGCTCGTCGACCAGCCCCTGCCTTAGTTCATGCCGCTTAGCCGAGGAGTCGAATGAATGAGTGGCCCTTATTGTATGAATGTTTGAACGGTCACGCTCGCGGCACCGTTTCCACTATTCGAGACTGTGTGTGTTGGACAGCAACGGGCACGACCAATGAGCGACGTTATTATCGCGTGAACAGGGTCGGCTGGCTTCAACGCCCGCGACGCTCTCGTCTATGGGTGGCCTGCCGCAGCAGCACTCCCCACTCTAGCGTCGAGTATCGCAGAGCAAAACAGAGCGAGGCGGGAACTTGGAGGGATGCTGCAGTAAAATGACACCGTCTCACTCGACCGATATAAAATGCGTGTGCACCTGAATTTCAGGTTCAACACAGTGAGGATTTCGCTACCGGGCGCCTCCTTTAGTCGTTCCAATGGTGGTGAACAACGCGTCCGCCTTGTTGTCGTATTGTCGTCCGTTGTTGCCACGCATCATTGTGATGCGGGCTGTGGCGCGGGCGAGTGGCCGGCAGCGCGGTTGGTTGAGAGCTCCAGCAGGTTCTTCTCCCCTACCCAGTCTCATCACGGGGGTAGATTGGGGTAGACCTCTATATCGGTCGTTAGGTAGAGCGGACACCAGCAGCTACGGCAAGCTTCAAGAGATCAGTCAGGCGGGCACCCGGCCAGTCGACAACAGCGAGGACAAGACGTTGTCTCTCTTCGTCGTTCGTCGCCGAACTGCAGCAATAGCAACAGCAGCAGTAACTGCCGCAACAGCACAAGCAATATCAGCTGCATGATCCGCGGCGGTGACTGCGCTCGCAGCCGCAATACGGACGATTTGTACGACGAGCGTTTGTCGTCGCTTCTGTTGGTACCGGCAGCTCTGTGCTTGGTTGTCATAGAGTCTGTGTATACACATGTCCACTGACCCTACGGACAGATACGATACATACACACACACACTCAAGCGCAGAATACCCGACAATAGTCGCATAGCACAAGACGAAAGATCGAGATAGACGCGAAGGAAAACGCAAGGGAGGTTGGTAACACTTCACAGAATCAGTACACCCACACACAGGCGGGGGCACACCGTCCATCTCGAAACGCAGTCGATTTATACGACTGCGGCCGAGAGCCGATCGTCGACGATGTCCAGCCGCGGAGGACCGCCGCGAGGACTTTGTACACGTGAGACGTGTACAGTGTCAACGAGATACGATGCTCATTTGCGATGTTGTTATCCCTTGCAGTGTACGTATCGTCCCGTATGGGCCAGCTAGATTCACAGACATGCGAAGAGACGGTGGCAGTAACTCGGTCATCCATTGGGCTATTCTCGTGTACCCGTTGGACGGACACGACCGGTTGCATCGCGGTCAGACGTCGGGCGACTCGACACACAGACGATGGAATGGAGAAATTTTTAGAGCATGCGCTGTTGCTTGCTGATGTCACTGTGGCTGGCTAGTAGGTTTGATTCGGCTGCCAGTGAATGGCTGGAATTAACAACAGGGGCATATAGCAGCAACAGCAGCATCGTGCGCCGTGAGCTCCTGAATTGAGTTGTAACTGGGACGAGCAAAGAAATTCAAACGGAATTTTGGTTGATGATGATAATGTCGATGATGGGGATGGTTCAGGCTGGCTGGTTTCAGGTTCGCGAGATTGGGTTAGGTTTGAGTGGTAAAACACGACCGATAGCTAGGTAGATATGTTGGTTGATAAATAGATAGACGTCTGCAATATGTATTTGATTTGTCTTATTCGAATCACCGTTCAGACTGAAGTGTGTGCCCTTGAATTATCATCATTTATGAATTACCATGCGACGGGACCTATTTGGATATGACGACTTTGTGGAGCTAGTTCAACTTCTCGCCATCCTTGCTACGCTTCGTTCAAATACACACAAATTAGTACCAGTTGCGTGCAGTGATCGTAGTTGCATCCAGTCATCCTTTGGCACGTGCTCCGAAGGATGACAACGCAGTTAAATTATCGGTCTTCAATGAAACGTTCAATAATAGATTGTGTAATGCACATAAAATATACATATATATATATATAAATAGCCATCCACGAATGCCTCAGCCGTATGTAAGGGGTCATTACACAGATGAACAAACCGGAGAGACACTTTGATTAACTTATATATATATATATATATATATATATATATATATATATAAACTACACGTAGCATATGAGCGAGACATGTTGCTCATGTTGTTCCATGTGTGGGATTCGCACTCGCGAATAGCAACTACTCCTCCAGCGATCGTCCACACAGTCATTCGCCATTAACGATCGCGCTTATGTCTGCGAGTATTTGCCCAGCTGAGGACGCGAGCCAACGCACATTCAGGCGAACATAAACGCCCGTAGGCGGGTATGCGACAAAGTGACAAACGAACAAGCTCAGCACCCCCCAAAACTAACCCCCTATACACCCCTTGAGTTTCACGTCCGCTGGTTCCCGCTGCCAAAACATTTGTTAACGCCTTAATCGAACCCCCGCCGCCTCTCTATCCCTCTGATATCGTCGATCTGAATGAGGAAATGCCCAGCGTTGTTCGGCCCCTTCCAACAAAGCACGTTGTCCGAAAGACGGCTGCTGGCGAAGGCGTTTTACGCTCAGCGATTCACGGCAATAGCAATGTTCCGTTTGCACAGACTTGATACGTAATGTTGTTCTTCCCTATCTGTCTATTGTTTGTTAAATCGCTCTCTTTCTCACTCTCTCTCTCTCTTCGCGAATTTTATTGAATGTCGATACGCGGCTCGATAGCTCTGGAGGGAAGTGTTCATAACGTATAACAGTGTAATAACTGCGAGATATTCATAGACATCACGAGCACACTTTACAGCTTTTATGTCGCATACTTTACTTTATTATGTCGTGCAGACAGATACTCGAAACTGAGAATCATCATTTCACTTTCGACCTCCGTTAAAGCTGCTGAGCGCAGAGCTGACCTCCTGGCCTACAACGCAATGTGGACAGTCTCTCCTCGCAGCGAGTCAATATGAGCAGGTGGCCTTCGCTATATAGCGTTGGTAATTGGAAAAGTTATGGCTGTATATATGCTTCTAAGAATAACGATTACGATTTGTTACAGTGGGCGTGGATGGGACGCACATCGAATCTGAATGGCTGGGCATTGACATGGGCTCTTTCTGCAAACATTGGGACCGAAAACTATGATCAATCGAAGCCGGCTGCATAGTCGAGCAGAGCATTCCGCCCCGAAAACAATTATACAGTATAGAGAATATTTTTTTGGTCATACTTAGACAAATATCGAGTTGACCTCTGTGAATCTGATCACCGAGCCGTATTTATAGGCGGAGAATGCTACGAGCTAGTGTAGCATTACGTTCTTACAATACATGGCGGCGGCGGCAACAGCAGCAGCAGCGACAGCAAAAATAATGATGATCGAATTTCGACAGGGATCAGTACTCCCCATAAAAAGGTTATCGAAATAATAGAGAGAGAGAGGATTAATCAGAATTACAGAGATGAGTTATAAACAGCGCGAAAGGCGACTAAGATGAAGAAATCCTGTGAAATTTCCACAGGAAAAAGAAACACATGGTCTACTCGACTCTGCACGACACCCCATTGGCATATAATCATAATCATGCGATTATTGGCAACGTACCGGATCGGAAAAGTCTGCTCAAAGTATTTACACTTGTTTAGACAACGCTCGAGATTCAGTGTGAACTGCTGAAAACAAATTATTTCGTGTCCACTTTGAATACAGCCATACAATTATAGGTGTTACATGACATAACAAAAACACATGTAACTCGAATATTGTTGCTGTGCTTGTGTTTCTCTCTATTTAATCATTTGCTTTCGACAGCACAACGACCTGTTTCTTGTGTTGCCGGAGCTGTCGGGTTCAGCTAGCCCAACCAAGATGTATTTTCACCATGGGCGCGATTATAAAACGGAGCACGCGTCTCAGTTTGGCCTCGTTGAATCGGCAGTGGTGTCGTCCTTGAATTATTTCATTTGTTTGCATTGAGGGACGAACCACCATCGTCGAGTTGAACAATACGGGGTGTGTATATTGCTCCGTCGTCATAATTAATAGCCGTAAATAGCCTGACGACCTCGCAATTCATCAGCCATCTAAGTGCCTTCGGACTATAGGGCAGATTGAATCGTTGCAGCTGACTAGAAATTACTTCGACTGTTCCTACAGTATGGCAGTCACCTACGTCGGGTACTGTTGGCTGCAGCATTGACAAGCAATATGCACAAATCGTTAACACGTCGCCGCTGTTATCGGAGTAAATCTGATACACATTTGCAGCGGGATTCTGTTGCCCGATCATACCTAGAGACCTCAAAGGCCGACCAAGTCGTTGGGGCACGGTTGAAGTGAGAGTTAAGCAGTCATGTATAATAGATCCATCCAGTTCATTTATGTCTATGCGCCACAACTAAACTGCTAGATTTGTGTTGTTGGGTCATTTGATTAAACGACACAAGTTTCATACTTTCCTAGTCTCTGGGGACGGCTTGCTGGAACGATATATACGTTTGCATATATATATATATATATATATATCCTGAAGTGGATTCTATACATAGAGCGAATTAGGGTTCCATTTGATTCCACGCAGACCATTTAGTGATCATCTGTGTGAACGCGAACACTATACTTTTACGTTAAGAGTATACGGGCATATGTATTATTGGTTTGGAGCAACCTTCGAAAACTTGGGATTCCGTTCGAATAAATATTTATCAAATGGTGCGCTAGCATAATAATGTAATGTAATTAAGAAGGGTCTCAACGGTGGGATATGACAGTAATGATAACAATAATAATTGATTTTTTAATATTTACAATGTATTTTCAAACATTTCCGCTTATTGTCACTTATGAACAACTTGCAGGTAAGCAATTAGGTCAAATTAATACTACGGATAAATACTAACAATAGTCATTTTACTACGGTTATCGCTGCTTTGGTTCTTAAGCCCTATTTCGAAGTTAGAGCTCAAAGCTCTCTAATGCCATTTGTCATCAGTCTAATTATTATCCTACATACACATTCAGCTAGAACTGGAGAAGCTTGACAATCATCTAATATTTTTATTGATACTGTCTCTAAAATCCTAGTGACTCGAGTTCAAAGATATATATACTATCGTTGCTATTTCAGTTTGATTCCTCTTCCATTAAGATTGCACATACACACACTCCAGCACACAGGGGAGGCAGAGAGCTGCATCGAAATCATCTGTCCGTTCGCCAATGTGAGCTCGACCAGTAGTGAGTGAGTACAGGAGGCGCGGTGCTCCGATTATACGTCTGGAAATGAGTTCCCTCGTGGCCCGTTCTCTCGCGCTCACTCGCCGTCCTGCTTGTACAGAGTTTCCCTGCGCGAGCTGTCGTTCGTGCGGCCCGTTTCTACAACCCTTCTCTTCTAAAGCCAAGCATGGGTGCTCGTGGCGGCGTCGGCATGGCGGCCTATTTCCTGGGAGTCCAGCTTTTTCTAGTCCAGGGCCAGTGCTGCCAGCCCAGACCCCCCCCAGCCTTCCTTACCTAACATTTCTGCGTGTGTCTCTCTCTCTCTCTCTCTCTCTGTACCGACATACGACAAGGGAGCGTGCTGCACCTCTCCACCTCTCTGCTCCTACTGCGCCACCGCAGTTATACTGATGGTGTGGCAGGTAGCTAGATACTGGGCTGAATGGTCTGGCGGCAGGAGTGGAACAGGCTCACAGCCTGGATAGCTGGCCGAGTCCAGATACGTAGTTGGCCCCTTTCCAAAAATAGCAGTCGTAAGTCCGGCTGACAGACAGACAGACACACACACACACAGTCATCGAGCTCGCATACGACGCTTATAGTTACATCTATGGACTGGCGAAATCCTTATGCTAGTGCTGCCCATAACAGAGGCGTGAACAGGCGAGGCCGCCTCTGCCATGGCCGCGTCCTTCAGCTAGTTTTGCCGCCGCCGCCGCCCCCCATCTCGTCTGTAGCAGGTGCCGGCGACATGACGACGAGAAAGCCGTCTGAACGCCGTAGAACCAAGCGGAGAGTTAGCCGATATAAGTCCCCCCCCCCCTCGTGCAGAGCTAGCACTAGGGACCGTGGCAGTGTCTGTCGGCTGCCGCCGCCGCCGCCGCCTCCGACGAGTTTCTGTTGGCGGCGCGGGTTTTCAGAATAATAAGCAGCAGCGGCGGCGCGGCAGGGCCTATTTTAGGAACCTTTGCGAGGAGAGTTTCTATTTGTGGCAATTCCGTACGGGTTTAACCACACAGCCGCCGCATACAGCCAGCACGTACGAACACCGGCTGCCGCGGAGGCTCCCTTCTTTCGTAAAGTAGAAGATGTCTCGGGTCCCCCAACCGGCAGCAAGAAAAGAACGTGGTTCATTTGCGCGAAATTGTGGAAGCACTTTGTCTTTATACACCTTCGTACACATCCTCGGCACATCTGCATACATTTGCACTTCAAGCTAGACGTCGAGATACAGTCTATAGCTTAGCAGCTTGTTTGAACCTGGTGGTTCCAACCTGCGAAGTCGAAGTTGGCCCGCAGTTGTTCGCTACTCTCTGATGGTGGACGCGCATCAACGGAGAATCGAACGCATTGAGATTTGTCGTAATATTATATTTGTATGTGGGCCGAGTTGTTGCGGTTCGCCAGCTGAGGCAAAAGCCTACATAGGCTGTTCATCGAGATTAGTTGGCCGAAAAATTGTACCACGGCTAAAATGGTCACCAAAATAAATAACGATATTTTTCACTCCAATTCAATGCACCACGCACGAATTTGTCAAAGAGGAATATTTCCATTATGTTCGAAATTGTGGTACACTATCTATGGAACACATGTGCTAATCAATGACGAATCATTTACGACCTAACCTGGGTGGATATAATGAATTCAATTTAGTCTAATTTGACAACGGCATCTGACATTGGCCTTGGCAAGCGCTGGTGGCCTAGCGTGTAGGATGTTGTCCTCTAATAAAATGGTGAATCCCCTTGTCAGAAGATAGTTAGGGAAATGCTCTCGTTGAGGAAGCTTCTGGGCCTTGAGACACTGGCCTACAGTCTCGCGTCCTATAGTGAAATGCCATAAAATTTCATACATATATATATATATATATATATATATGTGTGTGTGTGTGTTAGCGCATACACAAACGTGTTATGTGCCCAATTTTTAAGGAAATTTGCTAAGAGAAATTTAATCATTTTTAGCATCGAGTGCCACCGTCTGTCGACGTAAGGACGTCACCCTATTTCTAAAACGCTACTCCAATCAAAGTCCCAAAACACATCTGCCGTCACCTGCAATGGACATTTTCTTGTTGTCTGTTCGCGCTATTTCGATCGAACGGCGTCTTCTAGTTCATCAGTGTGTGCTCGAGCCCCTGTATACTAAGAGTATTTCAACTCAATAGTTAAACGGTGAACCGGTTCCTTGTCCTTTGCCGAGAAACTCTTCAATTACACCGAGCGCCTACCGAAGTTACCAGCGGCATGAATGATCATGCGAGCTTCATATGTAATCTTCTGGCCGTTATCTAATAGGCCGTTTGTCTGCAAATCCGATGGGTCGTTGCTCGACATACTCTCTCGTATAGATATTCCTACAAAACACCCTTTTGTATAGAGCCACGCCACCCGGTCACTGTTCACCGCGGGGCCGTGCTTCGGCTATTCGTCAGCGATAGTGAACAGCACTTGTTCAAATGGGAAACATTTCGTAACACCTCGACGCATTATAATCGCCAACGGTGTCTACGCGACCGGTAAACAATAGCAATAATAGTTCTCTATCTTCTGAGTACTAGCGGAACGTACGCGGAGCTACATCAGGGGACATTCCTTATTGCTAAAGCCCTCGAAGAAGAGAAATGACTATCGAGCACTATCGAAAGAGAACCGTACACGCTATAAGTCATGAAATGCGGGCAACTTTTGCGATGTACGAGAGTCTGCATACGGGAAACGCACGCCTACGATCTGCATATTGAGCAATGACAACGACAGCACACAATGCGTCCTCACTGTCGCTGTAACCTCTCTAGTCTACGTAAGCGCGTTGGTTCACAGTGAGATTGTCTTCCATTTGTTTTGTTAGCCGTTCGTCTCGAAAGAGCTAAAATAAAAGAGCCTCTCGTTGCCTCTTGTTGCACCTTTATTCCATACGTGCACCTTGGCTATAACTGGCTAACGTGTACATGCACGTTCTTCGCGTTTTTCCAGCATCGTTCATACTGGCAACCTCTGGACGATTGTTATGTGACCGCGCCGGTTAGACCCAGCGTGCAAAAGATGATATTTATATGCACATCGGCGATCCACCGGCCTCGCGTGATATTATGCACTTGATGAAAGCATATGTAATATTAGTTAACCCTTCAGCTCGACGTTTCGTCCATGTGTCGTTAGCGTTTTGGTCACACTGACCGAAACAAAAGAACAACGTACTTAATGCGTTCTATACTTGGGCGCCACTGCGAGTTAAACCCCGTATCAAGATGTATTTATAATCCTCGTCATGGTTTGGGCCGATTTGTGACCGTTCTGGACGATTTCTCCAAATAGATCGCTGTCGACATTCGGCCGCGATTCGGCTGTAATCCACCGTTCTCGGGAATCCTTGCCAGCAGCAAACTCGCACATGACTCTTGATACCCGTGGCGTCATCGGCAACACCGTCATCATGGTCATACTCGCGGACGAGGAGCGACACAGAGACAGCAGAGCGCGGAGCAGCTAACCAGAATAGATCATCCTATATCCACATTTAACTTTCTCTTGCTGCGCAAGCGATCGCTATCTGCATAATGCCTCTCGGGTCTCGGATCGTCTTGTCGGTTCTCCCATATCGCTCGCTCGCTCACTCTCTATTTCTCTATCTTTATATCGTAAGGGGGTCACCAAGCTTTCGCCGAGGGCCCTGCTGCGATCAAATTGCGCTGCGTCTCATCGAGCCGCCGCCGCCTTCGCCGGAGCAGCACAGCATTTGTTGCGGCAGCCTCTACAACACTAGAAAAAAGCGATAGAAGCGGGCCGACGAGGCCAATGTGTGTCTATGCCGGTATCTCATTACACCGACGGGCCAAGTGCGGCCCGCCAGCCCTTGCCATAACAGCGGTGCAACAGAGCGCGCGTCGTCGATATGACCCTGCCAGGCAGAGGTGTTGCTGCTAAAGATAACTCCATTCGATGCTAATTTTACCGGCAGCAGCCGTTGGCTCCTTGGCCGCCCACGCTAGTGCCCATACGCCCACATAAGTCGGTTGCTTCTCTTCGTACGCTAGTTGCCTTACCCCGTCTTGCGTGGTGCATTCGGTCGTTGGTCGCCGCCGCCGCTGCCGCTATCCCCAAACTTCCCGCGCCCAACTGTCGACTCGTGGTGGATCCACGTTACCACGAAACTTTGCGGTGGCCCTTGCACCGCATCAAGACCTATAGGCGAGATCGGCTGGCTATAGAACAGAATAAGCGATTTCCCCCTTTGTCAACGAGTCAAGCCGACTCGACTCAAGTGAGAGAAACAGCGAGAGGAAGAGAGAGAGAGAGAGATCGCGGGGCGTAGCGAGCTGTGGGGTATCGGGGATGTCCCACAAATCGAAATGTCGAAAGGGAAACACTGTTGCGAGGAACCAATTTGCAAAATCATCGCTCTCCGACACCGAGTCGTCAGCCAAAGTCAGAAGTGGCCGTGCCAGCAGAGGGTATGCGAATCGAGACCGGATCGGATGTGGTTAAGCGAGCCATAATTTCGATAATATCTACCGCGGTTGCTGCCGGCGTAACGATGCCGGTACATCGATGGCGGGCACCGGCCAAAGTAGACAAGTATTACCCCCGAAGCCCCATTGACCACGGCGACGATGCTGCGAACAGCACTTGCAAGCGGTGGGGCAGGCCGCAGTGGAGAGTAAGTGAGCCGGATATGCTGTTCCGGAACGGTATGAGCGCTCGTATGGCTAACTGGCAACAGCTAACAGCAAAAAGAAATGAAGGATATTTCCGAATGAGTTCTCTAACGTGTTATGCCGCATTGTCGAGATCTAATGGCAATAATAGTAAGAATAGTAATCATTTCGTTAGGTCAGCGCTAAGGGAGGCACAACTATGAAATGTAAAGGTCATAAAATATTGACGACAACCATTTATCAAGTGTCAGTTACACTGCTATCCGTTGGCACGCTGATTATAGTTGAATTGGAAACTGGAACAGTATATGGTGAGGAAGGTGATGCCTGGCAGGAATCACCTCGAATCGCTCTTTGTCCCCCGGCTACGAATAGCTGCCGTCAATGTTGTTGCATACAGGACGCTTCGTGGATTAAAAAACCATGTCTCGTTGTGCTATTATACTGCTAGACCCAAAAAAAAAAGAAGATATGGATACATGTAACTTTTCCACTTTGAATTGTCTTTGTGCCACACTCAATAGTCTGCTAAGTGAATACCGACTCGGCACTCAAATGATTCGACTCATTACTCTCTAGCTGCAATTACTGAACATAGGCTACGGAACGCCATGCTCCAAGTGCTCCGTGGTGGCGAGATCCCCAAAAGTCTTTTTGCAGGTAGTATGCCCTGCTTTTTTGTTGCCTGTTTTGCAGTCGTTTCCATTTATGTGCCACATCATATATCATATTTTTTTCCGCGAGAACTTAAGCATTGTTGAACTGCAGTTCCGAAAATAAACCTCAAATGAAATGAAAATGAAATGAAATCATGGAGCTGCTCTCGCGGCGGTCAACTGGATCCATCGCCTTCGGGCCGATATCGCCACCAGTGGTATCACTATGATTCGGCAATATTTCAATATTCTACCATTTCTCTTTCTCTCTTTATCGTTTTATATATCTCATCCCATTGTCTAGCAGCTGTGCTTTTTTTGGCACAATGGCAGACACAGCCATGGCCATCCGTAATCAATTCGGGATGGCTGCTGTAGCAAGTGCCGCTGTCGGCTCGGTTGAGCCGGTCAGAATCTCGCTGGAAACCAGCAGTCTCCAACAGTCTCCGGTCTGTTAGTGGTTTTAATCGAACGACGCCACTATCATTGTCCTCTCTCTCTCTCTCTCTCTCTCTCTCCGCCTGCCCAAGGCCTCTGTAAATGTATGTGCATGAGTGGTAATAGATGATGATATTATGGAACGTTCATGTCATGACCTCTCGCGATCATTCTGTTTCTCGTTTTCTCTCTCGCCGGTGCCGCTTTTGTTGCTGGGTCTCCCAAATAGCGGCCACGACGACCAACATGTCAGTGGTGGTTGTCGTCCCTTGCACCTGACCACGGGCTGACAGCCGAGTTGAGTGAACAACCAGCCAGCCGTCGACACTTCATCAGCAGGCGCGGGCACACACACGCGGACACACGCATAGGAATGACTAGAATATAATAGCACAACAATATAAGAATATCGAGCAGCAGCAGTTGAGACTGTTAATGGCCTGTTAAAGCTCCGCCCGATGGCGAGGTAGCACTGTGCTTGTTTTAAGCTCAGCTGTTTGGCTTAGTGAACTATAGAAGTTGCAGGTATAGCTTTTTTGTTTAATATTGCGTAATTATGTTGAGATTTTTGGCTTGATTCTACCTTCATTTTACTGCGAGCCACAAAGCTTCATTATTATTTGGCCTGCTTCTCAAAAATCCACTGTTTTCTCAATTCCCCACAAAAAAAATAGCACAACATCTGTGGTAGATCTTGGGGACGAAAATTAACGATTACAACAATATCAGGATTTTTTCTCTCAATCGTTGAGATCATAGACACCGGATTTTGTGTAGGTATGCAATGTCATATCATACCTATCAGAGAGACAACTTGAGTCCTCGGATCTCGAATTGTGGTAATGATCTGCTGAGTATTTCCCTATTCGATAAGTGACCTTCTCGTCGCTTTAACAGTCGCTTGCCCAGACGATTTATTGTCATTCGATCCCGCCGGATACTATCGTTGTAGGACTCGACTGGTAACTTGCACACCCGTTGCCCACCTCGAGCAAGTTCGAGTAAAGGACATTTACCCTGAGTGCTCAGTTAGACCCCGTCAAAACGCATTAAGTGTGCCTCTGTTATTATACATTTAATTGCTGTATGGTTGCTTCCCTACGACGTCAGGGACTTCGCCAGTGGTGTCTCTGTGGGGCTGGTTCAATCTCACCCGACTGCTATTTTCGTTATCGATTAGCACGCGAACACAAACTAGAAAATAGGTGGATGAGCTGAAGGATTCGCGGTGGCTTTCCAGCCCAATCTTGGCAAGTTGTTGTTGGTGAAGTTGGTCATTCATGCTGCTGTTGCGTCTATTGCTGCCATTACTTTGATACAGCAGACGCTGGCTTGGTGGAGGTCAGTGGTCGGCATATGACCGTGGACGAATTAGCGGCGGTACAAAATGCCAACATCGTGTATGAGTGCCAGTTGGATAGGTGCCTGCCTTTGATTCTATAATAAGGAGCACTGGCTGCCAGCGCTCCAGCGAACATCTCGTCTCTCGTAGCGGATTGATCAGGTAGCTTACTTTGTGGCCCTTGTGCCATGGCAATGCCAATGAACGGCCGCCGTCGAGCGACCACGATACGTATGAGCGTGTCTAGTGAAATTGTCGCTGAGAACGATGATGGCTGACGGCAGTGTGCGTATGTTACGGGTATCTGTGAGAATATGCGCGTGGGCGGAGACACAGCGAGATATATATAAGAGAGAGAGAGAGAGAGAATGAGTGGATAGAAATATCCGCAAATAGAACTAGCCTGTGCCAACGCGACGGCACAATCGACACACAGCTACCACCGTCAGCCGTCATTGGCATAAAGCAAAAACAATCGTCGAGGCAAAGCAGATACCACATCCACTCTGGCTACGTGTGTGCGTGAGCATAGCCATGGATCGACAGTGGAGACCCTCGCGTCAATGCAGTAGAACGTCAACGCGCCCTGGCTTCATCTGTCACTGCGTTATTGTTGATATCTCTTTGTGTTTTTCGAGAAGCTGCGCATCGTGGACAGGCGGCCAGGAGACATAACAACTCGCCAGATGCACAGATGAGCAAAAAAATGGTGTTTGCGTCGAGAATGACGCGTCCGGAGCGCGCGGGAAATGAAGAGAGAGAGAGGGGGATGGATGGCCGACACATTTAATCTCTGTGTCACAATATAGCCATCGCCACCAAGATAGCAATCACACGGGTAGGCTAATGATTAGTATAAATATTATAATTAAAATGATAACGAATTGAACAGTTGAGAAAGCTATGACGACTTATTCAAAGGGGGACTAGAGTTAGTATTTTGATTATGTGGTCATCGTCCTCCGGATCAGTCAGCTCGTCTGTTAAGATCAGTTCCCGTTAAATATAGCGGTAGGTGTGCTGGCCAGCTTATTCAAGCATTACGTTTAATAATATCCCTGCTGATGTTGTGGTTGGTGTTAGACATTCAGTTCGATTCAGTGAACGGAACTGCATACCGCCATACAGAGCACGTCTACGGGCAAAGGGCCTAACGTGGCCATGATTGCGAGGCGGCCTATCGAGCTCACCCTTATCGGCCACTAGCGACTAAGCAAACGTAGCCACATCGTTTGGCGGAATCGTGTAGCTGTCAGAGTGGTCGCTAGGCGGGGTATGCCGCCCCGGTAACGCGCGGACCGACACAGACCGACAGAGAGAGAGAGAGAGTGAGAGAAAGCTAAGAGAATAGATAGGTTTACGTAGCCACTCGCACAGCCGGCCAGGTGTAGCTAGCTATATATATATATATATATATATATGGCTCCCACTCGAACGGGTAATAGCGAGAGAGCGAATTGGATAGCGCGCCATATTATAGACAGAAAGACAGACGGCTACCACGGCGCTGGTGATATTTATATCCGCATTTCGATTCGGGTGAATATGTCTTATGTCTGTTGATGAATGACAATAATGACGAATATATAAATGCAATGAACGTACGCCGATACGGGAGTTCCCTGAGACGAAGTCTCTCTCTCTCCTCTTTCTCTCTCTGTCAGTCATTGGCATTTGTCAACATTTTCTGGTGGTACGAGGCAGGGAACTTTGACGATCCGTAAATCGCAGCCATCGTGAAGAGGCAGAGCCGCGCAATGGGACGATTCCTCCGAGGAACTGTTATCTCGTCCAATGCGCCGCCAGAAGTCACTCGTGAGTCGTTGGTGAATGTCGAACCTTGAACTTAATTGTTCGATTGAACAGCTCGTTCCCGCTCAATTATATAGGCCAAAACACAATCGGCCAAAATCTCGGTAGTTGGTATCAAAAACGACGACATTCATTGTTCATTCATTGACTCATTGTTCGCGAGCGACAGAAATAGGAAAACATCGACTTTCGGTGGAACGCAATATCGAGCCGGGCTTGTTTCAGCCCTTTCTGCTTTAAGGCTTTCTTTGGCTTCGCTTCTGTTGCTTCGCCGTGCTACAGTCGTGCTAGCCGTGCTAGCTAACACCGTGCAAATCCCACTGTCAAAAAAAAAAGGACTACACCAGTGAGCGCTTGCTCTAGGCCAAGTAGGCCAAAGGGAAGGCAATAAGCTTCTTAGCCCGCTTGTATTTCTCTGTCCTGTCTAGCACAGTCGCCGTCTCCCGATGTGACCTATCGTGGCCTCGCCGTCTGATCCATCCAATACCAAAACCATTCGCGTCCGACCCCGTTTATTTGTGACTCCTTCATTTCGATCGAACAGAGAAGACTCTATCAATGTGTCGATGCGTACGATGTTCGCCACAACGATCGTCGCGTTTCGGATACGATCGCGAGATAAATGTGGCTTGCGGAACCTCATTAGCAAGCTGACCGAGTGTAACAAGCAACTATATCGATCAACCAAATAGGTAAATAGGTAGGCAGTAGGTCCCCCGCAAACCAATGAATATATTGATAATGATTATTATTCTATTATTAATCTGTTACCGATTACTAATTAGGTGGCATACATATATATGATATAGATTAGTTAAGTTATAATAGATTAGTTATAATTGCCTCACCTAGGACTATCCTCTGTTTCAAGCAATCTTTGCGAAAGAGGATTTTTAATGCAAACACCTTTAATACATATGTTTACTGTCGTCCGAACTAGATCGTACATATACGATCGGTTTTATTTTCAGTCGAAGCTCAAGCATCCCGACACAACGTAAGACAACAATGGGCCGTACCCCTGTACCCCTACGGGTATCCTCGGCGTATGTCGACTAGTTTTTTTTTGTGTCACGGGAACATCACAACGAGAAAGGCTCTTCTCTTCAACGAATGCCAACGTAAATAGATCCCGATATGTGGTTGTGGCCGAGCAAAATGTTGACCGTTCTATGTACACCCCGTTGTCGTCCTTCTCCCTTGTCTTGCTTGTGCGTCCACCCGATATCGTGGCAGCAGGCGACGAATATGAACAAATATGACGATCGTGTCTCGTCACCCCACAGAGCCTCGTCTATATTCACCCCCGTGCGTCTCGGCCTTCAATGAAATGAAATTCTTTTTTCGCATCTACTTCGTTGTTGTCACCCTTTGACTCTCTCTCTATCTGTTTCTTTCTCTTTCTTTCTCTGTAGAGTAGCGTCGTGGGGGCAGTCATGGGCAGATAACGTCGGGTGACACATACGATACAGATCACTGGAGAATGAATGCGCTCGCGGCGACGCACGTAACGTCGCGCACTTACGATGCAGCGTTTCATGGAGACGGGCGAACGCGCTCGGGAGACAGAGCGGCCGGCCGGCCGGCCGAGTCGGGGGACTCAACAAGTGAGATGACGTATTTACAAAACGCGTTGTTTACCTCGCCAGCAGGCAGTACGCAGTGGGAGCAACCGTCGGTCGCCTGGACGACGACGACAACGACGACGACGCCGCCTGGGTGAAAGCGGCCCCGAAATGATGGTGGCGGCGGCGGCACCGGCAGTAAACAGCATCAATAGGAACATTGTTGTTTTCGTTGACACTCCCTATGCTCGTGTGTAGTGCTGCGCGTACAGGGTGTTCGTAAAGTGACGCAACACCTATTGGCCAGTAACCAACGATTGACCTCTTCCGAAGGGAACTTCGAGAGAGAACTTCGAGAAAGAGTCCGAAGAGAACTTGGACTCTTGCTGCGCAATTGCTTTTTTTTTTATCTGCTCCGCAAACACCGATTTAGATAGTGACGTGTATTCTAACAGCAAGAACAACATGACTCGAAAACATCCACTGGAAATAGTATGTCGCAGGGCGCACTATGTTCGTAAACGCTGTCGAGTACTGGTGGGGATTTCGAGCAAAAGTTTGCCATCTTCTAAGAGAGCCACTCTGGGCTTTTTCTTCTTTTTGTGTTTATTGTTTTTACACTCACCTAAACATTTATATTTATTTACATACATACATGTTTCTCTACTTTTCTAATTCCCATGGGGTGATGTAATTTCACGCACATCCTGTAGCTCAGTACAGATCTACGACACGTATGCACGCTCTCAACTCCGTTGTCCTGAGGCCTACGTCTACTGTTCAATAATCTGGCTTCCTCCACGCACTTGCGTGGGCTTCGTCCGAAGCAGCAGCGGACAGAGGAGGCCAGCGACGTAGGCATGCAAGCACAACCTAACCTATCCGAACTACGGAATCAAGTTCTACCAGATGATGCGGCTGAGAATCTTTGAATTTCTTTATCTTCTTTCATTATCTGTGGAATTTCGCCAGATGCGACCGATTAGCAACCCCCGGCAACAAGCAACAATAAGCAACTCCCAGTCCCCCCCAGACAGGTCTTCATCGTGTAACGTATTAAAGGCTAAACGCTGAGGTCTAACACAGAACGGAACAGCTGAGAGTCAGCTCAAAGGCAGAAAACAGCCCAGCCGAACCAATCGAGTACACAATGAAGGCAATACACAGCCTCCCTTCCTGCGCCTGTGGCTAGGCTCAAAGTACCACATCAATCGGGCGGTGGCATCTCTCTATATCAATCTCTCCTCGATCTCTTGTCCGTAGTATTTAGTTGTGGTGGCGGTCAGCAGTATACTGACAATAGTAACACTACTAGGGCACTCCACTTGTTGTTGTGGAGTCAATGGGAACGCTGGCCGCTGACCACTGTTGCCGTTAACGTATTTTCCGTGCCCTCCATCGTTTTGCCTACTCGGTATATATGTAACTCGGCTTCTCTGAAATGAGAACGCGTCACCAGCCGCAGGAAGTGCCACAGCAACGACAAGATGTCTGGGTGGTCGGCTGCCCTTCCCCTCGGTGCGCCGGCCGATTATCTCTTCGAATGCGACGCAAATGGGGAATTGTCGCGTTTTAGGCGGCCGATGATGACACCCGGACTATGCGCCCCCATCAACCGTGTGTATAGGAAGAACGAACGTCGGCGCGCCTGCTGTTGCTGCTGCGATCGACAACGATATTACAGTAGTGTGTCTGCCCAGCGAACAAGCAGGCCTTTATCCTTTAGCCTGCCGGGCCTGAAAGGAGACAAACAAATCGCTGCATCTGCCACTCGTCGCCCGGTGGACTTGGTGCAGGTTGCGGATGCCGGCCCGGCTAACCCGTCTCAACTTATCTCATAACTGAATCTGTTTGTAGCGCTTACGTCTTCTGAGAACGAACGGTCGATTGCGGACGAGAATCGTCATCATAAACACACACACAAATAAGCACCCTCACACTCGGAGAAGACCCACAGGGGCAGGCGTTTGTACAAAGCAGCACACGCAACGGCTGGCTTTCACGCTTGCGACCAACCACAAGCCGCCAGTACTCGTTGTCCTGTATGGGGGCTGCTCCCGTATCGTCATCGCGAGCATTTCTGAGTGAGCCGTCTCATCATCATCGTGGTTATTCAACAGCCCACTTCCGTCGATCTCCTCGCTCGTGTTGCTCCTAAGCGGGTTTTGTTGTTTGAAATTGCCGGCCGTCCCTGCTCTTGTTTCGGGGTCTGGCGACAAGAACGGCGCGACTCTCAACAGTAGTTTCGCCGTTGCGTTCACATATTGAGTTTGTTCGTCGGCATCGAAAAGCCGAACGTTCATATAAACTGTTGCGTAAACGTAGCAACATGAGTCGAGTTGTTTTTTTATGATACAACAGCTGAACCGGCAATTGTACCGGCAATGTCAGCGACTGGTTGAGATCAAGACGTTCAAATTGAGCATCACTTATGTAGTTGTAGAATGACACAATCTTGCTATGTGTATAGCTTGATTATTCTCCAAGACTTGCAAGTCTCGTAAGCATTGAACGCGATGCCGTCGGTCCAGTTATATTGCAAAGGTAAAGATTTATTGGTTTATTAAACGAGCTGCAATTTCACAACCTTAAGCTCTATTACGTGTCAAGGCAATCGTCTTCATTTGCTTGTACGCCATTGCCCGCCAACGTTTACTACAAAAGCAGAACGAGAACGATCCGATGCACACATCGAAATCAATGTCGTCGTTCCTTGCCGCCTGTTGTGTGTCGAGTTGCGGCAAAAGTTCGCTTCGCCAGCGATCCTATCGTGTTCCTACCCGGCCCCGTACCAAACTGTCGCTTCTCTAAAACGTAATGCAAATTGCAGTGGCCAACTGGCTCCCTATGTTATTTCGTCCACCTTATACTGAGGTTCCACTGCAACGGCTATTTTGTGCCTCTCGCGAGAGAGGGTACCTCGCTGCGCGCTACTACTGCTGCTACTACTGGTGTCGTATACGTATCGCGCGATACCCAATCACTGGTTGCCACCCGGCCTATATCGCCTCTGGCGATTCCATACCATACAGCCACCTAGCAAGCAAACCGCTTTTTGTCTTGCCGTGGAGCGAACATCTCCCGTTCGCAGTGAACAGTACCCGACGCTCACGGCTCATCGCTGCCTGCCGACCTCGCGAGTCCGTGTATTTCAATGTTCTCCTCCCGGCAATCCCCATAGAATGGTGACCCATCATCAGCTGTGAGTGAGCATGCAGTAACCACTGCTACGTCCGACGCCAGTCGGCCGATTCGAGTGGATGTCCTCTACGTAAGCCTATCTACAATATGTTGGGCGCTTATTTTCAGCCACAGCTCGTTTGATTCGCCGTCCTGTATCAGTTTGATTCTAGCAGGCGCTGCGCGCTTATCTTGCCTTGGTATATCCTGCGGGCGCCGATACATTGATACCTTGCTCGCGTTGATGACGCGTCAGCAGGGACGGGAGTACGTATTTAGAAGAAACGGTGCCGCCGCTGCTGTTGTTTGCGGCTTTCATGGTAGTGGTGCCAGTGTTGGCAAAGCCTTCCCCGAGAGTGCTGCTGCTGTCGCCGGGGAAGCCTCTGCCTACTGTACGTATCTATCGGTCCAATCCTCGACCGTCGACCTCCGCCGTGACGTCGACGGTGGAGTTCCCTCTTGGCGATAGCGGTGGACTCTTGTAGCAGTAGTTGTAGCAGAGTGGCAATAATAGCTGTACCTAATGATGTAGTGGCACGGGTGGTAGCAATCATCGTAGCAGTAGTTTTGGCCGTATCGACGCTAGCGACGCTAGTCGAGAAGAGATCGGCGACGAGCAGCAGCAGCAGCAGCAAAAATGACTGGACGGAGACCAGCGAATACATATAAAGCTCAACCTCCGAGTGGCGCTGTAGATCGCCACAGATACTGGCCAAATGAGAGTGTCTCGAACGGTCGACGCCGGCGTAAACCAAAGAGCAGAGTCAACTCACACCGGTTCTCGGCCGAGATGCTCTCGTGATCCTTCGATGTCGATGGGACCACTAGCAATAGGCGGTAGACGCTACGAATACACATTATCATAGCCGACCCCCGCCAGCTGGATAGCGATATATATCGGTGAGCATGGCAAGGGCGTGCTAAAGACGCACAGCCAAGACAATGAGTGGACGGCAAGGAACGACACATTCATAGGGATTAGATGACGGACACGGGCGGCAGAGGGGAGGTCGAACGAACCACAAAAATGGAACCGAGTGGAATGAATCGCTCGCAAAAAGCTAAGTGGCACATTTGAGTAGACGCAGACACACGCGCACACAGAGAGAGAGAGGGAGAGAAAGGCACAGTGTTGGCACGCCTCGCGACGGCCGGCGTCGCTCATTCACGAGCGAGCTAAGAGACGCCTGCCGGCAACGATAAATGACGCTTGATGCAGGACAATGTCAGGAACGACCGTACGCGGGACGGCGCCAGGGCAGGGAGTCAGGAAGGAAGGAAGGATGGATGGATGGATGGCCAGCCGACGCAAACAGGCAAACAGGCAGAGATGAACATGGCCGCTGGTCAAGCGGTGAACGCGTGCAGAGTCGTGTAGACAAAGGCGTCTACCGGCAACAAGAAACGCAAGATAAATATATGTATATATATATATATATATATACCCTAGTATTGGGCCGGAGACACATGCTACGTCGTGTTAGCTGTGTGCTCCACAATGGCGAGACATCAATGGGACGGGGTATTAGACGAGAGTATACAAACAAAAATGAAGCGTTGTTGATCACGATGATAAAATCATGCTGTGATTCAACTTGAAAAATTTCTAGTCTCTGCCAGTGAAGTAGGCGGTCATCATAATACTTCATTGTTTTGTATTGGTGGTACACTATTCGCTAGCATCCAGCAAAGTATCCGGATGTGTGTATGGTATGTGGTCATTTTATTTACTCGTATTCTGGCAAGCCCCACAGCCACTGCTCGCTCACCCTCTTCTCGCCACGAGACACAATTGTCGCTATCCTCGGTGTGACACAACAATCGAGTACCCAAAACAAGTCTTTTGAAGCTTTCGCAAGCTGTGCTATGATTTCACTTAGCCGGCTTCAGCGAAATGGAAGCCGTCATCCAGGCCATCTTGGACATGACAAGTAGGCAGGTTAGGTCCAACCTGCGCTGGCAGAGCATTCGCTGTTCATTCCTGCGGCTGTCCCTGCTTTTTTCGTATCTACTTTTATCCAATGGTGCCACTTGACCCGAAACCACTTGAGTCTTAAGGATGAAGGGTCGACGCCCGAGTATTCATTCGCTAGGGTCTTTTTTTGGCTTTAGAGCGATCTAATGACGCGCTGGCTGTGTTATTTTCTTTTTTTGTTATTTATAACAACTGTACCACCACCACCACCCCAGCATGCTAACTGTGTAATCTCATTACTGTAGTGCAGTGAAATTCGGATCTTATAGACGCTAATGCGCTTCACAGATGAATTGTCGTTGAAGCCGTTAGCTGTCGCTCGATTTGAGCGGCGTGGGTGTATCAATGGGCAGCCAGCGCTGACTGTTTAACGTACGGTGAGACGGATTCATTGAATGCTTAGCAACCCCGAGACAAATGACGGTCGAGGAGTTCATCAGAGCTCGACCACATGGACACCCAACATGCAGTGTGGGTATCGTATTTAGATAACCCGCAACATATAATCGTATTTGTATAGCTACCTTGTGTACAACAAAGTTACTCGAATGTATAACATGAAAAGTTCACTACGTGAGCAAGTTGCGCTTTTCCGCCCGAATAACTGAAAGCTCATAGAGGTCCTGAGACAGGTCCTTAGTTATCGTCATGATTGCAATCTTTTCCTACTAGAAGCCCACATCGGGGGATTATCGAAGGCATCTACTCACCGACCTGGAACAGGTGGTACACGAGTAATGTCTACGCTGAACCTATCACATGTTTTCGACGTCGCGTGCTACGGTGTCGCCCTTCGAGATATCGATGCATCTTCCCTCTATCGACTCTCTCGTATAAACTCGACTTCAGATTTCTTAGCTGATGACATAGAGGATGGCATCGCCTCTCTCTATTTTTGACGTTATCTCTCGTGTTTGCAAGATATCTAGATCGTACGTATAAAGGAACAGGGTAAATAGTCTGAGAAACGAGAGGAACGAGAGGAGGTACAGTTCGGCGGTTGTACATTTACCCTCGGTATTGTAGACGATGCTCTTGACAAAACTGCCTAGAATAAGCATACAACCGCACTAGTACCCGCACTAGCAGTTCGGAACCCGTCGATTTTGTCCGCCTTAAGTGACAAAGTGACCTGAACGAATGGACTGGAATTGTGCCGATTCGGCAGTTGCCACGGCTGTATTGAAGCAGGAAGACGAATCGTGGCCCATCGGTCTCTCAATAGCTGCGAGGCCATCGACTTAAAAGGTATGACCGGCAATCCATAAGGAGCTACACATGCCGAGAGTTTGTGGAGATTTATTGGTACGATTAACAGCTCGTCCAGGCGAACCCCACGATGAAGATCGAGATGAAGAAGAAAAGGGGACAAACTGAACGAGATGGCGTGGCCAAACGAGCGGCGAATACAGCAGTATCTTCGCTGTCAATCCACCCAACGGTGTCGACCCCCGCCTTCTCCAATAATTCATATAGCCCTAGGCAGGTCCGTTGCCATGTGTACGTGTAGCAGTATATCTGCTCGCAGGCCGACCCATCTGTTTCACCCACTGCTCTGCGTGTTTATCAATTATATCTATCGATCGATCGATCTATCCTCTATCTCCATCCTTGCCCGTCTATAAAAAAAAATAGGTATTTCACCGTAGCGCACACCGGCGCTAGAAACGTAATCAATAGTTTGTTCTTCCTTTGCGGGCCAGCCACTCACGATTAGCCTAGCCGTCGATAGACTCGTGGGCGACTCCGTTATTGTTATCTGGGGGACGCAGTATCCGGTATCGCTGGAATGGAATCAACTGAAGAACCGAAATAGCACGAATAGTGCCGGGAGATCAGGCAGCAGGAACGAGCCGGCCGCGATGGCTTGCCTAAGCGACAATGCTTGTAGGCGACGTGCCTTGCCAGTTTGTTATCTCGACCGACCGTGTCATGGGACCAGTGAGGCTTGTGACGCTGCCTCGTCTTGCGACTGTAAATCCTCGAGATCACACTTGGTCATAGAGCTTTCGATGTCGGGAGAGCCCGTTGCGATACCGGAAAACGTCGACTCCATCACCTCTGCCTTTATCGGGGGGGAGGCGGTGGGGGCTGATAGTCGAGGGCTACAAAGGTTGAAACGGCTGCTCGTCTCCCTCTCTCTCTCTCGCCAGACAAAGTCCTATTTTGCTGCAGGGATATCGCTACAGACGCTTATATCTCTCTCCAAGTGTATAGACCATCCTGCATCACTGCGCTATTCGTGTGACTCGGCCTAAACCGACAGAGGCAGTTTGTTCCCGACCAAAAATAAAACCGAGAATTCTTAGCTAAGTGGAAAACGCCACGGAAAGCCGCAAGGGAAATGTCAAGCAGGCGTCAAATCGAAGGGCAACGGCTGCTGATCCATTTTGCCATTTGTCTATGTTGAGCAAAAACGAAATTGGAAAAAAAAGCGGCACACTTCAATTGTACCTTGTAAGAACCGGACTGTTTGTTGGTCGAATCAATAACGTAACCGAATCTGTTTAACGCTTCACAATGGATTTTACCTATAGTATCACCTCAGCGACAGGATGCGGTATCCTGTTGGATTCGACCGATCGGACAGGTGGCTTGTCCCTTTGATGATGTTTCATAATTCCTCACACTTCCCAGCCCCTCATTCAATGGTCTCCATGACCAACGATATAGCTATTATATTATACAAAAGAGGAGAAACGCCCCACCTTGCCGCGGGCAACAATCACCCTGGAGCCTAGATCGTAGATGGCCATTGCCTCTGTACAAGGCAACGGCCGTATATATGATTGAGCACCACTCGCTCGTATGCTCCCGTACCCAGCAGCAGCATGAACTCTGTCCTGCTCCTGCGTGACACTTGTATCTGGCGGTGGCAGAGAAGCGGGAAGTGTGTAGCAAATTGTTGATGAGCAAATAGTTGATGTTTGGAGCAAATCCGATCCAGCTGAAGCGACAGGAGTTCGCCGCTCAGACTGCCTCAACTCGGGCAAAATTCGAGCAGAACATCGAGAGAGAGGAGTCAGCTGGGAATCTCCTAAAACCCTGCGGTGGTTCGACGGCAGCAAAACAAATAGGCTACGCGACCCTATGGTACGCGCCCTGCCATAACTATGAATGTTGGTCAGTTGAAACGATTTAAGTATATGATATGCTGTTGGCTCATCCAAGGCAGAAACAATATTAGAAAAAAAACATGTGCCAACAATAAACGACAGGCGTGTGAACATATGTGGCAACCGCCGAGGTAAATACGCTGACAGGTAGATAAATGAATAGGCTTCTCCTGATAGGGAATCTGTCTATATGTGTTTGTGTGTGCGCGCGCGTCGGAGCGATAAGGAAAATAGAAGCTGGATTGTTTATTAGTGTAATAGAATATAGCATAGCCAGAGTAGAACACGCCCTCCTCATAAAGGGGGGGGCTTTCGCTCAATTTCGTGACCTAAATTATGTTGAGTACCTCCTATTTGTGCCATGTTGTATACAGAAAGATATATTATATACAGCGAATATCGCAGACATGTACTAATGAGATGTATCGATTTTCGTGTGTTCACTACAATTATTATTTGTTCAACAATGATATATATATATATATATATATATATATATATATATGTAAGAGAGCTTATATATAGATAGATTGGCTCTTTTCGACAACCAAAAAAAAGACCCTCATCGCGCATGTATGTTTTCTGATAGCTCTCCTGGCGCGGAAACGAACTTGCAGATCATTATTGACTTCCCCATTGTATAGCTCGTCCCCAGGGGGAGGTGTCGCTACCGTGTTGAGCCTGTATCACTCGAACAGCTTTGTGCTCGGTCTCATCTGACGTATGCCAGCCGGGTGGTGTGGAGAGCACACTGCTGTTATGTAATAATGCTAATTTTTCCCTTAGTTAAGCTCGGATTTATCAGCAGTACCGACCGACCGAGTAGGTCGAGGTTGTTAAAATTTATATATTTTAATTTATATATATATATTTTAACAACCTCGACCTACTACTTATATATATATTTATATATATATATCAGCGTACCCTTATCGTTTTATATTGTAGGATGCTCTCGAAGACGATAAAGTAGAAAGCTACCCGAATCTTTACCAGAATACGCAACAGAAACCGCTTGCAGGTTTTCCTCTCGTTGGACACTGACAAACAGGGCACATATAGTAAAAGCTTGCCATCAATGTGTCCCGAGGGCCACATCTATGACCTTCAGTTCGAGGTGGGCGCGTGGGGGCAATCTGATATACCCTCTGATAACTACGAGGTACATCATTGCCGACTGTATCCGGCTGACCCTACCAAACTCGGCAAAGTCATGCAGTGCGCGGTAACCTTGAACCACCATCTGCCCCCCCCAGTCCACTATGGCCCGCATCGCAGCCGCAAAGATTGACTCGAGTCAGATCGACCACACTATGATTGTCCCTGCGCAAAACTTTGAAGCTGACACCCAAGCCTAGCAACTTGTACGCATACATACATATGTATTGAAATAAACGCATACACTATTGGGTGCACTAGGTCGACTCGCGAGGTGACCACATTTGTTCGAAGTACGCTGATAATGCACGATAATAGAAATGAGGGACAAGACGGCCATATCAAAGCTAAAAAATAAATCAAGCAAATAAATCGAAGAACCGAAAATGAGGATGATGATGACGATGATAATGAAGATCCGTCAATGATAATGGCAACGAAAACAGATCATCACAGGCGACTCACTCGAACGCGTTCCTGTAGTTGCATTTCGTGCTGTTGCGCCAGCTGGCGCTGTTGGTGCCGATAACTCTGCAGGAGCAGCTGCTGTTGAAGCTGTTGTTCTTGTTTCATTGCGACGAGTTGCTGCTGCAGCTCCAACAGAGGCACGACCACCTTGCTGCTTCCGGCTGGGGCGCCGGCGCCCACCCCGGCGCTTGCGCCCGCGCCGGCCGATCGTAGAGTTTCGCTTCCCGGCGATGAGACTGCCAGCAGCACAGCTTCATTCTCCTGTGGTAAATTAGAGACGGAGATGATTAGGGACAAGTAAACAAATCATTGGTATTGTCATTAGTAGTGGCAATGCCGAAAGCAGTTGTACCGTGGACGTGTAAATGTTTAAGGCTGTGGGTCAGCCCGGAAAATTTATTATAGCAGTAGTATTCGATGTGTTACTACTAAAAATCCATTGGCGAACGTGGAGTATATATATATATATATATGCGAGGCTATGGTAAGCCAAATGCCAAAGTGTCTAGGCAAGACCCACGGTCGCGTCTCGGCCGTCGCAGGATACAGAAACTAGCCTATCGTCAAAGATAGACTGATGTCACTCAAGGATAGTATGAACGAAGCAATAACCATTATCTGTCGATGCAATGCTGCTGCGTCTTGTAATAGAAACAAACTTGAAGGAGGAGTTCAGCACACGTCGCACTCCTGATACGAATGTAATGCAAGAGCTGAATTGGACCACCGTTTCAATTAACTGCAGAGCCACTTAGCCTGATTGGTTTGTTAATTATCAGTGAGTTTAGTGGGAACATTTGTGAATGCGAAATATATGAGATATGTCTTATTGGTGATGTCCAATGGAATGAGCTAGTCTTTGGCCAGACGGGCGACACAGATCCCAACTGAAAATCGCGTCTTGACAAACATCAAACAACCACCGTTGATAATGGCCGTAATAGGTCCGAGATGGGCCAACAGATTATCGAAAGCTTCTTGAAAAATCATGCACTGCCTTCGCATGATGATGACAATAATAATAATAATAATAATTAAATAAACGAATTAAGCGAAAAGACGTCAGTGAGTACACTGATATAGCTGTCCCTGCCAATGGAGCACAAGGCACTGATTTGTGTTTAAACTACAGTGTTCTATTTTCTAGCTATTACCAAAATGTAACAGATTCCACGTGGATATCTGCTACAAAAGGAGTAAGTTTTTAAAAACAAGATTTTTGTCATTAAAATATTTTTTAAATTTCTATTTAAAATATATTTGTTTTATACATAATATTTTTAAAATTGTTTTCATTATTGTGTATACAATTTTTTACTAGGGTTATACTTTATAGGGTTATTTTTTATATTTTGTACATTCATATAAATCTTCTAAATTTATGTTAGTGTATGTGTTATACTACTTTTAGTGTAACAGATACCACGTGGATATCTAGCACAACGCCATATATTTAAATATCACCCTAGCTCACGGAATCATATATTTATATCTCTATGCATGTGTTCCGTTCTGCGACACCTGCTAAAATTGCACGCTGCCAAAAGATTGGACCATCGCCTGCCAGATTAACACTCCTTGACCGATGGTGAGCAGGTGATGCAACTCTAGTTACTATAGAAAGCACACTCTATGGTTTATTTAGATAAAGGACCTGGCACTTAATCGTTTCGTGAGCCCCAAAAAATGATCCTGTAAGAGAACACTGTAGTTGTAGTTAGGTAGTCAGTGCAGACGTATATAGGAGGACTATATATATATAATAGATATCGGTGTATATAGCATTATACTATAAGTGTTGATTGATTGATTGGAGAACATCTCATTCGACCCAGTAGTAGAACGATCGCATATATTAGAACAATGGTCCAGAGAACGAACTAATCTGGGAAAGGTCTGTCTGCTAGCGGAAGCGGTTCAAGTAAACCCAAGATAAATATAATTTACAGAGAGCAATGCAAGCTAAAAATTTAGTGTTATTGAATACGAGTGAAGCCATCTGATAAAGCCAAGCGTTCCCATACAACTGGCTCTACCTGCTGTTGTCAGACCTTGTCTCATATATGTATAGAATGTATATATATATATATATCCCGGCATTGAGCTGTCGAAGCATGTACAAAAATGGGGATTTCATTTTCTAGCCTGTGCGTAGTATGGTGACAATGCTAAATTTAGTCGATGTAAATTTACATCGATAAATCTACAGAGACAACGCTCACGAGCGGTTCACTATAATGATTTGATCTCTCCGATATCTCGTTTTGCTCATCGCCACCCTACGGACGATAGCAGCTACCCGAACGTGATGATACGACGATTTAATCCATTTGTAATATCCGAAATTAGCGCGAGTCTCCATTTACCTTGATGATAGTTAGCCTGAGATTAGCCACAGGGTATAGCTGGTAACAAAAAATTATCAACACGTCCTCATAGCATAGTACGTAAAGGTTAACTGCTGCGGCCTGGTACATACACACAGGGGAACAGTTGAGAGTCCGCTTAAAAAACCGTTTAGCAACATGTGTGCGGGTCAACACTGATGCGCAAACGAGACGCCTATTCATGAGCGATATGAACCAGCGCGATGGGCTCTGCGCAACGAGGTCGCAGCTATAGTAGCATCGTTGCATGTATAGTTCTAAATTTAAATATATTTTTTTTCTTTAATTTGATGCTGATTAAGACAATTGAAAATGTTTTGAAATACATCGTCTTTTCCAAACTCTGAACATCACGGTGCCTACTATGACTTAAATTTGCCATATGAAAAAACATTTCGGAAAAATTCGCAACCTCATCACTCTGAAGTCTGCCTAGAAGACGCTGACGTCTATGTAAAAAACTAAAACCCGGGCACAGCTTCTCTATGCGACGAACTGTCAATCTACATGACGGACGGGCCCGTCCATCTTTCAGCCACATTTAAAAGTGCTTACATCAATTGGTTTAGTTAAGAATATCGTAAAATTATAGTTCGCCCTCTGATCTTTTTAATATTGAGGTTAAACTTGATCGTTTTTCTAGAACAGATTCTAAAATGTTGACATCATCCCTGCAGAAAAAGAATCCTACTCATTTTTTCGCATTGTGCTAGCTAAGGAACAGGTACGAAAATTTCAAATTCAACATGAACACGCAGCTGGCCTACTAATTAAGTTCTAGCTTAGGCACGAGTCATTAACTCTAATATTTCTCCCTTATTGTTGATTTTCTCTATTTTAGAGAAAGTGGAGTTTGCACGGAAACACTACATAAGTAGACACTTATATGACTTATGTATGTACTTATACTATATATACCTATATAGCCAGGTAGTCGCTTATTTTACGGAAACTTGTCACATATATAATATATGTATATATATATATAACACGTATTTGTAAAATAAGCGCGTAGGTGGTCGAGCCGTGTAAATGCCCTCCATGCATGGGCACAGCTCGAAAATAGGCCGTCAGAGAGTACTGGCGGCTGGTTTGGGATTAACCCCACATATCGTCAACACGGTTACGGGCCTTGACGCAGGATTTGAGCAGCATCAACACGTCAAATGCACCTATATATAATATATATATATGAATTTAATATATGTAGACATATATTTATAGGATGTCCATCAATACTCAAAGGTCTGAGTCAAATCTGAGTTCCCCAAGGGGATCAAGCAGAGAAAAGAATGACAACTTAATCCTGCACCTTAAATCATACATTTATGCGCATGAGTGTGTGGATCGTGGACGAAAGTGCACAAGATGAATGGCCTCTTCGGAAGTCCGAGTCCTAACTACGCAGGATGCTGTGTGGATACCTAAGCACCGCGATGGCCAGTTCGCCCTCGTGACTTGGCCGTGTTAGCTATGTTATTTAGTTTACTTAGTTTAGTAGAGCACCGCTTTTTTTGGTCGGCAAACCCAAGTTTTGTGCTCTGACTCAAAGCCTATTTATTGGTAGTTGCCGGCTCGTGTCTCGCCCTTTTGCGAACTTATCTGTTTGATCTAGCCTATGTATAATTGAATAGGTTGAATATGTCTGCGAACATATCGAACATGCAAACTCGGTATTTTTACAAACATTCGTTTTGCCTCAGCCATTATATCATATATCATCAATTTCTCGGGATCATACAAGTATGATATTGTTAGGACTTGACTCGTCCTGTGCTCTAGAGAAAGGGCTAATTTCCGGCGACCCAGTGCGTTTAGTGGCGCTAGTTCGACTGTGAACTGGGTGAGACGTCAACTATTATATTTTGTTTATTTTTATTATCTCAATGGGTCAATGCCAGCTGCATTGGCTAACCGCATGTGAAGCGGTTTCTCTAGAGGCGCTACCGGAACTGCTACACTTCCATTCATCACTGCGTTTGTGTTCGAATAACTAGCGCAAAAGCTTCCAAGCTCTATTATATATATATATATATATATATATCGACAGCAGCCGATTTATGATATAGAGGCGATACCGCAAATCTATGTATATATATATATATATTCAAGAACAAAGTACCATTTTAAATATATATTTAAGATGCTCGAATATTTTTTTACCTGAATCAGCGGCATAATGGGCTGCTGCATCACCGGCGGGGAATTTGAGTTCGACGAAGGCGAATGATCCATTGGTAAAGGTCGAGGTCCCCCAAGGGACCCGGTCGCTGGTCCACCGCTAAGTGACGCCCCTCCACCAGCTACAGGTCCACCACCTGGACCCCCTAATGCCCCGCTCATTGGGCGACCCTGCGTCGTCGCGTTAGCTGCGGCGCCTCCGCCTGTGGCGGCGCACACAGGAGTAAGAACGCTCCCAAGCCCGGTGACGTTGACACCGGCGACGCCCCCCCACGACGGTCGCTTGAGAAGTTCCACGGGTCCTGTGATGTTCGGCACACCTACGGCGCCGTTTGGCTTACCTGCGAAGGACACAGAGAAGGACACAAAACATGGTAAAGAGATAAAGAAGCAACGAGCGACTGCACAAACAATGCTGAGGAGGATAACGCACCTATCTCTACTGTGACCTACTGTAATTGTAGATGATACCGTAGACCTACATATATATAGATATAGCAGCTTAGTGGCACCCCCAACGACGCCGCGGGACACCGTCATACAGTTGTACGGCGCTAAACAGGCAAGTGACCATACGGACGACGCCAACCATCTTCTCACCAGTGGTAAATACCGATTTACATCGTGATCTGATTTGCTGTATTAGCAAGCATGCGGGCGTGCGGTCGGGCGGGCGGACACCACTGCAATAAGCATACGCAGCCACGCTCGAACGACGAAACGAGCTCGGAAGCGAACTCTTGTCTGGCGCTTTACTGTTTCTAGACGCCGATACGATGCGAAGCTGGATAGTGTCGTCTCCCTGGTCCTAATTCTCTCGAAATCTTGCTTACATCATCCGGGTGTTGTGTGTGTGTGTGCGGTGTTTGGCCCTGCCGCCTGAGTCATCCAGTATCTGCATTCATTTCTGCTACTTGTTGCTGCTATTTTCGAAATGAAACACGGTGTGGCCCATGCCACCGAAACAAGGCGATATTTTTTGTCTATATAGCTGACCCTCACATGTATTTTTCTGTTCTGTCTGCGGTAACAAGGCGTCTACGAGCACTGCTACTACGAATATAACATTTCTACAGTTTTCCACTCTATGCCAACGGGTCGACTTATCAATGGTTGCATTACGGCTACTGCAATAGTACTATAAGACAGTGCTGGCGTGATCTCGCTATGGCCAGCTTGTGCTCTGCCTTCGTCACCGACGCTCACTGAGGACAATGTCTTGCTGAGACGAGATATATAGTAGGGCTATTGCCTGAGCAGAACAATGAGCAGAGTTCGAGTTTCCTTCTCTTATATATATATATATATATATATATACATACATCTATTATAGAAGCCGAACCGCATTTGAACGAATGGCGCACACCCGAGAGCGACAACACAAATGTTCCTTCTTAGCCCCCAACCCACCGTGACCATAATTATAGCTATGCTCCTACTAAATATATTACATAGCCATTTACACTGGCCAAAGAGCCCTAGTGTTGTCTTTTTCGTCTCTGCCGACCAATTAGAATCGTCGCTACACCACAACTATTTCGTATCACGAACCATAGATATGGATACGCAGATAGATGGAAATAGCGAATGTGCTCAATATGGCAGACCTTCCAAATATGGGTATGTGTGTGTGTGTGTGTGTACGAGGAATGGCAGGGATGGAGTTGTCACCAGGACGAGGCCTGGTTAGAGCAGCCGCGGGTGGTGAGGAAAATTGGATCCAGACATCAGGCTTGATGTCGTGTTGAAGTCGCTCAGGCAACGGACCCACAGCAAGGTCCATTTATAGGATCATCGAACAACGTTCGTGTTCATCATGTACGAAGTACGCTCTCAAACCTCCGGCCTTATTGTAATGCTTACGCAATTGGCTTTGTCGGCCGCGCATCGTTGACATCATTCGAGCGACATTCATGTTTGCCTCCACTTTTTCCACTGGCCGATGACGAACGAGACAGTTCACGCTGACTCGCTCAATAAGTAAAAGGCTAACCTAACAAAAACATACAGAAAAAAAAAAGTCTGAACACCAAATGAGGACCACCGCGTGTCACGCATGTCACAAACCCATATAGATGACGTGATAGGGCACCCGTTTCGGGACGGGTTTCTACTTTGTTGACAGTAAAATTTCGACGATATTATGCAGCTCACTGGCTAAAAATAGCGGTGGTCGGCGCCAGCCGTGAAATTCATCGAATGCAACTCGTATTCATGGCCGTCGCCACCAGGTGGATAAAACAGCCGCTATGAAAGCACTGCCCAACTCAGTTGGTGTGGTCGTAATAACGAGCATGTAGCAATACATTGCTAGCACTGAGTATATATATATATATATATATATATATACGCGATTCATTGAACGAGTAAATCACCAGCGAGCATAGGGTGTCTCGCCGCCAACATACACCAACCACCATTGTGTGGGTGCCACAGTGCATCGGCCACCGCACCGGGCAAAGTCTCACCGTCGCATATCGCCAGCAGAGGAGAGTGGAACACACTGAGAATTAAGCATGGAAAACAAATAAGACCAGCAGCAGCTGCAGCAGCAGCCGCGTAGCTAGACGGTTGTAATTGTGAGGTTACGATCCACAGACACACATGCAGAGACGGCTTATTTCTCGACGCGCGATTTGCTGGAAAATACCGTGATTACGAACGGTGCCATGACCGCGACTGGACGTCATGTATCCGTCGGAGGCGCCATGATCGCCGACACATGGGCTTTTGTACCGTGTTCGGTTGCATGATTCCAACGGCGTCTGGTCGTCCTTATGGCAGCGGTATAAATAGCACTTGCTATACTCAATCAATCGAAAGAGCGCGACCAGACAGATTCAGATGTTGTCCGCCCGCGGTGTCACCTTTCGATTATCGTCACCCTGAGTAAAAATAGCATCTGTGTATTGTAAATTGTAGTTATAACACAATGCTCACTCACTTACATATGTACGTAAGGTGGCTACGTAAAGGTGAGCCAATCATGACACGTTCATCTTAAGCATATAAGTACAACATAGTCAACTTTTATATATATATATATATATATATATATGGGAGAGGGCAAAGTTGGCTTACAGTTCGATGTGATGCAGTTTAGGGTTGAAGATGTGTGCTCACGATTAGACACAAATGACTCTATAACTCTTAGGGTGCTTGTTTTCTAATCGTGAACCAATATTTTGCTAAGCCGTTCAGTTACGTGTAAGCGCACCCTGAATCAACTTTCACCTCCCCTCGCGCCCGTATATACTTATATAGAATATTTCTATATATTTGCGCATGTCGCATATGCGTTCATCTGTGTTTTCCGTATCACAGACACGATGCAGGGTGGATAGTTAACTGTGAGCTTTGAGCCTTACGCCTTAATCACTGCACGTCATTGTGGTTCCGGTAGCCGTGAGCAAAAACAGCCGCTTTTCAGTGATATTGCTGTAAACAGCAGAAATATGAATCTGACAACCCGTGGTTCGAGTCGCTGTCGCTGCGTTCATTGATATATCACAGAACGAGGCTTCAATTGTCTCTATGAACAATGTACGTGACTATACAGACCCTTGCCTACCAACAACATTTCGAGCTCATGTTGATCGAGAACGCTCTTTGAATGCTCAAACACCCGCGAGACGTCACAAAAACCAATCACTAAGGAGAAATATTATATATATATATATATATATATATATATATTCGTATGACGGTTTCTTTAATAATGTTACCACAAGGAGCCTGTCCCTGTCAGTCGTAACTCTTTCCATATTAACCGTGTGGCAACAGGAAGCGAGAAGGTGAGCATATATTTTCCACCTTGTCGGACACATCCATGATACGACGTATATCAGTTTGCGTGTCCACTTGCGTCTCTCTGTGTGTGTCTCTCACGCATCTAGTATACTCATACCGTATGCGTGTTAGTCTGAGAGGAGAGAGCGTTCTGTAATTTCTATAATTCTGTAGTCCACACCTTTCCTCCTAGAAGTAGATCGCCGGCCCCAAAACCGGCTATGCCGTTAGACGTCCGCATACTGATTGTTTTCCCAGCATCCTCCGTTCAGCCAATGGAATCCCCGGGGCGAGCCAACGAACGTCTCGACCAAATGCATTTCTAACCGACTAACCAGTGCGATCTTATGCGATCCTTATTGCATTGCCCGCAATGAAGATTCAACTCATCTTTACCGACAGGCAAACAGACTGACGACGTACACATTCAGGCCCTATTCGTTCGCTGCTTTTCCGGGAGACCTCCGCCCTCAATTTCAGCTCAGCTCCCTTCGGTGGTTGTTCTCGTTGCCAGCGTTTCCCTTCCTAGACAATAGCGCCACTTGCGTAAGGCCCTCCACTGCGCTACATCGCACCGCGTTCGTTTTCTGACCCGCGTCGGCCGGCGACATCAGCCGGCGAGCTCAGAAACAAACTGCCGCAGGAACGAAAGTGAAACTTTCGAGCATTACTCCCCCGAGCGATATTTTTCCTCATCGTTTGCGTACGCAGAAGTCCCCTCCCCCCTCTCTCTCTCTCTGATGCGTCTGTAGCTGCGCGGTTCTGTCTGGCGGAGTTTAGCTTTAACATCAGCAGTCAGCGTTTCAGGCGCTGCCGCTGTTGTCGTCGTTCGTTCGTTTGTTGTGGACGCCATTTGCTGCTGGCGGCTGCTTGTTGTTCCTGTTGTTGTTGTTGTTAGCGTCGCCGAGGTCGCCGCCGACGGTCGCAGATGCTAAATTTAGAATCTTCGGCCATTCGGCTGCGCCGGCCAGCGCCGGGGCTTTCAGCCCGGCCAGGGGGATATCAACAGCGCTCGCCTGCTGGCTGCCACTGCCGCCGGCGGTGGTAACGGCAGAGTCCTAACGGCGGTTCTAACCCAACCTAGCTCCTCTAGTAGCAAGGGCTCACGGGAAGGGGCGAGCCCGGTCGGCCCCCGTAGGCTGGAAACTCGCAAACCAAAGGGGAAGAGAGAGAGAGAGCGGGAGAGGGCGAGAGCCTGTTACCATGGGCACATTCGGTCACACAGACAGACATACAGATCGACAGACGGACGGACGGACGGACGAACATTCATCCATCCAGCCAGCCACCGCACAAACAAGCACTCAGACATGCATGCTGCACACACATAGACAGAGAGAAAGAGAGAGAGAGAGAGAGACACACACTACCACAAACGCTCTACTTTGCATGACGGACGCTCGGGGCTGGTGCCATCTGCTCGAACTGCTCCCGGCCGTCGCTCTCTCGCCCATTCGCGTTCATTTCTTTCTGCGCGCTTACACGGACAGAATCTCATGGATAGAGAGAGAGAGTCGTACAGCGAGTATACCACCCGTCGCCCGCACAGACATCGCTACAAACAAGAACACACACACACACACAAGCACACGGCCAAACCAACGAACTAACTACAGAACTACAGAATGCGACCGCCCGGTACAAGTAGCAGCTGAGCATGCTCAGCTGCTGCAGCTCGAGCAGAGACGGCGGACAGCTAAAAATAGCTATCGCCACGTATCTCTCGGATGCCCCCGGGCGTCGCTCCCTACGGGACGGAGGGGATACAGACGCCGGCCGGTTGTAACTCGCTCGCTCGCTCACTGCTTCTGCTGTATATGCTGTATATGTCGATCTGTCGAAGTGGTTGAAGAGAAAATAAGCTGTATTACTGTATGCTGATCCTATAGTAGTATACTGTGTTTCTCATGTATATATATATATATATATATATATATATATATATACATATATATATATGGTGTCCGTTAGATGCAAGGAAGCTACCCGTCCTCAAAGCAGGATTTGCAGGAGGTGAGCTTTGAGTTGCCGGGTGTTGTCGTCAGTCGGAAGCAGAACCAAGAGCGTCAACACCCTGACGGGCGTCTAAAATCGCATTGGCGAAACGTGGAACCGCAGGAAATGGCCGACGAGAATCGTCTTTATGTAGGGATGGCTGTGTCATCGTGGTCGCCGATTGACAAAGCTCCGTGTCGTTGCTATGTATATAGATATATCTGAGTATTGAAGTGCATCCAGACCAACCAGAGCGATATTTTGTTTCCCGTAGAAAACAAAGCATCCGATGCCCATGCTTAGCTATCTGGCTGGAAAGAAACTCTTCTATAAATTGCCTGTGCCATCTCCCTGTGATTCTCTACCTTCACGTCGAGCGGCTCTGAGTAACTGCTGTGGCTTTGGGTTCGTGTGGTCGTCGCCGTGGTGGAGGATCAGCCAACCCTGGCCATGTTCCCACGCGTACTGCCACTGATCTGTTGTATTGCCAGGTGGGAGACACTTACTGCCGCGACTCTCGAGCACAACACCAACATTTCAACGTTTTAGGCCAGGTTAACGCACACGTCACACCGCCAAATGACGATTGGCGACGACACCCTACACCACAACCCAGGCATCGGTGTTGGCCATAACAACAGCGGTTGCCGCCACCACAGAGCCGAGAGAATCAAAAGTATTCGTTCATTCCAGTCCATCGTTCATCTGTTATATTCAGCCATCACCATCATCATCCTCCTCCAGCAGCTCTATGGGCGGTTCCACGTAACGATATTTAAAACCGATACCAAATATAGCATATTGAGCGACCACATTCAGGCATCCGTCTCGGGATCCGTGAGTCGACGAATATGGATCATCATTCGCGCATTCATTCATGCATCCGTTAGGTCGCTGCTTCGCACGATTGTTTTCGCGGAAAACCGCTTGTTGTACCGCGTTATCCAGTCGGTCACTGTAGGGAGTCCGTTTGTCTTTAATGTTGAACGTAGTTTTCTGCTGGCGTAGGGAATCGTAGTCGACGATTTCTTGCGCAATCGATGACTGAGTTTATACTATGGAGACAGTAGCCATGTGTATATTGCGTCGTCTAGATAAAACGTGGCCCAGCATCGTTCAGCATCTCGGTCTGATATTTATTTTTGCTTAGCTAGAGCTGCGACCTACTACTCCAGCTGCCTAGATTCTAGTACGTCGTTGTGGAATCGAGATGTGACATATATATATATATATATATATATATATATAAAATCAAGGTAAATATACACACGTCATAATAGTGGTAGTAGTAGTGGGTATTAGAGGTAAACAAGGTAGGTATTAGAATATGAGGACAGCAAACTCATTTCGGATTCGCTCTGTTCTATCGGAGCGGACGTGGCTAGGTCGAATTTTCAATTCAGTCTACTAAAGATAGCCTACATTATATACAATACACCTCCTGAATCGTCTGAGCGGGGTCGCTTTCAGCGTCAGCGCATCTGTCAGCAGGATCATATTATAATTTTGAGTATATGATGACTCGCTATTTCTTATTCAACGAATGCCCGCCACTCCTCCGATTTGGCCACCTGAATGCGCCACCTGATTATATTAAACGAAATACGTTTAAGTCGAATTCAAACCTATGTTCCATATATATATATATATATATATATATATATATATATGATGGTGAATTTACCTTAATACTAGACATAAGCGTATATAAAAAAATAAAGCGTCTAATTTCACCATCAGGTCACTGGCGCTCTCCGGCTTTAAACCTGAATGAACTTAGCATTTTGATCGCCCAGAAAAGTCAACGGCGTTACGATGATACCATAGAATAGAATTTCACGTTTGTGGGTTACACACGTGTATTTTTGCCTGGATCGATTTCTCACACACACACGCACACACACATATATATATATATATATATATATAGATGCTATTGTTGGAAAACACGATCATCACATGATACGTTGTTGTTTCCAGAATGAATCTTTATTCCTCGATTTGGTTATACATTCCGATGTTTTCCCTCCAACATCATCCACAATATTATTATTATTATTATCATTATTAATAGTATCCTAGGTGCGCCTTGATGAGGACGCAGATTGCGATCCCGATGTTGATTATCGGTCCCAGCTCTGTGGTAGTTTTTTTTTTGGATGCGGTCAAACCGGGACGCCACTTTGTCATCCTCTATTACTGTCGTTGTTGTTGTTGACATTATCACTGGGTGGGTCGTCCCCGTGGCCGTCGGCGCAGTCGTCGGCGGCGGCGGCGGCGGTCATTGGCGTCGCCATGGTGATGCTGACGTGGTCGCTATTTTTGGCCTTTGTTTCTAAGTGGGTCTTTAGTATTCTCAGCCACCAGCTCTAAACTGCGACTGCTCCTCGGGTCCTTCTACCCTTCAGGCTACCGGGTCTAACACGACTGCTGCTCAGAATATCGCCTCCGCCGCCGCCGCCGCTGTTACCACCTCCGCCGTCATAACCAACAATGACGATAACACTGTGCCGCAGCGGAGCGCCGGCGGCGGCGGCGACGGCAAACCTACGCTTTTCGTTACGGTAGCAATTCCCACTACTTCGAAAGTTGCGGCGAAAGCGTCAATGCATGTGTCAATCTATCTGTCTGCCTGACTCGGCGGCCACCATGGCGGCCGGTTGACTTTGTTCGCCGCCGTCGAAACAGGCCCTTTGCCTCTAGCGAGGGACGGAGCAGGAAGGGCGGCGCGTCAGGCCGGGCATATTTATAGCACGAGCAGGAGAGCGCTAGCCCAACATGAAACTACAGCGATGACGGCAGCAGCAGCAGCAGCGGCGACAACAACCGAAGCAACAACAACAACAACAGCGACAACAACAACAACAATAACAGGCAGCCAGGGATGGAGAGCCACGATTTCGAAGTGATTCGACAGTAGCTGGTCACCAATACATAGCCCCGACACATCTCTATATAGTTCGTTAGATGCGCGGCACTATGTCTGTCAAGGGCACGCTGGAGACGGGGTCTGGCGAGCAGAACGGCTACAGGAGAGAGAGAGCAGGAATACGCCTGGAGAATACGCCCCATCGAATCGGCAATTGACGCTAACGGGAACCGCTGCCGCCGTCGCCGGCGACTCCGCCGAGATCAACGTGTGCCATCGACTCAGATGAGCGCAAGCCACTGCTAGACGCCATCGTGGCAGAGCCATCGGCCATCCCCGGTCGAGCGTTCTCCCGGGCGCTACAACGAGAAGGCCGGAGTGCCCCATGTACGTACATGGATGCGCCGAGGAAACAATACGAAGAGGCGATTAGATGAAAGGCCGAGCGAGCTGAACAATGATGCAGTATACGGAGAAGTGATGGTTGCCGTTCGAATCGTGTTCGGCATTTGCATGTGAACGTCTATTCCCGCAGGCAGACAGAGTGTTTCGATCGATGACCGACTTGTTTGAGCATCACCTCCGCTGCACTTCTCACTGCTCTTTCTCTCTCTCGCTCTCTCTCTCTCGCATCTCGGCCCCCGCTGTCGTCTAACTCGGCTTACGGCTGCTATATTTAGTTCACTCTCCTACCGGGTGTTTTATATATAAAACCGTATTCAATACATGGCTAAATATAAATATAGAGCGACACACGGACGCCGTGGCACAGGGACTCCGTTCTATAATATGCGCCCGCGCCGCCGGGTCCCGAACCGCACCGCAACAGAGAAGCGGACTTCGAGGTACACTGCGGTGGCATGCCGCTTATTTTGGGAAGGAGTTTTCTCTCCGAGCCGCAGCAGCTCAGAATAGAAATATATCTCTCCTTCGGTCCGAGCTCGGCGTCGGTGACCCGTTCGCGCCGCCATCCCTAGTCCAGAGCCGGACAACGTACGACGAGCTGGTTGAAGAGACAGTGCAGAGGCACCAGTACAGGTTTAGAGTCGTCGGCGACCAAGATAGTCACAACCTATCCTTGGACACTTTACGGAGAGCGAGAGAGAGAGAGAGAGGAGAGGTTGGGAGGGGGTTTGCCACATGCGGACGCACGCCCGACTCACAGGGGCTAGTAAGGCACACTCGGCTTCGGCAAGTCCAACTCTGCGAGAAGCGTCGTGCTGGCGGGACGTCAACCGCGCGCTTGTATATTTCGGATCTCCTTATGACTGTCTTCAGGGGTGCTGCCAGCTGTCTGGTGCGAAGGTCTGGACCGGACCGTGGTGACCGACCACCGCGGAGGCGGTCATCGGGAATGATCGTTCTGAACGGCCTTCCCCTTGAAGGGTGAGGGGAGAGGCTAGACCTCCGCATCAGGAGGATCTATTTCAAGACACAACGCGATAGGAATAAACGCTGTGGAGAGGACACAATTCGAGGGTGCCCCAACAAGAAGGTCCTGGTGGTGATGGTGTCGTATGCTCCGTACCCTTGTTGACTGCTGCCTCTTTGGACTACGGAACGTATGGGTCGCATTTTATTCTGTATCGATGGTCAGCAAATAAGGAGGAGACGCAACGACAACACAGAAGCAGACGGATACAGGGCCAACTAGAAATGGGATAGCAGAATGCGAACGACGCTCCTAATTCGAGGTATCCACGCTGGTGGCCGCGCTCAGGAGAGCCCGATCCATCCACAGTGCCGGATCCCTCGGGGCCGGTAACTGCCAGCGACTGTGATCTTGCCGATCAGCGCGTTTTGCCTTCAATCTGATTTCGGTTGATGCACGCATCATATGTGTACACACATAGGGAAAAAGCTAAAGACAAAAATAATCTCTACTGCCACGACCACCATCGGTGGGCAAGCACGCTTATGCAAATGCTTAGCTTCACAGGAAACGTTAAATCCGTGGTCTCTCGCTTGCATGTTATCTAAAAGCATCAGACAATCAAACGGTTAGGTCCATATATATTTATATTTGTATATATTTCCGTTCCGATAGTTTCGGCCGTAATCGGATTACTGGCAATGCCATGATCAACTGTATATGTTGTTGTCGTCGACAATGATGTGCATAATAACAATAATAATCATTATCATATCTTGCTCCATCACTACGGTTACTAATTGTCGTTGCAGCATGACGATGATTGTGTCATTTTGATTTCTGTCTACTATTCGAGAAGGGAAGAAGATCGTCCCGTTGCAATGAATGTGGCTGAATCGCCACTAAGAACACCGCCTAAACGCGTCTTAGTTCTCTGAAGCCTGTCTCTCTGGTTGACTTTTGCATGCAGGCGACAACGACGACATCTACCCGTCGTCTGCTGCACTCAGACCCCGAGAGAAACGATCTGCCATCCGGAGAGCTGAAGTGCCCACTGAGGCCGGTCAATGAGTGAAGGAGGCTTAGTCGCCATTGCGCCATGGCATTCTGATGCCACAACCAAGCACATGTGAATTCCGCATGACGAATACAAACGCATTCTCCCTCGGTCTCTCGTTCGCGTCTCTCGGTATCCTTCGATTCAGTACACGAGGCGGGTCAGACCTCGTGGCGGCGGGCGACAGGGCGCTCAACTCTAGCTGCTCTATTTTGTATCTGTTTTGTCACTGCCGGCCTCTTTGGCTTATGCGAACGACATCAGCATTTGTCTCGGCACGATCCCAACCCACAACTATAGTATAATACAATGCAGAGAAGGCGCTACTGATACGCGGTCAGCTGATAATGCCAACAGCACCTGACTGACCTGCTGGCGGAGTCACTGTTTCTGTCGGAAGCCTTTTCCTGTATGTCGGAACCTCTCTCTCTCTCTCGCCCTATCTCTCGATCACACTCTTGCCTTGGTGGCTACTTGTCTGTTACAGCTGCGTCGGCATTTGGCGCAGCAGTAGCTGTAGTTGTGGTGATAATAGCGGGAACAGCGGCGGCGTCAACCCGCGATATTTCGTCCAACAAACTGTGTGGCTCATAGCATTTCGTGTCAAAGTCCCAGATGATCTTGGCCCTCGGCTTCGGGGTCGTCAAAGCCTTTTGCTGTTTTGAACCTGCTGCTGTTGCTGCCTGTGGACGTTACTGTGCGCGGGAAACGGCTTAAAGGGTTGGGCTACTTCGTATCGCCAAGTCGCGAGTATTAAGTGTTATTCTACTACTACGAGGGGTTGTTGTTGTTATTGTCATAGAGGTAATTGTGTTGGTAGTGGTTGTAGTATGCGCGTACGAGAATTCACTCGACCCACTCAATGACGATGCCTTCACCATCTCTCTCTCTCTCTCTCTGTCTCTCTTTCTCCACTGAAGGAGAGAACGGGGTCTTAACCGTCGAGCGCAAGTCTGCAGTTCTGCATATACTCCCTGGGTCAAACGTGTGGCTTTCCTCGAGGAGAAAGCGCACCGTTAAGCCGATCGGTACCGGCCATCGTCGGCATTGCTTCGTCGTGACGTCCGTATGCGAATGTCTATATATATATATACGTAGTAAATTGGCTATTCCCGGAACGAGACAGGACCACTGCACCATGGCCCTCGCCACAAACTAATGGCATCGCTAGAGGCTCTGCTGTCAGTGCATGGCGCAGCAGCACCAACTGGCGCCACCTGTTTCCACCCGTACGCGAGTAAAGTTCAGAGAAAAAGATTGCGCACGAACCCGACGCACGAGTGGGTCAGTAACGCGTTCCGACGTCTTCGACGCGCGCGTACATAGCCGTCGAAGAGTCGTTCGTACGAGGCGCCGCTGCGGGCGAAGCGCTGCCTCTGGACCTCGTTTGGCTGCTTTTGCTGCAAAGAGACGAAGAGCCGGCAAACAGGCTCGGTGAGACTCTGGGAATGTTCTGGCGCTGGCGGTCGTAAAAACGACCACGAGAGTTTCGTCTTCTTAGGTTAACCGCTGGCAAATATGATTGAAGCAGCCTCTCTGAGAGGCTCTGAGGGGCCAGAGCATAGAGCGGTGTATCAGGGTCACGGGTCCTCTGCAGGCTTCGAGATGATGCCCACTCCAAGAATAATATCGTCAGTGACGGCTTGGCTTCACCGCGTTCACGGGCAACGGGCTATAAATGTGGTCCGTCTTACCCTGTCGCAGACTGGTGGTGGTGGTGCTGCTGCTGGCCTGTGGTCATAGGTCGACCTTGACGCAAAGCCCTACCTGAAGTGGCGGCCTCATCGGTTGTATAATACTCAATGTGAATGGTCTTCATAACGCTATACACCGTTTGCGTGTACGAGATTGAGGAGACCCCCGACAATGATCAATAACGCGGCGTAACGAGATTCGCAACGTTGTCAACGGCGATACACGCGCGAAATTCGCCCCAAGAAGATTGAGGGCAGGTTTTTGAAACAAGGACGGGTACGAGCGGCTTGCGTCCGCTCGTGCGCGTAGGTCAATCATTAGAAAAAAATAAGAAACCAACAAAAATTGAGCGGCCAGCTCGAGACGACATAGAAACGTGCAAGCTCTTGGGCACATCATCATCACTATAATGACATTTGTCTCCGTGAAGATCCGAGGAACAGATCTCGCTAGATGTCGTTTTTGAGTGTTGTTGTTGCTGTCGTTGTTGTTGTTGGCGGCAGCCGAAACTCCTCATAATTGCGCGCATTTCGTTTGGGTTTGCAGCTTCGAAACGGGATTGATGTCACTTCCGTGGCGATGTGTGGGGCCAGGCCCAACGTTCGGCATCGATTAGGCAATACTCGGGCGGGGTTTAAGCATGTGGACGCCCTGAGCGTCTCGACCCCGCGCGTAAAGAACGAGTAGCTATTGACACGGTTGTTCATATGAAACAGGGCCGATGGTGCGACAGCGGGCAAACAACGATTCATTAATCCAAACGAGACAGTATGGCAAATGGTGGCGGTCGGCTACGAACCCGTCACTCGCAAGCCTAACGCATTACAGAGTAAGTCACTGATGAGTTGTTTGATCGGGAAGACCGGTGCGCGAACACAGTGCGTCCGATGCACCAACAGAGCGTTCGAGCCCGTACTGATTAACGTATAACTCGTGTACAACATCTGCCTCAGAAAACCTCCGCCCCGAAACTCTGCTCTAACGTGATCTTGAATGAGCAAGATACGCCGAATCATGGGTAATGCTATATATATATATATATATATATGTGGTCTAGCGTACATTTATCGTCGCCCTCCTCTCGTTTTCTTCTACATTCTATATCGATGCTGGCCAACTCGAGGTGAACCGCCATTTCTAAGACTACAGAATACTACTACCACCACTACACCGCTACTGCGGCACCACCACCAGTACAATACCATGTTCCATATCTCTAGGCTCACTATGCCCGCTCACTATACAGGCTGACACCGTATCACGTCGTGAGCGGGAACAAATCTATCTTTATCGCATATATGCACTACAGTGGCTCATGCTGTTGTTGATGTTGCTGCTGCTGCTGCTTTGTACCTCTGTGGTTGCAATCGTTCGATGGCCCATCTCCTCGCCTCCGGTGCGTTCTTGGGCTCGTTGCTGCCGGTGATCTGGGTATTCTGACGATCATCGCTCAACAACGTCTTTGATACGCGATGTATATATGTGTCGCTATTGCCTATATACGTCTACGACGAATACCACGTCTGCTTGTACCCGTGCACTGCTGCCGCTGCTGCTGTTGTTGTTCTGCCCTTGCCGCGTCACCCTATCGTTCAGTTTGCCGTTGTTGTTCACAGTGTCTGTTTGTGTTTATGAATGTGTGTGTGTGTCATCCTGTGGCCGCTGGTGTAGGCCCCAGTCACGGCTCTCTATTCAACGCGGTAGAGATTGTATCCCCTTTGGCGATGAACAGCAGCAGAATCAGCACAGCTGCAAACGGTTAGAGGTGCAACAAGTCGTGCATTGGGAGGGAGAAATAGATGAATAAGGCGATAATAATAATAACAACAACAACACAGCTGACTCAACCGGTCGCTGTGCACTTTTGTTTCCGGGTAAGGGCCGTCCAGCGCTTCTTCCATCAGAATGCAGAACTTATTACACTTAGGACATATATATATATATATATATAAAATTTTGGTACTCATTATCTGTACAAAATTATGCACGATTCCTCTGTCTTGAGGTAGACGACGGCGATGCTGGCCAAGGGCAACGGCTACTGCACCAGTTATGGGCGTTCATCATATCACGTGGCTGAGATCATCAATTTCGATCTGTGCAGATGGGCGGTTCATCAGGCAGACATTGCCGAGCGAGTAGAGATCGACTCGTTGAGGTTGGAGCACTTGTAGGGGGGGTGGAGGAGGAACAACTATGATCCGTCAGATTCGGTACTGAATGATGGTTACCAGGTCAAACGCGTTTGATAAATGGTAATCACTTAGATGAAAGGAGCAATATTGAGGCTAATGTAAAAAGCTCTGGGTAATGTGTGCCGAGCGACTACGTTAGCTCCGTGAGGATCGGTTGCCTAGGACAAGAAAGGATTCAGTGCAGGACGTCCTCCACGAGGGCTACTTGATAGAACAGAGTCAATATCCTTGGAAGGATTCGATAGGATTCAACAGATACATTTTGTAAGGACAATACATAGGATATCTGTTGCCCAGGGACGGGGACGGCGTCAGCTGGTACTCAAAAAAATTGCCTGTGTATGTTAAACAAGCATATACAGGACATATCCTTATATATATATATATTCGGCGGAACGTTTGAGCCCTGTCGCTGTTGCATTGCTACATTGGAAAAATTCTATACAGAGTTCAGTTTGCATTCATCGCTACCCCCTAACGGCGTGGTGTATTCTAAAGACACGAAACGTCATTAAGTCTCGATGTTGCCGATAGCTGGACAAATTATCGCTGTAAAGTGCAAACAACGGGCCGATAAACAGCCCCAAGCAATACAGTACTTCAAATGCTCTTAGTCGAGCTGGTATTTTTAGCCTAGCGCCTTGGTCCGCCACAGGCGGTGACCATTCGACTTAAAGATCTTGGGCTATGTTGTCGTGGGACTGCCGCAGGCAAAAAGTTACCCGATGCGGTTTGAATTATGATAATCTCGTACCACGACACCTCGAGGGGTCCGTGAGAGACAAAGAGCGCAAGCGTTCGTGCCGAACTGGCGTGTGGATGACCGAGAACCACCGTCGAACTGGCCATAGCTACGCTTATCGCCGCTGTGTTATCTCATGCCGAGTAGTACGACCCCTTTTCATTCGCTGTCAGCCATCTCGTTTCCGGTAAAACAACGACTTTGCGCCAAATCAGTGACTGTACGAGGATGGTCCCTCGAATCGTCGTTGTCGTCGTATTGTTTGAGCTCAAAGTGAATAGTACCGAGTGCAATCTTTAGTCGACTGTTCACTGTGCAAATTACTCGAACTCGTCATTCGGGATATCCTGTTGCTCCTCAGTCAGCCCCTAGCGCCGATGATCGACGCTGTGCGCCTCTGCTAACTACTATTATTATTATGATTATTATCATTACTCTAATGTTTGTGAGAGACCCGTGCGCGTATCTTAGCTAATAAGTTGATTTGACGATAGCGAGCATGACCAACGACGGTGTGCAAGTTCGACTCAGCGAACTCTACTACCGAAAAACGCATTTCCCGTCGAACGAAATTCGGCGCGTAGATCTGTTAAAAACAAACGAACACTGAGAAAACGAATCGCCACGAAAAACTAGCTCTATTCTGTCCAAGATCTGTTCCACTCTGCAAGTCAACCGGAAGTTCGCTAATAGAAGAGATTGCATTTGCCGTTGGCCAAGATCGAGGGGTCAATTCGCTCACCGCGCAGGTCCTACTCATCTACCTTTGTTGGATTGTCCTTAACTTAGGCCCATAGTGAGCCTCTCTTACCGATCATCATTTTGAGGTTGTCGACTCGTCATCGTCACGCAATGCCAAATTAGTCCATTCTCATCTCCAACACACCTGAAAATCGCATTCAACCATCCGGTTAGCCTCGTAATAAGGGGGATGCCGTAGTAGCTATACACATAGTACGCACAGCGTAACTAATATGATATATGGTATAACTACATTTGCATATATACAATGGCAAAGCGTATTTGCATAAAGTACAATGTACAAATAGATTATTATGAGTTAATGTTAATGATCTACCATTCGCTTTTATTCCATCAGCACGTCTCAGCAATAGATTGATAATGAACGCGATCTGACTTAATCTGCGAGGCCACAGTCTCGTAAAGTTGAAGGGCACAAATATCTCAAATTCGAGATTTTGATATCAATTGTCAACGTCGAATTGCTATATATATATATATATATATACATTTAGAAGGCGGTTGACGACCGGATTCACTATATTGCGGCATATTATTATATATAATAATAACAAGGTGTAAGTATACCCAGCTGGCTGTTTTTTGGCTATATTAAAGGGATGGACCGAAGAAAAATCTCTCTCAAAGGTTCTATGGACCAGGCTTCACAATGACGCCACAACTGCGAAAGAAACATTTCAAATGACATCAACTATATCGTTTTGTTTGTTAATGTTAAGGAACGTATGGATACACCGATGTGTACAGCAGAACGACTATCCGCTGCAGATACTGAAACGGCCAACGAGCCTAATCTGTAATGGTATCTAACCCATAACCAGCCTATGTCCGGGAGATTGTCCAACCCGTGAATCGTTTACGGCTCAACTTCTGTGGGCTGACAACGAGCATTGAGGTGGATGCTGCCTTGAGCAAGTAGTATCATTGTGTAATACAATATAGCGCGTTATAGAGGATATAGCAGTCATTCGAAGGTCTAGAAGTAACTCGACTTCAGGGACCGTCAATGGAGCCACTTCTTCGGTGGCCGAAAATCTGATGGTTGTTACTTCATAACTGTGCCCGCTTCGACTCTATCTGTTGAGCCACAAGGTGCAAGGCACCGACAGTGGATCGATGAATCGATCAATGCCGGGGACAACAACTTGGCAGGAGCGTTTCCGCGAAGGGCCATCCGGAGCGATTACAGCAATTTTAGCGAATCGCGAATAATTAGAATATTCTCTCCCTCCCTCTCTCCCACGCCCTTCGCACTCCTGTTCCATGAAAAACATTTCTATATTTTTACTTTTTTTTTAAAAACCTTTTTACTTTTTTTTATCGAGAACTTAAGCATATGTATGTATATTGCAGTTCCGAGAATAAACATTTGATTATGATATGATATATAGTTATATATCGCGAAAACCGGGCGACAGCTTTCTCTAAGTAAAAAACAACACAAACAGTTCCCCAGTTCCCATTTCAACGTAATTGTTATTCTATACGATCCACGAAAGCATAGCGCTTTCTTCATTTACGCCAATAGCAAGATGTGTTCAAAGGCTGGCGTGTAGATAAGAATTATATTATAGCTGGATGTCCAAGTAAGTCAAACGAGAGAACATGTTCTTCGAACATTTTATATTTGTGAGTGCATGACTGTCTATGGAGACAGCCGTATCAAGGCTGGGGCATTGCGTGTGCTCCATAAGGTTTCGGGCCGTTCGTGTCATAGCCAGGCAGCTCGGAACAGGCGACATGTTGCGTGCGTACCGGGGAGCCTACAGAGTACAGAGTAGAGAATGGCGAAGGCCTCTCTCTGTGGACCCTTGCGGATAGCCAGCCACCAGAGGCATGGTTAGTTTTGGGTGAGGGAGGTCGGTCATCGATAGGGCTATAGCCGTCGGGCGCGCTCTCAAATAAGGCGCGCTCTCAACGAGGGTCCTGGGCTAGCTCTGGGGTAAGTCACCCCAAGTGGTGCCCCCGGCTCTACTGAATTTCATCGTCGAGGCCACGGTCAAGGCCAGCACAAGGACATGCGCACCCAAGCCAGTTTAGTAGAACTCTACTCTGCCCGGCTACTCTGAACGGTCGATGCGGGATCCCCAGAACGAAGTATACCGTCCCGCAGGCCCCCCCAAGGCCCTTCCTCGCACTCATCGGATCTATTGTACGTGCACTGCGGAACATGACAATGAGGAGTTAGTGTCGGTTAGCGCAAGGCCAACGAAATATAATTCACACGAAATGATGCTGGAAAAAGGCGTTCTTCGATTACGACTACCGCTTCTACTAGTGCCATCGAGGGCACGAGGGTGGAACTCAATCGAAAAACGGGTTTACTCATCCAGGAATTAGCGTTTTGTGGATGTAGGCAAGTTCGAGCTGGGGCTGCCGCCAGTAATAACATAATAATAATAATAATGCTGACGGTCGGGTTGTGCAAGCTCTGTTGTTGTGTAATTTTCGACCCCAGAAATGGCCCTTAAGGGGAGCAGCTGAGAGAAACTGCTTAACAACTCAAAAACAAATATGAGTTGTCTACTTCAATTATTCACTAAATAACCTTGCCGACGTGGTTCGGCAATAATAATAATAATAATGGGAATGTCTGATGCTAAGATTCAATTATCATTAGCAAAATCTACTGTAAATATTTCACCTGGAGCCGCGTTGCACCTATTCTATTCATAATATGTTGTAGTAGAACTCAATCGTATATAGGTATTTCGCATAGATACCTACTATTCGAAGTCACAGCCTGGGTCAAACACGAATCATATACGCGCCCCGGTCACGTGTGTGTCGTATCTCTTGATAATTGAACGAGGAACTACACTTGGCCTTGTGTTTTGCATTCGTCCTGTTCTACAGATTTCATTTGTTCCCTCTGTCTTTGTCTTTTATTCATATACAAGAATTCATTTCTGCATCACTATCGACCCGACCCCCGCTGACCCCGCCCGTCCACGCCCTCCGATGCAACTCTCACAATTTGTCATCAACTACCCTTGCTATTCTCCTAGGCTCCTCTGCCACCGATTCGCGAATATTTCGTTTGTAAAGGTCGACGCAGCGTCGCTCCTACACACGACGTTCGTTGACGACAAGATTATTCGGCCCGAGCCGAACGCCGCCTCTACGGCGTCGTCGTAGTGCACGAGAGTCGGTGGACGGCCACCGCCAAAAACTCACTACCTCCCCCCGTGCTGACCGCCGCAACCACCACCAGCACCACCATCACTACGTCCACTACAAACGGTACGCCACTGTTACGAGGTAGCGCTCCGTGCGACCACTACTACCGCTACATTGAAGGGCCATTGAGGGAGGTGCGCTATGTTGAAAACTTCCCCGCGCCTCGGACCTTAGGCACCCCACCCTGCGGCCACGTGTCGCAATGTATGGCGATGATTGAGATGGAGCCAATTCAAGGGAAGTCGTCAGGGTCGAAAGATACTACTGCTACCACATATGGTGATACTAGTACATCGACCGGCTGGCGAGAGGCCCCTTGTGGGGCCCCATAATCAGCCTCTCACATAAACGTAGATACAGTCGTACACACACACACCCATCAGCACTATATGGCTACACGATATGGTGGCGTATGGTACACTGACACAATGAAACATCCTCGCTCGCTCCTTGAAACCTATACTATCGTTTAGTATAAGAGGGTATGTGCAAAACGTTCAGGGGATGCACCACCCTGTTTTTGGCGGACGGCCCCCGCTGAAGGGCAAACGTGGGCGGTAATTCCGTTGAAATAATAAGTGAAGGTCTCTCGGCCGGTCGAGAGCAACATGAGCTATCCGGGGGCCACGCTAACGTGATTATGTCGATTGGCCTGTGATTGTAACATCGTGTTAGTTAGCTGGCTAGGACCTAGTGGTGCCCAGTATTACGTTCATTCTGAACGCGCAAGGTATAATATCTTCGGTCTATACATTGTCCATGAGGTACATTGTCGCCGATGGGCAACCGGGCAAACCGGTGAGCAGCCTTCACATACGAGAGTTTGCTGCAGCTGCTGCTGCTGCTGCTACTGGTTGGCCAATGTACAGTCACACGCGGAACCGCGCGCAACGGATGGCTCGATTGACAGCCGACTGATGACTAGACGTGCTTGTCGAAGTGTGCCAGTGTGGATGATGTAACCGGAATATACACAGTAGGTATGTGCTCGTGCGCTGCGGATAGCAAGCAGCTGGCAGCGCGATACAATGTCGAGAGCAATTTGACGCTGACCGCTTGGGAGGGAATCGCCTGAGAGCGCGCCATAGAGCTAAACAGAGAATCACTGGAAACTTGGATGCAGCCGGCGACACGGCAATATGCCGACCATTGTCGGAGATGCCAATAGCGGTATCAGCACGAGCACACGTGTTACAATCTTCGTTCTTCCACATTATATTTTATATAGTCGGCGATCCGCTGATAGCTCGTTGTATTTGTTTGCATGATGTCTTCCTGCTTCTTTTGTGATGTTTCCACCGCTCTGTTCTCTTGTGCCCCTTTTGTTCCGTTGCTGTTATTTGCTGCCTCCCCGTGTGACGATGACCTCGATATTGCTCTGCAAACCGCTCCCACTGAGTGGTCGCACCGTCTGGCCATTTCCTGCATAGAAGTCGCTGTGTGGTACGGGTCTCTGAGCATGCTTCTTAGTTGTCTGCTCTCTGTGTGATGTGATACGTTTAACGATACGCAGAGAGGCGACATGCATAGCTGAAAATCGGGAAGGTTTGAGACACATCATGTTGAGATGTTTGACGAGACACCTGATGGCCTTGCTGGTGCCGCCGCCGCCGCCGCCGCTGCTGCTGCCACAACTAATGAGATCCGCTGGCAAGTTGACCATTTCAATCAACCGTTCTTTGGGTCATGTTGACGGAAATACAAAACAAATACAAGAAGCCATATACCACTTACAACTGTGCTGGTGATAGTACCTGACTACGCATCGGAACACGTAAATCACATTATAATATTATAACATGGGCCATACGTAAATAACATTGTAACAGCGCGGGCTGTATGTGATCGGATGCCCTCAGATCAATCAGAGTTCACCTCTGCTGTTGGAAACGATCAGCCACGTGGCTCCTTGATTGTCGACTGCTTTGTGGGCTCTCTCTCTCTCTCTCTCTCTCTGACACTCGCTTGTTCCTTTCGCTAATGAACAAGTAATAACATTAATGTTTACCATACGAGATCGGACATCCACCCACGCATATACACATTGAATACATAGAGACGATGATGATGTCACTGTTATCGCTGCTGGAATAGTAACGACTAATGTAGACGAGAGTGCAGTTAAAATCTGAGGCGATAAAACTGTGGATTTCTGCGACACTGCATGAGAACGCGCGTCCCTGGCACATTTGTCCATTGATATTGATTTTTAAAGGCTTGTGTGTGCAAGACTAATAATAATAATAATAATCATAATAATGAGAATAAGTGTCGGCACACAACGATGTCCACTAATGCCGATCGATATCGAAGAGGACGATGCCTCTCGTGAGGACAGAGCTTCGATGAATGTGAAATTGAATCTAGGGTTAGCTATTTTGGACGATGACACCGATCGACGCCAGTCGAAGACCCCCTGCGATTTCTTCCTGAGACGTCCACAGGGTGGCGACCCGTTCATTCGCTCGCAGTATTGCCGAGCCGACCCAATCCGCCAGCTCTTACTCATGCATGCACACACGGACGTATGTGCCATGCATCTCAGGGCAACGACACCGGCGCTATCGTCCCTCCCTGCCCTGGATCTGCATAGGAGACACCCGAACGGGGTGTCCTGCCACAGGCAGGACAGCCCTGGATGAGCTCTGCTCCGCTCCGAAATAAGGACACCACGTCAATGCGATTACGACGACACGTGATTGGCCTAGTAGACGTTCCTGCTTTCGCGGGCCGCTCACGATGCCACAGCTATCCCCAGGGTATACGACGTCTGCGGCGTATGAACGGCGACCGTTCAGACAAAGCCGGGTTGTCGCAAGTGACCCAATGATCGTTGTCACACAAGCGTGAGATAGACGTCGACGTTCGAACCAGTTCTTCTGGTATTGGTGACAGCTAAATATGTGGAGGGGCACCGGAGGAGGCCGGCTATTCACCGGGTATCGATTTATCGCACTAGGCCGCCGCACACCACGCAGCACTCAACGTAGTAAACCCGAACTCACAGTCAGCAAGCTCGTACTTACTTGCAGTATCTGTCCAAGCAGAACCGAACGCTCCCTAAACCGCTGCGTGGCCCAGCGGCCAAGCAAGCTCGCGTACACGTGCCTACAATTGGAGTATTGGAGATCGGCAACACCCGATGCTTAAACCCGAACGGGGGGGTGAATGCTTCATCATTCTTCATATTCTGAAAAATCCATAACGATTTTAATGAACGTGTCTAGCAGGGAATCGATGGCTGATCGGAGGGTGAGGTCTGCTATGGAGTCATGGCACGGTTCCCGTTGGAAGGACCAGAAGAGGACATTGGACGAATAGTTAGGTGATTGCTGTCTAGTTATTCTGCTTCTTGTGAAATATTGTCAGTGTGATACCAAGTGACTTCGTAGATGACGAAGTCTCTCCGCTTTCACAGTCAATTGGCAGGCAGACAACAGATGGTGTGCAATCCTGTGTTGTGCCGGGTTCGAATCCCGCAGCACACATATTGAAGCGATACGAAACCTTTTTAGATCCGAACTATTATATTTATCCGTCCGTAATGCATTATTCAGCAAAAAACAAAGCAACACCGTGTTTGCTCTGTGACTCGAAACGCAATTATCCCCCAATATAATTAAATTACCACAATATGATTTTCATTATTAGTTATTTGTATGTATATATTCGTATCGACTAGCATACACAGCTGGTCTGTGCTTAAGCCCTCTAGGCCTACTGCTATCTTGGCCAGTGGGTCCAGTCTCTGCGCAGAACAAAGCTTCGGAGTCGCTGTTACAAAATGGCTGACTCTAAGCGACTGTAGTGTGACCTAGGCGCCCAAATGTCTACCATCGGTCAGTTGTACCATTTCGCGTCTATTGTAGTCTATTATATTCGTTAGCTGCCTTAGGAAAGAGAGAGCGAACGAGAGAGAGAGAGAAAGAGGGGCACTCGGTCTTCTTTTGCTTCGATCTCGACAAAGACTTCTTCTATTGAAGACGCACAGATATAATGTTATATTTGCGTTCTGCTAAACGCGCGAGACACCGACGCGCTTGAATAACCAAACAGGATGAAATATTAGTAGCAGTTTTCTTGATTGGGATTATTCGCATTTGCGAAATGCGACTCGTCCCGCGCTTTCTCCGATAATGGGACGCCTTGCTTAATTCTCGCCTCGTCTTCACCGTTATACATGTGCTATGGCTTCGTCTCATTCGAAGCGTTGTTTCACTTCACTCGAAACCTGTTGACTTCGGCCGGTGCAGCGTACTACCCTGCCTGCACTGACATTTCCTCTGAGGTGGGAATCTGAAGCTGGAAGAGAGTGGGGTGACTGGGGGGTATGTTGTGGTCTTAAAATTGTCCAGATTCTAAATTTATGCCAGCTTCCTTTAAGCTTCCCTCGGACTTCCTAGGATAGTGTCCCGGTTCAGAACTTCGGCTTCGCCTACCCTTCTCTAGCGTCGGGCTCACCCTCGCTCGCTCGCTCACTGTTTCTCGGAGAGGGATGTGATGCCGTGCGAACATCACTAAGCAAACAGCCCCTTTGCCTGGTTACGGGCGCCCCCTTTGCTGGAATGTCGAAATTTGTTAGCTTCGAATTCAGCCGACGAGGACGGCGTTGCAGCTGACTTTGGTAATATGGCGAGCTGGTGGCAGGCAAACAACCTTTGCTAACCTTTGGCTCCGGTTCCTGCAAGTCAATCTTTTCGCCGAACCCTCGTAGTGAAAGAAAGACGCCGCATGGGCGATCTTTGCTTGACCACAAGGTCGAGACTCTCAGGTGAGAAAGTAGCGCCGGCTGGCATGAGAGATATGTTGCACGTGCCCCCTTACTCCAACCAAGTATATCTTGGTTAGTCCCAGTAAGTGGTTAACAGATCAGCCATCAAATTTGATGTCAGGGGGTTATCTAGCTGTTCTGACGTTACATGACGTTCGGGTCGAACGACCGTATGAACGAGATGTGTAGCCTTTCGCAGGTGAACGAACACCGACAATAAGTGTTCTCAATGTAAATAATAATGCGGATGCGCAAACCGTGTCAACGATTAAGCTACTCACTACACCAGCATACTCACTAACAGGATTCTACCGATAGCATAGCCCGTACCGAAGGGAAATGCCGCTGACCCTTTCACGAAGTCATCCCGATGGAGGTCAACCCCGTATTGAATGCACGGCTGTTTGTCCACTGAGTTAACGTCACCCGCTGACAAGTCATTTCACCGACTCACCATGTGCTCTTCTCGAACTGATCGAAATGACTACAGATGACGACACGACAACAGGAGGACGCCGCCTTGGCCGCTATGAACACCATCGCTGTTGGAGCCGCTCCGTTGATCTTGCACTACTCTGCAATATATTCCTATCTCAACCACAATCACGGGTGCTGCTATAACTGCTAACACTGTTACTAAAATTGTACGCATGCTACGGCCTGTTGTCTATGGTTTAGCCAAGGGACGCATTGAGCCCCACAATACAAACTACATCCGTTCCCGCACATAGAACACGGTAGGTACAACCGAAGATAAATATGGCAATATTCGACAGTCGCAGTGCGTCAGCAGCGGCGTCGACGCCAACACTGCTGCGTTGGATGGACGAAATTGGTGAATGCGATGAACTCGACATTGGGCTGGCCTCGGTGTAAAAGAAAATCGATCCCGTTTTGTATAAGGGGCACAATAACAAGCCAAGTGTGAAAATGCAGCCGGCAAGCCAGCACAGCATAAAAACGCATAATATGCCATCATCGAAGATTAATTGCCCGGACACTTCGACGGTAAGGCCATGTGCCTGTCACATTTTAGTTCCCAGTTTCTCCTTATAGACTACGATATCTTTTTTTTTGCTTATGAGCTTCAGGGCAAAATGCATTATGCAGACAAGACTAATGTTCACGACTAATGTATTCGTCTGCTACTGTGGACCTCTCACCCAGTAACATCCTGGACCCCTTCGATTTGTGCCTTGATCTCGAACTGATTTTGACTAGCTTCAGACAGACGTGGTACTATATATACCATATATATACATATAATGCTAGAGGGTGGTGGCTCACTAGCGTGGTGTCCACCCGTCAGCCGAGACGAATTCTACCGAGACCGTTCTACGGGATGATCTTCCTCTTCAGCGAACCTGTGGCGTACGAGCACGCACAAATATCATACGTCACGGTAAGGTCCGTTCTCGCTGTGCGGCGGTACGGGGAACTTTCTGCCTTCATCTCCCAATCCGCCCTGACCGCCAGCTTCCCAACACACCCCCGGCAACGTTGTCCTGCAGTCGAGTCCTGCCAAACACATCGTCCTGGCAGCATCGCGCACACGACTTCCGCATGGTAACCAATGTCATTCAGTATACTGCGTGGTCGTGGAAGCTCTTCTACTCAAACGTAACTCAGAAAATGGCACTGGAGGCCAGTCTAGGTTGCACCTAAGGCTAGCTTTCCATGGACGGGGGCTTGCTCTAACTGCCAGCATTCGAGCAGGTCATGATTTTGTTTGATTGTTTAGTGATTCGTCGTCGTTTAACAGCGACGAATGTGTCGAAGTGGCTCGCACCCGCAACAACTGAAAACAGCCTGAAATCACCACTGGCTGCTTCGATGTAAAAGCAAAAATCGCATCGAAAACAAATTCTTCTTCATCTTGTTTTGAATTCGCTCCCAACCCGAGTAGAGTCCAACGAGAATTGGACCATTTCACCAGACACGTTTGCCGCCTGATACGTGTTCAGGACGACGCGGGATAGTTCGATGCTTCGTTCCTGGAACTCAATCTAGAGCCATTCAGAATCGGTTGACCTTGTGTCCTTCCCCCATCCAAATCAAATTCGTTATCGAATGTGTGTCTCGCTCTCTCTCTCTCTCTCTCTGTTGATTCTAGCTCGGGAGGCTCTGTAATGGATAGGGCCATCCTTTATTTTTGTTTGGCACGGAAACCCTCTGTCATGTTGCAGTCAGAATAGAAGATTGGCTCCCGGAGCGCCGCATTAGCTGGAAGAGCCGAAGATGCTTCAGTGCTCAGTGTTATCTAGAGCTTAGCGTTTTAATCATTGCCTATAACTTCGGAAATACGGTAGTTTATCCCAGCAGCAGATAGGAGTTCCTTAGCAGATGGATCTAGCCCGTATCTGGGTACGATGACGGACGAGCTTCCGCGAGGGGTTCTGAGGGGGAATCGAACTCTGCCATCGATGGAATCACTGCTTCGTCAAGTCTGTCTACAAACGTTCTAATGTAATGACATTCTAATAAATATTTGTAAAGAAAAAAAGGCCGTGCTCATAGAATGCAAGCATTTTACTGGCACGATAAACTAAAGGCCGGCATAGTTCTCTGAGCAGGTACCTTTACGAGCACATTAATCTATTATTAGTATAGGTAATGTTGAGTCAACATATACTGAGAACGTAAATGAAAGCACAGCCGATTTATGAGTTCTGCCAGAGTAGTCGACACCCCTTCGTATATATATATATATATATATATATATAGTCTTTTGAAATCAAATAACTGAGCGCTTGTTACTCACTTCGTTCAGTTCAAATGCCGAATATATTCGATATAATATACGATAAAACGAATTGATTCGTTCCGCGTGAAACTGCAGCTCCCGTATCGTAACCTAGAAGGAATAAAGACGGAACGGATCCTTCAGCGTTTCTCATCACTTCTCAATTCAAGGCAGACACCACCAGTCAATACGCCCGCACACGCGTATCTCTATACTCAGGCGTATCTTCAATCGTCTCAGCCAATGCTTTTATTCCAACGGACTTAATGCGATTTGTGCCATGCATAGAAAATTCGCTGTGTCGCTAGCTGGCACCACCGTTGTAGAGAATATCGTATATTTCCTTCGAACGCCGAACGCGAAGAATTCGCCCGGAAATACTTTGATGTCCCGCAAGGCTAATCCTCACAACGGCAAACACCCATACAAGGGTCCTGATGCGAATGGTTTCACTGGCTGAGAGGACACCGTTTTGAGGTGGCGAACAGCTCCCCAGGTAAGCGAACAGTTTTGCTTGAACGGCCACGGTGAGCAAGCTAGAAAAAAGCTCCTTGCGATTTGCTTGCCTTGGTGACCTTTCAGGGTCGCCGGCGACACCAACAACAACAACAACAATAACCTTCTAGTTACCACTGGGTCAAACCGACCTTCAACCAGCCGGAAGGTACAACAGCCGACAGGAGCACGGCGAAATTCATTCGATGCTATGCAAGTCCGATCATGAACGGGATATTTTTGGCTCCTGGAAAGCTTACAACTTGGAAATCAGAGCAATCTCTGTCGAAGGACCGTATCAGAGATGATCTAGTTGATCTGATTACCTAGTCGTTCGGAGGTATTTTGTTTTTTTTGTCTTTAAAAGGACTTTGATAACTTTTGAATCAAAAGAAGTAGGACTATGATTATTGAGTATATATCAGAGGTATTCTCCATATTTACGCATTGGAGTGAGCGCTAGATCTATTCGAAACTGCCACTGGGTATCGTCTTTTTGGTCCATTTAAAGCCCTTTTTTTTTGCCTTGTCCCTCTTAGGCGGCCGGTTCAAACTCACCGAACTCAAACTCACTCGTCGACCGTAACTGTGTGCGATAGCCGAGGTAGATTGCATTTAGGATATGGCACACGTGTCTTCATCTAAGCCGGCGTCGATTCCTGGGGGAACCGTTTTGCATTTTTCGTCGTCATTTTTCAATGTTTTCGATCTAAATTGGCAACATGTGATGCACGGAATTCAAAACTAGGCCCATAAAAATTTTATAGTCCAACCTCTGGCTTGTTCAAAATCTTCGGTGATTGTCGCAACTCGTTCGCTCGTGAACTATCCTGAAGAGAAGTCACCTCCTCTGTGATAGCATGTCTTATAGAGTGAAGGCCTCCACGTCTATCTAACATATTCACAAATTTTCGATACATTTTATTCAAACAAATTCCTTCAATATACAAACGTTTGATCACGTGGCCCTTTGACCCGCTTCTATATGAATGTCTATTCTAAGATAGTGAACCAGTTCCGAACCACATGTAGGTACCACAAAGACCCAAGTAGAAACAAGTCAAATTTCATCTGGCTATCGTGCTTGGCTCTGAGGTTATCAAGGTTATCAAAAACTGAAGAGAAAGCTTCCGAAAAATGAACTTCGAAGGCAACACACCGAAACATTACTTCGAATATGCATGCAAAGATATGAAGTGAATTTCGAGCAACCGCTTGCCTTTTTGGGCCAAATTAAATAGTAAGCTGTAGCCCTTTGTGAAATCCCGTTAATTCGCCAGTACAAAATGGCACAATTTGCTTTAGCGGGAGATTTCTTAGAGAGCTGGAGTATTTGATTAATGCCACCTAAGCTCCATGAGATTGCCACCAACATGTTTGACATGTTTTTCCGCTGAAGTATTTTTTAGACCACCAAATGTGTGAAAACATTAGTTTGTTTTGTGAGCTCTATATAATCTGGGATCAAATCAACAAGGATCTAGCGAATCCAGAATTTTTCGATAGATCCCGTAGACTTTATGTTAAATTTGGAACTATACTATTGTCACCCAACTGCCCGATGCTTGTTCTATTCTCAAGAGCGAATTCAGCTCGACACAGAAACTTGGGCGGAGAATTTCATCGCCCACTGTCTTCGAGGCTCGCTGTGACTGTAGTATGCTGAGCATTGTCCGCAGAATGGTGATTTGCTGCGACGCGCCGCGCTAGCTCGATTGAGTCATTTGTTCTCATTCGTTGACAGGTTTGACACCTAGGGTGGCTTCGGGGAGTTCTCCTATCGGGGGCCATTTTAGTCTTAACTCAGACACTAATTCTTGGGGACACTATCATTCACCCCTCCCCCCACCCCGGGTCCTTCAAAGGGGTCGCGTACCGCTAGCGGGCTTTTCCGCATCGGGCACGTGTGGGCCTACCTCTGTTGTTACCTGCAATTGACCGGTGGACATAGGCCCAACAGAAACAGCGACCCTTCGATGGTATTATTGTTGTTGTATGGCTGACTCATTCACTCACTCAGCCACCGTTCGTGTCTCACTGGCCGAGTTGGGCCTGTCCTACAGCCTAAACGTGACCCACATGCCGTCGAGGCCATAGGCTCCCGTGAATGAATCGCACGAAAAACGGCTGAAAAGGCTCTGGCTAATCTGCAATCTCGCAGCGTAGTGAGCTCACCGGGCAGTTATGGGACCATGCTATATCATAGATACAACCCGAAAGTCCATAACGAACGTAATCGAAACGTCGCCGCGGACTCATCGCGGTGTCGGCATCCCAGCGGACAACTGCCGCACGTCGAATATATGCGTAGAGACCGCTGCTGTAGACTGACATAGGGTCTGAAGTAATATGGAAATTATTTTAGACACCCACCCATTTAAGGTCCAAGATTTGGTGGGGATGGGTCCACACAAAGAGCATAAACCATTTGCCAGTAACCTCGAACAATAAAGGCTGACATAATTCATCGGCCACTCCCCCATCATCATTAGCAGGTGCTTACAAGCGATTAGAGGGAATGCCGGGAACGGTGTCTAGATTAGAAGCCTGACTTGATCGCTGCTGGGTTGCTGTATGACGCGATGTGCAGATCGCAAAAGGTGATCCTGTGACAAGGTGTGTGCCAATACAACCTGATATGAACCTAAGCAGTGCAAGTTAAGTTGCGATTTGTGCGTCTAGCAAGGAGGCAGGTGGGCTAATCTGGTCGCCCGAGTAGATGTGTTACTTAATTATCATAAATACGGGATAATACATATACATAATGAAGGTCGTCACTTCGTTCTAGCTGATGCCTGAAATACATGGTGTTGAGTCAGGCAGTTTTTGAAGACAGGGCAAGACCGACCTACAAATTTTCTGTTTTGGCCGCTGGTAGAAAAGATTGGTTCGCTTTATGGGGACGGAACCCTATCTTTCGGTTTCTGGAACTGTCCAGGATATAAGTGGTTCTGTTAGAACTTGGAAAATGACTAAAGTATAGATCAATAGGACATTTATTAATGTCACCTATGGTAGAATATAATGAGGTCGTTCACAACCACACAAATGGAGAATGAGCTGCAGCGATTGTAATAACAATAGAAGATTGGCGGATTAGCTAGAACTTATAGTCATAAAATATTATTATTATTATTATTAAGCAAACCGTTGTTGCCATCGTTTCGATCTGCCACATGTCGACAACACAAGGAGCGAGTGCCAAATTTCAAACCCATATGTAAAAAAAAAACGTGTGCAGCAAGTGCAGTTGAGAAGTTGCGGAAACTACTTCCTTTCCAACCTAATATTTCACCCTATATTATAAAGCGTCTAAACACCTGTTTCGCTGTGCCACCATCTCATAATGGTATGATATCGAGTTGTTCATCTGTGAATACAAAAATATCTCCTCACAACTCACTATGGGACATCCTCGTCACTCTATTATAACAACTCATTGTATCGGAATGAAGAGCCAAAATTGTTCCTACATTACATTGGTCATCATTTTCTGTTTCGTCCATTAGTGTCCGTCAACTAGTTCTCATTCACTACTCGTCATTGTTGGCAATCGTGTAGCATTGCTTCAACGCTACGCACAACGTTGAATTTTCCAGAATGAAATCGCTCGCTCCCTCATTCTAGTTCTTCTGAGCTAAAAATCCAATCCATCCCGGATTACATAGTCTTCCCTCGGCGGTCGGTTCAGCCGAGTGAAAATCATAATTTGAGGATTTAAAGGTGATCACCACAGGACGACGACAGGCTACCGATGATCGGACGGGTGAGCAAAGTACACCGCGAATATGGTCCACATCCCCTCTCAATTCGAACTCCTAATTCATCTTCCAGATGTAGACGAACGCGGAGTGAATCGGTCGGACAGCAACGTAACAACGACCGTGCGGGCTAACACTCGATTTTTATCTTTGAACTTCTATGGACGTTTTTCTTCGTTAGGTTACTGCCGCGGTGTTCTAAATGTAGACGCGTGTATGTACCACACCGCCATAGTAGATAATTATTCTGGCCAAGGAATGGGCTCATCATGGGGACAGTAGCAAGAGCCTCCATTTACCGAAATGCCCATCAATCTACCTTCATCTATCTACTCTGTCTCTCTGGTTATTTACATATCGCCTTCTTTCCATATAGGTGTACTTTTAGCCGCCATTCTCGCTGCAGGCGAGCGAAATTCCACTTACTCTGAGCTCACTTATTTTCTGCCGCTGCCTGGCAGAGAGAGGGATCTCACCAGTACGATACAGATGTTCCGCGAGGTGGTAAGGGCACTATATGTATATCAATATATATAAATATGTATATCCGATTATTCTAGATCACGTTTACGTTCGCGGCCACTCTTCACGGCCGAAAGATCAGCCGACGCAACATCAGGTGACGCAAATATATATATATATATATATAGCCATAGTAATTTTTCACAATCTCACGCAGACGAGCATATGCGCGATGTATAGCCACGCTGCCATAGTGACTCTACTAGATAACGCTTTTTTTCCTAAGTTTCACGAACCTGAAACGGTATGCAGATTATTCATGTGTACGAAACCGAAAACAGTGGCCTCGCAAGCTCAACTCCGCTGCAAACTTTTAGCCAAGGCCAACAACAACAACGGCAAGGGTCAACTCAAGCCCCTGGCTTCCGCCTCCATCGCTGACTGCAATCACAAGGGTCTATAGCGACCCCCTGTGTTCCGTCCTTAGCCGAACGCTCACAATGTAGAAGGTACTCAGCTGCCCCGTTCAAACCTCCGACCGCAGTGGTAATGTGTACGCGTACGGCAGCGGTACTGGCCAATGGGGTTCCGCCAATGACAGGAGCGACATTGGCGGAAAATCCACTCATTTGGCCCATCTACTCTCTATCGATCGCAACACAACAGTTGAGCTGTCCAGCAATAACAGATACAATAGCTAGCAATACTTCGATCGGTGACGCCGACGACGGCGGCTAGCGGATGCTGCCGTCGCATATAAATGCATGAGCTTGTCGACTATACGCACGCACTAATAGTCGCTCAATAGATCTATCTAATACACATACGAATTGCGTTCGCCTGGTGTCGCCTGTTCATTTCCGCCAACTGTTGCCGAAGGACTCGTTTTTGCTCTGCGATATTTTCGCTGTTTACAGTTGGCGATACCGATACGCTGATGGACGACACCGAGATGTGTAACTCTCGAAACTCGGTGATGTCACCGCTTGAATATCACTGAGAGTAATAACAGCAGTCGGAGGACTAAAACACCGCTCTCGTTTTCTACTATTCGCTTATCTGTTTTTCTCGTTCTGTTCGTCGCAATAATTAATGGCGAAAATATTATATTATGGCATTAAGTTGTACACGTTAGCCGTTTCTGCCCAACGGATATCTTTATTTGCATGTATATACTCGGCAATATTTCGCCACTGATAATAATAATAATAATAATAAGATGAATATGTACCAGGCAAACAGTGCGAAATTGTCAAGGCCGTTCACTGACTTGAACACACGTAAACGACTACAGGATACGAATTGGTGGAATGGATAACGTTGTCCGAACCTATCCGGTACAGACAGATGGAAGAGAAGCATACATATATTTATATATAGAGTATGTGACTATTTCAACACGTTTCGATCCATCACACCGTCCATATATGATAACAATACACAATCTATATATATATATTACGAGTTAATACCATTGATATTGTACACCATGTATCATGCATCATCAATAATATAACAATTAATGTGGTTACGTATTTATTTCCCCGGCGATGCGTGCACTATAATAAGGGTAAAATAAATAAATAATGAATTAAAATTATTCCGTTGTGTTTTATTCTATATTTATATATACATATTATATTTCTGGGGAAGAGGACAGCTCATCTCTTTCTCTCGCTTTCTCCTATTAGTTTAATTCTGTATTTCTCGCAAATAACGACTACAACACCGACTACACCTACTAAACTCAAGAACTCGGGAGCCGAAGCTAGTTTTGGTTATCCGAAAATTGCTCTACGACCGAGTGGATTCTTCAATTTCCTGTGTTACTCTCAGTTCTCCCTTTCAACGAGATGAAATGTCTGGCGATACGACAAGGAAGAGAAGATCAGAAGGGTAATGTTGCTGATTTCCAAGTCAACGAAAATCAACTGAGCTAAAGGACAAACCCTGTGGTAAGCCACTCCGCCCTAACAGTCGAGATCTCTACAACTGCTACGAAACGAATACGGGAGGACTGTCCTAGTCAGCATGGTAACCCTACTCACCATAGCCACCTAGTAAGGCAGTCTCCCCAAGAGAGCTTATAGTGAAGCTCATACGGCCATAGGCTCATCGGTCTTTCATCCGGCTGGCGTTCGCAGCTCGCGCGGGCCCCGGGATGGGCGAGGGTCTAACCCTGAACGCCTTCTCCACCATACGCCGTATCTAGCCTCTGGCCGTGAGGGCTGCCACAAGGCATACCATGCGCCAGCTTCACACGCTGACTTCGTTCAACATCGGGCGTCGAGGCCCACAGCGACGAGGACGACAACGACGTGAAGTCGCCGCCGCCGCCGCCATCGCCGCCACCGCTGTCCTCGTGAGGAAGGGTCGCCGTTCTGCCATTTTCCTCTCAACATCATCGACTCTGCCCTTCCCTCCACTTAGGCCTTGGCGGTAGCCACCGCCGCCACCGCTGCTGCGGCTGCTGCTGCCACCGGGAACAGAGGCCAGAGTGGTGAGCCAGAAATAGTTTTGCGGGGGCGTGAATGTGTATGGCCTGGTGGCGGCGGCGGCGGAGGCAGCAGCACCGCCGCCGCCGCCGCCGCCGCCACCACCGGCGGAGTAGTGTGGGCGTTCGTCGGGTAAAGGTGGGTAGGTGCGCGCATGGGTGAGGAAGGAGCAGCCTGCACAACACAGGAGGGTCCCCGGGCGCCGGCCAACCGGCGGACTCGCGGGCTCGTTCGCTCTTTGGCCAGGTTTGCTGCCTCAAGGTTTACCCCGAGCCGCCTTGCGCGGCCCCTTCTGCGCCCATCCCCCAGTTGGCCCCATCGGGAGGGATGGTCCTGGATCGGGCATCCTGAACCCCGATCGTGGCCTAAAACGCGAGGGGCTGCTCGCGCGCGACGCCAAGGAGACTCTGTCAGGGACTCTGGTAGTTGGGCATAGAAGGTAGTTCGACGGATTCCGCTCTGTCGGGGTTTGGGGGAACGTTTGGGAACTAACGTCTCGCGGAAGAAGACGCTAGGGGGTATATCGAGGCGCGCGTACACACACACACACAAGTACATACGACAAACGTGTGCATTGGACTTGAAGTAGAAGACGGTTCACGAGTACGAATGGCCGACGAAGGTGCGGTGTTGGTGCTGCAGGGAAAGGGACATCCTCCAACAGCGACCGGTTTTCGGAGGGACGGATGGACGAACGGCCTTCGGGTCGCTTCCTCATGTGACTCTGAGGTCTGTCCTTGTGTCCCGCCTACGAGATTGGTGCGTTCTACCAAAGTAGTGCTTGCAGAACCAGCACGACGGATCGTGTGCAAGGACCTGGCGGTGGATCTGGAAAAATCACAATCAACGGCGACCTCCAGGCTTCGATCGTCGCATCGATTCTAGCAGATGCTCGCTCTTGTTGGATTATTGCCTTTGCCTGATGGGGTTGTCGTTGCTGGCCAGAGGTTGTGCGTCGCACGTTGGCTCAGGGATATCGTACGCTAGGGATTGCGGACCACGGCCACCTGCGGACAACGCACAAAGATGCGCGATGCGCACAACAACGAGCAGTGGGAATCAACCGATCCAGCAAAACTGGATCCCATCGATCTTTGTATTACACAAACGATACCAATATTGTGCCCGTTTATCTGCATGGTGCAATATAATACTGTTGTTGTATATAATCTCTAGGTTAAGCTAAAACGACAGGTCGTGAATCTTGAACGGCCGGGCCCAGGTTTGATTTGTCAACGTTTGGCGGACAATTCGGTTGCATTGCACATGCCGATACAGGTGGCATGAGACTTCTCCTCTCGGTGAACTTACAGACAGGGAGCTCGAGGTGGTCTATTCTGGCCTGTTGGCTGGATACCGAAAATGTGGCGACCCCACCTGTTTAGTCGCTGGAGTCCGCAGGACTAGACGACGAAGACGGACGAAGTATAAGTCCAAACAGGCATCAACGGCCATCTGGGCTATCGAATAGGCTATCTCCGAAGCTGCTGGCAGTTTTCGCAACTGTATTCAGACCGGTGGACATCAAGAAATAACCAAGTTACAAGTATCATACGAAATGCCAGAGCCCCATGAAAGTGAACGAATAAGCCCAGTTTGTAGGGATATGCGAGTAGATGCCGGAACAGAGAGACAGAAAGATGGGGCTGACTCAGGAACGGAAGCACTCCGAAGCCAGGCCAGGCGGTTGATGTTAAGGACAGTTATGGCAGCGTCCAGCGACCATCGAAAGAGGCCTTCAACCTGAGAGCAAGATCTCCCATGAGGGTGGCTCTTTATGCCACTATGGACCGGGGCAACATCGTGTAGATATGCATGCATTATATATATATATATCTATATAATACGCTTTTGCAGCATTAACACGCCACCTCACATGTGCCTATACAGGTCTCTCTCTCCCCCTCTCGCAGCCTCCGTAGTCGATCTATCAGACCGCCAGAAGGTTAACCTTCGACGCGGACGGCGTTTTTGTCAAATTCGGACCAATGAGTGGGCCAGCATATGCCTATCATTAAAACAACCGACTGTTGTGGTTTTATTTTTTTTTATATCAGACCCTCAGCTGATTTTCCCTTGTTGGCCTCGGTACCTCGATGTGGCATTGTTTCAAAGACCTATCATGTTGGTCATACTGGACTTACCTCGTTCTATACTGTGTACACTATCTGGCTCCGTACTGGCTATACGGGTTCTATAATAGTTGCCCCCGTAGTTGACTAATTGCTCCAGCCTCGCTGACCAGAGTCACACAAGAGCCCTGTCAATCGCGAACGGTCCTATCCTCATTGAAGTCCACCGTCTCTCCGTTCGTCCAGACCCCCGTACATGGAGACACCTTCCCATATCATCCATAAGCATACATACTCTGTATATATATGCTCGTTGTGCCATAAACGTGTCGTAGACGACACACACACACACGGTGCGGCGCTCTTCAGGTCTCTTGTTTTGTCGTTGTTATTGTTGGTGTTGTCTACGGTAGTGTTTGTCTCTATCTACCTACCAACCTACCGAGCTAGGTACTTATCTGTGGCTTGCTGTCTGTTTGCCTGTGAGCCTGCTATCTGTTGGCCTGCCTGCCTGCGTCGCGGGTCGTCTCCGCGTGTCCTATTAAACGCAAGTGTGAGCGAACGAGTGAGCCAGCGCAACGGCGCCCTTGTCACGTGGCTGCAATAGGGACAGGTATCGTCTCGCGATCGCTGCTGACCGGCGCCTCCAACACAATACTGAGAGTAGCCAGGTAATCTAATAGAATATTACATATACGTAGACGCCCTTCAGGTCAAGAGCCACCGGGTGTCGGGCGGCTTTTGCAAGGCGTGCGGACCCAGTCCCCGTCGGCGATAGTCTAGTTACAGTCGTCGCAGGATTCCTGTTTATTCAATCGGCTTCGACATCTGTACAGAAAACGACGACAACGATTGGGAGAACTGAGCGGTCCCACGTCAGCCAGAGCTACAAGAGATACTCGGCGGGTGTCGATATAAACTTCGTCGAGGTTAACAATTTCGGTAAGGCTCAGCGGAATCGGTGTACCGGTTCGTTTCAGGAAGTGGCCAGTGACGTGGAGCATTATCGAATCTAATGAGCGACCTGAAATCCCTCCACAAAGATGATCATCGGCGATGATGATCGACATGCTCTAGCATTGTCACTGAATTGACTTCCGACAATTTCGCGGATAGTCACGTTGTAATCACGCATAAACACCGAGTTTCACACGAGACCACGGCCGGGTGTCGAAGATGCGGCCTGTTCACCTGTGGTTTTGATTATGTTTTTTATGCAACCTGGCCGTCGTTTATGACGGAAAAATGCCTCTGGATCTATCGGGCGGCAATCGCGTTCAAGGTTTGGGCTGTATATACATTGGTGGTGGTGGTCCCCGCTGGAACCAACGCGGCTACGCAGCTGGTGCGTGCAACTGACAGTTGACCAATTGTTGAATGGGGCGATGTCGCTCAACGCGTAATTTACCTGAGTGGCTTATATGATCTAGCTGTATTGTGCTTATGACGTTAGCAGCAGTAATAGTGAAGGAAAAAGTCGAATAGAATAAAGGAAGATAGTTGAGAGTTCAACTATGGGCAAAAGAGTTTCGTTTCATTAGTTTCAGTAGCAGTAATAAGTTTAAATAAATAAATAAATAAATAAATAAATAAATAAATAAATAAATAAATAAATAAATAAATAAATAAATAAATAAATAAATAAATAAATAAATAAATAAATAAATAAATAAATAAATAAATAAATAAATAAATAAATAAATAAATAAATAAATAAATAAATAAATAAATAAATAAATAAATAAATAAATAAATAAATATATATATATATACCCGACAACAATAATAATAACGCCCGCCAGGCCATGAGGGGCCTGTCAAGTCATGAGGTGGCTTCCGGCAGAGTTGCTCAATGGTGCCTTCAAAATGCTGTAGTGTTGTCTTATCTTGTATCCGAAACGGTCACCGTGAAGTACCTCAAATGTCACAGCTCTCTACGTAAGTGTATTTCGTCTTAAAATTAAACTCACGAAAACCTCCAGCTTCAGATCAGTTAAGCATATACATATTATCTCCTAAACGCCCTTTCATTTTCGTTTTTCGAGCTGACCCTCAGCTGTTCCGCTATCTGACAGGCCTCACCTCTTAACCTTTAGGTATAACTGTGAGAAACTTTTGTGAGAAAGCTTCTTCTCACTATTGAGAAACCATTCCAAGCAACAACTGGAGGACAAAGACGATCACATGCGAAAAAAAATTCAACTAACCCATTTTAGCACGAGCTCATTTTGTGATTATCACCAGCACCCCGACGATATTGATAGCCACATTTCAAGCGCATTTTGCACCCACATGGCCAACCGGATCATCTCTGACGCCAAACAGGGTGAAGCGAACCTTGACGATGACATCGACGCTTGCAAACGGGAGAACATAGCTGACTCTAGCCTCAATTCCCTTGTTGGTTAATGTACGCCCAGGTCCGACGGAGAATGGGATAACAACGTGCCCATAAGTGTGTCCCTCTTTTGACAACTTGCTCACAAGTCCGATGGCATTCACTTCGGTGGCTTACTTATAATAATGTGTGCTGATATATGTGTGCCGCTGTACGCGGTAGTAAATCGGCTACTAGTGACAACGGTAAACAGACTTCGAACGTCTTGTTCACTGGTGCAGTTTACGTTCACGTATCCTAATCCGACAATTCTCATGAATGGCGTTCCCCCGTCAGCTGAATATATATATATATATATATATATATATGTATATATAATGGGTGACGAGGTCTCTCTCCTCTCTGATCTCTAATTGTTTCAACTACTGACTCATGGTGGTGTCCGTCACCGGACAAATAGGGCGTCAATACATAACCGATACAAAAACGAAACACGTCTACAATGGCACTGTGTCTACGGTACCACTTACCCATTTAGCAAGGGGTCACATTTGGCTCGATTATTCGAGCCGACAGACATACACAGTCTCTGAAGCTCGATCCGCTGATGGGCAAACAATATCTGTGCAAGAGGCGATGCCATTGCCCCCTTGAGGGGGGGGGTGACCATCATGGATTCGGGCTAACACCCCGCTTCTCAAATTTTTGTGGATTTTAAGATGCACCAATCATATGAAATATGAGCGTACCTCCATATAAGTATTTCAATAAACCCCGATATTTTATACAATCTCTCTCTCTCTCCTTTATATATATATATATATATATATATATATACTATTGCACTAATCCATTCCATTGCCCTCGAACCCGTCGTTGAAATATGCGTGCGTCTCATCTCCTGTATTCCACGCCGTTTGCTGTCATACTGCGACCGAGTTATCACCACTTCAACTAACTCGTACTGTGCATCACATTCAATCACGAACGACTTTGGCAACAAAACATTTTTCCTTCTAAATAGCTACTCGATCTATTCCCATCTTGCGAGTATCAGCCGTCTGGCGTTCTATGCGTAGCCTTGCCTCCGCTTGCGAGGCGACCCTGCTCGTTCCGCGATCTCGCTGGACGCCGCGTTCTGCTGGTGATGCCTGTCTATTGGTCGGTTGGCTGTTTGGTTGCTTGGTTGGTTCGTTGTTTAGCTCTGGCACCGTCAACATCGCCGTTAGCACGGCCAGCAGCAGCAGCAGCAGCATCAGGAACTAGAACGGCCGCCATCTAGCTAGTATAATGCATTCTGGCCTAGCTAGGCTCGCCTATCCCAGCTCTGTTGCTGTTCAACTCGGCTGCTGTCTAAGTTTAGCCTCCGTTCTCCCAGTTTACCGCCGCTGCTGCTGCTGCTGCTGTCGGCGTCAGCTTACGCGGGCCCAGGCCGAGAGCGGAAAGTGCAAGCGAGCCAAAGCAAGCGCCCACTCCTCATAACGGAGAGGAGAGGCGCGTGTTTCTGTCCATATGTATGTGACTGTGGCCTACTAGCCACGGCCACGACCACTCACTCACTGACTCACACGATCTCCCTCTCTCTATCTCTCTTTACTATGCCTGTTTAGCTGGCTAGCTGCCGGCGGGAGAGCTAAACATCACGAGCGTGCACCTTCGTCGTGGCCACCTCCACTGATGCCACCGCGATGTAGGCGACTACCGCGATGTAGGCGACTACCACGATGTAGGCGACACGAACATATGGTGTGCTGCTGTGTTATGAATGCCGCGACATCGAGCAGCAGCAGCGGGAGCAGCACCGGTAGTCAAAGGGGTACAAATGGGCGTATCCAGCTCACGCATAACAATTCATAAGAAAAACAACGACAGCAGCGTCGTCGTCGTCATCATCATCATTCTGTCGTATTGTATCGTAGAGAAATGACAACACACACAGAGTGAGAGTGAGAGAGAGGGGCAGAGAAAGAAAGGGATGTAAGCCAGTCTTGATCCAACCTGCTTCGCCATAACTTCAGCTTGCTTCTGCGTTAGTTCATGGACAGGCGCAAAGGGTAAAGCAGACCCGGATGACAAGAGCGCTCATAGAGTATCTCTGTGGGTAGCACTCGTAAGCATTGCTGCTATTATTCTACTGCAATCATAGCCGGTATCACATATATATATATATATATATCCAATGTGTTAGACATGCTACGGAGCATTTATCGGTTGGTACGGCAGTGGCAAACAGTACCAATGTGGCGTCGGAGTTGTCGTGGTGCTTGTTGTGGTTATGGGTGTCGTTGTCGATCGCTGATTCTCGCAGTGCGAACCCGCGGTTCGCTTCGTCCGACGTTTGTGTGACGTCTGACGCGCGAAGGTCTGCTGTGTGTAGTGAATAGATCAATGGATGGATGAACGATCATGGGTTAGCCAAGCAAGCAGATAAACACATCGGAAACATATAGGTTCAGCTTCGACACAGCTGTAGGCGAGTTGAGTGTACACAGTCTGGTGCTTCCAACCCGAGCATCCTGAGGGTCAACTGAGAGTGAACTTGAACAGTTTAATGGGTTTTGGTGGATGCGAGTCTCACACCACAGTGGTGAATAGCTCTTAGACGTGAAGCCAGCTGTGCACAATGTATTGCTGTCGGTTCTACTACAAATAAACCAATTGAATAAATCAATAAATAAACGGAGAGCTACTTCCAATAAAACGGATCCTATAGATAGAACACCAATGTGCCAATGTCCTCGGTAGCACGAGACTATCGAGAAGAACGGATCAGGTCGGGAACCTGTGCAATATATATATATATATATGCAATGCCTGTGCAAGATATATATATATATATATAGGTCTGTCTGTTGATCTGGCCGCCAGACTGTTGTTATGCCGCTGTTACTGCTACGGCTGCGGCGCCGCAGCAGATTGTGTGACTACATTGCGATTCTACAAACTACGCCGATGAATTGAAGAGTAAAGCCACTGGGTAACGGCGCCTTCTGGTTGCTGCGGCTGCTGCTGCGCGTACAGTAGCGGCTGTGGGAAATACGCACGTAAACTCCGCCGATCACCGTTTGGCGGTGGCCGGCGTTAACGGACATCGTCAATTGTTGCGGCACACAACCCAGCAAAGAGCGGCCACCTATAACTCATGTTTGGCGCAATGGATACGACGTGTCCTTGGGATGAATCCATCCATAACAAAAATAATAACATATAATATATATATATATATATATATATAACACGTCTATGATTAACGTGTGGATTAGAAATATGTATTCGACTTGTCTTCATTTTGCGTACTAAATCTCATAACATTAACAATAAAGCAAGTTAGGTGTGACATTAACAGGCAACGGGCTGAACACCGCGCGGCAATTTCATCCGTCAACAAAGGATCGGTGTAAAGAACAACATTTACCTCGGTGAAGCATAGATTGATAATAACATTGTATTCATACCGGTCTCTTATTTTTCAGCAAGTTTAGTTATCTCTGCTATCTCAGGAGCCGTCTCGTCATCGTCATTGAGCGTAACTTCTCGTCATGTGATGCCGCCCTCGCAAACACAAATTCGGTAGCCTCGTCAATCAATGACTACATAAGCACATGAGAGCTGCAACTTCACTTGTGTCATTCGCTGTTGATCGAAATAGCATTTCACCACAAGCGACCGGCTGGGGCTGAGTCCTCGCGTGGAGTGCCCGCGTTTACCGGTGAATAGCGCTTAATATATATGTATATATATATATATATATATATATATATATATATATATATATATATATATATATATATATATATATATATACTATGCATATTATATATGGTGTTCCTTGGGATAAGTTGCCGAAGATTTCGATATTGATTATTATTATTATTATTACGATTATGATCTAATAACAAATTTGACTGTAACCATCTGCCTAAAACTACGCCTCTCGATACCCTATGGTCGTACGTTTAATGTCCAAAACGAAGTAACAACGCAACTAAGTAACTAGCCAAGATAACTAATTGCGAGTCATAGTCACACATCATCCACTCACCATCTTCTATGAGGAAGTTCGCCAACGCAACAAGCCAACTGAGTGCTCAAGGGGACACAAATCACTCCACTGACGATTTGGTATTCATCACAGCATCTGATAGCATATATACATTTATATACATACACATATATGTATATATCATATATATATATATATATACGTGATCAGAATGATCCCCGCTGTTCTCCTCGATCTCTGTTGCCCGACGAGAGAATAATCAGACCCTAATCATGCAGAAGACACACTCGTATTTGCTCCGTCCGCGAGCAACAACAATATGTGGCAATCGGAATGGCGGAAAGCGACCCTTGCTTGATCACGCTTCTCGACGGCGACGATTGTTAGATGTCTATTAAGAAGTATCCTATTTTTGTTGCGGGTTTTTGTCAACAACCTCAGCTCTCGCTGCCTCCGCGGAACAATAGCAGTCAACCGAAGCACTGATCCTGATCGGCCGATGGTCGACGTCTCATCACGATTCCACACTCGTCGATCCGTACACTCCGAATCGAGCACACAAATGACACGCACACACTATGACAGCGAGATTGACAGAGAGAGACAGAGAGAGATGAGAGCGGAGAGAGAGTGAATGGAGTTGGCTGGATAAACTGATACAAACGGGAACGAAGTCTGATGATGAAGTTTGTGCAGAGGGTGATACTAGGTATTGACACGTGGGTATGCCGTCATCGAACGTCGAGCTCTCACTTGGCTGTTGCCACTGCAGCGATCGTCGTCGCTGTGCAATGGGGGTATCCCGGTAGTAGCGGTGTGGGGGGGTATGGTGTGTGAGGCGCGCTCAGCCTCGGTCTTTTTTTCGTTTCAAGCCGTTTGTAAGCTCGATATACTTTCTGTTGTTTGTTGTTGGTGCTTTGTCGCTGTGCACTTTCCAACGAGCGTCGCTATTTCGGCCGAGTTCGTTTCGTGAAGATCTCGCCGCTGAAGTCGTTTCGATCGTGGACAGGCAAATTCGTTTGACCTTGGCCTTCTTGCTGCTATTTACGTATTCGCTTCGTGCTGAGCTGGCCCCATGTCAGCTGGCTGTGCTTTCGTTGTTCCGTGCTGTATCGTCAAGTATGGAACAGATGGTGACATGAAAGCTCAAACGTGGTGGTACCAGTTGTAGGTACGATGTCAATCACGATGGATGCCCGCTCAATGAACATATAGAATATATCTATACAGAGATATATATATATATATATATATGTATATAGATATTTTTAATATACACTATCACGTATACACAATAAAGACAAAACGCACACTATGGACAGTCACAATTGAAGGAAGGTACTAATCGTAGTAATTGTAGCACAGCTCAGTAGCACTTTCTTGACATCGTTCTCTTAACTTTGCGAACCGCTTCGCCTGGCTCCGTTAACACTCACAAACTTCTTCTCTCGGGCTCCGCTGCAGCTGCTCAACAAGATGATGTATGAGAAGGCGTGTGGGAAGAGGCAGGCGGTAATTATTAATTGGACTTTTTTTTTTAATATCAGCTGCCGATTACGGCCGCCGCTTTGCAGGCGACAACGACCATGACAACATTTGAAAGGATAATACCGCTACAACAATAACACACTCTGCTTTTTGTTGTTGTTGTTGTTGTTGACTTTCACTCGCTGACAGCGGCCTCAAGTCTACTTGACACTCGTTGCCTCGCTCGTGCAAGTTTCTTGAACGGGGTGCACCACGCGAGCAAGTCTTGTCCCTGCTCCGAACGTCGCTCGGTAATTTTCCAGAATCGGCAATTGCTCGTCGAGTGTTGCTCCTCCTCAACTAGCGGCGCCAGACAGCTGCACACCCCTCCGGTATCCGTTTGCACCGCCCGCTCACACTGTTATGCTGGATCGTTCCGTTGGGCGCCTAACGCAGACGGTTTGGCGAAAATCGCGCTGAGTGTATGAGGCGTAGCTGGTCACAACGACTGGCCGACTATCTCGCACACCAACTCACTCACGGCATAGCATTTGCTAAACACGATGTTGACGTTGTTTTCTCCTTGTAATTTTTTTCTCCTTCTTCTATTATTATTTATTTTTATTCCTATTATTAATGAGCGCGCGCTCTCGCTCTCGTCGCTCCTCCTTCGACAAAGTGGCGCTCACGAAGCGACTGACAATGGCCCAATGTTCCTGTCCGGCTCAATCGGGCCCAGCTCAGGCCCCTGCCAACGGTGACACAGACGAGACGTCGGTTCTCTAGGTTATCGTCGTCGTCGCTGCTGCCGCCGATACCGCCACCACCACCACCACTGACACTGCTGCAGTACAATAACCTGCGGGCCTGGTAGCTGTTTATGCCGTTGTTGTTGCGGCCGATCTGCCGCTTGGCTGTTGCGCGATCCTCTCCGCGGCCGCTGCCGCCGCCGTCGGTGCTCTCGTGGTGAGTGCTTGTTACGTGACTACTTCCCTCACCCGTTTCCCGTTTTGTGTCGTCGTCGTCGCCGTCGTCTGTGTCACTCTCGACTCGGCCGCGCACCCTCCCCACCTCGCCTGTGCTTCGACCTGGACAGCGACGATAGTGCAGCGATAACAGAGATTGAGGGTCGAAGTTGAGCCGGTGCCGCCGCCGTCGCCACTGCCAGCCAGTGCAGGAGTTCTAGTAGAGCCCCAGCTAGCACACGGCGACAGTTAGCCACTGCCTAGCGGACCCGTCTCTCCCACTTCCTCTCTCTCTCTCTCGTTCTCTCCTCTCTGTATCTAGCCTCTCTGTATATTTACGTGTCGGCCCTGTGGGTGGATGGGTAGTTGTATCTTCCCGGAGCGTGGCGGCGTCCTCTTTGTAGTCGTCGACGGAATTCTCCTCGATGATCTTCCGCGACCCTGGGGCCACCGCTGCTGAGCGCGGTTCACTGGCGCTGCTGCTGCTGCTGCTGCTGTTGTTAATTCCGTTATTGCTCATCCGTCGTCACCCGTTGCTGTCCAACGGAAGCTGCCGATAACAACAATGCTGGCACCGATTATATCGTGAATAATGCTACCAGTAAATTTCGTCGTGTTACTGGCCAAGTTGTGGGCCAAGTATAAACATAACTAGCAACTCCGGTATCGCTGAGTGTCAGCGTCGTTGTTGTTCTCTTTATTGTTGCTATTGTTGTTCGTTATTGTTGCTATTGTTGCTGCTGACGTTGTTATTGTTGTGTTTCCATTCATTTCACTCTCGGGGGCAGCTTTCTACGGGGAACGCCAGGTGGGACGCAACGTTCGGCGTGGACAACTGCTATACCAATACGTCTTGATTGAGACAGTCACAACGTTCAGCGGCCACCACCACCACCAGTACAGTCACTGTGGTTGTTGTTGTTGCTGTCAGTTCGTTGGCTCCTCTTACTATTATCGCTGCTACGCCAGCTGCTGCGTCACGATATGGACGGACAGGCCACTGCGATGCGATACTGTTTCACCCGCACTCCAGAACTCGCAGACGCGTCTGTCACTGGCACAACGACTGGCACGAATCGCTTGAACTGCCCACTGGCGTCGCACGTAATGGACGTGAATACGTGCAAGTGACCCAGTGACTGGTGGGCGCCCACGTCTACTTTTGCGTCAGCGGCGTCGATACGGGCGTTCTATTGCGACGTCTGGCCAGCTTCTATCACCGACGTCCGTCACTGCCTGCCTACGCGCCTACAAATTGAGGTATTACCGCTCGATGTCGACGCACTCGCTTGTCGTCCCGCTATCACTGTCGTAGTCAGCCGAAATAACGTTCTAATTGATTAGCGGCGCGTGGTAGGCGCTCAGTAGACGCTAAAGGCCGACTCTCACCGAGATCTCGCTAGCGTAGTCGTCGCTGGCGTTTCGACCTCTGCCGATTAGTTGCGCTCAGCTCAGCGCAGATCAGTTGGCTTACGGAGCTGCTGCTCTCGTCGATCTGTTTACGGGTGAGTCCGTTCGCCCGCGAAGTCTGGCGATGCCCTATGACGACGAGGGGAGTCACCACCGCTGTTCGGTCCCAGCGCGTCTTGACGTACTGGATACCACTTGATGTTGCAGTTAGCTAGCGTTAGCAATGCTGCTCGGTAACAACGACGAAGGCTGCTGTTAGGTTGACGCGTGCGTTTGACTTTGTTTGGGTAGCTTGTCATCATCATCTGGCCCCCGCGCCGTCCCACTGTTGGCCTCTGTATTAATGAAATATTTCGTTAAGAAGTTTAGCGCAACACCCCTCCACCACTGTTTCATTCAGCATTGGCCCCTATCAAGTGAAGAAAGAGAGAGAGAGAGACAGACACACAGAGCGTACTGTTGCTCGTTCTTGTTGATGTTACCGTCGCCCTTGCCGTTGCTACCTATGTCAATATTCGTCTTCGTCCTCGAGTCAACTGTCACAGGGTACGTCGGCGATCACGAGCGTATATATATATATATACCAGCACCATCAATGGCAGCATCAGCAGGAGCACCACCACCACCACCGCCGTTCCTTTTGTCGTTCTATCGGTTGAGTGTCGATTCGCTATGGAGCGTGAACTCGAGTTGTACAACAGCTCGAAGAACGAACAAGCAAATAAAGCGCGTTACGAAACGAGGCATTCGTAGATAACACAATACAACAGGGTCTCGAGTGGTGTCTCTGTGGACAACACTCCCGAAAAGACCGACCTGGACAGTTTCTATCACAGCAGGACGCAGCTGATGTCGTTGGGTGGGTGCGCGCGCGCGCGGGCGCGCTCTCCACCGAAGCAGAATACAAGCACAACAACAATTTGCCCTGATCCGAGATGTGTCCAAGCGTTCTCCTTTCTCTGTGGCTCTCACCACCTGTTTCTCTATTCGATTGCTGCTGCTTTGTGTTGTGTCCTCCCAGCGTCGTGGGCGCTTCCCACCGGCGCTTTCGATCTCAGTGACTGGCCGTAGCTTTCCGCAGCGGATACGATCGTGAGGACCGCCAACCTCACCTCTACTGTATCCAATACGTCACTTTTATTGTTGCTGTTTCTACAACAACAACAATCAACTGCTGCTACTACTAGTGCTGCTGCTGCTGCTGCTGCTTCCTCTTCTACCTAGGTCCTGTCTCTCGATCTCTGCGCTGCCAGAGCTTTAACCCCCTCGAAACTCACTGACTGGCACACTCCACCAATGTTCGTATAAATGTATACATGAATGCATGTGGTTTGCCAGCATATCAGGCTAGATCGCGGGTGAACACTACCTCCGGAGCGTCGTACTCGACGTCTGACCACGTCTGATAGATCAGGCGTCCCCGCCTCCACACACAGCGACTGCACGCGACCAACGATCAATGTACGTACACTACCGCCACTCGGGCAGTTGACATTCGACGATGTCACAACCACCACCACCGATGTTTCTGTCTCGTAGCAGCACTTGTAGCAGCTGTAGCAGAGCTATATGTAGACTGTGAGAGTAAACGCGGAAGCTGTGATATCCTTTGCTGGCTCGGTCAGTTTCACAACGAATCGCGATAATCTCGGGGTGCTATCTCATATATGCGAACGTATTGTGTTGATTGACAACAATAACAACAATAACATCAGTGATAGCGGAAGCGGTAGTTGTAGTTTAGTAGTTGTTGCAATAGCCGACAATTAGCGCCTCACTTGCTAATTGTTCGGCTGCTGATGTGGCTGTTTCCTCTTGGTTGTCTCGTTCGCTACGTCCGTCACAGATTTCATTCTTGACTGGCTTTGGCCAGCAGTCATCAGTCAGGCTGGCAGTGTCTTGCACTGATCTCTCCGTCGAGGTCGCCGAGCTAGAAGCTGAATGCTCCTGCAGATCTAACAGCAGACCGAGCTATCTGCTGGTATTGCCTTAACACAGCGCTTGGCTGGGGAACGAGCAGGCGTCCACACGACTCCGCATGGCTTGCCCGGCCTTGTCACACTCGGTCAACGTTCGCTATCTCGCGACTGCCGCTAATCCCGAAGTCCCGTGCGAGAACGCACTGCCGTCCACTGCCGTTGGCTGTTCCCACTTAGTGTACTCCCAGCAGCCACTGACAACGTAGTGACAAAGCAACGACGACGGACCGGATGGGACATAGCCACCACAGCACCGGACCGCACGGCACAGAGCCACTGCAACGCAACTGCTGCCTGCTCATAGGTTTCGCGCGGGCACCACCGCCACGGATGCTGCTGCTGCTGATGCTGCTGCTGCCGCCGTCTACTGCTGCTGCTGCTGCTAACACCGCTCCGGCGGTGGGTCGTCGTCGGCGGCGGCGGCTGCTGCTGCTGCGGCCGACCGACGGAGGCGGCTGCGACCGTGCGCCGCTCTCCGATCTATTTTTAGATCATACCTCCTCAGGCGCTGCGAGGCGGAGAGCGCCGTGGCCCTCTGCCTGCCTCTGCGCTAGCGCCGTCGAGGCTCTATAGCCAGCGACGGCTGGCTGCCGGTACCGCTGCTGCTGCTGCTGCTGCTGGTGGCGGTGGTGGTGGAAGAGCGCGCGCGCGTGGCCTGCTCGAGACGTCCCTCTCCCTCGGCCGAGTCGGTCTCCACCAACACAGCCACCACCAGTGCCGCCGTTGCCGCCGCCGCCGCCGCCGCTCCTACTATTGTACATATACTACACTAGATTCGGCCAGCCGACACAGGTTAGCTAGCCGATGCAGGCTTATGCCACAGGGGAGAACGGTGCTGATGGATTCGTCGACGCTGACGTCGTCAGCACCGCAATGGTGGTACTATGTACATCTCCGGCGCGTCTCTCGCTGCTTGGTACGGCTTCTCCGTGACGATTAACGGTAAAGGCGGACAGACGAATCCGAGGACGATGATGACGAGGACGGTGCACACATAGATTGATTGATTGATTGATTGATAGATCCATAGCGAATCAGGACCATGATAGCAACGGCCCGCAAGCAGGAGGGCAGCTTGCGGGACAAACAGTGCTGGGGTATCGCCAAATGGACGAACTTCGGCACTTCGCCGCTGAACTCGCTCCGGCGTTTGCGTATATGAGCGGCATGATGTCGTATAGCGGAGGAAAATCTAGCTAAAATTTCCGAGAGGCAGCTAGGTTCATTGCAAAGCGTGGGCAAGTGACAGACTTCAAGGAGATCACACGTGATGGCGATACGCGAAATGGGGGGGGGGCGTATTTGTCCCAAGTTATTCTGCAAGAGAGGTGGCTAGCTTGAAATACTGATGCATTTCATTAAAGAGCAATAAAAGGTTCACCATGATCTCGTAGGTAGTATGTATCGTCCCACCTGAGGATGAGTTGGCCACGTCGAAACATAACATCCATACGGAGATATGATTTTATAAAGCTGTTTTATTTATAGTGATAGTATGCTTCTTAGACGAGTGTATCCTGCAAAACTAATTAACTCGAAATAACCCCATTAGCAGACATTTAGATCGGACCACACCTTCTCCGCTGTGGCGTTACATCAGGAGATAATATGAAAAATGCAGTTGATTCAAACTTATGCTAGATTAACATGATATTAATCAGCGCAGTTAGCGATTAGTCCCAAGTTACATCACCGTTTACAGTTGTCTATTTGACAATTTCAGTTTCAGTTTCAAAATCAGGTTTATTTTTAGGAACTGCAATATACTTACGCTTTAGTTCTCGATAAAATATAAAAATAGAATATATACATATAAAAAAAAGCACATGTATGTATCTGCGAACCTAATCATGCGAGGGTCCAAATCATGACGAAATCAGAGACGAGAATAAAATAAATCCAAGACGACATCTCATACCGACCCCGTCAAAGATCAATGCTAATCAATGCTGAATATGTTTTTGAGTCATCCCATAATGGATCGGTATGATTTAGCGATGCCAAAGGCCAAACTAACTACGTGGTACTGCTGAGGACAACGCTGCCTTAGGTAGACACGTGACAACGAACGACTTCGATGCCACATAATTTGACAAGGCCGAACCATATCGGCCCCATATTCACAGAGTATATCAGCGCATATTGACGAGGAGAACAACCACAAGACATGAGACGACAATTAACTATCGGCTAAAGCTGTAACTTCCAAGTGGCTCCGCCTCGTCTCGCGTCTACGATACACCTACATGTGATACAATAGACTCGATTGCAATTCGACATTAAGATCTATTCTGAGTGCTAGGCTGTAGGCTGTAAAATTGACATTGTGATCAGTCGAAATGATTTGGTAGATGATATCCCAAAGGGAAACGAGTCCTGGAAGCATAAATGTATTTCTATTTTTAGAATATATGGAACATCGTCGAGTTAAAGCACAGAACTATAGAACTAGTTACTGCACACTTCGCTGAATGCGGTCGTGCTTCGCCGGAAGGACCAATTCACAGAAGTGGTGTTGGGTTGAGACGAGCCGATTCCGGACGCCCATTGCTATCAAAGACTCCGGGTAGTAATAAGTTTCAACGTCGATACGCGACCGTGTTAATTGGACAACGTTTCCACCCTTGAAATATGTTATGCCTAGGCAAACTCTATCGGGTCTCACTGTTGATAGGGTGTCATCGGAACCTTGGACCAAGCTCGACGATCCTCGGTGATCCGATGCATGAATCCACTGCATAAACTTTAGCATTATTCTTGTTAGTTTGTTCTGGTTGATTGTTTTTATTACGAATATTTCGTCGTGTGTTTTACGACACTATTACTTCACCTCGACAAGAACGACGACAGCGCTGCCCAGGCAAACCTAACCATAGAATTAAAAAATTGAGAAATTATAGACATATCAAGAATGGTCCAGCGTGTTGAGGTGGGCGAAGAAATTTGGGATTTCTGTTCGTACGGTAAATCAATGGGTCACAGTTTCAAGAGCAGTAATGAAACATTTATTGACTACGGCCAATTTAAACAAATTCAATGTTTGAGCATATCTGATCGATTTGAAAATAACACTACCTCTACCGCCATCAGCTTGGTGCCATTTTGCCATATCATTTTAAATAACATCTTCAACCATATATATATATATATATATATATATATATATATATATATATATATATATATATATATATATATATATATATAATACTTTTGTTTAGATATCTAATAAGCTATGGGCTGAAATCGACCTTGGTTAGTTCTTCCCGTCAGTGTGATCTGACTTTGGAATCGTCAGATCGTTAGTCTCTATGCGTTACTTGCGCATCCCCTCCCCCCTCCCTAATCGCTCAAGGTCATCAGAGATCGGACGCTAGTGCGTCGTTGTCATTAAGCCCGAAACGGACGGGTGCAGTACATACACTTCTCATTGCGAGCGAGTATCTCGTCATGACACGACACTGTTGAAGTGCAGTACGATCAGGGGAAGGTAGACATGGTTCGTATCGGGATCACAGGGCAGCGCAACGATAGAGAAACCAATCAGCGAGGCACGAAGCTTGACCATCAATGATTAATGATTAGAAGCATTAAAAACGTCAACATCACCCGAAGATAATGGTGACAGATAATGTCGAAACGAATGCGAACCCGGGGAGCTGAACTATTGCGTTATTTTGGTACCAGTGCCGAGCATTACAGCGAAGTGCATATATGTGTGAACTGATGTAGGCCTTCGTAGTTGTAGCTTGTCAAGAAATCGAGCTTTTTCGGTCCATAATGAATTGAAGGATATATACATATATATATATACATATATATATATAAAATAATCCAGCGGTCTTATATATTTGTTCTATTTATTTGACTATTACCTCAAAATATCTTATATAACAGAAATTTACTTCACCGTACACGTCGTTCCATCTACGTCGTTAAGTACTCCATCAGGAGTCCACAGCTAAGGGCTGGCAATGTTCCCAACACGGAAGCCACATTACCCCTTTGTATAATACCATAAGGGATAAACGTTGGAACGGGTAATCGTCGGCGAACCGTCGGGTCGTCAGAGTGATAGCTATTACTACTACCAAATACTACCTTGTTAATAATAAGTTGATACCACGATGGAGGTTAGTGATATCTCAACAGCGCACGGGAGACCGTATACGCGCACGGTGACGTCGAGTCTGACACTGCCCGGTCCCTGAACGTTTGAATCTTGTATTTTGAGCCAGCTTGCTCTTGATTCGTATGCCCAGGCGAGTGTTCTTACACACATGTGCACAGAGATGGGATACAGCCTGATTCATCCCATCTACTCAATAAGGTAGATGTCTAAATGCCACCTAATGTCCTGAATTTGCTGGACAGGAAGAACATATAGCTTGGAGTTCAAATTCTTCCAGACGCGTCACAGAACGTTTCTCCAGGATTTGTTTATCACCTTTCTCTATCTGTGAATTCTTGCCAGGCATGACAAGGTTGAAATATATATATATATATAGTAAAGGTGGCTCCGACAGGTCCCGTAGTAATACATATAGTTTCAGTGCCGAAGTCTGTCACATGACATGGGGAGAGTAGGGCTCAAAGAATGATTTACACAGTGGCCGCGGTCGGGTACGAGCAGAGTAACGTTCCAATGATCAATGAATGTTCTGAAATCAACATTTGCACAACGAAGTCCAACCAACAACTGTGGATATATTGTATAAAATGTGAGATAACACGACAGACGAAAATTGACGGATTTCCTTAAAAAAACACCATCATGCCACAACAAAGTACAATATATGTTTAAAACAGCAAGAAAAAGGAGTGCATATTATATGATCCTGCGGACAAAAAGGCGCAAGGCTAGCACTGGTCTGAGTGTACTTTATTCAATTCAATGAATCTTTCTTTCTCTCTCTCTCTCTCTCTCTCTCTCTGTCTCTCTCCCTCAATCCTCTGCTAAAGATCAACCCGCCTCGAAGACTGTCGTTGTTGCTGTTGTATTACTCCTCGTTAGTAGTACTTGCGGTAGAGTTTGAGCCCGAGCTGTCGATTCTCTCAACAGAGACTTCTGGCTATCTCGTCACCATCTCTGCATCGGCGGCAGCGGCGGCGGCGACACCGGCGGTGGCAGCAGCGACTAGAGCTGAAGGTGAGAGATACGGAGAGAGCGAGAGGAAGAGAAAGAGACAATCGGAGCGAAAGATGGGTGGCCAATAACAAAAATATGCTATTTATAGGGATTCGCAAGGTACTCGCAAGGGCTCGCTCGATCTCAAGAGGGACCGCCGTGGCAGCGGCGGCGGTGGTGGCGGCGGTGGTGGCGGCGGCGGCCGTCCCAGCAGCAGGAGCGGCTGCCGAGGCTGTCCAAGGTTGCGCACGCCCAGAGGTTCCCCGACGTAGGGGCGCTGCCAAGTTGTCACGCAAGTAGATGAGGGCCAACGAGGACGGGGTGAGGATTGAGACGGGGCGAAGTGGAAGATTTTGCCGTGTGGGGGCGCTGCGTGGCAGCGGGCAACACCGAGAAAATGGCGAGGGGTTGAAGACCATATCATGGCGCCGGGAAATTGAGGAATCGGGTTGAAGTTCGGGAACTCCTCGCCATAGGACTCCCTCTCCCGTGATGGCGCGCCTCTGAGACCCACCACCACCGCCACCACCCCTACCTCCCCGGGCTGGCCCCCCGTCGTAACAAGGGGTTCGGAAACTCTGCGCGGCCTGGCCAGGCCGGGCCTCACTCGGAAGTATCTAGGCTGTAACGGGCCTACCAGGCCTTATGCCGGGAAGACAGCATAGAATCCAGCGGTCAAGCCAGATAGTCAGACGGATTCCTTCGATGCCGTTGTTCTTGGATAGAACCAGGGCTCCAGGGAGAGTTTTGTGTTAACATTCGGCGCACGTGTACGCAAATGCACATATGCGTATTTGATGTTTGCTTATGTTGATACCGGCTCTCAAAACGTGTTTGTACGCCAACAATAGAATAAATGGAGTGGTCCGTTCGTATAATTCATGGTCGTCGTCGTCTCAAAAAAAGGGGCACACGTTGTATCAAATATTGGGTAAAACAGAGGATATCATGGGCAGAATACTTATTATACTTTTATGAGGATGTGGCCCAGACGCAACCAAATAGATCTAACAGATATTGTTATCGTATGGTGAAAAACCAATATCGGTCGCCTACTTAATTAAACGACAGGCCTGCTGCCTGAAATCAATGTTGCTATCAGGCCAAATACAAACGGTTGACGGTTGTATTAGGACTCATCGACGTGACACAAGTGTCCTGGTACGTCTTTAAGCTCACAGGAAGTACAACATGAGCAGTAACAGCAGCGACTCAACAACTCAAATCTTCGACCTCTCTTACAGCGTGCGACGATCTTTTGCTTGTCACTCGTAACCAACTATCACTCAGGGTTCCCTACCAAAGACCTGTGCCCTATTCAATAATTCTTCTTGCCACGCTGCCGCTTACTTCGGAACGAGCTGGTGCCCCTCGAGAGTTGGGCATGATGTTTTCAGGTACTGCGCAGTTGAGATTGACTAGACAAGCCTCCTTTACGCCAAGTAATGTATAAATACGATTACATGTTTGCTGGAAGGCAATAGACATGTGTAAAACTACAATTGCTTTAGTAGGCCGATAAAACCTTTAATACTGTGAGAGTTAGCTATCACGAGTACAGTAATGCTGAGAATCAATCTGGCAGCAGGTTGAGTAGGTTCTTCTTTTCTTTGTAGAGGTGAAAATTTTCTTCCAACGCACCTGGATACCTCCGGGAGACGTTCCAATCTCCATCGGACGTAGGCCGAGCGAGTGCAGGGTTGACGTCGATGACAACACACCTCACTGTTTTGCTGACAAAGCCTGAGAATTCTCTACCCGCTGGCCGCGTCGAGAAGCACGAAACGTAATACTCCTGAGATCTACATAAGCGTACACAATTGTCGTCTGATGATTTGCTTATAAGAGGACAGGACACGGTAACATGAACACTGCCACCATTGTGTATTAGTGACCACACCGGCATTGATCGTACGGGATAGTTATTGACCCAGCTTCATAAATTAGGTAAAAAAAACTCGCACCAAAAAACGTGCTAAGCGATTTTACGGCGATGCAGTATCTACTCGAATATTCGAGTGTAACAATCTCGCTGAGTTTTATCCTGCGGGCGACAGAACTCTACTCGTACTAGGCGTTACCTAAGTGTTATTACTTTACATGGCATTGAAGACGAAGAATCCCATTTCACGTCAGGGTAGATTGGAAATATAATTGCTTTCTGATAAGGCGCGCTACTCCTTTGGCATTAACATTGTCGACGGCGAACTGCTCGGCGCAAAGCGAAAATTGTTCGAATTGTTATAAAATCGGTCAGCTATAGTGCTCAGAAAGTGTTAGCTCGAATTTGTCATCACAGGGCTAATCCATAATAGGCGATAGAGTTTATAAAATACTTATTTTCGAACGCAAAATCCGTGCTCAGGGCAAAGGTAAAGGTTTCATTGGTTTATTGGAGGAATTGCAATTTTTACAATGCTTCAGTTATCTCATATGTCATGACCAGGTAGCGGGACTCGAAACCGTGGGGAAAGCAGGGAGTTCGGGGTGTTAAAGACGGGTTTATAGGTTGTATAAAGAATTGGCAAAAATGACGTTAAGGAGTGAGTGATTCCACTACACCAACGGCCAGTGGTACGCGGCAATTTTATCCCTCAAAAAAATATTTTCTCAAAAAATTTTATTCCCTCAAAAAATGTTATCCCTTTTTAAAAAAATAAGACGTTGATCTCAATAGCAACCTTTGGCTCGGCGAACAATTGCAAGTAGATTCGTGATTCCAGCTACCTTAAGGTACACACGGAACTCGACATCCACTTGCGTTCGAAGCCTCTGCATAGGTGTTGCTTTGTCTTGTGTTACGCGGCAACGAGAATAATTGCCAAAGGCTATCTTCTCTAAGAGATTACCATTATTGTAGTGTTTCTTGAATACTTCACTCGGCACACAAATGAGCATGAGTATTTTCCAAACAAGGAATTAAGAATGACTTGCACCCCTTGGATCGAACGTATTTAAGGCCGCTAGGGCAGATGTTGACGCTGTCGTATGAACACCGGATCATCTTAAACCTGTTCACCCTTTAGACGTCACCTATTGAAAATGAGTTACCAAAAATCGTACACTTGCTGTACTTGTTAAATTACGTAATTTATTTTAAAATAGAATAATTCAATTTATTAAATTAATTATTATTATTTGCTCTCTGCATTCTGTTGAATGTTCCAACGTGTGTAATTGTCCGGAAAGGTCCAGCCTTCTATTCTCGAGAAAACGATTGTGTCCTTCAATGCCTCCTCTCGGACACAAACGAACAAGGATATTGAGAAATGACTAATTACAGATCAAAGCTAAACTTTGCGTGCTGTTCATCGAATGGATTCGAGATTGATAATTTCGATGGCTTTTTGAGGAAGTTGAATTCGCGAATCGAACAAGCGAATTTATGAGACGAACCTGCGAGGACATTCGTATCGGTTGTCTAACAAATGGCATATCCCAATCAATTTATTATTTTTATTAATAATTATCACTATAATTGACTCCGTTCCATTGTTCTGCTGGGCTGCTTGTCTAACGCTGCTCCTCCGCCCCTGCACATACATAGACGATAGTTGCCAAAAAAGAACACTAACACTCATTCACACATAGTTAAACGTGTGAAAACGTCACGGACCAGACGAGATAAGTAACAAGCGAGCGCTCCCTGTCAATTGTTCATGTTCACCCTCGACAGCATCGTCCGCCGTCAATCTTACTCCTTTCAGGATGGGTAGCGTCTTTCTGAAAAAGTGTAGCCAGCCAACCTGTTCATTCATCATCAACCTCACATGCAATAATGAGCACGCCCCCGTAAGCTTGTGACTGTATATACACATTTTATTTACACTAATGGAGAATGATAAGTAGTTTGTCTGCCTGCATTTTTGTCTCTGTGTCTCTCTCTCTCCCACCCTCGCCGTCCTTTCACGTCTTCACTACAAGATCATCACTGTTACGTCTACATTCGGTGTTTATTTGCTCTCTCTCTCTCTCGCTCTCTCTCTCTCTCCCCCATATTCTCAGTGCGAATGTCTAGAAAACACCCTCATTCCGCGCCCTGTCCCTGTCTTTCTTTCTCTTCCTCTATTTATTTATTTATTTATTTATTCTCTCTCTCTGTCTATCGCTGTTTTTTTTGCTTTCCTATTCTTCTTCTTCGGCGGTTCTCTTCGCCCGAGTCGAAACTCGTCTCCCTGTCAAACCCGCGAAACGAGCACGTCCACTTGATTTGCTGCTGAGCAGTAGCCGCCAGTAGGACGTCTGTCGCTTCGCCTGTGTGTGTGTGTGGTGTTTCGCGCTTCGAGCTGTCTGCCTGCCTGCCTGCCTGCCTGTCTGTCCCTATTGACTAACAGCATCGAATACGTTCACATCAGACGTCTCCTCCTCCTAAATCATCTCCGTATATTATCCCCCCATCCTCACCCGCACCCCACCGTTCCCTCGACCCCTCTCGTTTTGTGTCGGCCTTGTCCTTTCTCCGATAACCCGACGAGCTCCTGCCACCAATTGCCATCTTTTGTAGTTCACTCTGTGCCTTCCCTGAAACGCTCTTATGTATAACATTCACTATTCGACTCGCAGTCAGTCAGTCAGTCAGTTAATCAGTTCGCCGTGCGTCATTCAACGAAGCCAGTCTGCTAGTGTCGCATTCTCGAGAACACACTCGTACGGGCATGCGCGCACATCCAATTACACCATTTAACCTTCGGCCTTCTTCCTACTCGCTCAATCTCGATTTTCTTCCTACCTTAACACTTCATCATTATCATCATCATCAGTATCCGCGTCATTATTATTATTATTATAATGATCATCATTATTATTCGTTATTTCCTTATTTTGATTTTTCACTCTTGCCTACTAACGACGAGCGATGGCGTCAGCCGTGCGACTTACAGGACAACGGCCTGCGACCTACACGGCCTGCGCTGAAAACAGTGGGGGCAGGAGGGTCCCGGCCCGAACTTTAGTACACCCCCGGCCCGTGGAAAAAGGAATGCTACTGATCCACGTCTAAGTGTATATATATATATATATATTATCGATACTCTCCTTGTTACTGCGTTCTATTATTATTCTCTTATTCTCAGAGGCGGTTTCGTTATTAAGCAGCTCTTTCACACCTTTCAAAATCCTTATAGGTTACAAGCAGGGACACGATACCCCCAGGACGTCGGGCGATCCTAGTAGAGGTCGTGTATTAATCATTTTTGCTTCATGAATGGTTCATATATATATATATCGCTTCTTATATCTTTCTCTCTCATTGAGCCACAACAAGGAGTTTACTCCAGTTTTCACACCATATTTGCTTACACCGCTACATATTTGCCTGTCTATTAACCACACATTATTATTGTTATGTGTCCTTCTTCTCCACGAGTTCAGACCATACGCCAAGCCATGTTCTACATACTTCGTAGCGCTAGAATATAATAGTGACAATAATAATATGAATAATATCGACCATCTCGATTGATATCGTCAACTGAGCGCTGATTGAAGCCCGTACCTTACGACGGCGAATTTCGTTTCGGATCCTTTACCATTCTGTACGCAATTCTGTCAAGACAAGCGACCTGTGCAAAATCAATCAATCAGTCAAGAAGGACGCCGATCTGTCTTGATTAGATGCCTATTGTTTCGCGTGCCTAGTTATACATGGCGCAGCGTTCGTCCATAGCCGTTTCCTAGTCTGGGGAGGGGGTATGCAGTAGCGGAGGCTTAGGGTGCTTTTGTTGTTGATTCGGATGTTATCTCATCGTGATCAGCGAGTGGTCACCCATGTATCATTGATTACCATTTGCGGTACACCGACCGAGATCGACCGCGCGTTCCACAGGCTTCTGTTGCGCCACCTCATCATCATGATCACGACCGCCACCGCCGGCATCATCATAGCCACCCTCATAATCTTCACAAAGTTCTTCTCCTTTCATAGATATATTTATAATTAGATATAATCATTGCCATACATTTTCAACGGAACTCTCAATATAACTCTTGTCATCACTATCGCTTATCGCCGCTCACTCTCTCTCTCTCTCTTTCTGTCTTGTCAATCAATCACACCTGTGTCAAGTGTGTGTATAATGGGCGCATCTGCAAAGGTGTCGACTTGTGGGTTTGTTTGTCAGCCTATTATAGTTCCTGTTGTTATTATTATTTGCCTTGTTCATCTCATTCTGCACGTCCGTTCGACCGTTACGTGCGATTCTAAATCGAATCAACAGCAGTAAATGTTGAGCGGTAGCGCCGTCTTCGAGTCGTACAAGTCCAGACTACAGTGTAGCTCCTCGCCGCCGTTGACAACCAATTCGGTCTTGAGCAGTTCCGAGCTTAGGGAGCTTAGCGGGAGTTTATCCAAATCGCGTCATGATCACCACCGTTCGATAATTCGTGCGCTGAGCGACGGCAGATTCGAAACGTGTGAACTCGTCATGTGTCGAAACATACGCCGTGCTACACACCATCGGTTATCGCTCCTTCACACAGGGAACAGCGGATCTGGCTCGAGGGTTAAACTCCACGATCTCCATCAAGGAAATTTCGGCCGTACTCCTCGATTGCGAGCGATCTCCGGCGGCTGACATTTGCCCTGCAGTTCTCCCCGTGAATGAGTTCACCCATCAACTGTTGTCGCCCGTGACCACCACGTGTATGTGTGTGTGTGACTGTTTGTGTCAATGTTCGTGCGTTACACGTCTCCAATATTCACATTATTATTGCGTCGGCTGCAGATGGCGAATAGGTTCAACTTTTCCGGGTTCAAGTAGTTTCACTTGACAAAGGGACGACAGAGAAGGCAACAAATCACGAAGGAATAAAGGCTTCCTCGAGGCTTTTCTTTTCGCGTGGGAAAAACGAACAGGAAAACAAAAAATGGTTAAATGTGTCCTTCCAGATGAAACATTGCCCTTGTGCCTCACTGACGAACATCTTTCCATGTTTATATAAGAAAAATATTAATAAACACAAAATCATAATAATAACAATAATAAATGAGACAGATATGTGTATGTGTGTGTCCGTGTGTACTCGTCTCGGGCGATTTCGGGATTCACCCACTGGGAGTAACAAGTCCTGTTTGACAGGCGAGTCAAATACAACAGTGCACCTCTCTCTAGATTCTCTTCGACGTGTATGCCTCGACTGTACATTTTCCCTCGGCTCATTTTCATTGTGGAGGAGAGCTAGCTAGGCCTGCTGCCGTAGTTCGCCATAGTGCTGCAGAGACTCCCCGCCCCGTGCCTTAGTGGTGCGAACTCTTTATTTAAATGCACTACGACTACCACCGTTACTGCCACCACGAATTCATGTCCCGGTTGATATCTCGTGTGTTCAAGTTTCTGAAATGAAAATCCCCCCCCCAACCCGCCGTCACTGCTTGTGTACATGTACGTGTCTGTCCCAATGTAATATCATACGAACAGGATCAACGAACAAACTGTAGCGTTTTGTTGCTTTTGCGCAACGCGTTCAGTGTGTGCATACGTGCATGCCCATGTTGCCAGTAACCATTCGCCTGTCCATTTGCGAGTTCAACGACACGATTCGAAGGTATCAAGATACAATTTTTCATTTGTTTACCTATAGAAAAAAGTAGTTCTCGGCTGACGGCGTCAGCTTTAGCCAGGCGTTCGTTCCCCTGCATAAAGACAATGTAATTCTCATCCAATTCTTCATTCATGAGCCGGTGATTCGCTCCGCTAGTTTCGTTAATTCGCATTGTTATCTTAGCTCTCGCTCTCTCTCTGTCTCGTACGGCCAGGTCAGAGGGCGAAGGATGAAGAGAGTGATTTTTGGCGTCTATGATTCAAGGGCGACATTTACTTCGAGAGCGCATAGAGGTGATGGTTCAATTCGATCGGCCTTAACCAGTCGACGACGATACTATTAACAGACGCCGACAGAGAGTAATCAAATATATATCATTCCGATTACAATCGGCGAAATTGTGCCCGACAATGATTTTTACCACCTCGCCCCCAATCGTATCTGAGAATGCGGCTCATTATTGTCTGCCAATGTGTTTCATTTAATCTTCCATAGATGATGGTGATCGAATCGTAGTATTGGTTGTCACTTTCGTATTCTACCTCCACACTATTTTTGTGTTGTTGTTGTTGTTGTCGCCGTCGTCGTCGTCGATGCCTTGAGGTTGAAACGAAGCGGAGCATTACAAAGGCAAATTTCCCTTCACAAGAACAACAGTCTTTCTTTCTTTTTCAGTCGTTTTCATCTCTCGCTCTATCCTTTCGCTCTTCCACTTTCATATTTTCCCTCCATAATCATCGTCATCATTATTATATCATCATCAGCAGCATTATTATCTCCTTAATTCCTCATATCCATAATTTCGCCCTTGCTGGCTACGATCGTCACTCAACTCTCTCTCTCACTCTCGATCTGTTTCTCGCTTCTTACTTCTCGTCATTATCATCATCGTCGTCGTCGTCCAGCTGTTTGTCCTGTTCCAGCTTCTCAATTTGTCATCCGTCATTCACACAGGATCGTAACGTCCCTGGCATTGCGTGCTAGCCAACAACGGAATCCATGCACTCGATGAGGCGGTGACAGAGGCGCGAGTAGTCCCCGCTGTCACCGCTCAGCCGCCGCATCTTTAACAGCATGTGGTCGAGTTCGAGCTCGACCTGGACGACACCCTGGGGCTCCAGCGCGATCAGGCCCCGCTCGGAGCGCGACAGCACGAGATCGGCCGCCCTCTCGCCGAGCGCCCGCTGGATCTCCCCCAAGCTGCCCTGCCTACCCTGCTGCAGCGACAGCTGCATGCACAACGACCCGCTGGGCGTCTTCTGTAGCATCTCAACCGTGCCCATGGCCGCCGCCGCAACGGCGGCGGCGGCATGGTCGTCGTGATAGTCCATGACGTCCTCGTAGTCATTCTCAGCGCTGCCCCGCCGATAAACGGTCTGCGGCTCGAACAGATTGTCGTGCTCACTGATCGTGGGCAGGCCGCCGGCCGCGCCGGCGCCTGCCGATCCCCCGGACGTCGTTGGCGACGAGTCGTCAAGGACCGTGCTGTCCACCCAGCGCGTTGGCGAGTAGAGGGCGCAGTCCTCGCCTTTCTCGTCCGTGATGCTGATATGCGGAATATAAGCAGAGGTGGCGGGTGTGCCAAGCGGCGTCGAGAGCGGCGTTCCCAGGGGGCCACTGCTACCGGGAGGGACACCCACTGCCGCTGCCGAGGCCACCTGTGCTGCTGCTGCTGCGGCGGCCGCCGCCGCCGCCGCCGCCACCATCGCGGTCGGCCCTCCCGAGGGAAGCGGCATCATCATCGGGCTGAGATCAGTGACGACCAGTTGCGGGATGCGAACAGGCGGCGACGGGGTCGACGAGCGCGATGACGGATCGTCGATGTTGCTAAACTGCAACTGCAGTCGCTGAAGCTGCGAGAGCACTGTCTGCTGAGAAGCTAGACGAGCCAGCTGTGGGGAGAGGGGCGCGTGCCCCGATGGAGTGTGTACAGGCGAGGAGGCGATTGACGGAGGCGAACTCATCGATAGGTTCACTGTGCCGGTTTGCAACCTGGGTATGAATATGCGAAAGAAGGTTAGAGCGGGGGGGGGTAGGAGGGAGGTGGGACGAAGAGAGAAGATTGAAATCGCAGAAGAACAAGGCAGAAGAAGACACAATCGAAACAAAAACGGACAAAAACGAGATCGTTAAATATCACAATGATATTATTAGGAGGTTTGTCTTCGGTTGGCATGTGATGACGATAAGGCTACTAAGCATTCGAGGAACACGGGCATGGGGATAATGCAATGTATATAGCGAATAATACTCATTAGGAATACACTAAAGATTACTACTCGTTCCAATATTCAATTCAATGCGTGGTTCATTGTCTATTTTTTTCGCGTGAAATAGCTCTTTATCTAGTTTTGTCGAACAAACGTATATTCCACTTCACGGGATTCGCTCTCCTGCCCTTTACAGCCGGAGCACCGTGCGGATCATCTGTCATATCAGAGGAGGCCGCAGGGAGATAGGTCGATCTGTCTGCGTATACAGATCCACTAGAAATACAACAGGCGTTTCTCATGTTTCGGATCTGTCGAGACGTTGTCCAAGCTGACATCGAAGCGTGGGCCGATGTGTTGTCATTCGCGATCACCCATACGCTTGCAGAGCACTTTCTTAACAGTCTAGGCGTCCGAACCCAACACAAACGGACTGTCTAAAGTTTGATTACGAATAGGGTTTCTAAGACCAATAGGCAGACCAGATATGCTTCCTCATCAATCGTTAGCGAATGTCTCAAGACTCGTACTCGGTGCACGTTGCAAGCAACACACCAAAAAGCAGACGACCAAAAATCACTGCTACGTTTCGTGAGCTGTACGTACAAAACTCCCGCAATATCTACCGCTGTGTATATATGTTCGTGTTGTTTTCCTTCGAGAGGGTCACCTTTGCTGCTGCTGTGCTTGCTGCTGCATCTGCTGAACGTGAATAGTATGCCTACGCTGAACTTCGGCTCGTTCGCTATCGCTGAGTGCCGTTCCGTGGTGTTTCTGAAGCATCTGATGTTCCTGTTGCAGCGCCTTCACCATATGGGGCGTTGTGCCACCAGGAGTCATCAGCGCTAACGGAGGAGGGCTGCCACCGCCCTCACTGCAACGGCGAGTAACTGATGAACGAAGAAAAGTTAACGAGCTATAGAGTTAAGCACAGCTATGGACGTACTGCACGCCACGGGAATAGAATCGATATCAAGAGAGATCTCGAGCCGAGTTCCCCAATAAGTTCTTGTGCTATATATATATATATATATATAGGCTTACAGTTGAAGCAGCACCTATTCCAAATAAAAATCTTCTCCTTTGCCTCTGAAGAAAATATTTTTCCCAACTGTAACCTTACGTCTAACCCTACTCGAAAGCCATTTTGGACCCCCATCACCACTAATATATATATATATACATGTATATATATATATATAGCTTAAAAACGAATGTATTAAAGGGTGCGATTAGGTGCGGAGTATATCGAGTATGTACAGATAGGATGAAAGTGCAAACAAAATGCTATTCCCAGACACCGAGGTTAGAGGAGCGCGTGTGCAGTGTAGCCTTCAGGTTTAGTATTATATAACAGGTATGTAGCTATGTGGGAAAGCTCGCATCTGAAAACTGCAGTATCCTTTTTTTGACATAAGGAACTTTGTCTCACCGAGTTTATGCTTTTTCCTTGATATCTTAATTCGTCTTAGATTTTAATGTAGTTCACATAACTTGTCTACGAAGATACTCGACCGCAGCTATTTCATTTTCGAGTCAACGACGACAGCAGGCGAAGTAAAAATGAACAAAGTTGAAAAAATTAACCAGAAAATCCGGTTTTTTCCGTGTATAGCTTGAACAGTATCCGAACCCTGCAAGAGCTCGGTGGCCCAGTTGTCAAGGCTGGCAGGATCCACGCCAGGCTGCATCAACTGACGCAACTCCATGTTGGCCTGCTAGCGAACAACAGAAACTCGTATGTACAATTGCTATTATCAGATCAGTTTACTCACGGTGGTGACTTTGCTGCTGCTTGTCGAGCAGCGCAATGAGGCCACTACGGCGTTGCCGGCAACCTGACAGCATCTGGCTGCGAAACCAGGCCGAGGCGCCTGCACCACCTGCTGCTTCAGCCAGGCCCGCGGCGGCGGCTACCGCCGCTTCTCTGGCACGCATCGAACGCCGTGGACTCAGCTCAACATCATGCGAAGGGCCGGCTTCGTCACGACTTCGACGAGGCTGTACTCGTGCAGCAACAGTGGTATAACGCGCGCGCGACACGAGCACACGCCGTCAGTCGAGCGATCCGTCAATGTGTAGAGCCAGTGTGAGTGAGTTCGTGTTCGCCGACAGCACGACCATAGACATACACGGGTTTAAGTGCGTTGAACGAAGCGAATGTGTCCGTAATCAGGCCCCAACCGTCACCAGGACAACCCGTCACCGAGGGGAAAATGGGGTGGTGTTACGCGGATGGGATAAGGTTTGTTAGGAAAACGAGAGAATAGGCCAACGGGTAGGCGTACACAGCCATCCGAAGGCAAATCGCGGAAAGGGGACAGGGTCACCGGGAACAACATTAGCCATAGGAAGAACATCAGAATGAACAACAAATACAGAGAAACACAACACCGAGAAAGGTGGAAACATGTTTGTTAGAGTTTAGCATGAATGATAATCATTTAGTAGTTCGTAAGTGGGGACTCTGTTGTGTAGAGACAGAAAGACAGAGTTGGTAAACGAATTTGAAAGATGGTACTTACTCAGATACCGCTGTGAGTAACAAAACAAATAAAGAATTAGATGAATGAATGAATCAATGAAGAAAAGTAGTAAGAATAATATTATAGAAGAAGTATAATTGGCAATAATTTTGTACGCCTGCGCATTCTAACAATAATTGTGACACCGTTGATCCTGATGATGATGTTGGTGGTGATGATGAATTCACAATGGACGTTTTTCTGCAAATCGTACTTATTACATATTGCCAGAAACTTACCTAAAACGGTTGAACAAGTTGAACTGACAAGATTAAGTGTTGATTTTTAGCCGCGGCTGTTCAAAGTTACTCAATGCACTGTGGCCTCATTTCTAGTTGAAATACTGAACGTAGCCCGAGAGTCAGCTAGAGTCAGCTAACAGATACTCGGCGCATTGGCCACGACGACGCTGATGTCGTTTTGGTTACGAGACCCAAAGGCGAAAAAGGGCGCAGATTCGAGCCCCGCAAACACATACGATATATCCCCATAACATCTGAGTAGCGGCACGCCTATATTGGACATGATAGAACGACGACATCCACGAGATCGTTCGATCCTGCTCGTCGTAGATAAGATCCTCCTTGTTCAACACTCACCGATAAATCTCGCTGCTGTGGACTAAGCGTCCTATACGGCGGCTGACTATGTCCCCCGTGCGATGGGCCTGCCTGTTGCTGTTGCTGCTGCTGCTGCGGCGGTTGCTGCTGCTGCTGCTGAAGATGTTGGGGCTGTCCATAGTTTGTGTAGTTATAATTGTAATAGTGCTCGAAGCGATTGTGGTAATGCACGCTGATATTAGCGCCCCCGTCCGATGCTCGGCGGAAGATACCTTGCCCTGCCGTTGAGCCAAATGCGCCAGGCGGCTTCAGCAAGTGCTGATCCTTGACGCTGAAGTTCTGTGGAGACTCGTTTTGTACAAGCGGAAGGTTGGCCGGCAGGTTCGTATGGGGCAGCGCTGATATCGGCAATGGTACCTACCGAAGCCCGGCGGAAAGATTCATAATGTGACCAGCAACAACGAGAACAACAACGACGACCATATGTTATAACAGAGAGCGAGAGCGGACACAGTGACAAGAGCAATAGCGAATAGCAGCAACAGCAGCAAAATTGACAAACAGGGGACACAAGGATAATTACTATAGTTAGTATTGTTGAGAGGGGGAGGCGGTTACGGCAGCGTAGACAACACAACACCGTTGAGACGGTGAACGTCGAACGGTCATTGACACTTCTCGATTCATAATCTCATTCTAGTAATTTCGTCATCATACGGATAAATAGCAAGAACGATTTTCGACGAACGGAAACGACAAATTATATCAGCAAATATATCCAATCGAAAAGGTGGAACGATTTCGACGGAGAGAGTAATTGTGATACGCGACAGGTTGTCGTCACAAGCAGGACATGCTAAGCAATGGTAACTAGCAAATCGCGAGGTAGGTGATCGGCGACGGGCAGGTAATTGAGCATACGAGCAGAACACGGGACGAAGATTGACGTTGGACGGGGGTCGCATGGATCACGTATGGTATTTGCGACAGAGACAGGAGACACTTAGGAGATGGATGGCAGGACGGACACATTGATCTCGGACTGGGAGTGAGCTTTGTAGACAAACAAAGCACAGGCGTCGTGACGCCTTTAATAAAATTCTTACCTTGTTCACGTACAATAGGTAATTCACTCGAGTTAGTGCCTTTGAAAAGGAGACAACAAAACAGAAAATAAGAAATATACAGTGGAGCGTGTTCGATGCGGTTTGGAAATGATCAAGTATGGTCGAACGGAACAGAGGAACGGCGACGCGATCAATCATAATAGTAACAATACAAAAAAAACGACATGTTGTGCAGACTACAGTGAGAGACCCGTTAGTCGGCAAGTCAGTCAATGGATAATAGTGATATGGACCATATCGCGCATTCGGTAACGATTATAAAGAGAATCAACAGATGCATAACAGCTCCACGAACAGCTATAATAGAACAGGTGTGCATGATGCCGCAAGAAGGCGAAAGGGGTGGGTGAGTGGCGTCCAATAAATCAGGTTAGATAAACCGGGAAGTTTGGTGCACTGCTTGGCGGGTTGGATGATTGCTTCTCTGCTTCCGGTTGGCACGGCTACGGCTTACCCTGAGAATAGGAGGCGTTGGCCCCTGTCTGGCGTCCTCCTCTGGTCCTACGGTGTGACGCCGGATCACCTGGTACATGTCCTTAGGCCCGTTCGACCCGTCCTCATCTGTGTCCTGCTCCGAATTCTCGCCAAACTGCGAAAGAAAGTGGTAGCAAATGTAGAAGAGGGATAAAGGGAGAGAGAGTGAGAGAAAAAAAAGATTATGATGAATATGTTGGAACCATATATAATATACACATACACACACACACACACCACAGAGAGACGAACTGCAGGTCACAATAGCGCCTAGGATAATCGACATTAGTTTTCGTTCCTTGCTTATATATTCATGAACCTTGAAGGCCTCGCACATGATTTGATTTCGTGTTTGATTCAATTATTTGCGCGCCTGATTACATAAACCGATAGGGATGGTACAAAGCATTGGACCAGTTTCTCGACTCGAGTGCGAAGACGATAGATTGGTAGAAACGGATTGACGATAGGTCGAAGCACTCGTTTCACTGTAACAACCCCTTCTTTCGACAGCAATAATTACCTTTTCAAGAGACGACTCGCTGTGATTGAGGGCGTCCTTTGTCCAGTCTAATACCCGATCGTGAGGTCCAACCGGCGGCGGACCCGCAATGCCCGGAGGTCCGGGTGGGGCTGTTGAACCAAACGGACCTGGATTCGAATTTGAGTTGGAGCCCGTGCTGTCGTTGCTTAACGAAGGCGGAGACACGGGAGGGCGTTCGACTGCAGCAACAGAAGCAGCATATTGAACGACTGATTAGTGCTCGATGTTCTAATAATGATAATATAGATGCTACAAATAATAGAAATACTATGCTAATTACATTTACTAAGCTGACAGCTGTCACATGCACGGGTAACATCAGTCCGATTTATGCTCATTTGTGCGATATGTTACTATGGAGAGGATGCTATATATATATATATATATATATAATATTCTGTCCATAGATATGACTCAGGGATTCATCCTTAAAGTGACGAGGAAGTCACGTTGTCCTTTCGGCACTACCTTTTAAAGAACCATGGTTAGAAATTTGGGTGTCTCTACCATTTTCCATTGACAACCTGTGTATAAAGAACTCTGCTACATCACGCTGTAAGGTCTGAGCTCGTAATTAGGGGCAGGCCACATAGGGCGGATTGCGGAACTCGAGCAAGCCAGCCAACCAGGGATTTAGCGTCTAATTGTCTACGTTCTCAAACTCAGATGGAACGTACCAACTCCTGTCGTGATGCTCGATTTCCTCTGATGCGAAGCAACCACGGGGAGGAGGGTCTGCATCGGCTCCGAGCGGAGCTTTTCTTTGAGCAGGTGGAAGATTGCCGCGTAGTTGTCGAAGCGGTTCTCCTGAAAAGAGTCAAATAATTACAGTGAGAAAGACATAAAGGGGAGGGAGACAGAGAGAGAGAGAGAGAGAGAGAATTTATTATATTTAACCATCAGTTATTGATCGAGCATTGCTCCAATTGTGTTTGCAATTTTATAGACACACGCCAACTCAGGGAAGCTGGTAATTAAACCAAACAGAGCCAGTGTCATTATATAGTTTAGTCAGCAACGGCAGTCAAAGTAGCAGTAGTAGTATTGAGTAGGGACGATTGCCGTGAAAGAATTCTGCTTATGTTAAAATTGCTCCGCTAAATGGAAGGACTATTGACGACGGTCGTCTAGTGAATGGGCACACCGTCACACTGAGTCCAAATACGCTTACCGGGCTGCTTTTGTTTAGTAGCAGGCAGCAGCTAGCGCACACGGCGAAAGCGGCCGAAGCAGCCAATCAGATTTCAAGGCACTGATCCTTGAGTAGCGCCGTAATCCTGGCCACGATAAGATCTCAGAACACTTCTTTGTGCCGGGATTCTATATATATATATATATATATATATATACATAGATATCCGGTTGTTGCCTGCTTGTTTTTGCGTACGTGGTTGCCCCCTGTATAGCACCGAGCTATATCGTAGGTTGCTGGCCTTGCTTACAAAGCTTTACGTGTTACCCGTCTAGGTTAAGGGTTATCTCTTTTTTTTGTGTCATGAGTTGTCTTATCTAGCTTAATTTGCACGCCATATCAGTGATTGCGAATTGCAATATAAAACAAACGACAGTTTTCTGTTTGGCAAGTGTTACTGTCCGAGCTACCTTCCATAGCCATTATCGCCGTCACGATCACTGGTAAAAACGCTTACGTCAGTGCTGCATTCAATTGTACGGATAGAATGATCGCAATTGGAATTTTAGATCAGGACCTTCTTATCCCATTAACTTTGTTGTCGAACACCTCGAACTTTGCTAACGTTATGATACGACACGCGCCTATAGAGGTTTTGTAGATCGAAAGCCAAGGGTCTCGCGAGGCTGCCGTGCGCAAATGTTCCCATTTCGAGACGGCTTCCTCCAACGTTCACCCTGGGGCAGGAAGGCTTGAGAGACGCCCAGCAGATCAGCCCTCCGTTGGGAGGAGTCGGTTCGCCGACTTTGTAAATATTACAATCTTATTCAAATATTTATTACGTCTGAAAGATTAATATTTATTCAGCCAGCGGCAGATAGAGAAATCGTGAATTATGAGCAACTATATAATAACCCCTATGTATATACATATATATATATATATGTATAGGGGTTATTATACATATATATATATATATATATATAGAACGCGGTAGTGTGTAAGCAGGCGATCACCACTGGACCATCGCTACTGTATCAGTCTGATTCAGGCTAGGTGCATTATTCACGCTGGAAGTTGCGTTCGCGCAAATCGGTCGGGTTCCACGATATGCCTTCACATATAACATATGTTCAAGTAATGACATACGCCAGTGCTTAAAATGTGCTTTGAAATAATTCACACTATACATCATGGTCCTTATGATTGAATATACGGCAGGTTACGCAGCTACGAAAAATAGCGCAAATGCAGAGATTTATCCACGAAGCTAACCAGCGCGGCCGCTAACCGCAAGAGGTTTAAAGAAAACCCCTAAAAAGGATTGGTCGTCCAGCCTTATTACTATTATGCTAAGTGAAAGAGTTCGTTTACCGAACATGATTGCGTTGCTCTTGTACGACAAGCCGAGTGAGTGCTGATGAAGCAAAAACCGATCTGAGCAGAAGCGAATGAAAAACATTGTTGGCCGTTTCTGGCATCGGATCGTTCTATTTGCCCGAGTCATCTGTTGTCCGACAGAAACCCAGCGGAGATAGAGAAAGCTATATCTATATTTCTCATCGGCTGCCCATTCGTTTAGCTTCGCCCATTGCGTGCTGCTAGTTCCCCACAACCCGTCCCACCGAACTGACTATTCCCTGTGCATTAGAGCTGGCAGTAGTTCGAGATGGGACATGCGAAGAGCGCAGGGAAGAGTTTGTAAAGGGATGCAGCCTTCTTCTCGGATAAAAAGGAGGTTTGGCCCTATTGTGCGGAAGGCTGGAAGGTCCCTCAGGAATGAGCGGTATACCCTAGACTCGAAGGACTTCGCACGAAAGCGAGACGAAGCGAGGCTGGGGAAAAGAGGAATCAGGTCCTGGTCCCATTCCCTGCCCGAAGGGGTTTGCGCTGGGAGAGCAGGAACTGTTTCTTATATCCCCCCCTCTCCCTCTCTCTCTTGTTCTTCCTCTTCGTTCCCCTGCTCCCACGATCTGTCACCAGAATAGAGGCAGCCATGGAGCTGCCAGCGGATCAAGGAGGCGTCCAGTAGATTCGCCATGTTCATGCAGCACTGCGCATAGGAACCATTCACCGAGATCGAGAGGCAACGCCTTGGACAGACACATCAAGGAAGGTAGAAAGAGAGAGAGAGAGAGAGAGAGAGAGAGAGAGAGAGAGAGAGAGAGAGAGAGAGAGAGAGAGAGAGAGAGAGCTTTTCATTGCGTCTACTGCAGCTGCAGTGAGGTGAGCACGCCAGAGTGCAACAATCACATCACAAAGCGAGTCCTTCTTTCTCGTTTTAGACCATACCAAATCCCTGGAAGAATACCTGGGCCCAATGGACAGGAGAAACATCCGTTTCGTCCTTTAGCCGATAGCACGGACGAACGACGACGCAACAATTATATAATGCTTTCATGGAAACATTCTATTACTCTCCGCACACACACACCCCGTTAGTGGACGTCACCTGGCGCTTTACGCAGTCCGTGTCGATTGTTAGGATTCGGCTCAGATGGACGTCGATTTAAAGGGGAAAATTGCATTCGATGTTCAATGTATTGGGTGTATTTAAACATGTTTCGCTTGCGCCGAACGAACAGTGTTAATCAAATGAATATAACACTGGGTATAGCTTGACTAGAGAGGTTTATGATTTTGATGAATGTCTGCTTTTGTGGCTGCATTATTAAAGTCTAGTAGTATTCTATTAACGCGGGCAAATGGAGGGGGGGCACTTTATGTCAATACGTAAACAGAACTCTACAGGTGAGACGACAGATTACGCTTGGAGAGACAGACGCTTCTTATTAAGATCTTAATAGTCGAAGCCTCAGGGTGCGACCCTAGTTTTGACACCTAGCACATATTGCGTTTTAACAGCATTTCAGTCTCAGCTATTGCTGCCTATACATAGATAACGTTGTCAACTTTCGTTTGGGCTATTATTTTCGTTATTCATTGCGCATCGTCAAGTGAACTATCAAAATTACATAACGAGCTGAATAAAAAGGATCGAAGATAGACACTGTGTATATATATATATATATATATATATATATATATATATATATATGGTCTATTATCGACACCATTAGGTGCTAAACGACTCAAGCTTACTCCTGTAGGAGTCATCGTGACTCGATAATACATCTGTGTGTTAAGCCCCTTTGCAATGCATCGAACAAATTAAGATGTTTTAGCGTGGCGAGTCGCGAGCTTTGATAAAGCAAGCTTCGAAGACGACTTTCTTCCATTCTTTGTCCATATAACGCCTCTGGCTAATAGCGTAATCCGGGAGGGCCACACGACAAAATGGCCCGTACTCGTCCTAGACGAATAATGATCTGTCTATTATGAAATAAAAGGTTTAACCACCAGCGGGAACATTCGTCAAAGACGCCCTTCCGACCTTTGCTTCTTCGACCCTGCGATTTCCTATTTATGAGAACGACATGGCTAGTTTTACACTCGGCAAACACAACTCATTTCAATTAACTGATTGCACAGCTGCGGAAGACGTTTCAGCTCTGCTTGTTCAACGTATTATGAAAAGGAGCAAGTCTGGCGTCGTATCAAGGAAGAGTAACGATGTTTGAAATGGTCCTTCGTCGTCTGTACAAACGCTCGGTAGCTGAACGAAATTGATCGTCCGAACTGGTATTATAGATAAGGCAGTGCCCTAGTTAGGTCGTACTAGTGGCGTTAGCTGTTGATGGGGTTTTGCCTGGTTCCTGTCTTCCGAGGCCCGCCCCAATGTTCTGACTGCAAGCAATGTCTCACAACAATTGAAGCATACGCCCATCATGTACGGATCGATGATTCAAGAGTAATTAAAGTTCGCTACACCATGTACTAGTGACCGTTAATGTCCGCCAGCAAGGAACGAATCATGGCGGGTTCACCCCAAAACTTATATCTTGTTGAATACCTGATCTACAGAATTATATAATGATAAATATCATTATTATGTTTGATGGCAATCATTCTTCTATCTACAGGGTGTTCGGAAAATTACGCAGTCCTGCGGGACACTGACAAAACGTTTGGTGGTGCTGAAGATAAAAGAATATCATATCAAGTTATCCCAGGGGGGCATCTGCAGAGAAAATCTGAAAACGCTGGTGGGATCGCAAGCAAAGTTGGCAGTCCTCTGTTACACGTTCTAGATCCTTATCTTTCTTTGTTGCTATAAAATACACGTTGCTATCTAAATATTTTCCTTCAGGAAACGGAAAGAAAAAACAATTTACAGAAGGTCACCTTTAAAACCGTCAAACATTGGGTTGGGGTTTCGGGTCCATAGGGTTACGTAAAAATCGATGTCTTCGTTCATCGCTATTTTTGGGGGGCAACGCTTTAAGCACAGGACCACCAACTTTGCAATGGGAAAAATCATCATATTCAATCAGTGATAACACGATAATCAATGACTTCCTTGTTTACAAGTGGGTAGTGTGTATTGACCTCATTGAATTTGCGTGCATTCGTGCCGTCGACGCTTGAGGGCTTCATCGACATTTCGAATCGGACAGAGGTTTTCTCTCCCGTTTATAGGTGTGCATTGTAAACAGACGATCACAATGACGTGTCAATCCATGTACAGATCTAATATATACCCCGTTACGTCGTCACCAAGATATTTGTTTGTGTTGATTGAAATGGATTAACACCATCTCGTCTCAGCCTTCACCCAAGGCTAGTCTTAACTCACATTCCTGGGTTCTAATCAAGCGTCCTTCTCTCGATCGAGTTCCTCGTCGGGCCGAAACCACCTTTAGCTGTGCCTGTTTCCATCAAGTGCCCAATCCCAGCACCACCTCAATGCCAGAATCTACAGCGGGTGCCGAGAGGAACGTCTGCTTCTTCTGCAACAGTGGTCCTATCATTCCCGCCCACGTTCCAACCCTTTCGATGCCCTACTACTAATCTTCGTTGTCAACGGCTAGTTAAAAAGTCCTCGCTCGGGCCGGGTCGGCTCGCCGCAGGGATGAAGCAAAAAGTTATGGCCATCCCCTGGGAAAGGACGGGGAAGCTCCAGGATTTCATGAGGGTTGACGCGAAGGGCCGACTTGGAACGAGGGCACGGATGTTGGGCCTTGAGAATGGAGGTTTCATCGGCGGAGACATTTCAAAGCCTCCTGCCCTTTGGGGTGCTGAAGCAGCAGAGGGTTTCATTAGAGTAGCGCGCCCTTCGCAGCCTAGAAACTCCGGGCTCCTCCTGGCCGCACTCGGTTCCTAGCGGTCTAGCTTTATAGATGGCGAATATCTTACGCTGTAGGGCTATTGCCATGACGGCCCCCTCAACGGAACATGGACAGAGGTGAAGGCGAAAGCGTTTGTGCATAGCGTCGACTCGTCTCTACCGTTATCAAACGCGAGCAGAAGAGAGGAAGCTGAGATAGGAGGCTGGTTTCAGTAGATTAACACTTTGCTGTCATTTTCTCTCTGTTTCACTCCGTTCCGTGTCGCTTAGCACATAGCGCTTTTGTCCTTAGCAACAGTATGGCACGGGCCTCGAAATATACTTCATCAGTGACGTCACTGGCGAAGTTCGTTCATCTACTCTAAGAGTAGATGATTCAGTCGTTAGGTGGTACTAAAGATAAAGGAACAAGGCCTTGTAGCATTCCGCGAAGCTGCCAGTTGCTTCTGGGAATCTACCAGCTTATGATCTATATTATTGAACGCCTACCATATGTATCGTAGATATCCTCGAATGTCTATAATATTTAAAATCGCTATAAAAAAATACATTGTTTTTAGGTCTTTGTTCCCTCAGCGCCGTCGTTGGCAACCATCCACCAGCTCGATTTTGAAATAGCTGCCATTCTGATAGCTTGACGCTGACGACCACAAGCTGACCTTTATATGCAAATGGTACTTTCCTGTTTTCGGCCTTCTTGACCTGTTAGCTATCAGTGGAGTTAGTTACGTCAAAGTCTGTAAAATTAAAGCTATAAAAGGCCACAAAACCAACATCTATGTACATACGAGCCGGAGGTTGGAGTCACGCTGCTTGACATATGAGAGAACATAAGCATTGAAAAATTGCAGTTCCTTTAATAAACCAATAAAGCGTTACGTTGCGACGTAAACCTGTTATGGCTAAGCGGAATAATGACCATACATTGAGGATATTGACTCATACGATCGACGTCCGCAGAGCCGGGGGATCGGACCCTTGAGACCTCCAAGGCCGCGACACTTTGCTTGACAACTCCTCCTATTCGACTTCGTTCGTCGAACATACCACCCCTTGGGCTCGCCTCTTTAAAGTAAATAGAATAACTGTTCTTTAAGGTAGGGGAGTGCGCGAACTCTTAGTAGACTTCAAAGACCCTTGTTTACGTGATGACTGGAGTAAACACAACTGGTTATTAGGTATTGTAAATTATTAATACACGTTGAAAAGTGCCACGGCTGCTTACCCTTACGGAGGTCACAATATCGTCCCTGGTCGAGTTGGGTATCTGGAGCATGTGCTCGATGATCAGCTCGTTTTCCTCGTCGGACGAAGCGCTGCCAGTGTCCGAGCTGGCGGAATTTTGTGTTTCGAGAAGAGGCGAAGGTGGCCGTGCTCCTTGTGGGCACCGCATCCAACGGTGCATTAAAATCTGATCGGTGGTATAGCGACGCTCGGGCTCGATGACCAGCATATGCCGGATGAGCTCCTCACAGTCTGTTCAAAACGGGAGAAGAACGTACCCACCGACGAATAGGCCAGCGTTGACGAGCGATATTGTGTTGATGGGAAAGGGCAGCGAAACAGAGAAATGAAAAACAATACACATACAAATATATATGAGATTTATATATATGTATATACTTAAAGAAATAATATGATATATATACTATAATATTGTACCTACCGGACCTCACCTCGAGTTACCTGCGAATAATGATTTTGAAAGAAGAAAACACGTGTGTGTGACGAGCGGTCAGGGAAACTATAGTGATTTGCCCATTAGTCATTGTTATTAATCATTAAATAAGTAACAATAGCTTCTCTCCAAAAAACAATACATATATATTCGTTCATTAGTCGGGAAACAGTGATGTGCTCATTTTTGCTGCTACTGGCCGCACATTAACCGGCCAGAAAATGTTCCGGCCACCGTGGAGAAACGACAAGTATTACATCAAATAAATAAACGCTTGATATCACAAACTCCCCGCTCGCTGTTCGAGGCTTAAAACGAGCTTGAGCAGCTCAGAAACAGCTCCTAAACAGCTGCTCGTGTCCCGCCTCTCCTCAATAGGGTACATATATTTTTCTTCAGGGTTCGTTTGACCGAGTTAAGTTGCACCCGAACGACTACTGTGCAAAACACAGCCTGGATTCTAAGTTCTTCCTCTTGTAAACGGAGGCGAGAGTTTCTTCTGCTATCGCGATATAGCGCTACTCGCCTATATGGGCCGGGTATCGTCAAGTCTACGACCGGCCAGTGTTATGTTCGAGGCCAAGACGAGGCGGAGGGTCATCACAATTTTGGTGGTTACTCTGAGCTCTACTTAACTTACAAGTTGCTCTCGCCTTCTAGCCCTGGAGACTAATTACTAACGGCGCAGCATTCCCGGCATAGCACAAAGGAACAATTAGGTAGCAGGATTGTAATTAGCTTGCAAGAACGGAAGCTTGGGCAGTAGACGCGACCTGGGGCCGGCCGACAGAACGTCCTTGGTTCTAAGCAAGGCTTCGCAGGTTTCTACAGTCTCACTTATTGCAGTGAGCTCCTCAATGAAATCTATCCTTAATACAGAAACACACACACATGCGTGAGCAGGACGTACATTATTTTTTCGGAGACGAATTGGCAACCTGGGAACGTCCTCTAACGATAGAAGCGAATTCGGCCCCATAGGAAGTAACGTCCATAATATTTGTACCGAGGTAAAACAACTAAACCGGATGAATGTGAATAGATTCTCGGCGAGAAAAAATGTACTGATTGTGGTCATAGATTTAGTGGGGAATCGCTTTCGATCTGTTCCTACGTCTGAAAGCCTCTGCCAACGGAGAGGTGTAACTTTTCGAAGCTTGATACGTGGCGTGCCGCAAATACAAAGCTGCTCTTGTTGAGGAGTTTTTGTGTGAGAAGATGCTCAAGTTGTGGACTCAACGCACATATTCTCCTTATATAAGTCTGGGAAAACCTCTGTTGTTTTGGCTAGGTGACCTCTCGTACGGAGTTCATATGTAGGGCGCTACACGATCAGATGGCAACGCGCTATGAATTCTCAGGGATCATACTAATACTGCACAAGTAATCTTTCATGAATCTAAATAAATAACTATTTCATAATAGAACAAAGGGAAGATATTTTGGGTGATTTCACTCTCTCTCTCTCAGGCGGGCAAAACCCTGATAAGCGTTCCTCACCTAATGGAGCCGATGGGCTGAGACGAAGAAGTAAACTGTAAACTGACGTCAATCTGATGCGAGGTGACATCGTTTAATGCCTCAATTTAACTCAATCAAATCAAGCGATTTATTGGCATGTATATTCATATGGTGCGAATAACGCACAGTGAATTGAACAAGTCCATGAAATGAATTGTCCACACCTCAAATACTGACCCGAATGGAAAGCAACAATTCCCTCTTAATAACAAATAGTCAATTAGCACTGATTGAATCTATTCAGGTAATCATTTCCTTATAAATGATTTTTGTATTTGGCTAACAAGTTCTTCAATTTCACGCGACACAAGGAAATCTACACCATGATCCCTGTTCATCGTATAGCACCGCTATGGGTAAGTGTAATCTTCAAACAAAGTGGTGTCTATAATTGAATCAATCCTAGATCCTCCTGAATCTTAACTCTGGAATAAATCTGTATGTCATTAGCATACATTTTTAAACCTTCGGGCAGAGGGAGCGAGTTCATAAATAGAAGGTTCCTTAGGCAATCCAGCAACGCAAACTCTGCGTTACAATAAAACAAGAATTCTATAAATTGTGTTCTTAACAAAGACACTTCGTTTTCTCATGCAAGAGCTCCACGCGGAGATCTATCATGCTAGGCAATTGCTTTGGACTAGATCCGGCCGACATATCGGTGAATTTGAAAAAAATCTTCTCCTCTCAAAAAAAGATCTGGCGGGTGACGAGCCCGGTGGCCTGGTGGTACATTCGTGTGCGCTTTGCAATCGGAGGCGACTCGTAGGTGCACGGGTTCGATCCCCACCGTTGCACATTTGCATTTAAAAGGGTTGTCGGTCTTATGAAGCAATGCCGAAAGCAGTTGTACCGTGGACGTTAAATGTTGGCTGTGGGTCAGTCCGACAAATTAGAATTTAGACCCGGCGCCGTGCACGATATCTGAATTCAAAGGACGGCACAAGGAACATCGTCAGGCTACCGGGACAAACGATTTATGGCATCCCCGAACACTGGCAGGTGTTGTAAATCTCTTTAAATCAGCGGAATTGTTTAAGCGACGAACCCCGAACAGACGGGAAAATAGGGACTGGAGCTATCATCACCGCACCCACAGCATTCGTACACGTCGTCCTCCGAGCTAAAATCATGTTTAATTATGAGAAGACGTCCCAACGTGCAAAAGCCGACTTCGGGAAGGGTGACATGAAAGTGCGCCGGCAATATGTATAGGTGAGCTGTAATTAGGAATGCCAGAGGAATCACATGCCTGAGGTCAACTGAGGTCCCAAGAGGTCAACGGAGTCAGACCGAGAACTCGCATTTCGACTCAGTCTCTGAAAGCCTGAGGCGGCTAGCCGGTATCAGGCGAGGACATGGTACGAAGTACAGAGTGAGAATGAGGAAGAGGTCGCGCGCGAAGAGTTCATTTGGAGTCAATACCTCAGTGCGTAAGGTTTAATTATTACAAGGAACTGCTTGTAGAGTGGCTCTCGGCGGAGTATTCCCGACACACGACGGCGTATGCGTTAACCAGCAAACAACTTCAACGTAATGTTGTTGAAACGGTTGCGTTAGTTAACCTGTCTGAACAACACACACACATATATATATATATATATATATATATCTAATCGAATTCGCTCAAGGTGCCTGCTCACTCAATAACACCCATATTGCATCACACTTGAGACAGTGGCAGCAGCACTACCCCCACAACCACCAGCCAGACCTCAACGGTAAATATTGTCAGGAATATTCCGCGTCGAAAAGCGGCAACCAAAGGAAAACCCAACATCAGACTGTTCGGGGACATCCCATGCATATCAAGCATTCCCGACCCAGAAGGTTTGTTACGACCAACGAAGCAATAGAGGAATATCAGCAGACGAATGTCAGCAGACCTTCTTCACTGGACGTTGATGATGCGTTCGTTGTTATAGCGCCACCCGTCGAGCCTATCAAAATGGACAATGAATCTGACTTGAGCGGAAGAAGAACTCTCCCCAGCTCTCGTTTGGCCTTGCTCGGAATACGTGGCTATTAATAATACATCGAGACCAAACACTTTCTTCGAGCGAGCTGGTTATGCAGCAGCTGGCGGACGCTGCTTGATCGATTCCGATGCCAAATTGATACTATCTCAAACTGACTATAAATGAAAAGCTATATAAATGCTGGTGGAAGTCCATCTATGGACGTCGTGCCTCAACGCAACTGGCTTAGTTGCAGCTGGTTTGGGCAGCGGCGAATTTACGAGTGTATGTTTGATTTATTTCCTTTTTTATTCATCGGAGTAGTACGTCAAGTAAAGGATGATGAAGCTGGATCCGGAAATCTCTCGGTAGCGGGCGTGTAAATATCCGACGTGTCGAGAGTCCTTGGGTGCATTTGTGTGCGCCGATCTTGCAATCGAAGGTGACGAACGTAGGTGACGAACGCACGGGCTCGACCTTCACCGTTGCACACTCGAATTTAAGGGGTCCGTTTTACGAAGCAATGCCGAAAGCAGCAGTTGTACCGTCGACTAGGTTAAATGTCTAAGGCTGAGAGTAGTCAGCCCGCAAGCGTTATAATCGATGTCCGATTCGCCACAATAAGGAATCGAGGTGGCTTAGGGGAGCCGGCGGTAATCAGTAACGGTGCGAAATTGTTATTAATATCTTGGGACGCCTCCGACGACGACAACGACCACTGCTGTTGCTGCTGCTCCGAATAAATAGCGACATTGGCGGGTTGGCCCTCTTCAAACGACTGCAGCTTCGATTAGGCTCCGTGGGGGAACTAGAGGAGGAGCGGTGTCGCACGATACGAAAGTATGTGCCCAATTTATAAATAGAGAGTATATGTGTGTCCGTGTGTATTATCAGCACAAGAATATGCAATGTATATAAATAAGACCTGGGCGGGTTTCGGAGGACGAACGCAGACGCAGATTGGCTTTGGTCCAAGTTAGCCAGATCGGTCAGATCGCAATCACAATTAGTTCCGCCCGTAAGGGGCCATATAATATGTTGTGCCCAGGGAGTATCTGACTAACATCTCACTGTTCCGGTACACGAACAGCAGAATCGAATGATATTTACTCTTACGATGTTTCTTTGTTTATTAAAAATCAAATTACCAAAGTGAGATGTCAAAGTCAGACGAGGTTGACGCTAATGGAGGTGTGAGGTCGTTGCAGGGGTGAAACTTGTCTCAAAATTTCCGGCCGCCATTTTCGTTTCCGCCATGGACGAGTGAATTGGAATAAGTTAAGTTACCGGGGACGATAATACCGGCTGCGTAATTAATATCAATTAGTAATAGTCGTACTCGCCCCCGACGCCGACGACCTGAACTGCGCCCAGCGGACCCGGTATAATTGCCTCAAGTCGGTCTATTAAACACCGACGTGTACGGACGTAACAGGAGGTCGGGTTGGGCAGGAACTGCCCCCGGGAACTCGCCTGAGCGAGGTGGACGCACTTCGCTAAACGTTGACGGAACCTAGTTGAGTTGCCCCGATTGGTGCTACAAATTTCAACAACGGCGTTTCTTCGGTCCTCGGCCAAGCATCTCGTTGTGTTCATATGTAATCGCAGGACGATTCTCCTATCACAAGGGGTTACTTCTGCTGACCGTTTGATCGTCAACTCAATGATAACACAGCACAGTATGTTGAATAAATGTTTCGTTCTCGAGCGGCCAACGCGAACAAGAATCAAGTCCAACCGCAGCAGGCCTCTCTACCCACGAACAACTCCTTAAGATATTCAGAGCGATCTCCCGACGTTCGCTTGAAATTCGCCTCCAAGTAAGCGAAATGCCATTAGAGTGGCTGGCCGACTTAAAATAACGAGCTGAAGAAGCTGTGGCCATGGTGGAGTGTGCCGTGCGGGCTGAGCCTTACGGTGAGATAAATGTTAAATAGAGCGTTGCCCAAAGACGGCTGTGGCAGAGGCGAAATATATGGCCTCTCTGGGAACGCTGCAGAATTCAAGGCAATCGTTCCACCGTTCTGTGGGTGCGAGACAGAGGAGCGTGGCTCAGAAGTTGGCGCTGGCGGGGCCGAGCAGACGTCCTTCATATACGGATATTATGCCTATTTCACTCACACTAGATATATTACCACTATAACAATAGTCAGTACTAGGTAATTCATTGGGAACAGGTCGATAAGCGGGACATGTGCATTGCCGTCCATCGCGCTGGTTTGGAAAATCTACTTTTTTTTAGTACTTGTGCGGTAACAATAATAATGAGTGGGAGTTGACCATGAAAGAACCATACGCTGAACTACGCCAATAGATTCAGCAATCGTGATTATATTAATAATAGTAATCATGGTCTGGAAAAATATATTGACAAGTAAAATAGAACGATTCTACCTTGCGAGATTTCAGATCTCTGACCATATGATATAGGTCCACTCCAACAACGATTTTTGTCATTGTTTGCAACTCTATCGACGTTGACAGCACGCAGGGGGGGGGAGGCTGCTTTCAAATAGCACCGCCAACGGCAGATGAACCTGACAAGTGTCCCAGCTGCTACGCGAGATAATAATCATTGCGAAGTATGACGAGACGCGCTCGCTTCCTACTGCAGCTGTTATACTATTCTGTAGGATAGAAGTCTGGCCCCCACCTCGGTGGGACTTGTTGTCATCTATCGTAAGGTGGTCTTATCTTATCCAAGTTCAGTCCTGCCTACTGAACCCTTCATCGTTCGCTTGCGTCACGACCGGACACGGATCTATATCACAGCGCAACACTTATTTTTAGATCATGCCACGCTGAATGTGGAAGACGCGTTCAAAACTCACGCGAGCATATTCACCTTGCCAGCCAATCAAGTTCTATATCCATCTATATATCGATCTATTTAGCCACTCATACATCAATCCAATGTTCGAAGGAAGGAAGCGGCCGGCCGTAGCCCGCTGCCATGATTTGACCATACGCCTGGACCCCAGATCTCCATCATGTTCGGCCGCCCCTCGGGTGTCTCCCATTAGGCGCCCTCTGGAATAGGGCCACTCTCGTACTGCTGATTCTGCTGCAGCCACTTTCGACGCTGGGTCCGACCCACCAGGCATATAGTCCGCCACACGGACAGCTAGGCAGCATGTACGAACAGGGGTTTAACCCTGCCAACTCGCCTTGCCTGGTCTCCTCGTCCCTCCGCTAGTTGTTGCCCACGTATTCCCAAGCCCCCACTTTGCTTTTCCGACCCGCCACTCCCAGCTCACAGCCCGAAGTGTTTCCCAGAGGGGAGAGAACGCATACTTTAGCAACTCTCGTTCGTAACACCCGTTCGACTTCAGGGTCGAACTTGGGTTGGTGGGTACTGCGACCCCGTCTCGGCAGGCCGCCCTCGGCCTCCCCATCACTAACACCAGTGCCGCTATTTCTCCACACGCCTCCGCCGCCGCCGCCGCCTCTAGCAGCAGCTAACACCACTCGAATTCCATTGGGAAAACCGCCCAGGCTAGCCCGGATCAGACAGGCTAACCTTCAGAGTGCAACTCGAAGATGCTACATACATGCTACAATGTACATACGCCCCAACCATGGACAAACAGTCCGCAGGGGCGCGCACAACTACGCTGCGTTTAGACAGACGTGCACACGCGAATCAGGAGGAATCAGTGTATACGTAATTCGAATGCCTTTCGCGTGTCCCTCTTTGCAGACGGGGTAGTTTACTTTTAGCCTCGATAGGAAACGCAGGCCATGGGCACCGCCGATGTTCGTCCTTTATTTTAATAGAGGTTCACCGACGTCCAGATCCAGCGGGCTCATCCTGACACCGCCAGAGCCGGCGAAAATGAACTGCCGAAGCACCTTGCGTTGCAATACATGAGGGCGGAGAACTAATAAAAGCTATTTCGGATATTGTCGGCTCAGCGAGAGGTTTTTACTGAAGACTTTCAAGCTATAAGTAACGAACGGAGCCGGTGTCTGTCTGATGTCGCTAGATAGGGCGGTTCTCGTGTCAGCTGACGATGGAAATCTAATTAATTGAAAATGCAATTAAAATATGTTTGCCTCGAATAAGGGCAAATCTTATTTGAAAAAAAAGTTATCTTCTAGTCGCGGATCAAACATGGCAAAGCTTTGCCGCAATGCATTCACGCCAGGTAAGCTTGCCGTAAGCCGACAACATATAAAATAAAGATAAAGCTTTATTGGTTTATTAAAGGAGCTGCAGTTTCACTTTCAATATATGGGCGGTATATTCCAGTCTTTTTTTTGTGTATTCCAGTTGAGTTGTTTCGGGTATCCGGTAGCAACAGGGCGAAATGTATTTGGCTCGCCAGCCGATAGAAGAAGTTCGGCAACACTTTTCCAGTCGCTCTTCCTGTTATGGCTGACGCGGCCGGGCGGCCACTGGCAGCATTTTGAAGGACGCGTTTTCGCTGTCTCGTTCAACGAACTAGAGTGATTATCAGAAGTGGAGCCATAACACAATACCTTGTATTATCACAAGCGTGACCTGTCCCGGCGATTTCCCCGTCTCGTGGTTGCGACCTGCCTTCTCCCTCTCGGGTTTCCCATCAATCACAATCGGAATCGATGGAACGAGGAAGAGACTCCCCCGTTCGCTTCCGCAGTGTGATAACCTCGAGATCGGATCAATGTCAAAACGATCATATTGAAAGCGGGTAACAGAAACGTTCGTTGTTGCCGCGGCCGCAGGGAACCGTTGGTAAGCATGTGCCAATCTGGACAACGTTGACTGTTGACAGTCATTGGCAGAGCATCGCTTGACGTGATGCAAGAGGTCGAGTTTAAGCGAATTCCCTATTCGGTGCATAAGTGTCATATTTACTGACAATTATCCATGGTATTATGTTGCCATGAGACACGAGTTCACTTGACATTCAAGGTCTGCCTTGCGCAATTTCGGTCACGTGCACGTGTGAGGACGTTCCCCCGAACTCAATCGAGTGTCACTTCTGTGGTGGCTTGCACACAGCTTAGTTGAGGCTTAGTAGAATCACAGTCTTCTCGCTGGTGTCCTGCTGTAGTCTGCGGTACCGGAAGGTAGGTGACGCCGTCGAGTTGGGCTAACTCCCTCAACGACTACTACTCCACGATAGCAGCAGCTATGATGCAATGTAGGACGAAGCAGGCCGGACTGGCTGGATGTTATCATGATCAGCCTCTACCCGTAACTCGCGTCACCTCCAAGACGTTGCCAGCTGTTACTAATCTTGACCTCCTCCTCCACCGGGTCCGTCTCTTGTGTGATGCAGCTGCTGCAGCAGCCTTCCGGAACCCTTGCCACAGCACCGCCAACAAAAGCTTCTCGACGGCAGGGCTTCCGCTCATCGCTCTCCGGGGGATACAACAATGGCAGTGCTCCGTGTAATACGCCCACACCCTTCCCCCGAATGAGAAGCGGCTGCCAAAAGCTCTCAAAGGACGTTCACTACAATATCATTAACTTGACCATGATTAGATATATATATATGCCGCCATTGTATCTTAATATTGCTTCATTTTGACTTTCAAGTATTAGATCAATTTGACTGAAGCACATTCGGGTGTCTTCGGTACGGACACAACGACGAATAGAGCATGATCCTATAGAACAGCTTCACAGGAGGCCTCATTTTATATAATGGATTCGTGGAAAATTCCGACGAGAGTAATATCGACAATAATTTGCGCCAGTGACATAGTGCACGCTCAATCCCTAGGTCTTATGTATATATATATATATATATATATACATATCCCACTAACTATCGTAATGCATACCAACAATAGTTCGAATTGAACGACTCGTACCATCGGAACATATCTATACGCTGCTCTTTACCCCGTCGGGTGCGAGGAGTTGCACAGAGGATCTCTCGTCATCACTCTTCCTCCATGTAATCTATTTCCCCACCCAAATTTACCAACATCTACGGCGTCCCTCTATCACTGTCTCTGTGGGACTGACCAATGTGTGCTATTATATTATACGAAGGTAGAGCAAGCAGAGCGGCCGAAACAGAGGTATATGTGTATACATATATGCTGATATACTGTATCTCGTTTGCGAGTGCTGTTTTGCTTGGGCAAGACCCCTAACGAACACTTTCTTTCCTCTCTCTCTCTGCTCCACTCTCCTGGCTACATCGGACGTCAATTTTTCACGCTCATCGGCCTATATGGGATGTCTGCGGGCGAGCGGGCGGGCCGGTCGTACGGCCCGGCCTCGAAGGGGTATCGTTACTGCGTACGCTGTGTAACTTGGACACGTGTAACGCTACACGAGTCACTGGGCAGCGAATACATTGGCGCTGTATTGCTCATTATTTCCCCCCGTATGACGACGTCAAATAATGTTTGGTCTTTGAGAACTGCCATGATCAAGCGTTCATGAAGTGTATCGAGGTTCTAACTGTGTGAATCTTTGCGTGTTTTCGATTTTCTCTTTGTCTGTTGATTCATTTAGATGCTGGAAACTGCATAGGGTTAATTCGGAGTACAAGTCGCTGGTCAACGCGAGATGATGCAATTGAGATAATGTGAGAACACGAAGTTGAATTGACTAAGAAGCGAAATGTCACACGGGTCAGACGTGTGAATCGAACTAACCCGACGAACGGCTGATTCAGGAACGCCACATGAAAACGACTATTCCCAGCTTTGTTAAAACATGATAGAGGTCGACAAGTAGATACATCGTTGTCCCGCTCATGCGCTTTCTCTTATATATATATATATATATATATATATTGAATTTGGCGAGCAATCGAAACTAGGAAACGTCAGGCAGTTATCGTAACATACCATTGGTCAAGTAAGCGTCACCTAACGATCATGCCCGCCCCCCCCAGGGGTCTACCCTTATTGAGTAGCGGCCATCATCAGTTCAGCTCCACACGCCCCCGATCAGGGGAGCTGACCGTCTCATAACAACGCGATCTCTCTACTCTCAACCACGCAATCTAAACCCTGTACATTCGTGACCGAATCGCGAAGAAGCAAGCATCTACTAGGTACCAAGTATATCGTGGCTCGTCCATTTAAGATCAATGAAACGACAATCGGGACTGACTGAATGCGATTCAATTCAACGGCTACATATTCAGTTCGGACAATTCTAGCATTGGAAGCTGTATCATAGAATTGCGATACGACTACTAACATTTAGACTTATACAGTACTTTATATAAAATTTTGTACTTTATACTTCACTTATATGATTGATTATAGATGGGGAGGTGCATTAAATGATCTTCGCAGTTCGAGCGGCCAACGGTAGTCGACGGCAGCACTTGGTCTCAGCGACCATAGTCAGCCATATCCAATGTTGCGTTTCGGAGTTTCGACATAATATAATTAACCTTGCTCATTCAAAGCATGCCCCTTCGACTCATTTAACTGTCCGGTCAATTATATAATATTTGCCTGCTCGCGGTGAGCACAGTTCAACTCCGTTCGATAAAACCTAAAATTAATCTCAGCCCACAACGAGTCGGTCAGCAACAGGCCTATGTAGAATAGAAACAGATTCTACGACAGAATCGAGCCCTGCCGTTCCTCAACCATCTACGCAGCAGGCTCTTTACCTGTTTTGTGTTCTCTTGTATACACCAATGTCGAGTGCAACCGACAGCTGAAGAAACAAATGCTTTGATGAGTGAGTCTGCGTAAGCAGCCACAAAGCGGCGACAAGTTTCCTTCTTCGAAGATTATTTCATTATTAAATGTACATGTATATATATATATATATATATATATATATATATAGATATACATATATATATACGAAAGGGTCTTTCGTTGGTAACAGGCTTTGTTGTTTCAATTCAGGCGGCCATTCCAGCCGCTGTCGCTGTCTCTGACATTGTAAATAATTCACCGGCAGCGAGCGCGACACAGGAGAGGGGATGCAGAATCATGCGAGCGACGGCAGATATCGCCGTCAACTCAGCTGTTGAACCGGTTGGGTCCGTACTTCAAATATCCAAATGAAATTAGCTGTTTCTGTTTGTTTACGTCCGCTTAATGTGCATAGCCACAGCGGGATTGGCCACAGTCTTGTGTGTAACATAAGCGCGGTTTTCGAAGTGGATGTTTGTAACTGAGAGGTCTCTCTCTATCTCTCCCTCTCGTTCGGCTAGGTAGGCGTTCGAAATTCGTTAGTACAGATAGAAGACACAATTAAATGATGTACATGCAAAAAAAACAGGCGAGACTTTTTCTTCTGACTAGTTGATGACATCAAGTAATTCGGGGGCAGGAAAAGCTCACACTGTCCCCAATGAGAAAACAAGACAATCGAAATATGAACCCAACCGTCTTTCTACAAATAGTAATGCACCAGTGCGGTGGCTGGGAAGTCTCTGGCAGTAGGTTCTATCCTGTGACGGGATGGAGACATCTATAAGAAAAGTGCGTTAATCATTGTAAAAATTGCAGTTCCTTTAATAAGCCAATAGGCCTCTACTTTTTACCTTTAGCCATCTATAATATTAATAACCAAGCGGACGGCGGACCTCACTATCTTTGTATCTTCCACAGTGTCCCGGCGGGTGCTTGTCGCCCTGCGAAGCTCGTTGTTCCGCCTTACCCGTGTGAGCCAGTGCCATACAGCAACCACCGCCCACACATATTCCTGTAGGCTATCTTACGCTGCAGCCTCCGTTCCACCCCGGGTCCGACCCAACTCTACTCTGCTGCTGATCGAGTGGATCGGATCACTTTGCCTCGTGTATTTCTCGTCTCATCCCCACGCAAAGCTCAAGCCTCTGGGAGCACCCGGGGGTTAAGCTGCACGAGAGGACCTCGGACATCTCCGAGGTCAGATGATACAATTTCATAGATGGACGCGACCAGACACGATTTGATTCTGTTCCCAAATCCCTACGGGTCTACTATCGTAGTTCGCCGACTACTAATGACCACACGTTCCTATATGGCGCCTTTCACAGTGTGGTCTTTATCTCTTGGCCCATAAGGCTTGGCTGGCTAGCTCGTCGGCCATCCGGTCGAGGTCCCGTTTGGCCTCTACCGAGCAGTGGTGGTTTGACAGGAGGTTTTGAACATAATATCGATTGAGTGCCAGTGTTCCTGTGGCCGGACTGCAGCGCCCCCTATACAGTTCCGATACTCGGAGAGAGAGAGAGAGAGAGAGAGAGAGAGGTGGGGAAGCAATTGAGAGAGAGAGACCCAATCGTGTGTGTGTGTGTTGGTGCCGACCTCTTCACCCTAGACGTATTAAGCTGCAGCCAATAAATAATGTACAGTATAACATCACTCACTAGAGTAGAGTGGAGCTGATCGGATTTACGAGAATATATGCATGTATGAGAATATATATCTGTTTTTATATATAATAACATTTATCGTGAACACTATATAGTAAGGAGTATCGATCCGACGTACATAAGTGTGTAACTACACATTACATATATGTACAATATATCATATATATATATATATATATATCATAGGCGCTGTTTACGCACGCTATTTCACTCAAGTCATTAGACAAAACCTAAGATTTTGTTGAACAGCTTTATTTTTCAAATTCCGAACACGCACGCGTTTTGACCTCCACTAGAGGTCTGAAAGGTGACTACACAATGACTCGGCATACACGTTTCTTTCGCGTATTTATTCACTCATGATTGATAATTAAGCCCGAAAGTCCACGTAATCTACCAACAACAGTTTCTCGATTATGCTCGTCACACTCAAGTTGTTCGTGCTGCATTAACGTGCAGACATACTGCCCAATGGACGTGGACGCCTTTACAGTAACATCGTCTCCTACGATCGAGGAAGGCGCCTGCGGGGTTTCAATGGATCCAAAGAAAGAGTGAGCTATCTCCGGTATCTCCCATATTGAAAAATGCAACGATAAGAATTTTCTTTCTGCCGCCTCTCGCTCTCCCATCCCGTCCCCGTTGCACTCAATCTGCTGCCGATCTCGTTTATGTCCTATTGGAGTTCTCTGAAGGACAGCAGGAACTGTTTCGGGGACCGACGGTGACGTCTCCCGAAGCAGGACGTAGAAGAAGACGCGACTGGAGACTGCAATGGCAAATCTTCCCGAAACGGGTTGGCAACTATACGCGACTACACATTTCATGTACGTGGAGATCATGAATCACCCTCCCACACACCCCACCGTCGCCTTGTGACATGTCGCTGTTGATGCTGCCAGCAGAACCCGTATGCGACCTGGGCGTATCCACCAGCTACCGAGCTCATACCCAATCTCCACCCTTCGTCTTTGAAGTATGGGGACATTCTGACAGCCGTTAGTCCGATTACTATCCCGGAGTCTGTGTACGCGTATATAGGTGTCAGGGGCGCGCACATCTGCCGCAGAACCAATAAGCCGGCGGCTGAGGCTGACGAAAACGGCCAAAGCGAGAGAGAGAGAGATAATGGCGCATTGACGCGGAGGTCAACAAGTCAAAGGGGTCTCTGACGATCGCGAAAGAGGTGGTCGACAGCCAACAACGCTAACTACGAACGGACTACCCGGCGGACTCGGTGGCCGAGACGTGTCGCAAGTGACAATGAACTACAGCCAATATTGGTGTAGCAAAATGAGATTAGCAGAACATAATAGATAGATGAATAATTTGTCGAGCGCGAATTAGAGATATCGCTATTGAAAAGGTGAACGTATAGACGGGTGTTGAAAGCGATAAAACTAGCGGTGGAGTCAAGTAAATAATAAAATGATTAATAATGAATGATTATCATTATTATGTATAAATGTATATGGAAGATTTAATATATATTATGTAATTCGAATTGAGTCTCGGCTATTTTCATACATTATATATTACCCCAGATATGGGAATTATGGTGATTTTAATTTGTTGTTATTACTATGTAAATACGCTTCTCTCAACTATACGAGTTGTGTGTTTATTTATATAAATTCTCCATGGGGCGCTTATTTCGTCCTCGTTTTCTTATTTTGGCATCGTGCAACAGCTTTTCCGATGTACGTGTCTCGCTGAGAGAAGGAAGTTGATGTCGCTGTGAAAACTGATAGGTACAAGTATACAAAAACAAGGCCATCGTCTTGAAGAAAAAAAACCCGAGCCAGAAGAGTGCTAGCCCTCCACCCCATGATTAGTTACATAGATACACACATGTGAATAATGAAGCTGAGCAGCCGTTCGCTGGGTAACTATAGTAGTATAAATATCCAGCGAATTAACTACTATATCCCTCTCATTCAAGATCTTGTCGTCCTTCCCGTATCGCCTGTATCCACACAAAGAACTGGTTCCTCAGAACACGCCAGACCTAAGAAGTGAAACATCTCTTCGAAGGGCAACAGCAACACCACCACCAACCTATTAGTTGGACGCAGTAGCTGCGCAAACGCTACAATTCTACAGCACAGTTCACATAGCGGTGTGTATCCACAACGTCGTCGTCGTCAACGTGTTGAGACGAGCGTGTGACGATAGGACACTCGATGACGAGCTTATTTTACAGGTCTGCCTATTTACAGGACCCCACTACAGCTTATGGGAAGTAAGTGCTCAGTGCAGTCCGCTTGGCCTATCCGCGCACTCGGGTCGGGAAATCGCACCGATCAGCAGCCCTACGATTGTGAGGGCAAACAATGCCGCTCGACTTCGATCCAGCACAGCTACAAATCACATTACGCTATACTATGCCATGCTTTCTAGATGGCAAGCACCATCTTGGTGGTAGCCAGACTGTATACAGAGCAGGTTGGCCAACCGTCGTCTCGGCCACCAGTCAATCGAGTAGTAGTTGTATCTAATAACCCACACGCAGCCATCCCGAGCGAGGTGTCCCGCTAAGATGCAATCTCGTCGACCACGATCACAGGCGTATTGTGATGAACTAGGCGCAGGATAGCGCATCATGCCAAAGCGTCTCGTGAGCTGCTGCTTCTGCTGCTGCTGTTGCTATTATTACAACTACTGAGATTACAGCTGGCTGCTAACATAAGTGACGCCAACGGTCAACGTTGTTGCGACGTCTAAGTCCGTATCGCCGCCGTCCGTCGCCGCCGCCTCCTCCTCCGCTGCTCAAGTATCGGCGAAACGCCTGCGGCGATCCAACCACAGCTTTCTAGCGGACGGACCCGCCAGGTCAGCAGCCAATAGTCAACCTGCCATCCTGTCCATAGGCGAGTCGTCTGTCAACGAACGAACGCAACGAACAGCGACGGGTTTTCTTCCCGGTATCTACAGAGCGTGCGGCAGTCTCATGTGTTGTCGCCGGGACACTCGCTGCTGGACATAGCCATACGCCACAGCGTGTCCGTTTCCAACGCTGTGCGCGAAGCGTGCCGGTACGTGTAAGCTGTGAGGCGGTGTGCCACCGTAGAACTCTCCCATATTTTTTCCCTGTTTTGTCTATCTCCCAGCCAACAGTGAGGCATGGTATACGGACAAGCGGGGAGACCGCTTGGTCAAATCGTCCCCGTGGTGGTCGTCCAGGCGGTACTGTAGCTGGTATTTGGGGCTACCTACTAGGCCATCGTGCCTGGCTTCACGGAGATGTGGATTTTGCCATCGATAGAGATTTCATCTCGTAATAATACTGCGTATATACGGATATTATCAAGTATCTTCTGACGCGAGAATGTGTTGGGGACAATTCCGCCCTCAGACTTCAGCCAACGAATAGCTTAGTGAAGTCGATGCATGGAAAGTATCAGTGTGACGCAGGGGGGTAATCAGTGCGATGATGAACGAGATGCGGCTAGTATTTTCTATGGCTGTGTTCTCTATTACGACTAATAATACTTCTCATGATCGCTACCACTCAGATTACTGCCATTATTATTGTCGATTGAATGGACGCACAGACGCTGTACGATGAGATTCTCAGACCAAGCAACACGCACACATACACGAAGACTGATCTACGCAACGGACGTCCGCCTGACCGACCAGCCGACAGACCACGAGATAAATGCAATGCTGGCGCTCTGGCAATTTCCACAGCCTGCAAGATTTCACTGAGGACCGTATATGTCGCGGTATCCCAGCGCTGAACACCCGACATGTACGATACACAGCAACACAGCAGGCATAAGATAGGAGCAGGTGCAACAGCAGCAGCAGTCGCCGCATTACAATAGCGATATCTGGCCACCACCTAAGCTCGGTCACCACAAGCAGCACCACGAGGTCCGGCGCCATCATCCTCGGGTGTCACGTACATGCTAATGTGAGGCATATGTGGTATCCCACGACATATTCATTCATCCATCCATCCATTCAGTTAGGTTACGTTACTTTAGCTAATGTAATTAATCATTCGACCATATAATAAATAGACGTAAGTCGTACTCGAACTCGAGAACTGGTGGTGAGCTGGCCAGTTGTCGTTCAGACGCGACCAACCAATGGGGGCAATAGACCCAAGAGGCAGCGAAAGCGATTGACCGAATTAGTCGTCGTTTGTCGGGTTGACCTAGCAGTGTTACGTTGCCTGGTCATTTCTGCAAGAAGCAGCCTGCGAACAAACAGACGAGCGGACGCAAATGAAATCCAGACACGCACGATGGGTCGCCGCTTACACCGCTCACGACTTCACACCATACGGCCGGTGGAAAATCCGCCCGCAGTCTAGCCACCAGCGCCATCATTGTGTCTATGGCTACAGTCGCTTGTTGTCCATCGTTCACTCGTCGTGCCCGCAGATATCCTGCGTTGCCTAGCGTACATCGGGCGTCATCGGTCAACGAGTACAACATGGACACAGACACACCACACGTCGATCTGTCCAGAGCAGCAGCAGCGCTGCTCCTACCTCTGACGCCCAGCCGCCGCCGGGAGTCGTTCAAGCAAGCAGCAGAGAACGGACGAACGACCCGACCTGGACCGAGCTGACTAAGTCAATGAGCGCGAGTTGTGTGCTGGCCGCGAGCAGCGAGCAGCGAACGAGCCACCGGCAACCGAGTCGAGCTGCTGTTTGTTACTTGGCGTAGTTGGCAGTCGCCAACTCCGTCCGCCGCCAATCTCTTCGCTGCCGAGCATCGACCCTCGCCGGCTGCCTCCAGCCAAAACGGGAGAGGGCTGCGCCACACGGCCTCGACTGCCGGCGACCCTCATTCGTTCGGCGGCCGTCCTGCGCTCAACATCGACAACAGCGTGTTGTCCCGCACGCTCGTGTATCTCGGCCCACTGGCCAGACCGTCCTCGGTAACAGTGCCCTACACCAGCCCCGTGGCCCCACAGCGCCGCCCGTGAACGAACAGCGCCAGCAGACCGAACGGAGAGCGCTCAGCCGGAGAACGGATTACAGCGGACGATTCCGCTGTCGCGCCCCCCCCTGCAGCGCTGCTGTAGTGTGACTGCTCGCCGCCGCCGCCGCCGCCGCTGCTTCCGCCGGCGTCAACAGCAGCGCCCCCTTGAAAGCAGCAGCAGCAGCTCCCATCATCATCATCTGCCGTGTGAGGTGCTGTGCTTGGCTGTGTTGCCGGACGATCGCGTGAACGCGGCGCCTGTGCGTAGCCGCTGTGTACCCTCTGCCGCCGGGTGCCGCTGGCTGCTATAAGCGAGTGAGTGAGAAGTAAGTAAGTGAATGCGGGCGACGACTGTGTGAGCAGCAGCAGCAGCAGCCACCACCCAAGCTGCACGCAGCGTAGCCTGTACGATGAGCCATCACAGCAGCGCGGTTGCAGCAGTCGTCGTCGTCTAGCTAGCTGTTGGCGGCGCTAGTAGTAGCGAAAACCTCCATAGTCAGTCACACGGCCGCTAGCCAACGGCAGAGGCAGGCGCGCCACGGTACGAGACGGTAGCCCGAATTCGAGGTGGTGCCTGCGTCCGTTCCGTCGTCCCGTACCACCGATTCCGCTAACAGCACCAGCGGCTGGCAGCAGCAGAAGACAAAGTTGTTGTTCGCTGGTCGGCTCTAGGCAAAACAATACGGTACACACATCGAGCGTGTAGAGGCAATAGTAGCAGTAACAGCAGCATTAGCAGTCGCTTAGCGAGTGGTTGGTGACCGATCAGCAGCGTAAACGATAGCCACACCAAGCGGCAACAACAAACTACCACACACCGCTGTCGAGCAGAAGAAACTAGTGCGAAACTCGTCGACCATCCCGACGACCACTCGCGAATACTGCTGCTGTTGCTGCTGATAGATGCTGCCGTGCTGCCGGAACTATCGGAAGAGTATAACTGACATTTTGCTATCGTCAAAACAACAAAAACAATAACAAAAGACAACAACGAACGGCGACAACGAGGCCAGCAGCCCACCGGTCTTTTCCACTCGCTGCTGAGATCACTGCTGCTGGCTAATATGATATCGACGGTGCCTGCTCACATTTAGGTGTATATAATATATATATATATATATACATACATTACATATGTATATATATAATATATATGTGTATACACACAGATGTATAGATATAATATATAATCTATTATAGAACGAAGCAGCGCTGGCAGGGTCAGTCGATGGAGCAGGTGTGGTTGCATTAGCCAAGCCCTCTTCTTTCTCTGTGTTTCTGTGTAGCTCCGTGTAGCTCGCCTCTCCTGCTCGTGTGCCCCTACCCAACAGTCGCAATCGTGTGGCAGTGATGTTGAGCTGAGCGCCAGTTACGGAATATGTCCTGATGGCGGTTGTGGTGATCTAGCCGATGTATGGGGTCAGGCACATAACAATACGAACACACAGAGATATCGACATAACAACAAGAGGATAGGCCGCTGCCGGCAGAAACCACAACAACAACAGCAGTATCCAGCACCGTGGCGAGCCACGATCGCTGGCCGAAAGGTAGACGGCAGACGTTTGTTGGCCTCAGAAAGTGCCATTACTACTTTGGCGTTACTGTGTTTAGCTCGGCGTACGGTGGCTGGCCTGGCTGTTCTCTGGATGATCGTTGTCACAGCCGTTGTTGAACGAATCGCGTCCGTTCGTTCGCCAGCGCCGCCACAACCTAGAGCAAGCTGTAAGCGCATGATATAAACCCTGAAGCCACTCTTGGGGATAATGGGTTGTCGTCCTCTTCCTGATAGTATTTCATAGTGCCGCTGTTGCGGCAACTACTGCTGACGACAACAACAACAGAGGCGGCGGCGGCGGGAACCACGACCACTTTGCTGAGACAAAAACCGACCTCGTCGTCGTCGTCCCGGCTAGCGTTCGAATAGAACGAGCAATCGCCAGCCGGCGTCCGTCATGTGAAGATCTATAGCAGCGACAACTTGTTGTTCGATCGCTGGCTGCTGTTACAATAACAACAAACAAGAAGCCAGAGATTAGCCATCACCACAGCCGCGACCACTTGCCAAAATTCGAATGTGAGGACAACATCAACAGCAACAACAACATCAACAACAATGAATGTGAATTGTCGTATGTGATTTGTGTTAACTAACTACCGATTAGAATTCGGATTCGTTTAATTTGATTATGTGTGCGTGCGATCTTACGCTGTGGATGCCTGTACCCTGCGGCCTGAGCGGGCTATGCCGTTAGCCGGCGATAGTGGGTTGTCGGCACAGTGGTATCAGTGTACGCACGGAGAGGTCCGGCACAATCGGCTGATCAGATCTCGCCGGAAAAACAGTGTCGACAAATTGTGTTGAGAAGGAGTTGTTCTCGTTCAGGTAATGTCGACAATATGAGCACGATAGTTAATGCCTCGCCAGCAGCCTCGCGGCTGTTCGTCAGTTCGGCCCTCGAACGGGACGAGTCCGGCGTCGAAGAGAAACTCGACCAAGGTCTCACGTTGCTGCAGGCGCTCACGCACAACGTCAGCGACAAGGAGGCAATTGAAGGCCTTACCCAGCATGTGTGCAGGAGTCAGCCTAGCCACGAGGAGGTGTCGCTCGGCCTGCTCGCCGTCATGCTCACGGAGCCAACGTTGGCGAGTCGCTTCTACCGAGATCTGACTCTCGTGAGCCGAGATGGCATGCAGACGTTTATCAACCAGCTGATCCAGGTGGCAATTGAACGCTACGCGAAACTCAGCGAGGTGGCCCGCAATCAACTGCTATGGCTGACGCGCGAGCTGATCAAGCATCTCGTATCTGGCACGGACGCCGTTGTACTCAATCTCCTGCGACAGATCCAGGGCGGTGACGTTACCCCGCGCAACGTGTGGCTATCCGAGGCGCTGCTTGGACTGCTCTGCGAGAATGCCATCTGGCTGGAGAAGTTCCCCATACTTCTAGCCACCAGCGTCTACACGTATCTCCGATTAATCGTCGACCACTTCTCGCCGCAGTTCGCCCAGCTGCGGCAGCGCGAAGTTGACTTCTGCGCGAAGACGCTCCGCGAGAAGTTTCAGGAGTGCTCGATGATCGGCCGCGATCTCGTCCGGGTCCTGCAGAACGTGGCACGCATACCCGAATTCGAGGCAATCTGGCGCGACCTGCTCGAGCGACCGACCGTCCTAACGTCGGCGTTGACAGGCGGCGTATCGCAGCTACTCGCCACAAGAACGCCCCGCCGCTTCTTGCAGTCCCGTGTGACGCCGGACATGGAGCGAAAGTTGTACTTTATGACGCACCAGGTGAAGTTGGGCCAACAGCGCCGCTATCAGGATTGGTTCCATAAGCAGTACTTGTCGACGCCTGAAAGTCAATCGCTTCGATGTGATCTCATTCGGTACATCTGCTGTTTCATCCACCCATCGAATGAGATTCTCTGCTCGGACGTCCTGCCCCGGTGGGCAGTTATCGGCTGGCTACTGATGACGTGTCTGTCGAACGTCGAGGCGTCGAACTGCAAGATGGCATTATTCTACGACTGGCTCGTGTTCGACGCGGAGAAGGATAACATTATGAATATTGAGCCCGCTATCCTCGTCATGTTCCACTCGATCCGTCCTCATCCGCAGATCACTGCCACCCTGTGGGATTTCCTTATTCGAATCATGCGCGAGTTCTCGAAGCCGTTGGCGGACCGAATTCGCCAGGGGATCCACACGTCGCTGCGGGTGATCCTCGAGAAGCGGGTCCTGTCGTCGCTAGCGCCGCTGTTCGACTATCCCCGTCTCGACAACGAGCTCAAGAGCTGCATACGGGAGAACTTTGCCGAATTCTACACGGCCGACATGAAGAAACAGCCGATTGTCATCGACGATGTCCAGGCCGTGGGCGCTGGGGTGCCTGGACAGCCAGCGGCGATTCATCCGGTGGTCGTCGACGGTAGCCCGGTCATGCTAAACTGCGAGCGAGCGGCGGACATGGCTAAGTTCTCGGACGACGAGGACGAAAACAACACCGCTGTGTTCCGGCCAATCAAGCCGGAGGTAAAGAGCGCCGCGACCGCAACAAGCACGCTGGCACAGGATAATATTGCCAAGCTCAAGCAAGAAGTCAAGCTCGCTTCGCAGATCGGCAGCGGAGGCGCTGGCGGTATCGCAAAGCAGATCGGCGCCGGCGTCGAGGACAAGAAACCTATCGTGAGCGTCACAGGTGCCGCAGGTGGCGCCGGCGGGCCGCCTACCTCTGTCGTTGTGACGGGTGGGATCATGTCACCAGGTGGCGCGATGCCTGTCACCATCCAGATTAGCAATAGCGTTGACAACAGCCCGTCGCCGCCGGCAATCGACGAATATCTCGAGGGTCTACCGGAGCCGTTCAAGACGCACATGAGCCAATTACAGAAAGAGCGCGATACGGAGAGTCAGTGCGCGGTCATCGAACGCCTCATGCAGGACCTCATCGAGTGTGAGACGTTCGACAGGTCGTTGGCGAAACAGCTCGGTGCATGCTTCTCGCATGTGCTCAACGACGAGTTCACCCGGAACGTTCTGCCGGACACGTTAAACAATGACACATTGGAGAACGCCATCGGAACGCCTCTGTTCGTCCTGCTACGGAGTTTCTGCCAGACGTCGGCGCAGCACGAGTCACGACGGGCGCAGCTGCAGATCCTCGTCGAGATGTCCCTCTATCAGCCGCGTCTTTCGGTGTTGCTTCTATTCTACCAAAGAGTGAAACGGGTCCACCTGACCAATCATGAGGCGACGACGGCGGATCAGCCGAGCAGGGGCTTCGACTCGACGAGCTCACCGTACGAAGAGCTGGTCGTAGCCAAGAACGCCAAGCATAGCTTAGAGGACGCGCTGCGCGACGATCTCGCCCTATGCGAACAGGCTGGACATATTCGATTGCTGTGCTTCCTCGTGCCGGAAGTATACTCCCAGTTCGCATCCGCAGCCTTAGGCCATTCCGAGCTTCTTCATCTCGTCCTGTCGGTCATTGACTCGAGTCAACTTCAGCAACTGTGTTGTCAATGCCTTCAGGGCGAGCTGACGATGCTCAGCCAGGACAATTTCCTGCCCCTAGCCAAGGCGTCGCTCCACTGGGAAACATTCGAGCAGATGGCCTTCTGGGGCCTGCTGCAGGCACACCGATTCCAAACCGAATGGCTATTACCGCTGCTGCCGCTGTTGAACTTCGTCAATCATCAGGAGGCGTGCAACAGCGCCATGCTCATCCTCGCCGGCCAGAAGCCATCAACGGAGCTGGTACAGGTGCTCCTCTCGCGAGAGATTCACGACAAGGACATTCTTGTCCTTTCACTACTGAAGCACTGGGCCATCCTTTGCGCGGACGTCCTAGCCGAGGTCCTAGCCACCATGGTCGTCCCCCAAAAAGGTGAGTGTACCAAGAACATGATGTGAACATCGCTGAGTTTCATTGTGCAATCCCGGACATATCTTTCAATCATATCCTTCGTATCGTATCTTTATTTGATACACAGATATATGAGATCCTTTACCTGATCCCTAGAGCGACCCCCTTGATCGAAATCTTCACCGAAGGCAACTAACCCGACCTATTTTATATTTCACGCGATCTCCCCGCCCTCAGGCAACAAGCGCCGTCGCCAAACCAAGAGCCAGGCTGCGCAGAGCACCCAGCAGGCGCTTCTGCATCTCGATCAGCTGCGGCAGAATTGCGGAGAAAGCACGGATTTCTTTGCGACGGAGCCACTACATTCGGCGTTGCAGCATGCACAGGTGGCCGCCAACGAGAATCAACGGGCAAAATTCGCCCAACTGTTTGCGCTCGCCGCCGACGACGACTCCGAGGAGGAGTACACCCCTGTACGGGAGAAGAGCAAGGCTCGCAGCTCGAATCGGGGCAAGCGTGGAGGTGGCAGTGTCTCGGGGTCCCCACAGAAACGCACGGGGGGTGCAACGGGCGGAAGTAGCTCAAGCAAGAAGGACCGCGGCGACGATGAAGGCTCAGATACCGAGTACGACTCGAGCACCGAAGAGGAGACCAGCAAACCGAAGCCACCGCGAAAACGCCGGAAACAGCTGGTGTCCGATTCCGATTAGGGGACAGCGTATCCATCATGCCTATGGCTGTCGGCCACTGACCATGTAGCCACGAGTGAGTCGTCTCTCTACTCTGTGATTAATAACGATGCCCGAATTTCTTTCTACCCCCCGAGGAGATTTCGAGACATTATTTTCGCCTGTTTCATCATCGCTTTTTCGCTATCTATCTATATAACACTTATGGATATTCATGTCGAGCAGTAACGAACAGCAGGGTATATATATATATATATATATGCTATTTCACAGAAGCAGATTGATTCGCGTTCACCGATTCATTGTCAGAGCTCTGTCCCAACACGTGCGCTCAATAATTTCCCGAGAGACATTTCTAACATTTTGCATTTTGCCGATCAAATTCGGGTTTGTTCACGCCGACGTTCCAGGCGGACGCGCGCAAGAGAGATAGAGAGAGAGAGAGAGGAGCGACCGACCGCGAGAGTGGAGTATGCCTGCGCCGTGGGAAATTGAACAAAGAGCGAATTGTCCGGTGTGATTCGCGCGCGCGCCGGGAATGGCAGTGGCACAGGTAGCGTATGCAATGCTACGGTGAAAAATCTCCACACAATATCAGCAACGCTCGCAAGCTGCAAATCGTTTCAAGGGCAACGAGCCGGGAGCGACAACCTGATTGGCGACCTGATGAGAAGCAACGGAATCTTCTCCGACCAGACAGATCTACGAAATGGACAACATGGGAGAAGGTTCCTGCTGTGATGATATGTATTATTACAATAATTATTAATAACTATCTTGATTGATGCGATTATCATCGCGCAAAATAGCTGATGACACCCCGATGCTATGCGGGGGCGAAAATTACACGGCGTCGATGAGAATTGCCGACGGCTGCCATTGTGTATAATGGGAGAGGCTAGCCACAGCATTGATTCAATGCAACGAGTGCTGATTCTGTTGTGAGTTCGGTGTGATTGAGGCGTGCGATGGATTTCACCGTAACGCAAGACCTAAGAACGCGAAATAGCAAAATTGAGAAGGATATATTTCTGCAGGGACAATAATATACTGTGGGACCGTTCATGCGAGACCGCTCATTTTGAGCACAACGTCACAACAACGTTTCCATGATACAAACAAACACATTGACAATGTAGGATATATATATATATGTATGTATATTCTCATATGGACAGACATATACATCAAAATATATGTTGGGATAAGTGAGTTGTCTGACAAGGTAAAGAAGGGCGACTCCCTAATTGCTGGACGTAATACAAAGAAACTAATGAGTAGAGCGTATGAGAGAGAGAGAGAGAGAGGTAGAGAGAGACTATTATATATAAATCGGAGAAGCTAATCCGTGGATGAACTTGGGAATTTTTATTGGTATCATAGCACTTTCGTTAATATAGTTAGCGTAGTAGTGTAAAGCCTAGTATTACCACTTTATACTTATTGTGAATTACAAATGTGCATAGAACGTGAATGGGTCCTGGTAGTTAGGCGCACACTCGACCGATGAAAAGCACAAATTACTGTATAGTGTAGGCAGGCGTAGGCGGGTAGTTTCCAAGTGGATAAATGTAAATAAAAGCTAATTATTAAAATAAAAATTGAGCGCGTCAAAAGCGGGATGAGTGTGTCGAACTCATCTTGTTGCAGTCTGCCGTTGTAGACCAAGCACGTACACACACAGGCGTGCACACAGACAAAATTCTAGCTCGAAACCTTGCCATCTCTGCGGATGATCCAAGTTGACGGTTAATTAGCAACAAAGAGAAACGAACTTAGAGCACTGGACAGGACAATTTTAGCACAAGCAACAAAAACGAAAGCTTCCCCTCGAAAATCGAGGGTGATTTCGTGAGAGCGGCCCGGTGCGGCCGAAACAATCAGTGGCAAATGGCGTTTCGAATGGCTATTGCCACGTCCATCCGGCAGTAAAAGATGAGTCCAGAGTTGATGGACTATATGATCTATGTTATCGAAGAGAATATGTTCGTTCGGCGTCATTGACCGCCACATGCTTCGCCGCTCGATGGTGTGCGGAGAGGCGATTGAGAGATGGTGTTGGAGGAAGGGCGGCGGGAAGCACATGGGGGGGGACGCCTCCCACCCGGGGGAAAATCATGTATACATGAGTCACTATTGTTTATTTTTTCTATAATCATGATAATAATAATAATAATGATGTCATACTATTATTGCTGTACTGGAAACGAATACCGCTGCCGCTACTACGAATGTGTCGGAGTCGTCGATTAACACACTGAACCTGCAAGCATGATTGTAGCTAGGGCTAGATAACAAAGATAATAAAACGTTGACTGTAATGACTGTGTGCTCGCTCGGTAAAAGTGAATGTAACATAAGGCTGCGCGTTGACAGTTGATGAAATCACATGAGCCTAATAAGGTACATATATATATATATATATATATATGGACATTGACATCATGATAGCTGTATAAAGAGTAACAAACGAACGAGTAAATCTATGAGTACTTGATAATGAACTATGCTTTTTTTCTTGTATGTCTATGTATATTGCAAAAACAGTTGAGTAAAAATGCTACCTTCTTGTAGGTGTAACCACTTTTGTAAACGGTGGTGTGATCAGTGAAGTGACTAATTCAACTATTCCTTCGTTAGTTGATTCTTCTACGCTCCAACTGTAAAGACATCCTAGATCCTTCCTGCCGTCTAAATTGTGTTATATTTCAAAAGTGTGTTGGAAGACTATTGTTTCGCGCATCTATGTTGTTTAGGCGGCTTCTTGCTATCCCATATATATATATATATAAGAGAACGGGGAACTGGGCCCAGTGCTGCACGCCCGTTCGGGTGAAAGACCACAATCACAGTGCCTGCGTCCAAATAGGGAAATCGTCGCTCAGAAGAGCACAATCTGTGCACAATGATAAGTTGTCCCCCCGAGAAGCAAAACAGGGGGCAATTCTGTACGGGGTCCTAATATTTCCTAGAGAGTGTTTGTGTGTCTGTGGTTGTTTGGGTTAACGGAAACGTGCATCGTGATAACTATCGAATCGAAAAGATCCAATTAATGGGTGATTTTCATCTATTCGATTACAGTAATTAGCTCGGGTTGACTGTCAAGCAGAGAACCAAGCAGAAGAAAGCTCGTGAAAGAATGGCCTAATTACTTAATTCGACCTCTATCATATTATACATTGGCTTCCGGCCGGTACAACTCCTGCGGGCGGTAATTACCCGTTCACAGATGCGACACATGTAGGTCGCACAGGTATCGTGTATGTAAACACTGAAGGGAACTATAACAACACTTACAAATAATCTCGATGAATAACTGGGTGAAGCCGTACGATTCTCGATGAATCGCGGTTCGGTTACCCAGTGGAGAACAAGGTTTGACAGGCAAGGGAACCATTCGTGGCGGACTGAACATTGCTAAATGTAAACGGGCAGAGAGGCGGTCCGCGACACCGAGCAGAGGGGCATTTCGTTTAATTGCTGACGACGACAACTTTGTTCAACGGCGCACACGATGCTGGCAAAGATTCGATTTTGTTTTTTGGCTTATGACGAATTTGTAAGAGAACAACGAACATCGTGGGAGAATCGAGGGGATTCTCCGCCCGCCCGTCTAGCTTTTACGTGGACACGTCTCGATGTCGACGATGCCGCGTAAACGCTGAGAATACTGTAGAATACAGAGATGCTATTATATCTGTGTGTGTGTGTGAGCGAATGTTATCGAGGCGATCAATTGTGATGGAATTGCGAGAGCGACTTGAGAGAGGACAAATGTAAAGAACAGTAAATAAATAAAATCGTAGTGATTCTACTTCTCGTAGGTCGTGTAGTTTTCATTCGACGGAACACTGACGGAGTGCCTCGAGAAGGCTTAGGTAAGCGGGAAGAAGCGACCTTTCGGCAATTTAGCTACGCTTTCTCGCACAAGATGTAGAACACGATTGCTGTTGTGTTGACAATCGTCGCGCGCGCACGCTACTGCGAACAGCGTAATGACAATGATTGGTTGTTTCTTAGTGATTTGCAGCAATTGAACACAAGGCCTAATCGTCAGCAAAAAATAGAAGCAATCTGAGGACTGCAGTTTGCGTCCACTTATTCACACCGCTGCCTTTAGAGCAGTCCCCCCCCGCCCGCCAGCCGTTGTCACGTGCGAGCACGCGTTCACCGCGTAGTCTTTTCGTTGGCCGTTAGCCGTGAGCTATCAAACGCGCGGTATATTTCAACCACCGCTGTCTATTGGAGTACTCGACTGTAAGCAACAAACTTGACTGAGGAATATCACCGCGTAAGCCAAATGCGGCGAGAGCGGCGGCGCATATCAACCATCCGTAGTAGTCGACTGTTAGACAGAAACAGTGCGTGACCACAACGACAAACACGCTACAGTTTCTCGCCGTGCTCCGGCCAATGGCCAATGAAAGTCGACAATCCGCAGTAAATCGGTGTAGCCTGTGCAGAGTCGATGGCAAATCGTGTCAGGCAATTGGATTTTCCAATCGATGAGAACAACACGACACCCCGCCGTATTTCGTCGGATCGGACCTGATTGAACGGACGAATTCTCATACGACGGCCATGACCGGCAGGCGTGACGGCTGACCGAGAAAGCCGTTGCCATTTTGGCATCATTAGCTGACAAAATACTGGGAAAAGTACTTCCAATGCTGCTTTTGTTGATGATAATGATGTGAGTCTAGCTCTAGCGATATTATGCACACACACACACACACGTGAACTGAGCTTCCGAAATCAGCATCTGCCCATTTGACTGATTGATACGTACACAAATAGGCTGATAGATAAGGGACTACTAGAACAAACGCAACTCTACCAGACAGAATTATCACCATGATATAGTATGATATAATGAATAGATAACAGGTAGCTAGATATCGACCTCCGGGTCTGCGAGCTACGCGATGCTGTGCATTAGCTCCCTTGTATAATGTACTGAATCCTTCTGTTTGCGCTATTCGCAATAATAACATCATCATCATCGGCAGCAGCAGTAGTAGTGGTAGCAGCAACAACAGCACAACAACAATAATAACAAGAGCAGAACAGCAGCAGCAGCATGAACAAACGGATCACTTCTAGAATACAGCTTCTGTATAAATGAATAGATAAAATGATGATGCGCCGTCAGCTGATCCCTTACGGGTGGAATCGACATTAATACACACACACACACATCATGTGACGACTGGCCACCTCAGCGATGTCTGTGCCCTGCTAACATGGAATGAGAATCGATTTATCGTATACTCTCTCGTTGTCCTGCACGTCTGTGTTGGTGGCGACGGCCCACGTTTTGGCAAGGCCACACGCACATTTAGCATCGCACACCTTCTTACTATTATAATACTCTGGCGAATTTGGCGTTGGAGGACATCGGAGCCGTGTAGCGGTTTGCTTGCTAGCCGCAACGAGAATGTCGAGCATATCGAGCATACCAGGATTATGCTTGTGTGCTTTTCTTTTGACAGCCACAAATATTTTGCCGCAAATATCGTGGTCGTATCGTTACCGACTGTTGTTAATTCGAAAATTTATGTTACAGTAATATTATGCATTAGATAATTAATAATAATAATAATAATAATAATAGTTAAATTAGTTGCGATTTGATGGTGACGATGCACTCCCGTGGAAAAATCGCCGGTTCCGAGGGGTGTGAGGAAGGGAGAGGAACGCATGGAGCACCTTTACGGTGGCTTGGACGGCTAAGCTTCTGGCTGTCGGAAGCCAGAGGTCGCGGGTTCGAGCCCCGCTGCGTGATGATGACATATAAGAGAGCTTAATTAAGCATTGTGAAATTGCCGCTCGTTTGATAAACCAATAAAGCTTTACCTTTCCCTGTAAATCAGTGTCTGGTGGACGAATACGAGGGTTGTTGCTGAGCAAATGGGGTCGATCCGTCAGGAGAATCCGACGCAACAAAACTACTCCAGGTGATTAAGTCATTATTAAGTGAGTCATCTGAGGAAGTCCACTGTGCTCGTGAAATGACTAGTAAAATGTCATGATACAGCTTATAAGGCAAGGAAACTTTATTTTGTCAAACTGGAAACATACGTGGTAAATTTGGCACGAAAGAGTTCGTTCTGACAGATTTCAGCCTTGCAAGAAACGACGTCTCTTGGAGAGGTGAGACGAACCAGGTTTGATAATATAGCATATATATATATTATTCTGTTAGGTTTATATCGAGAGGTATACGATGATATATGAGATCACTCATATTAGAGGCGTCCTTAGGTAATGCTGTCGATAAAGCTCTTCTGCTGAAAAACCCGGTCCCACAGGGTTCAGCTGGCTGCCAATGCCGAACTGGTCGACATGGATACGCGCAGCCTAATCGGCGCGGAGCGGATTCGACCTGAACAATACAAATGCCATCTCTAGGGCATTTCTCTATGGCGCTACAATGAGTATAAGAAGGTTGACGCACTTACCTGTCGTCATAAAATAGGGAATGCGAAACTTTGCGGATAGCACTCGCGTGCGTAGCACTTGCAGCGTGCCTCCATCAAAAGGCAGGGCGCTACACACGAGGACGTACAGGACAACGCCCAGACTCTGCCAGAGGGAAGGTGCAGGACACCGGTGGTGGTGGAAGATGATGCGCGAGAACAGGACAAGTGAGCAATGTACCCACCCAGAATGTAGTTAGTCGAATTAGATGAGCTGTTAAGTTTTCACCACTAGCGTCTTTAAGTACGCAATAAGCGAAGATAATTAGTTTAGACCCCCCATCCCCTGGGCGGGGGGGGGGGTTCTGTTAATGACCTTTCCTTCGCTTTGAAATTTAATGCTGCGACAACCGTAAGAATTAGGTGCGGCCATCGTTTGCGGTGGTAATGAATTCGATGAACGACTTTGGATGGATACAAACAGTGCCACACTTGGGGCTTTTTCTTATATGATTCTAGAATAGTTCAACCATTAGCTAACCCTATTCTTCTTGAGCTGACTCTCTCAGTTATCGTCCCCCTGGTATGTGACAGGCTTTGGAATATCTCACCTTCAGAGGTTATGACTTCAAGGACCTATCTGGGCTGAATTTACTTACTAGCCAAATCGTGGTAAAATATCGTAAGAATTATATATTTAAGTGAACTTAGTCTAGATATGATATCTTCCTGACTATTGTATAACCCAGACAGAGACATTAGAAATAAGTTTTTTAAATCATATTTTTTCGTCGGTATTTGGTATTTCAGATCTCTTATCGGAATAATTTTTTTAGATAAAAAGAAAGAAGCCTTTATAGAGGAGATATCTATCAGCAGCTGATCAAGATATATTACGAAAATATTGCAGCATATAATTATTATAATAATTAGTATTGCCCTAATAATAATTTACTGCGATAATATTTGCGTCTATATTCTATTTTTCTTGCCTTGCTTTATGCTTTTGACAATAAGGGAGCGATCGTATATATATATATATAAATATATATATCAATGAATTTTAAACAAAGAAGGCTCCACCTAATTTGTGCTTACCCATATATCTGCCTTGGGGCCGTCATACTCTCGGCCTTCGAAAAGCTCCGGCGCGGCATACGGAGGACTGCCGCACCACGTGCTGAGCGGTGCCCCCGGCGTGAAGAAATTGCTGAAGCCGAAATCAGCGATCTTGATGTTCATATCGGAGTCCAATAAAAGGTTCTCCGCCTTCAGGTCCCGATGCACCACATGCCGTTCATGGCAGTACTTGATAGCTGATACGATCTGCAGCCAGACGAACAAGAGACCCGAGGTTAATGTCTGCGCAGAATATATCGGTTACGATAGTCCGTACAACTTAAGGCCGTACCCAGGCAGCATGTGCTCCTGAAACTTAAGACTTGATCAAATCCAGCGCATGCGTTGCCTTGAAAGGGGTCTTGATCTTAGGTTCGTGCCGTTCGGATGATTCCGTCCAGGTGTTCAGCTGATAGGCTTTGTATTAAAAGGGGAAATTTCTGGGAGGCGAATAAGCATTTCCTACATGACTAAGCGAATAATTACATTGGCCCTTGCCCGTACGCGAGTCTGTAAGCTTCGCCTGAGTCGTACCTTCACCACGCATGGTTTAGTACGATATTGAGTATTGTGCGATAGCGGCTCACAAAATACGGTTTTCAAATATCCGAACCGAAAAACCGAATCTCGAATAGATATGAACGAGAAGACAGGCCATTACGGCAGTATTATGGCCTTTGCTCAATGTTGTTTAGAGTAATCACGTTGATGAGTGCATTTGCCAAGCGTTCACGTCAACCGTCGGGGGATATAGTTTCCACAAGTGCTGAAATGCTATACTGTCCGCTTGCAGTAGTCTAAACGTGTGCGATTAGATCAACCATACGGATGTATGAATGACTAATTACATTATGCACTGATTGCTTCGTAAAATGTGTCTGTCCAAGTTGGCTTAGAGATGGGAGACAAAAAGACGAATCATCGAACACACAAACGTCAGTTCATTGTAGCAGCAATAGTATTCGCAACGGAGACCTCTTTGAGTCTCAAGCGTTCTCGATACGTTCGTGTAGATCGTCCGGTTCGATCCCCAGAAATTGTGGTTTCGTTCGTCTATGCTTAATAGTGCTAGGCTGTCACATAGCTAGCTCTGTTAGAGAAAGCCTAGATAAGTCTAGCAGACCGGCCGCCCGGATAAAGCCAAAAATAGGAGAAACGACGATGAATAATCCCTCCTGCCCTTGACCAATGCAGCTACACTACAATTGCTCTCTCTCGGTTGAGTCCGTCCCCCACTCTGATTCTCTAGACATCGGGTCCTTGAGGCAATCCTCGTCCTGCCGCTGCTGCTGCAATGCGCCGCCGGGGCCGGCCACAGGCCAACGAACAAAGACAGCCGAAGGTCAGGCAAGGTATGGGATGAAGCTTAGTGACATCAGGGTGTCTCGACGGATCGTTCTGTAACGGTAAATACATTACGTTCCCTCAAGTCGCATCGAGGCGGCGCGTTGAAGATTGCTCATAGAGTTTCCTCGGAGTCTCTTGTAGCGAGCGCGCGAGTAAATGGTATGGGCGTTATTGTTTTGCTAAGAGGCTGCTAACCTGCTGCCTGGATCAGTTCGCCGATCGGTCGGCAGTTCGCGAAGGGGCGAGCGCCATAGTGCTACGAGCCCCTTTGTGAAGGTGTGTGTTTGAGGGAGAGAGAGAGAGTATGTTCTGAACTCTGAGGAGGTTCCTGATAGGTACAAATGAAAATCAAGCAGGCTGAATAACTGACAATGGTATCAAGAAGATGTCAACGAACGATGCAATGTAAATATCACTCGAGCAATCCACCATGACCCCTCTTACGCGATGAAGGTGCGCCATAATGTAATGTGTGTCTTGTTAATTCGCCCATGCTCGTATACGATATAAGAATTATTCATATCGTTTATGAGACATGCATGGGGAGATTGTCGACAAATGCAACCTTGAATGCGTCCATTTCGATGTTGTCTATGGTTATGTGCACATCTGCGAGAGCTGGTCGACGCCAATGGCCTTGAAAATAGAATATTCCCTTCAATTCGGGACGATTATACCAACGGTGCTCTGTGTCGTGTTTACTAATCTTTCAATGGTATACTGCGCCAACAGCAAGATCAGCATTAGGTCCGTGTGCAAAAGTTCGCGTGTGATCATAGCAGCCTCAGATTACGGTCTGTGCGTACGGCAAGACACTCAACACCTCATAGGCAATAATTCAGAGTGGCGCTGATTCGTGTGTATGTGACCGACTATATTGTATTATATAATACGGAGTCGCAAGTCGCTAACGATAGCCGAGGGGCTGTTCACGCTCAGCTGCGTGAACGCTTGACTATCACAGAAGCTCGGGAGACCGACTCATGCGCCCTTAGCATCGTAATATCGTCCGATGGATAAAACCACTGAGTTTTCTATAGGCTTGAGCATTGGAGCAGCGGCAGCGTTCTATGTATTTTCGTAAATTCTACGAATCACCGCCAAAATACCGCTCGTACTTTGCGGATTCATAGTCATCCTGCTCTGAGATGATTGTCACGTGTCTTGTGGTGAACTGCGCGAGTTACAGCTGAATCTGTGGTACACCTACTCGGATAGTCTGCGGAGACGTTCACAGCCTATATATATATATATATATATATATATATATAATGTATATAAAAGCCATCTATTTGGCTTTCACCCCTTTCCGCGTAACTCGGTATCTACCGCCAGAGTGCTATACCCGCACCGCAAGAGATGTGGAGACTGGCATAGAAATGTCGCGAGTCGTTACTCAGAATCTGTTCGGTTTTGATCCACTTTTGAGGGATTCCGCAGCGATGGTAGCCTTCCCATTAATTTACAAAACATGTTCAGTCTGCTTCGTCTCAGTCAAGCGACGAAGTGAAAACTTCGAAGCAAAACGTCCCTAGAGCTGCCTGATGTCTCACGTGGTTACATCGAGCATTGCCAATTTCGACAGCGATACTTGACGGCTGCCGGCAGCGACATGGAATAGAAACATGACCGCAGTGTTTGACACAACCCAACGATTTGAATGGGAGCATTATGAATCCGACCTGATCAAATCATTCGATGAGATCACTGATTCCTTCAACTGTGACCGGACTCTGCTGTCTTTTGAGAGGCTAAAGCTTTGCCTCTTTTGGTCGTAGATTAAAAACGTTCTATATATATATATATATATATATTTATATATCGATGCAATATTATGATATCACGTGCAAGCACGGACGATCGAGTGGAACAGGCGGCTACATCAAATTTGCATCGTCTGCCAATGGCATACAGGTTGCAATACAATTGCAATTACGTCGGCATGACTTACGATGGGTCACCCCCCATGCAGGACTTCTGTGCCAGCGATGGAAGTGAACAATAAGCTGAGAAAGCGACCTCATGATTTCGAGAGGTTCGAAGTGCACACAACTCTGAGCTTGCATTTGCTCGTTCGATCTTATAGCAGCAGATCGACGGCGCCATATGTGTGTTTGTTTATATTCATTATGTCTAATCCTTCAAATATGTCCACATCTTAACTACGATTCGCTCAGCGGCTTTAATTTCCTTCCTGTTTATAATGGAACAATGCTGTATTTGTGATGTGTTCTATATAAACGGTTGTCACGCTCTAATAATGTTCGACTCCGGCCCACCGCGCTGTCGTACCGCGATCAACCCAAAGTGTATTTTGCTCGACGCCTCGCGCAGAGACGAAATTCAAATTGGGCAGAGGGCTCCTCAAGAAGCCAGCCCAAACCTTCATGTTTCGTTAACCCGGCCACGGTCATCACTGGGGGAATGTTCCAATGCTGAATGTTCCACAAGTGCAAAATTAGGTTAGGTGGTAGTAACGGAGGAAACCTGACGACAGGAGTCGCATAAAAGAGTAACAACAGGTTCCCTGCGATTCCTTTATGATACTATCGTCGACCGTCGCTACCTACGATGATACTACGGGGGTTATCTGCTGCGTGGCCGGCCCACCGTGCATCATTTATGATCACTTGACAGAAGGGACTGACAATTATAATATGTAATAATGTAATCATCACATGTACTAATTACATCCTGCTGTGGACGCTAATTCCGCCTGCAGTGAAGGTTTCACCTTCACTTTGCTGATTCTCGTTGTTTCCTTGCTGCCCATTTATTTATTTGGTCTGTGAGCAAATTCTCTGACCCTGCCGGGGCTCAAAAAACTGTTGCTCTTGTTGTCTACATCATACATTCGCCTGATCCGAGCATTCATTACCTGTTTGAACTTTTGCCGCGCGACAGCCTCACTCATAGGTCCGTTATCAACGAGGAAGTCAAAGATTTCGCCGTTCTGGGCTAATTCGGTCACCAGATAAATCATCTGCTGGCTCTCCATTACCTGTAACGCAATGGAACATTGTTGTTAGATGGGACGTTCAGCGATCACGGAGAACGCAACGTATTTCAGAAGTAAAGGACACTTGTATTCAATGCGTCATTCTCATACGAGGGGGGAGGAGATACCGATAAGATCTCCAACTAATTAGATCCTGCTAAAGCTAATATACACCCACATACGTGTGTCTGTTTCACGGAACAGTGAAAAGTTAGGTTTCTTGGGGGGAAAATCTTGGGGAAAACATTTTGCGATCATTTTCCATCATCGCCACTTCGCGAGTGCTAGCTAATAATTAGTCGTCTATTGTGCTATCGTCACCGGCTGTCGCCTTTATTAGCTGGCTGGCTATACGTAGCTGATCCGCTTGAAATGGTGCAAAATTTGAACCGCATTGTACTAACCAAACATGGTATTATTTTCTATTCACACATGTCTCCCTTAAACAAACCGAGGTTATTTTTGCTAACAACGTGCACGCATGGGCACGAATTTGTCGCTTGACACAGTTTGGCGAATGATCAACCTCGACCACAATCCCCATTTGACTTCCCCTATATGGAAAAAGCGCATAGGGTTGGTGTTCAAGGCCACCATCGCATCGAGTCGCTGGTCTCTGCCTATTGCTGTTTTTAATATGGATTCGCGAGCCTCGTCGATAGACGAAACATGTACAATTGCATTTGCTGGCGCTCGTTTAGCATTGCGCAATGCAATAGCGTTGCACGGCGGGCCAGCTGGACATCGGCGGCTTCATGAAATGCGTGCAATGTTACGCAAGCTGGAATCGTCGATAGTGGCTGACATGGTTTTGGAGCCTTGGCAAAAACAGCTCATGGGCTATATCTGTCTATGGATATAATGTGAGCGTTTAGATAACATGTTTTTTTTTCTAGGTAGAGACTCAACGAACGCCGTGCAACTTGAGAACTATTCATTGGCTGTTGTATGACCTTGCCTTGAGACAATTGAATCGAATATGACTCTCGTCCCTATGGTGAGCGTTACGGGTTACCGCGATCGGTTCAAGTAGTAGGCGATCTAGTATGATGGGAGCCCCATAGCGGAGGATCTCATCTGCGCGAACGAGATCATCTGCGCGATCTATCTGTTCTTCATGATGTGAAGCTCAAATTTCGCCTGTTGATCTTCGCCGTACGAGCCTTACTGCCTTAGTCGTACGTACAGCATCTCTCGCCCGAGTCGAAGGCAAATTGCTAATGAACGGACAGATGTTTTTCAGATATTCGTCGTATCTTATAAATCATGCGTTGCATTGAGAACGTAAAATTATTGCCTCCAACATCTACAAGTACTGGTAGTAGTATCTCGTAGTATTTCGAGCGCAAAAATATGTTCCACGAGCAAAGGCCTTCCAAATACAAAAGTCAACAGTGCCGAGGTAGCACTGGCAGTGCTGCCTGTGCCAACAAGTGTCAACAAAATAGTGAAGCCGAATGCTCTATATCCCGGTGTTAGTTTTTTTCTTTTGCATCGCGTATCAATGGCGGGATACACGATTTGACATTAAATAGGGATAGAAATAGCATTGAACAAACACTGACAAAGTGAAGTGGTTGATATCATGTTTACCCGCGTTTGCAGGTATCACTACGAGAAGCAAGACGATGATTCAGCGGTGACAGGGCCGCCGCAGCAGCAGCAGCAACCATCAACAGTATGATTTGTGGCTGGACAAGTCCACCGTCACTTTGTCTCAGCGCTTCGTATAATTGACTCTAGCAATGCAGAACCAATGTGGGGTTCGAGCGTAGTCGCCTAGCTCCACTAAAAAAAACCTCTCAAGCGCTCGTCTCAAGCGTCTTACGGTAACATCGCTAGATACCGCACTTACAGCTATGCCTCGCTATGAGCTTGCGCAGGAAAGACGACGCGGGATACAAGCGTCCGAGCTGTTTTTCGGCGCTCTCTTTCCCTTGAGTGCCGTCTCACCTTGGCCTCTCTCTCTCTATTTTTGACGCAAGGACGACTCCCTGTCGTCATCAGCAATGGAGTCTCCATAAACAGTGCACTGATCGTGTGCCCCCTTGGGGGCACTATGGGCGCCGCGAGGACGCGTAGAATAGAGTATGTACGTGACGTATTGATTCATTCACGAAAGCAAAGTTCTTGGTTCTTCTATATATATATATATATATATTGCAAGCGTCTTGCCTTTTTAGCTGCGACAGAGCGAGGGCGTAGACGCTGTTTCGTTCGAGGAGTCCCACTTCGAATCCCAGAGGCCCCAACTCTACGCCATCCCCACAGCCCCAAATATACAACGTGCTCGCGTAGTTCTGCATACCCTCGTGGTAGTAGAAACGGGGGCACAAGGCGCTGCGGATCGCTTCTGTCGACGTCATGAACGCCCACCCGAACGTCCCACGCATGAACGCCGATGGCTGGCCAGGTACGCAGCAGTCAAGAACGAAAGCTGAGATGGAGAGAAAACATTTCCCGGCAAATACATTCCGTCTCCCGTAATGGCGAACGGCGTCGCCCCACCTCATACACTCACTCATACAGGCATTCAGTCATAGAGATCTACACAATGAGCAGCTAACTACTCTCAACTATTCGCAACAGCCTAGACATCATATCATGCACGTGTCAACGGTGCGAGATGGTGTTTCTGCAGCGAGAAATGCTTCTATGGCTCAGTGACGTCCGACCTGTTGTACTGACGAAACGGACAACTCCCCAGCGTGTCGCCGGCCCGGTATCCTGAACTCATCCGGCGCACGGGTGAGTGCAGCTGCGGCAGCGACCGTCTTCCACAATTGCCGACCGTTCCGGCTGTCCAGAACATTCTATTTGCACCTTTCCGAAGTCCACTCGCCGAGGATGAACTGGGGCGTATTTTTATTTCTAAAGTAACGTATATTTATCTATGGACCTATCAATCTAGTTATCTGAAGGCCGCAGCATTCAAAGTGGATGTCATTCGCGAGCGATTCATTGTCGATTGGACTGAGATCTTGCAATATGGTGAAAGGCACACCAGCAGGCCGCATATCTAAGTGACGCCTCATAATCGCAATACTACGATACTGCTTGACGAAAATGACATCTCTGCTAGAACAAGCGTTGGCCACACGAAGCGGGTAGATATTCTCGAGCTGTGTCAATTACTTAGCGAGGTAAACTCCAGGCGTCCTCCCTTCTGGAAACAGGATCGAGGATGTATATATATATATATATATATATATATATATGTAGCTACGGTTCGGCGTCGATTAGAGACAAGCTTGTCAGGTAAATGGTACGCTCTGACGAAAATCCTACATCTCTTAGGCTTCAATCAGACAGCGAAGCCACACGCTCGTTCGATGCGCTTTCCTCTCGGTACCCAAGAAAACATCAGTGAGAGTTTTTCAGTCCGATTTGGCCAACTTCGCACAGAGGCTACAAGGCTAATGTACGTCCGTCTTGTTCAGCAGTACGTGTCAAAGATCCTACTTGTCGCTCCACTCTTCTGAGCGCAAGTATGAATATATGTGGAACGAGCTACGCAGGCCATCTGGTCGCCTCACGAGCAGTCCACCTCTTGCGGAAGGTCTCTATCTTTCTCTTCCACGTCCTCTTGTCGGTTTCGATTCCGTTCCCCGTAACAATTACAATGAGATCGTTTAAAGATACGTTTCACCTATCGCATCGTCGGTCCTCGAGCCGTCAATGGCAGCGCAACACGAATTTAAGTAGTCGCCTACAGGGTAACGTATTGGCGATTACGTTGCTACTGCTGTTTGTACGCCATCTAATCATGCTGTTGCAATCATTCGGATTTTTTATCTGGCCATCCATTCAAACTGCCTGGCTGCCCCTGCATTCGAACCAGCGGCGCGCAGGCGTGAGCCAGCTCCAGCCTCGGCGACATTAGCTACAATATCAGCTAGAAAACTGTCGAGGCCACCGAGAGCGCCGTAGCAACCGTCATACTTTCACACGATAGATCGTTGAGAGGGACACGAAACAAGGCTGCCGCCGCAGCCAGCAGCCCTGCGGATCACGCCCCGTCAACGTTGCTCCTGTATTGACAGACACAGAGCTTGACGGCCAAGCAGCAAGCTGCTGGAAATTCACTGGGCATTGCCAGGGACGATCCAAGTCAACCTGAACAGATATCAGAGCGACCCGTGATAGAGCCGCTCGAGAGAGGAGTCGGAGCGGGTGCCTTGACTACTGCCATTGTGACTCATTCTATCCTAGTTCGGTCTCTCACACCCATGCATAAGCACGAAGACACAAAGACACCGGGTATCGGTAGAGAAGGTTGCACAACCCTGTGGGACAGCCTAGAGTACACGCCCTTCGTGCATTTCATTTTCTTGAAGCGAAGCGTGTATTTGAAAACAAAGCTGATTGAGAGAAAAGTCCGAGCAACAGGTTTTCTTGGAGAACAACGGCGAATTTCGCGTTGAAAATTTCGCTTTCAAATTGGAGCCAAAGTTGATGTTCTCTCTGAGGTAACTTTTTGCGGATGCCTCCCCTTTGCTTTCGATTTGTAAATCTACAATACGACTATAGGTATACGCTATTATTTCAACACTTTGTAGTATTTACTAACGTCTGTCTTCGTACTTAATGGCGGTATATGCATTCGAAGCACCGTAACCTACACCCACCTGGTAGAGCTTGACAATATGCGGATGGCGGAGTTGCTTCATAATGTGAATCTCGCGAAATATCTTCTGAAGATTCTCGTCGTCTAACTGATTCTTGTCGATGATTTTGATCGCCACCTGTGAAGGAAATAACCCACACGAACAGTCAGAAGGAGGATAAAAGCGTTGAGCTGTCTGATACTATAACTAGGTTTTCGAACTGAAAACATGTCAACTATTTGTTCATTATTCATGTTGCATTTGATACCAGGCCAATTTATATTCAGCCTATGAATTTGCACTAAGGATTGACGAAGCTGAAATAACTACAACTATTAACTTGTAAGACAAAACCTAAGGGTGTCATGTAACCGACAATGGCCTTGATTACGTCAATAAACGCCACAAGTGCCCCTATTTAGTCACATGCCGTACATGCTGCCCCCATCCATGTAAATTATAGGGGTGAATTAATTCTATTTATAAACAAGTGTATCTACTAGTAAACAAATAGTTCCGTCGGCCGCATTTACGAATCCAAGCAACCGCCACGCCACGAAGCAGCTCAAGGAAAGAGTATAGATTCAGCGGCCTTGATTCAGCCGGCACTTTTTTCTCGTAACAACACCCCGCCGGCCCCGTTTCATTAGCGGCCATATCACAGAGTTGTCGAGGTAGAAACATACACTCTAGTTGCACTTCGTATGTATATATATATATATATATATATATACATTGCTGCTCGGTAGTACTGCCGCTGCATCTTTCTGCTCTCATTGCTGCTGCTGCGGCGGTGGTGGTGCCACACAACATCTAGCGTTCATACCCGTCACTCAGGGGACGCTGGACGTCCAAAAATGAACTCGATGTCCAGCCCCGCTCAACAACAATATATCGCGCAGGCCAACAACAACAAAGAAGATGCAGATACCACCCCCGACCACCGACCCGTGTCCAGGGCACAGTGCCGCTGTTTCCGCAATCCTGACATCACGGCAGGTCATAGCTTATAGCAGCAGCAGCAGCCAATTGTTTTCCACGTGCTCTTGTATTTCGCATTTATCATGTCGGGCGTGCGGGGATCAATCAGGCCGATGCAAACGTTCCAAATGTTGTCTCGCTCCGACTACGTTTAGCCACGCATAGGAGCATGGGCTTAATAGAACCATTCGGTGGTTGATGTTGGGTGACGCTCCCGGTTCGTTTACGAGTTTTCCAGCAATCCTGTGTATTGTCCCTGAGCGGGGTCCGATCGTAAGACCGAACTATTTACATGGGGTGCCCAAGTCTCTGCAAAGAGCAGTTGATTGATTGAAGCAGTGGAGCACGATCCGCACGCATCGAAATTGCGTCGGCAGAGCCGCGCGTGACTTCGATTGCGGTCGAGCGGCGGAGGGAGGGTGCCTCTGATATATATATATATATATATATATATATGGAGAAGTCTTGAAACAAATAAATAAATTGGTGAAGGAAGTCATATTGAAACAAAACAAGATTCACTATGCGATTTGTTGCTATAAGGGGCAGATGAGTACAGGACAAAAAATATACAGGCGAAGCCTGTCACGTCGGAGGGTCGCTCAAAGAATGCGCAAGTAACATTGTACGAATACATTGCCCCACTGATCGATTCGGGTTTTTGAATGATTCACGACTTCCTCGTCGTATAGAACTGGCTATGATTGAAGAGCAAAGTGTCGGAAAAAAAATAAATAAATAAAAAAAAACTAAAAAATAACAACTAAACTACGTCGCATCAGCAAAACGATTGATTTCGAATATTGGTGTATTGGCTAATTACAGTTACTTGACGTCCACACAATCTCGAAACGTGTGTCACGAACTTCGAGGGCAACACACGGCTTTTCTGGCTAAAATTTTTAGAATATATCTAATACATTGTGTTGAGCGGCTTAAGAAGGCTTTCTAGAAAATTCTTCATATAGTTTCCTGCGAATACTATTGTTGGAAGATTATGACGATGTTATACATATTATTCTATTATAATACAATAGGGTGCCTACACCGCGTCCTTCGTGTTTTGTGCGTGTGTGTGTGTGTGATAAATCAAGGTATCTGAACACACGTCTATGGAGCTACTCAAGAATTTTCACAACCCTCTTTTCTAAGTAGAATTTGTTCCACGTAGTTATTTCGGTAATTCCCTGGAAGCAATCCCTGGAAAATGGGAATTTATCTCTCTTTCTCTCTCTCTCTCTCTCTCTCTCTCCCTGCCCTCTATCTTTTCGACTATTGTTTTACATGGTCACCAGCTATAAGTACACAGCCGGTGGCTAGGTGTCCGATCTGAGCAGAGTGAATAGCTGAGGCATTCTGTTTTCGCCGACAGGGCCGCCATCACTTAGAGACACGGGCAGGTCGACGTGAGACGCCACCAGCGAGGCTGGCGTTACGCCGACCTCTCAGCCCCTAGATCTTCCAATTCCGCCATCCAGTTCAGTATCATCCGTTACCATACATAGATGGGTGTAAGGACCACCAGCATGACGGCCCGAGATGGCCTAGTCACAGGCATGTCCTGTCACGAGTGAGTCAGTGACAGATTCGCCGCATGTACAACTTCCCCGCCGACGATATTGATATGTATTATTATTATTATTATTAAAATTCTAATTATTACTATTATTATCATCATCATCATCATCGTGCCACTGGGTGGGGGCGGAGAATAACGCAGACGGCCCATCTACCCCAGCATTGAGGTCACCCACTGCCGATAATGCCTTGAACAAACAACGCCCTGTACTCGAAACGAACTCGAATGTCTGCCAAAGCCAGCCAGTTGTAATCGACGTCAGAGTCAAACAGCAAAGGGCCGAAGGGGCGACATACGGCACGAGTGTGCTATTGGCATATGATAGTAATCTTGTTATAGTAGACGGGTGTGTTGTGTATTGTCAGTCTACCGATGAATCTGACTAATCATAAGACTACTAATCCTACTGACTACGTGTGTTCGAATCTTGAGCTACATCTGATCATGTCTCTCTCGCCGGCGTCTCCGGGTTGTCATCTGTGCCTTAATGAGGAATATGCGGGTGGGGGCCACAAGCGTTATATACACCAGAGTTAAAATAAGTATAGAGAAATATGCAGTCTAAACAATACGTTGAAACGGCTTAACTTATGCCTGGGCAGAGAGAGAGAGAGAGAGAGAAACAGAAAGAGATTGCTTATTGCTGTTAGGCATTGTCTCGATTTTTGCCGTTCGATTAAAGGACATTTAATTGCTTCAGCCTTTAGAAGTCCGGTAAAAGACAAATGGCGACAGAGCAAGAGAAACCAAACCGCCAAACAGGCGAAGAGATTTCGAACACTTGAAAATATACGCCCAGGATTAATCAAAATGATAATCGTCTTAAGACTGATATATATATATATATATATATATATACTCATTTATTATTACACTTCTCTCTTTCTATCTCTGCGTCTCTCTATGCCTTAACATGTGACACATAATGAGCTCACATGATCCACTTGAAGCGTCCAAAGGAAAAAATTACGGCTCTATCGTATGCATTTGCTGTTTTGTCTACTCAAAGTAGCAACGTTGGTAATAATAATAATAATATATATAATAATACATTATTATTATTATTACTAGCGTTGTTACTTTGGCCTATAATATGAAATAAAGCGGAAATAATGGCATCACGATTCATATATATATATATATATATATATATATGCGTGTGTGTGTGTGTATGGTTGACCGCCCACAAAAGCTTAATACGATCTACCTATTATCATGATTATCTCATCATTTGACAAGCTGCCCGCGCCACAGGTCAGCTTGCACCGGTAATTTTCGAACGCCTATCGCCATCACGCGTTCACCAACAGCAGCGCAGTTGCTGTTCATGGTTGCCGTTGTCACCGTCACTATTGTGTACCAGCTCTTGACAGCAGCTGGCCCAACTCACCGGCAATGCCGTGTCGTCGTCCAACAGCAACACCTCTGTGATTCCCTATACATTTATCTATGTAGAATTGCCGACTTCTATCGTGCGGCTGGCCAGTGCAACGGCGATCGTTAGTACTGGGTATATTACAATATTATAGCAGCATGTCCACAACTGCTCATTGCCATGTACTTATGGTATGACACTTGTAGCTCTCTCTCTCGTTATCTTTGGCCGTTTACATTCTATAGCGCTCAGTCGTTGTTCTTGTTGCATCATCGGAGGCCTCCGGACCCTGTGGAGCCGTCTGCGGCATTTCTGCGAGCCAGCGCCTTTACGTCACGCCTTTACGGGCCGATTCCTGAGTGCGATGGCACATGCAGGACCTCCCTTCCGGCTGTATCTGGAACGAAGTGTGACGTCGTCTCGAGGAGCGTCAGCGACCGCAGCTGCAGCAGCATCTGCCATTGGCTGGGCTGTCGCATGGGGCTGAGCTGGCGCGACCACTGCCGCTTACCGGGTCCGTGTTACGGAAAAGGGCCGTATCTACGAGGGAGGGTCAGTTGTAGTGGCCTTATCCACTGCTGGTTACTACAATCATCAGCCGGTGGTACCGACCGGCATCAGCGTGCAGGGCAGCGACTGGGATTGACGGTGCCACGGTGAGTGGCCTTGGTTTCTGCCGTGCACTTCGATTGGGGAGCGTATCATTGCCACTGAATAGGGGAATATTCTATTAGCCACATAGCGTAATGCCTATTGAGGAACACCGACCGAATCCTTCGCCACTTCTGAGGCAGATTGCCTCAGACATCGATTAATCCAACTCACGTAACCGCCCTGAACCGAAGAATCGGGAAACTCCTCGTCGGCGGAACAAAGTGAATGATTTTAAACCCTTTGCATTGGCGTTTTTTCGGTGCTCGAAGATGTTTCGAGCATCGAGGACATGGTCAGCGTTCTTCATGAGCTGCTACGCATTGCGAAATGCGAGATCTTCTTCTTCAGAGAACCACACAAGATCATATTTTGTCCGGCCAATTTTGTCAGCTTTTGGACGACCTTACCGTATCTAGAATATGCAAAGGTGCTTTGAATTGCTCAAAACGACGATGAGTTCGGTGATATGGCAGCATATAGTCATTTTCTTCCAAGTATTTTCGTAAACTAATTATTAATTGAAAAGCATCTACAACGATGCAGGGAATACTTCGAAATTCTAAATAATTATACCGACGCCCCCTTTTCGAAGGCTAATTAGAAAGTGGCTGGTTGTTAAGACTGTCGTTCGTAAGATTAGCCCTCTTCAAGATACCGTAAACACGTACGATGCGATGTCCCACTAAAAAACAGCTACGCTTCCACCCAACCTCACGACTCCAGGTTGGGTGGGAGCGTAGCTTTCCTCTGGTTAAAACACGGGAGCAAGAAGAAAAAGCAAAAATCAACAACTATCATCACAGCAACAGCCATCATGATACAACAATCACCTCCACCCACAACAGCAGCAACATTTTAGTCACCAACTGTCAGCATCATATAGCGCAGGTACGTACCTTGCTTTGCGTGACGATGTGCGTCCCGAGGCGGACAACAGCGAAGTTGCCCTTTCCTATGGTCTTTCCAATCTCATAGTAGCCAACTCGCACAAGAGATCGCGACTGATGTGCCCCTGGACCTGGGGCCACATTCGCGGCCGCTGGCGGGGGTCGATGATGTGGAGGAAGTTGAGCCGGTGGCGAATGATGGGGCGTTGCTGGTTGCGCCGGCGGCGGCTGAGGTGACCCTCGTTGTGAATCGGGCTGCTGCTGCTCCGACTCGTGAGCTATTGTCTCTTGCTGTTGCGGCTGTGGAGAGGCCATGGTGGAAGCTACTCCGAGGGCTCAACGCGCCCCGAGCGCACGAGCTCCACGGGAGGACCACCAGCCCCAACTCAGATGCCGCAACAATGTTGGCCAATGACGACAATGATTTCTTGCTGGCGTACGTACCGAGCAGAGACAGGGAAGAGGACGACGTCTGTCGGCGACGCCGGCTCCTCTGGACGTCGACAGCGATTCCTGTCGGGGACGTCGTTCTGTTTGAGTTCCGCGAACGGCTTTTCGTTGAAATCGTCGACGATTGGCGACAGATCACAGCAGCAACAGTCGCGGCGCGTCGCCCTCTCCTTCTGCGCCGAGTGCAACCGCTCACTCACGCTTCAATTCCTACAATGAAACACTCGTACAACGCTTTGCATGGACGATCCCCAACGGGCAAGCAACGTACAACACAGAACGAAGCATAGGACAATGATGAAGGCGACTCAAGACACGATTACCACCGCTGCCGTGATCGAGCCTGCAGTTAGACCCCTCCCGGGCAAGTAGAGCCGGGAGGAACGGGAACTGCTGTTTGACGAAACAAACTCACGGAGATGGGCACACTCCGCCAAAGGATTGCTCGACTATGGACGAGAAAGCAACGCCGAGGTCGACAAGGGAACTTGACGTTGAATCTTGCTCAGGTCGAGGGAAACCCTGAGCGTCTTCAGTGTATCTGACTCTGGAGCGGGTTCCTATTCATGGTGGTGTCGGCTGGCTGAAGTAGTAACTGTTACAGTCGCAGTATTAGCATTAGGTGGCCCAGAAAGTTGTTTTGTTTTTTCGGCTGTAGTATTTCAAACGATAACAGTGGTGGCTGGGTTACTCTAGCATAGCTGTTTGCTCTTGCTCGGTTGGCCGCTGCCGGGTTGATTGCTGCCGAATAGACGATGTTGCTGTTCACCACTTCAGCTGTGTTTATCGGTTATTTGCTGTAGTCAGCCACTTGTTCGTACGGGTGCTCTCGAGTCGACTTGGAGGGCCAGCCTGCCGCCATCGACGCCGACGCCGTCAACGACAAGGACACCGTGGTGATTCCGTTCTTGGTTCAGCTGAACAGACTATCTGTCTGCAGAACTGAACAGTCTACTTACGGCGGGCTCCTATATACGCCTTCGGAACCGTGGTTCAGACTGATGTAGGTCGTCAACGGACTCGCTATGCGCATGACAGCTCCATTTCGTCTTCATGGGTGGGTCGCCAAACACGGGTTCGTCAGGTGGATAACGAAGAGTCCAGCCGATGTCCAGGGTAGTCGAAGTATATGGTAATTGTCGTACGACAAAGGCGAGAGGCACACGCAAGCATCATGTGGCATGCAAAGAGAGAGAGAAACAGAAATTCGCAAAAATGTTAGGACTCGGATAGGCGGGCCTTATAAGGAAATCGGCAAATGACCTTAGGAAACAATATCAATCCCTAATAAGTCAATGTTATAGACATCGTTGTGCCGGTTAAATGCATACATATGTGCAATAGACTTGGTTAAACATCGGGAATCCCAGAGAATGGGATCTGCGTAACGCTAATGTGAACGTCTTTTTTATGCACAAACACATATCGATTGTGTTTCACATGATCATTTGAGGCCATCACGGTATTATTATTATTATTATTATCGTATTATTATTATTATTATAGAAAACTTTTAACTGACACTATATGAGCGTCCAAGCGACCGCTTCAAATAGCAGCTCGCATTTCGTTTTCGTTTACTCGTGGTAATTTATTTATTTGGCCACGTTGTTGTTATAATATACACGGTCGATTTCACCTTTACAGGGTCAGCAGCAAAGGGGCAACCGGTTCTCATAAGAAACAAGGAAACATTATTAAACCCTTGCATGTGTCGCTATGCACGCTCAATACTTAAGAAACATGTGGTCAACTTCTGCGTTCCATCTTCGCCATCCTTAGCCATCGGCATCGTTTTTGTTATCGCTGTTGTCATTGTTACTGCGTGTTGTTGTTGTTGTTATTGTTGCTTCACTTGCAATCGTTTCGCCGACGCGAACAGAGACTAACTAATATTATGGTTTGACTTTGAAAAAATAATCGAACATAGATTTTTCGTTGCCTTCCGAGAGTTCGTAGTGTTACTATTCCTTAGTTCGGTGCACACTTCCGAGTGCTGCGGATAGTCAAACCTCTTTCTTTCTGCCGTCGAGCGTCTGCATAAGAGGTTGTTTCTACTTTTCTAGTTCCTCGAGAAATATAGAACTTTGCATTGTGCTCGATCCGCACGTTGCTCTCGGGTCTGTTCCATTGTTAGGTGCGCCTATGTATCTGCCCTTGTATACGTGCGAACGCGAGGACAGGCGGTACACAGGTGTCACGGGGGTCGGCGTTATGAAGAAATTCCCTCCTCGTCTTCATCGTCGAGAGGATGTTCCCGATGTCCGTTTGGTCTTCGTCGTTCCACGAACGAAATGATGACACTCGATAAACGAACCCGAAAAACTACGGGAAGGATTGTCGAGAGATATCTGCTTCGCTGTGTCGCTCAATGTGCAATATATTAAAGCAACAGCTATCAGACTGGCGTAGAGGAGGTTACGAGACTCCTCGTTTGGCGTTTTGGTGGCGAGATTATCAAGTGTTATAATTATTATTATTATTAAACGTTTCGGGACTGTTGTTAAGCTGATGTATGATTATATATAATGGCTGTGTTGTCGTCAACGTTATCTTAATTATTCACTATATCATATAGGCGAAAATTACCCGCAATGGCGACACCACACCCCGAACGAATGTATAGATCGCGCCCTAGCTGCTGTATTGTAGTAGTACTATAATGGTATCAGTCAGCGAGTGTGACTACGCAAACGGTTGCATTCTCGATGCGCAGCCCCACCACAGGCACCGGATATTCCATTATGGATATACGCTGTTCCCAAGCACACACAACTAGAAAATATGTGTCCTCAAACGCATCCAGCTGAGCACAGACACACCGTATCTATGTTGCCGTGTATCGAGGGCCTTCTCGCAGACGACCTGATACACACACACACACAGAGAGACCCTCACATTCAGACAGTCGGAGTTGGATCCGAGGCGGGACAGCATTCACTACGAAACAAGGTCATGGGCAGCTCACGGACACGCGGATCGACCGGCCTTCCGAAGCACATGTTCGACATTCGAGAATTCGAACAGTGGCTGTGGTGGCTCTATGGTCCACCCGAAGCCGCCCATGTCTCCGGACCGTCGCAAAGGGCTCCAGAGAGCTTCCAGCAGAGCAGCGTCGTTCTGTGAACAATGGGACCGCGCGGCGCCAGCGGCGGCGACGCCTACGCTGGCTTCAGCTGCTGGCGGACGAACACTGATTATTAGTCGAGACGAATCTGTACTTGACTGTCGGAGCATTGTAATTTTTGCACGCCCAAATTTAACCATTGCAAACACTTGTTGCTGCTATCGTCGCAATCCCCTCAACGAGCTAGCTAGCCAACTTACCTACTCGTCCAATAGTCTGGTAACTTGTGGACTGTGTGGCAAGGTAAGAATTTGACCGACGCCGGCTGACACCGGCACGGAAACGGCGATACATACGGTAGCATCGTGCGGCTGTTGGAAGAACAACACAGAGAGCTACCGCCGGTCGGCTCCGAGGTGGTGTCATCACCATGAGGATTATACTGACGATGTCTTCTAAGCGTCTGTCCTTGACAATCGATGACCGAAGAGAGAGGGGGGTGCCCGTGAGTCTGTGTCTGGTGTATTTGTGTGTACTAATAGATGATGGAAATGCTTTTTCGGTTCTTTTTGTTTGATCAAACTTACTAAAAGGCGTACTTTGCCGGTTGTATGCCGCTCCAGCTGCCCCTCGATTGATGCTGGTGGTGTTCACTAGGAGCTGTTTTAATAATCATAATAATAATAAGAATAATAACGATTTGCTGATATTAAACATGTTTTCTCAATTATCTTAGCAATTCCCTGCTCCCAGTGGAAAATCTTCGAAGGGCACCGACCCCGTATGGCTATGCCTGTTGCTGAAAGGAAACGCCGGATAGATCTCTATGCACAACAGTAGCGTATTCCTTCTCTCGATCATCTCGACCTGTTGAGTTAAGGTGAGTTCCCCAAATAGATATAGATACGGCCGATCTAAAAAGTGAGAACCGCAGCGATCGTAGGGCTGCAGAGGAAACTGGATGCGTAGGCACCCGAACGAATTTTAAAGTGGACGTTACCGCATCAAAATGACCGAATTGGACGTCGACAACGACGCACGGGCTGAGGCACGAAGGTCAGCATTAGCTATCCACGCGTTGGGTTCTAGGTTTTCACCTGACCGCTGTGAAAAGTCCACTTTTGAATCCCTCCACCATTGCTCCTCTGCTTGACGAGCGCGTCTATGCTGTCACGCTTAGTCTTGATGTCGTTAGTTGCCGTTCTTGTCATCGTGATCCCCCCCGTTGAAGCAGTGTGGCTTTTAGTCGCCGAGTCGCGCTAAGTACCCCGTAAGCATAAACAGAAGGTTGTTCCTCTCTCTATTTCTGTTCTTTTATTCGGATGAATAACACCGATACAAGTTGATCGGGCGTCGAAGGCCGGCTCGAGAGGATACCTACGGACAAGGCGCTTGGAAATCGATCAACGAGGTGAGGATGGCCACGATTGTGGCCACCAGTAGCCGAAATGGCGGACACCGTTAGTTGGCCAGTTAGTTAGTTCGTTTCTTAGTTTGTTCGCCTTGGGGCGATCGCTCTGGGGCGACCATTGTAACAACGAATGTAATAGTTCGGTGGGATGGGAGCCACGGCGATGTCCCTGTCTCCCTCGTTCGTCGTCGCCGGTCAACGCGACGCGTTGTCTGAAAAGACAGACGCAAGCTGAGATCAAGCCAGCACACCTAACAGCCACCACCACCACCGCAGCTGCTGCTGTTGTGGCTGTTGTTGTTGCCGTTGTTCACCGCTCCGACCCGATCTCATCGCTTTCCCGCTGTGCTCCTATCAAATACAACGAGAGAGAAAACGCGAGAGTCCACCACCGCCACCACCCTTCTGAACTGGCCGTCGCCGGCCGAGTTGGTTACTTGCTTTGTTGCTTGCCTAGAAGCTACGTGATGCGTCGAGCTATAGCTCCCGTAGAACTCTCTCTCTCTCTCTGTCTCTCCCTCTCTGCGCGTTACTATGTGTGTTGGTCCCTGTCTATATGGCGGTGTGCCTGGCAAGAGGTAGCGGCAACGGCCCGTCTCGTAATGACTCTTTCACCGTTCGTTGCTCCGCTGGTCTGGTTGGAGATCCGAGACAGTTGATCGCTGCTGCGCAGGTCGCTGGCAACGTCGGCAGACAACGAACGAGCAAGCCAACAGTGGACCAAGCGCGGGCAGATGATCGAGCAGTCGCTGACGACGATGACGACGACGCCGCCGTGGCCGGGTCCTCCGACCGTTCGACGTTCACTGCTGCGGATGCTACTCATATAATAGTATTCCTATTAGACCACGTACTGCCACAACTGTGACGATAGTAGTGTCTTGATAGTAGTGTCTGTTGTTGCCGGCAACAACAGACACTACTATCAAGGAGAATTATGAATTATACAAATTTGGTAACTAATTAGAGGTGCAAAGCGGGACGTCTGCTGTGGAGCTGAAATTTCAAGGTGCATACTCATATTATATATTATATCGATAGTATTTAATAGGCTCTAAAAAACAACGGATCGATTGCGAAAAATGTCAAATATGGCTGATAGCTACAATCACCGCTGAGCTGCAAGTTCCAACAAGGTCGACAGCAATGTCTTTTATTCACGGCGTTGCTTGTGGTTCACGCACTCAAATTCGACCAAAAACATAACAAATATAAATGACCTCCTCTCGACTCTTGCTTCCGAGACCCCAGGAGACCATGGCCCCCACACTGCTGATTTCCTCGAAGGAGTCTATCTACCGCAGGCTGATCCGCGTCACCAGGAACAAGGGCGCAGGGTCCTTCCCTTCTTGTGCAGCGCCGTTTCCTCACTCTGAGGTTGGGAGGCAATGCCATCGTCTCCTTCGGGGCTGACCATCACGGCCTCGGCCTGATACCCTCCTGATCCCCAACAGCATCTCAAATTATTGGAATATCTTAAGAAGCACAATCAACTAGCAAATATCCGACATACCTTAATAACAAAAATAAGCAGATGTGAATATGGAGTGCAGTGCTGAATGAGGCAGTTCTGCTTGTCTCATTCACAACAAAGTGTGGTGCGCCGTTATGAATAATGTTTAGGGGGACGATGGGCAATATCCGAGCCTCTGGCTCATGGGTGTACCTGATAATGCTCCCAACTGTTATCTACGCACACAATATCTCATTCTCCAGCCAGCCGAGTCTATCAGCAGCTGTCATATAACAACAACAGCAGCAGCAGCAGCATCAGAAACAATAACACCTAATAACAGCCATTATTGTAGATATTATAGCACCCATTTGCTGTGGTGGGAAGCATTCAATCGCTGAGTCCTAATGATATTAACATTACGTGTATAGCGTTTTGGTCATCCACGCTTCCGTGGTCGAAGTTCAATGAGCAACAAATCCCATTGAAGAGCTAGCCAACAATGATGCGATGACTTAGCCAATTCAATGATGCGCCCGACGTTGAATCTCGATCGGCTCTGATCGTTTTAGTTCAACTAGCCGTTGAGATTGCTTGTATCTCCACTGTAAAACCTGTACAAATCCTCAAGCAATATACAGTATGTATCTTGCAAGTCTCCCGTATGCTATGTTTTACATGGTCTACACGCCGCTTGGTTATGGTCGTCCTGGGCGGTAGCCCACAGCGTGATTGGTGCTGTATGCACTACACTCGAGAGTGATTCGGCTGCTCCACCCGCCAGCGTCCACGTAGAACGAAATTTACACCGAAATTATTGTACAATCAATATCACATAGGAGGATGTTGTATGCTGCAATGTTGCGTATGGACACTGCATCCGATCGCCTCAGCCAAAATCAAAATCATAGCAGGTGAACGGAACGACAGTCGAATGTACCGGCATGGAACCGTCAAACATTCATATATATACACACACACGCATGCAGACGGAGATAGGCACAAGCGGCTATGCCGAACAGCACGGCCAGCCCTGAGCCGCGGTGGCCGCTCGCGGCAGGCCAACCAGACGTGTGGGCTTACTGTGTGTTATTTGTACTATAAGCAGCGCTAATGAAAGTAGCAATATTGCAGGTACTGTGATAGGTTGCAGGGATGGCAGTTGCTGTAGTGGCCGTCAACGTTCGTCGTTGTTATTGCTGTTATTGAGATGAAACAAGGTGTCAGCGGGCGCAAGGTCAGCTCCAACCTCAAGGCACTGGTGAATGCTGCTGCTGCTGCTGAGCTGCTACCACCGCCGTCGTTATTTCTCCAGGAGTGGATCGCAGCTGTTGTGATCTCAGTCTTCTATCTATAAATCCATGTTGCTTCCTGTTTAACTATTTAGCCATCACTGCTGCTGCGCGAAGCCGTGCGAGCCTATGTGAATTGTGTATTGTTAAGCGTTGGCATTTGCCTGCCGCGGCCGGAGCATTGGCCGGCGCCGGTGACTATTACTAGCACGTGCGCTCTTCAAGGCCGTGGTTACCTCTGTGGGTCTCTGTCTTGTCGTCGTCGTCAACATTGGCAAGAGCATCCGTGTGACTAACAAGGAGAGCGCGAGCCGCTCTGTGGATGCGCCTGCGCAGAGCTGCCACCTTTGAGTTCATTTCAAGTTTGGCGCTTGAAATTTGAAGATCGCGATCATGTGGTGGATTTTTAACCTTTTTTGCGAATGAGTGGAAAACAGCTGAGTAGTCCAGTGCAGAATACTCGGTCGTGTGCCGAATCCGCCGTATCACAGATTTGCACAATGGTCTATCGAGATGATGGCAGTCGTCGTGGACTGGGGGTCCACGAGGAAAGGTTAATAATCAAAATAACGATAAAATATTGGCTTTTGCATAGTATGAACGAACACAAAAAGAACACATGCACCTAATATGGAGGGAAGGAATCAACAAAAATATCAACAAAAAAATCTCTCATGTGGTGCTATATATATATATATACCGTGGGGTATATATATACCTCGCGGTATAGCAGAACATAACGGATTATTTTTCACAATTTCAACAACTGGTTTAAGTTGTTAATATGTGTATATACACCTGCGAGTCTGTGAGAGCGCAGCCTCCGAGTGGATTATAGCTGTGTTATGCATTGCTTGCCCTTTGCTCTTATCTACGTCTCGGAGATCTTGAATGAAGTGTGGCGTCCCACAAGGATCGAAGGCGCGGCTAAACCGAGCGATCGTGCGCAAGTGAACCCTGTCCGTAAACAGACCATATTCTCCTATTATGCTACTACGGCCTCCTTCTACTACAACTCTGCAATGGGATTCCTCATCATCACAACTCCTCGCTCTAGTCGGCATTGACAACGTCGAGGGGGAGGGACTATTGGCGGGGAATCAGCAGGGGGGGGAGGGGTGTGGTGGGGGGGGGGGGTTGACGGTGAGTACGTCGTACATTCTGTACGCAATCGGTCGACTCGGCCGCGAGACGCCTCTCGGGGGGGGGGGTGTTGAGCAAACGGCTGAAGTAAGTGAGCAATAATAATCCGATTAGTGTGCGGACATCTATCCGCTCGCAACAGAAGCTGCGCGGCAGCGTCGGCGCGGCAGTGACAGCGGGTGGCCACCAGCTGTAGAAAACAGTGCAGTGAATACAAGAGCGAGGAACAATCCCCCCCACTGGACGGGCGACGATTCGGTCCGACGATGACGTCGCCCTCGTCGCATGACGGGGAGCGAACGTTGCCACGAGTCAGCCACAAAACATCGTGACGGTGGCACGACGCAAACATGTCGAGTCCGTGACCTCGCCGTCGATTGACAGTGGCCATTGTTCTACAATAGCCGCCTCCCTCCCTCTCTCTCTCTCTCGCTCACTCGCTCTATCTCTAGACATCTCTCCTCGTTAAAAGGGGACGTCTGCTGTCGCGTGCAGACGTTCCGTGTGTTCCAAGTATAAGAAGACCGGCGGCCAAATGCATAAACGACGCTGCGAGACGCGAGCACGCCTTGGGTCTGGCTGGGGCGCATTGTTCCAGTATCCCGCAGCAACAGCGACGTACCAAAGAACGACTGTAGATCTCTGTATGCATGGCTATGTGCACATGTAGATGGATGCATCTGCGATTCGATGGAGGGGATACGCGTCGTTCCAGCCACAAGAACAAGGCGACGACAACAAGGACAGGAAAGAAACCACATATTGAGTGAGCAGGCAATGGAGCGAGCGTTGTCGTTGACGTACGCACTTACAGACCAGCAGCACCACTATACGCCAGTCACTGCAGGCCTAACAGCAGTGTCGTTCATGCACGCACACAGTTATTGTGCGTTTGCACATTATTGCACACAACATTGGTTACGTACGATACATCGCCGACAAGAACAGCGGCAATAGTTGCAGCAGCAGAGTGATGATCATGTATCACGTGGATGATGATAATCGAGGTATCGCGCAACGAACGTGGTGGTAATTAGTGGGGTGAACATAGGTGGCTCGCTCTGGCGACACTTTCCCCCTTTGTTTTTTTTGTGATGTCCGAGAAAACTTGACGAATCTGTCAGGGTTGAACGTGAAACTCTCTTGCAGAGAGCTCATTCTGTAATCGTCGGTGTACCCTTCTCAGTGTAACGATGCCGTTCGAACAAACGTCAACTAGTATTCGCTGCTGCTGCTCTTCTCGCTTAGACAACAGCTGTTGTTAGCGACAACCAGAAGCGTCCGGCGGCACGACTTTTGGCTTTCAGTACAAATGCACGAATACACACGGTATCCACTGAGTCGAGCCGATACAGCCTCGATAACAGCGACGGCCACTAGCCGGGCCTGCGACATGCGAAACACGAGAATGCATTGACTCGGGCTTGAGGGAAGAAATCTCATCCATTGAGAGCGGACTGAGCTGGACGAGTCCACACCGATGGCGAAGCTCTCTCCCATTCACCTGACGGATGGCAGACCCCCCTGTTCCGGGTCTAGTCTCTGCCACGATTGGCGTGGCCGTATATCGCTAGCATGTTCGCCTGGTGACTGGGAAACTGTAGCAGCCCAACCCACGACACGTTTGTAACAGGCTGGCCCTTCCGTTAAGGGTTCGGCTTTTCGTGGTAAGAAGCCGAACTAACCGGCTTGCAACCGGCAAAATGGCGCCTCGACGGGAAGACATGCTGTACAAGACAATGTACATAGTTGTATCGTCTCCGACAACGATGACGACTCGAGAATAACAACAAGACGTAATCGGCGTCCCGTATAATCTCCATCAGCCATAACTGGCTGGCCGACATTAGGATAACAGATAACAAACACCGTTGATGGCTGTGTCCTTTTCGGCCCGTAAATAATACGGATATTGTTACAATTCGAATAATGCTGATTATTATTATTATCATTATTATTATTATAATAAGTATATTCATATTATTATTATTATGGTTGTCTCTGATCTAGCAGCTCCTTGGCATCGATGGCCGGCCGGTGACTAACGCTTTTGCTCATCCACTTGTTTCCTTAAGATCTCCCTCTCTCTCTCTCCTCAGTATCTACTGTTGCACCCATTGCATAGAGACTACTAGCATAGCGGGATCATTGGTGGTGGTAGCTCCCGCCGCCGTCGCCGCCGCCGCCGCTGTCACGACAAGAGGTCGAGGAGCAAATCAACGGCATGCACCTGTGGGATTCCGTTGGCTACACCAACCAGCAGCAGCAGCGACGACAGTGGCCGTGACGGCACTATTCGATCGCTGCTGCTGCTGCTGATGTCCAGCTGTGTCTTTCCGTACAGCTGAAACAGCCCCAGAGTGTATCATCGACCAACGTCCGCGATTACGGGAACAGCTTCGGGATCGGCTTTAAGCGTTGCGTTACACTGACAATAGCCACAGTACAGCTAACGACAGCAGCAGCAGCAGTGTTGGTCGCCGGTCCCCTCTGCTACCACTGCCATCCGTTAGCTGCCTGCAATAGAGCTGTGGCCGTTATACGCTTAGATCTCTCACTCTCTCTCTCTCTCCATATATATATATATATATATATATATAGCGTTCACTCGCTCCCGTCGCCACTGGTGGCAGTAGCAGTAGTCAGCAACGTCGGCTGTCCCTCTGTCCGCGTTCAGAGACAGCAAGATGCTTAGCAAACACCGTGTCATGTGGAGGGTCGCCAGCCACCAGGGGGAACCACCAGACAGCAACAGCAGTGGTTTACCAAAGGGGCAAGGGGACGTGCAGACAGACAGACAAATAAACAAACTAGGTAACCAGGCATCAATCAAGTGATTGGCCGTGATAATGACGGCGATGGCGGTGTTGACGGCGAGAGCTGGCGTAGCTTACAACATCTTCACCTGTCATCCGCCATCGAGCGACCGAATCTCGACTCATTTCTTCGCTGTTCGAGCTCACTGGCCACTTGCTTGTTCCGTTGGCTACTTTCTATGACGACAACTTGTGCCCGATGCGTCAAGTCAAGTCGGGGTCGTCGAGTTCCGTTGCATTTTATGTTGCATTCATCGATTGTGTATTAGATCGACTCAAGGAGGACAGCAGCTTGCAATCGTAGCAACGCGCAGAGGCCGCCCACAGCGGCCACCCGTCAACGATTCCACAACAATTGTGAGATAGCGAACGACAACGAATCTCTTACTCGGCATCTCTCTCTCTCTGCCTCTCGCTCTCTCTCTCTCATGACGGCATACGTTATGTTTGCAGTGTTTACGAACGCGTGCAGTTGTTGTTGTTGGTGGTGGTGGTTTTGTGTTAACTTTGGATAGAACCGCAGCCACAGAGTGACGGCCACAGCAGCGGACAGATTGAAGATTCCTACTCCGGTAGCGTTGGCCAGCTGACTGATTAGATAGATTCTAACGCCGATTAAATTGATGTATATTTGTCTCCTTGTCAACCTCTCTCTCTCGCTCTCTCTCTGGTGGTGCCGCTGCTGCTGCCGCTTATGGGGGTGGATTGGGGAGAGCTGCTGCTGCTGCTGTCCAACGCGGTCTGCTAACAACAACTGCGTCTATATGAAGGGATCATCATTCCAGACATTCCCGAAGCTCTGTGTCATGTACGAGGCTAACGAGACTGGTGTTGTTGTTGTTGTTGAGGAGCCACGTTTGATACAAATACTAGCGGGGTACTGCGGCGGTACGCACCACTGGAATCTATCGGTCGCTCTTAGCATCAAGATCATCAGCATTCCATAAAGACGACTATGATGACGATGACGACGGCTCCTCCAACAGCAGCAGCAACAACAACAACACCGGTACAGCCCGCAATATCCTTCTCGGTGGTCAATACACACACACAGCGAGAGAGAGAGAGAGAGAGAATGAAGTCACAAGAGCCAGACCCTTGTGGGACATCACACGAAAGATCAGCGCACACTTTAGCTAGCACATATTCGCAGTTGACATCCATCGTAAAGCGCGAAACACTCCGTATGCGAGTACACAAGAAACAGACACCCGCCACTATCGCATCCACTCACGCACACGTACACCGGGCACAAACACCAACGATGATGGTGATGATTATCATGGTGATGATGGTGATGACAGTAGAACAAGCAAGCGAACCACGGTAGAGTGGAGACCCACATAATAATGTTGTACTCACTTCACTCAGCGGCACAGGCGCGGAGGTGAACAGGCGCGCACTATTCAGAGGAGAAGACTCATTTCCCTCTATCTCTCTCTTTCTTTTCCTCGATCTCACTCAGGCTGTCTCTGTCCCGATCTCGCGCACTGGATCAGAGAACGGGAATCAGGGGGGGGGGGAGAGAGGGAGGTATCGCAGACCTCGCAGGTGGGCTAGTGTGTTCCACGAGAGACGGGCTGCAGGGTAACGACGGAAACGTCTGCGTGATGTCGATAAGGGTAAATAGAAATGGACATGAACCGTAGACACACACACACACACGCACACACCACTTGATCACGGGTTGTTCGACGGCGCTGGCGGTGGACACCTATCAATCTCTCAATCTATCTATCTCGTCGCTATTCAGGCTTCTCTACGCGGTGGCGTATCCGGTGAGCTGCTGGCCGTGTTTGTACCGTGGTCTCAGATATCAGTCGACCCAAGAGAGATAAAAAGATAACGATAGAGCGAGAGAGGGAACGAGAGACAGACACATCGCCAAGAATAAGAGCCACACAAACACATGCGGGCATTCACTAAATCTCACTCTGAATAGTAGTAACCGCAGCAGGGGGAGCCGTTGTAGCCGATGTGTGCTCTGGTGCGCATGTTGGATCGTTTACTATATATTGAATGGTATCGGCTGGTCACCACCTGCACGAGCCGCCGCTGCCGCCGCCGCCACCAGCACAGCAGCAGCAGCAGCAGCTGATGATGAGGCAGACCACTGCTGATGCTGTTCGTCTCGTTGATATTCTCTCTTGCTCGCGCAGGCGAGCACTAGCTTGTTGTACACCTACCTCCGACACGGGGCAGCACCAAGACACGAGATGGCCCCGAGACAACACTCGCTCCCTGGTTAGCTCTCACACGCACACCTCGCTCCTCGACCGTTCTGGGGTCTGGCTACCCTTCTCGCTGGCACTCGCTGACAGTGACTCGGGCTTCGGAGGCACGACACGACTTCACTTCACTTCACCACACTCCGTGGTGTCTTCAAGGGCCTCGAAGAGACGGGGAGGGGGGGGACACTCCCGGCGTACCGGGCACTCGCCGCCGCTCTCGGGTACCCCAGTGGCACTGTGGTCTAGCAGCGACGCGGGGTCCGAGAGAGAACACACAGTAGTTCACATGATGATAGCCAGTCGAATGTACACAACAGCCGAAGGCTGTGGAGAGATGACGTCAGGGTTGCCATGGCAATCTCGAGAGAGGGTGCTCCGGGCAGACAGCGGAGACACTGGTGGTGGTGGTGGTGGTGGTAGTAGCAGCCAGCCGTGGCGATAGCGCTGACACAGGCTGAGAGGAATAAGCTGCTGCTGCCTTGGTCGCAGCAGCAGCAGCAGCAGCGCCAGCAGCAGGAGCAGCGGTGGCAGTTGAGACGGCTGCAGCGACGGCGAGAGCAGGGAAATACGGGGCGGCTGCTGCTGCTGCGGCTGCTGCTGTGGACGCTGGGTTGGTTAGACAGGCACAAACGGTCGCTCGGTCAGTCAGTCAGTTAGGCTGGCCGACGAGCGGTCGGTCGGTCGCGAGTTCGCGCTGTCGCTTGGCGAACAGTCACGCAGCCAGACAGGCCACCAGAGAAAGAGAGACAGAGAGAGAGAGAGAGGCTGGAGGCAACGTGGAGAGACAGATAAGAGCACAGCGCAGGTCGATCACAGCGCACAGCAGTTTGCCACTGTCGTCGTTAGCTGGACGAACGAACGGACGAACAGAGAGAGAGAGAGAGAGAGAGAGAGAGAGAGAGAGAGAGAGAGAGAGCTAGCGTTAGGCGGGCGAACAAGTCGAGTGAGTCGGCCGCTTCCACCAGAATCACCAGCACCACAATCACAGTCAGCCGAGCACGACGACGGAGGAGGCGGTGGCGGCGGCGGCAGCGGCGCCGCCGCGCCACAAAGCCGCCACGGATAGGGCTCACCACCGACGCTGCTGATGCTGAGGCTGGTGATGCTGGTGGTGAGTGAGAGTGCACGCTGGCCGCACGGTGGCTGCTGCTGCTGCGGCTGCTACCGCCTCTAATCGCGCAGCAATCGCTTTCGAAGTCAGCCGCACTCGACGGTCGGCGTTTGTCCGCAGTGCCAGCAGCAGCCGCAGCAGCAGCAACCGCTAGTATCTCTCGATACAGCAACCGCTGGGGCTGTAATGGCGACTGATGAGATTGAAGCGACAAGTAGCCCATGGCACAACACGAATCAGCTACGGGCCTTGCTAATATTACAGCTAGCAGCAGCAGCACCAGTTGTGGTTATGGTTGCGGCTAAGTATGATAGCTATTATAGCTAGCACGGTTGTAGTTAGTCGGGACCGACAGTTAGATGACACGGCCGCTTGTGGATGAGCGTACTGTTCAGTCATAGTAGTATATCAGGTCGCTAGGCTCGTCCCGGCTCGTTCTGGCCCTTGGCCTGCCTTGACGCGGTGCACATGCGGCGCAGGCAGGCGACGATCGCGCAAGTGCGGCACACTTCGCTACCACCTATCTCTCCTTTTCTCTCTCTTTAATATTATGTGAAACTGCGAGTGAGTCAGGCATAGTCATACACACACACAGCTAAGAATGGATACTGCAGATGAAGCGAGACAAGGCAACACAGCACAACGCCACCAAGACACTCGAAAGAGAGACAGAGAGAGAGAGACGGTCCCGTAGAGGCCAGCGACAACAGCAGCAAGGGACAAGGGTCAAGCAACGGGCAACGAAGCAAGCCACAGAGCTGCAGCTACGCTGCCTGTCTCCCTGCCTCGATGGCTGGATGAAAGACATCTAGCTCCATCATAGCTACATCTTAACAGTGCAAGCATACATATATATATATGTATGTATATATATATATATATATATGGAGTAGTACTCGCTACCTTGCTTATTACATTCGGTAGCCTATATCGGAGAAGTGTGGACTGTTCCCTTGACATTTCTCTCAGTAGTAGTATGGCTATCGCCATATGGATAATACAGGGGGCTGGAGCCGACGCCGAAAACAGTGGATGCTTTAATCTACTTCCTGCTTCCGCTGCTCCTGCATCGGACAAAGACAACAAAGGCAGCATCGTATCAGCATTTACACCAGTTGACGGACAGACAAACCTATATATATATATATATATATATACAAGTGTATGGGTAATTCCTCTATAGTTTGACAAATCGTATGCCTAATTTAAAGGTTGGCATATTGGCTCATGGCAATGAGCAATCCACCATTTCAGAAATGTCTCCCTTAGCACTGTTGTTAGGTATGATGTCAATTCTTCCATACAAAATCGACCAGAATCGATTGATGTTGACAATGTCACGATATCTGGGGCCCTAAGACACCAATCCAAGAGCACTATTTTCTGACCATAAAGCGTCAAGGGGACGTCGCGAAGAGCTGTTCAATCCACCATTGGAAAGTACTCGGTAACGTACAATAAGTAAGCTCGATATAACCTATGCCATATAATGGATATGACCAGTGCAAAAGTTCTGTCGAAATGAGCAGATAACACTTCAACCGACACGTGTATGATACGTTACACTCTAAGTAATATAATTGCCCGGAAGAAAGATAAGTCCCCTATAACAGAAAAGAACCACCACTCCGCAAAGCAATAAGCGACAATCTACGCGAATATGCATAGTACATTTCTATTTGCATCAGAAATACGCACATTCACGAGGTTGAGACTTGGATGTTACACAAATTTAGCAAAATATCATGTATCTATATTGCTTCTGCAGCACACATTATCCTGCTCTCGATCGAACGTCGGACACTGTAGCTTTGGCGGTGGTACAGGTGGGATGAACCCAACTAATAGCAAGACGTAACCTTCAGAGGAATATATCTGTTATCAGTTCTTAGTTTCCCTAGAAGAAAACAAAACGCATTTTGTTGTGACTGAACAACGGGATGTTAATGTCACCGTCTTCAGGATCGCACAGGCAAACATTTGAGAACTACATTGTAACAGAGAGATTGTAAGTTAGAAGCTATAGTATGGACGTAGAAATGTCAAGGCCGCTCCAACACTAAAAATATTTCGCACAAAAGCAACGAAATAACAGTATTCGTTGGGTGGCTCAATTGAATTCGTTATGTCTACCGGGTCTGTCGACGAAAACGTGCTTTTTTTCTTTCCGCCATTTTGACAGAGACACATACAAGTCACTATATAAGGGGCATCTTGAAATGGTGCGCCTGCTTCGTCGAAATGTTGGGAACGGCCGAGATGTATGTACAGCATGTATCGGCCCTTACTTCCAAATATAATAGAGACGCCGTAAAGTCGCTCTTGCGAACCACTCAGATGGATCAGACAAACCTAGCCTACCTCCCCCAACTTACATGAAGCCCAGCTGTTCAGTCAATCCTGTCACCCATGTGCTACCTTCTGCTTGATTATCGATATGACCCATCATCGAGCATTTTTCCCCGCGTAAAGACCTCCATATATATATATATATATATATTCGTGGCTATCAGTTCTCCGGGTACTGCAAAACTATAATATGACAACTGCTTTCTTGGAGCATCTGCATTTTGGAGGCCAGTGGAAACTGCCAGCAGCACGGCGCACTAATGGCCCTCAGTCGGATATCACGGCGTGCGCCGTCCATGTGACGCGAACGGATTGCAAGAGATATATATATATATATTTATATAATGTAGTACGCTATGGCGAGCACACGATCCGGTGTGTCTCCATACGCCACTGAGCGTCATCTACTGGAGGAGGTTACAATAGTTAAGCGACATCCGCCGCCGCTATTGTTACCAGAGTTGAAACGTCGTCAATAGCGAGGTCGATCGTGAAAGCTGCTATTGGACACGCGCACAGACAAACATTGCCAACTTTCGCGTCGATAACAGCAGCGAATGGCATAAGGAGAATGGTGTCTATATAAAGCAGGCAGCAGTGAGCATTATGAGTGGCCAGCCAGCGTACCTGCATGGCTGACTATCAGCGTCCGGGACGTTAGCTATCGCGTCCGAGGGTATCTACAGTGCAGCGAGTGACACCAGCGTCACGTTATAGATATATATATATATATATATATATATATATATATATATGTAGATAGTATCACGCTGTGGGTAGACACAGAACTGGCCACGGCCGAACCTTAATTCTTACCTTACTCATATAATCTCATAGTGGCGCGCGCCCAAACGCCAGCTCGGACGAGCAGCTGCGGTCGCAACCGACAATCAGACATGCTCACGCAGGGCCTTGTCGTGGTCGGCCATTGGCGCTACTGCTGCGATCGCCGTCGTTGTCGGAGTTACCCATTGCCGGGGCGAGGCCTTTGCGGCAGCGGCCGCGGCGGAGGCGGCGGCGGTCGCCGCCGCGGCCGATGCTCGTCACAACGGCCTATGACGATGGTGCTTATTATACGTCAGCAACAACAGCAGGTCGTAAGGATGAAATGTCAGATGGAGTGAGCTCTAGGCTACTGCTATGTGCCATTGAAACGATTCAAATTGTTGCTTGTGCTGCTGCTGCTGCTGCTGCTACTGTTGTTATGTCATCGCGCTTAGGGCAGCTTGGCCCGTTCACCATCTATAATAGCTTCGGCTGACATAGTGCTGCTGTGTGCGAATATACTGCCGCTGTGCTGCTAATACGGTTCGTGGTTCATGACTGCTTCGACGAATGACTCTGTCAGTTGGTTTCGCAAGTCGCCGCGCGGAGGGAGGAAGGCGGTCGTGTGGAGAAGAGCCGGCAATTGCCAACAATGGAAGAGGTTGACAAGGATCGCAGGATATACAGACACACACACACAAACGCTCACTGATGATAGATGGATATAGATAATACACATAAATACAGTCACCATTATTCTAATCTACAAAGTTTAACTTAACAAGTGTGGTTATACTGATCACAGTGATTATACTACAGTGTAATATTAATAATTAGAACACACTACAAAGACATAAGTTCTTCAACCAAACGGGGTGCTACAGGATATTATGAAACAGATTACATACATTTTGGTAAAAGTGTGGGGAATTATTACAACTGTAGTAATGTGTAATGGCCACTTCATTCGTATGGGACGTTAAATTATAAATAATAATAATAATGATGGAAAAAGGACGACATTCTAGTATATTCGCCGTGGGGGATGCTCTGTCAGTTGGGGTTAATTACTCAATTTGGCTTTCGAGCGACGATTGACTACGACGATAACGACTCCTTCGAGGTCACCACCATCATCCTCCCTATCAAGTTCTCTCCGTCTTTGCCCATTGTTCCATCGGCTGTATACAACTCAGTATGCTCGTGCTGCATAGCTCAGCACTCGCGAGTGTAGTTTGCTCTGACCATCTTTACTTTATGCAAAGATCAGCCAAGTCAAGAGACAACAGCTACTAACAGCATTCTGCGCACTATATATATATATTATAAAAAAAAAAAAAAATATATATATATATATTATGTACGTTAAAAGCAGACTACGCGCCACTCCGCTGCTAGACGCTGCGGCGCTGCCCAGCATCTGGGTGTGTTTCGACAGAGCGCTAGTCGTTCGCCGGTGATTACCACGTGGTGCGTTGCCTTGATGTCATGCGACCAACGTTGTCCGACGACGCCAGACGACGCATACCCAACGTCAGGCATTTCGACGCGGGTTGTCAGGTCGCGACTGTCGCAGGTCGACGTCAATGCTCAACGCGATGGATCGCGACCGCTGAGCACTGAGCACACTACCACGGTATATATATACTGTGGCTATTCCACGTATTTATACCGCACCGATCCAGTGAATATGCTAAGCAGCAGCAGAAGCTTTCCTGGGATTCGAAAGTGAATAAAACGATTCTCACAGACAAATTCTCAGATGAACAGACGTCGAGAGAGACATTGACACATTGTACAGCCTCAATAACGAAATACTGCCATCGGGGCAGAATGCGCGCGCCTGCTACCGCGATGGCAGACAGCCTGTCACGATGCTGATGATATAGCTGTTGCCTGCGATTTTGAGGGAGGGGCGAGCGGGCGAAGGGACCTGTACGGAGGAAGAGAAGTTCTTCTGCAGCGGAACACGCGTTACGCCTGGCGGATAGGCACCGGTGGAGCCGGCTGGAATATGCTCAAGTATCCTAGCGATATCGTTCACTGCGCCAGCCGGCAGATGTGGTTCCACGACGAAGGAGCAGATGAAGCAAGCGAGGATGAAATTAAGGAAGAAACCCACACCGGCGCGGAAACCTCCCGCGATGACGGAGGTTGACGCGGCGAGTCGGCAGCAATAATAATAATAATAATACAACACCTTCTCGCAACATTTTCCTATGTGACCCTATGGACGCGATGGATGACGTCACCCCCGCTGTTCACGTCGTTGATGCCAGCACATCAATCATGTTATCATCGCCGCCTAAGCTCGCAATCGTAGTAGAAGGAGCCGTAACGCTACTGCTACTATTACTGGTGGAAATAGGAGAGGGATTATGAGGGAAAAGTACAAGAACAACTCTCGCTCTCTCTCTCTCTCGCTCGCCTGAGAGGGAGCGAGGGAGAGAGAAAGAGATGGAGGCTGAGGAAGGGAGCCAAAGGGGATCAACAAGACGGGACACTCTCAAAGGAAACCGTCGACGAGATCCATGGACGCGGCGGAACGGTGGATAGCGTGTGTGGGTATTGGACCCATCGGGATGGATCCGATGATCGCGATTAGCGCTCGTCTCGAGGTCTGCAACGGCGATTACTGCACGCGGATAAAGTGCGCCTTGACCGCCGACAGCAGACACTTGAGCGACTTCCGCATTGCAACAGCCGGCGTACGGGTGATCACCTACGTGGACAACTATCGTCATGAGGTGACGGATTTTTTGCATTACAGAAAATGCCAACGGATATATATATATATATATATTTTTTTTTTTTTTTTCTCTTAGGAGATCCTCAATGGTGGGGCCGCAACGAGATGGGTGTGTCAACGTCGAGATCGAAAATCTCAAATGGTCTCCACAGCTTGTTTTCTGCTATTCGTCTCGTATGGGAGTCGCACTTTCGGCCTGCCGCGACTTTCAGATTGTTTCATTTAGATCTATCTGTTATATAGTAAATGTGAATACGATCGTGTTCGTTCGTAAACAATTGCACCGACAGTGCGACGCAGCACGGCCTACCCAATAGCTAAAGAGGAGAATAGTAACAATCACGGCCGCTGCCCAGAAAACTCTAGGACTATGGACGGCAGCCGTAGCCACAATCTAATAACAATCGATTGAACGGAACCATTGGCGATGGCCAGGACAAAGGGTTATAGTGACACTCACACGCCACGACAGACTTCCGTCCGACGCACACCCGCAACACGGTACTCGGGTATTAGTCGCATTATTAGTAAATGGAAGGGAAAAGAATAAGCTATGGCAGATGATCTCAGGCCTAGGTAGGCCGATCTCAGGCCCAGGTAGGCCGCCCGGCAGGCCCCGCTGACTGGCTGGCTACCAGCTGACCCTGAGACCTGGAAACATGGCAACATGACGCGGGTGAGTCATCCATGCATTATGCATGTGCTATGTAACAAGCATCGCCACCCGAGCGAACCGCGCACACCGTTGGCAGTGATATCCATCTAGCTGGACGGCTGGCCAACAAGCGAACGCCGCAAGCACTAGTCATCAGCGTCGTTCAACAGCGCCACCTGGCAGCGCCCCCATCACCGGCCTTCGTATCGCCTCGAAACCGATCGCCCTAAAGGTCAGGCGTCCTTGCCGACCTTGCCTTAACAGGGTTAACGAGTGAGCCAGAGGAACAGAACAAAAAGATTGTTGTTATGCACCAAGCAGTAGGCCTTAGTAGGCCTTCCGCGAAACACCTGACTGTGGAGAGAAGCAGGTGGCCTTGTAGGCTCCTTCACAAACTCTATCATCGTCTCTATCTCTATTCATCCATGTGTCACATATGGATCTCTCACTGGCAGCGCTCGTAGCATCTGAGAGACAAGGAGCAGGTTAGCGCCTGTCTGGAGCTTGCCTGTGTTAAAACTGGTGGGAGAAGTCTGAGACGTGCTTCCCTGATTAATGAGATTCGATCCAGAGCTCTTCGGTCTGTTTCTGCTCCTTGTATTCACGAATCGTCGGGTCTGTGTCGCTCAGCAAACGGCCGAATAACATGTCATTGACTCCCTTCACAAGGGGTAAAATCCTGCCTTGGGATCGCACCGTCGCTGACACCTTTAGCTCCTTCGTACGTCCGTCGCGGTGCACTGCAGCCTAGTTCTGGAGCTATTATAATTTGCCAAAGCAAACGAAGAGCAGGATATACGCATCACTTGTCGAAGATCAATATTTCAACCACTAAGCATTCGTTGACATTGGGCCGACCGGGTACTCAGTCGTCTGATCTATTTAGTAAAGTTGGAATTGGAAAGATACAGATTAGCTTCACGGGGAGATCTCTTGATGTAGCGATTACCATTGGATATTGGAAAGGGGCCACAATATTGATCCGGATAATTGATCGAGCTTCTTGATTGACAAGGAGAGAAATTGGCGATTTGGAGCAGCAGATCTTCTATTAGAGATGTTTCTTTGCTAATCCTATGTAGGTGAGATTTTAAATTCAGAGTTAAGAGGTTCACTTGGGCACAATTGTAACCCATTTATTTAATTTGAAAATATGAATAGTGAATAAATAAATATTTATATTGTTATGAGGAACGTATCTCTTTCTACGTTTCTTGTTCTGTCTGTAAGCTGTCCCGGCCCCGATCACTCTTAGCCGATTTCAGTACCAATCGAAGGATCAGGAGTCAAGGATCTGTCTCAAAGATCAAAGCATCCCCGGGGGTTATTGTTCAGCTAATCGAATGCACAGAGAGAGACGAAGATACCTGCGTAGACGTCTACATCCTGAGTCACAATGGACTCGTGTGTGTATATATATATATATATTATGATAAAACGGGAACGTAAGCATGAGTACCTGCCACTTTGTGCTCGCGCGGGAAGGGGCTATACTTGGGGTAGTTTTTGCTACTGCTTAGTCATAGAGTTCACGCTTTCTGGATGCGAGCGCTGTTTGCATGTACGCTACGTGTCTACATCAAAGGTAGCTGACGTTGGATGAAGGACACGATTTAGCAGGTCATGCTCGAGGGCCGCGATAATCAACGATAATTTGATCTCACTATTATACAACTGAACACTGCACCATTATACACACACACACATACACAGAGACTGTATCATATATGATACAACAATCCTTTTTGTCTCCTTTGGTTCAATTTGGCAACATCTACTATCGTTGAGCATCTAGTTAAGGAATCGTCCAATTACCCTAAATCAACTTTCCCGGCTGACTCTCAGCCAGCATTTAACAATGTCCACGGGTACAACTGCTTTCGGCATAAGGCTTCGTAGGACGATTAACCCCTTGCTAAATGCAAATATACAACTTTGCGTGTCGAACCCGCGTAGGCACCCGCATGTCCCACTCCGATTTGAAGGCGAACATGAATGCACCACACCGCCGGGCTAGAAATCCACAGATCCCTGAGGCCAGCCACGACAGGATTTGAACCTGAGACAATAGGACGTCCGGTCTATGTGTGCAAACTGACGAAACATTATTAATAGGAATCCGATCCACTCGTGATATGAACACGCTTACAATAAGCGCCCGGTGCATGTGTCGTTCTGGGAGGAACTCGAATATGACTCATTCCTGTTGAAGTTAATCAAATCTCGTTCAGATGAACTTACGGAGACTCATTCTGTACTAAACTAGCACCGTTTTTTTTGTTTGTTATTACCGTCTTCGACACACGCCTCCCTCCCCTGGTAAATCTGAATTCATGGGTCCACCAGATTTTTCGGCTACACATGGGATAGAAACGTCGAAAAACGCGGGAAGGCGGACGTGGAACTTCACTTCAATTCCCATTAGTATCGTTTTGAAGGAATCATTTAATCTTTGCCTTCCGAATGTTGCGTGTTGCTTGCTAACTTTGCTCAAGCAAGAACTGTAATGGAGAACAGGCCAAATCGAGAACCACGATGTGACCATACCGTATATCCAAAGTCCACTCACGTCATCACAGGTAGACGACACCAGCTCAACCAAACCAGGGTCAACCCCAAGTCAAAATGGGTTTAGCCAGTAAGAGTCTGACATCACCAGACAAATACCTTAGTGAGGCCTGGTGTCCATACAGGATTTACCTTTAACCCTTTAAAAAAAGGCTTAACCAAACGGTGGTGGACCTGAGGTACTGGCGTTCATCAATTCACTCGAAATGTGTTTGACATCATTTTCCCTAAATATGAAACCTTACGTCATCGATTGACTACGTGCAAAGGGTGAACCTGCTTGCGCATGCTTGGGTGAAGAAACTAGCTCAAGATGCCATGCTATGATAACAATAATAATAATAATAATATTGTGACGCTGTTTCCTTCGTCCCTGCGGGGTCGCACAAAATTATATGATAATTTCCCTTCAATTATTGTGCATTTCCTGTTCTTCTGTGTAGCCCAACTGATATTCGCACCGATTATTACCGGCGATCGGGCGCCTGGCCGTTGTCAACTGCAGAGGATACACTTACCCGATCGGATCAGTTAGTTCGAGTTCGCACAGATTCGATTGTGGAAAAGCCACACCTTGCTCCGCTGATCTCACTGCTTCGCATCGATGGACTATGAATGCCCCACTCCCAGCATTTATAGGCGACACCGCCGTCCCGCGTACAGGAGGAACTCGTCAAATCGAACTCCCTAATGACTATGACGATCCCGTTGGCAAGAGCAACAACCACCGCCGTCCGCCTTATATTGCGGTAGTAGTTACAGCTCTGATGGTAGTGAACGCCGCTTCCAGTCATGTCCACCCATGTGTTCGGCCACAGGTCCATTCGACTTGGAGTGCTTCTGGGTGTAACTACGATGGTGCGCATGACATGCTGCTGCTGCAGACGATGATGATGATCGTGTACAACATATGACGTCGAACCGCAGTATCTCGCCGCCGGCGGCCGTACGCGCTTTCCGACATCGACGAATCCCAATTCCAAGTTGCCGCCAGACCGATTTGGGATCGGTTATGCCACATTCGTACGTCGGTCGCTAATCATGCGATGAGCCCCGGAGGAGATAACATTCCTGAGAGATCGTCGAATTATTACGAGCAACGCCAAACGATTATGGAGAGAAAATATGTGGGGAATTTTGTATTGGTCAGATTTTTTTTGTCCCATCTTTGCCGATGGAACTCGCTGGAGCATCTGCAGCAGCCAGATCTGAGTTTCAAGCCGAGCTATATGGAGTAACGTGTGACTGCTGCAATGTTGAAGTACACGTTTCGAGCATTGTCAAAATTATACTATAGGTACAGAGAGAGATAGAGAGGTAGATAGAGAGAGGAGGGGGAGTTGTTACAGATATATTTTAGCATAGTTTTTCAAGTCACGGGTTTAATCGATTCGGAAATTGTGGTCAGTCAAATGTCAGTGCTGATGCAAACGCTTTCGATTGAGCAGATGATATCATCGGATTGACGAGGAGCTCAGCGTGATTTCGACTACTGCTTGGACGTTTACTCAATTGAATTGATTAGTTGAACGGAAGACGATACTCGGCTCAGTGGTGGTCTCGGAACATGGTCGATAAGTATTCTAGTTAGATCTAAGATACGATCTAGATCTGATATCGAAGTAATGCTGGGCGTGCCGACTCTAGGGAAGAGGTAGACTCCTCAGCAGAGGGTGGTGGTTTTAGCAGGTACAGTTGCTATCTGGCTGCTAGTCGTTTACTGCTTCGCGTTGAGGTTAGATGCAGTACTAGCATTAAGGATCTGGGATAATAATCAGCTAAGCATCTATGCCACTGACGCCGAAAATGCTGCAGAGCGTAAACCGCGCATTGAGGCAGTCTGTCGGACCGTGACCAAACTATGGGACGTAACGAGATCAATTGTTATCTTAAACGACTCTACCTCCTTACCATTGACTGGTGCAAAAGTAGTCCTCTTAGGCTCAAACTCGATGGAGGCCAATTTTGCAAACTCTCGTGTTGAAAATGGGTTCTGCCAACTGATAACGGAGGTGACCACTTAAGCGCGATCTTACTTCTCAGCCCGTTTTTGCCCAACAAAACATCTCCGATCTTCTACTTACAACCGATCCTTTTACTATCGATGAACTGTCTACTCTGACCTCCCCGATACCCTCCGGTCATAATGCAATAACCTTTACTGTACTATTTGATACAGGTCTTACGGTAAACGATGAAGGTAGCTATGATTTTTAGAGAGAAGATGATGAAAGGATCGATGCTAGCTTATACCACAGTCAGTGGAGAACGCTTTGTTCGAGCTGTGACTCGGTTGATAGCATGTTCAATACATTTACCTACCAACTCCATATACGAATTGAACAATTCGTACCTAAACGAAGAAATTTAATCAAGTTGAAAAACAGGAGCCTCAAAACCATATCAATAAACTAGAGGCCCTGATGAAAACGGATGCAAATCCTAGAAATGGAACCAAGTTACGAAAACGCAAGTATTACGGTTCGCATCCTTGAGAAATTGAATCGTGACTTTCAGGACTCTAAAGTAAGTAGGTAAAACTCTAAGTAATTTTTTCGGTACGCACATACGCGTTTGAAAGGGAAGGCGGAGATATGTGCTCTGATAGAGGATGGTACGATTGTAACAGATGAAAAACCCCAAGGCTAACATTTTCAAAGATTTCTTTTCAACCCTCCATGTAAAACAGCCTAGCATGGCTCCTACGAATCTTACCTCTCATACAAATGAGTCTACGTCTCTTTTAATAACAGAGAAAAAATTATGTTTAGCAAGATCCAGTCTTTACCTATGAAATGTAGTTTTACGGCAGGCTCAATTCAACCTCTTTTTTTATAGAAAAGTTGGGAGAATCATATCCCAAACCCTACATCTTGTTTACTGAGGATCCTTCGAGGACGGCATTGTACCCGAGTATTTTAAAACATCTGTGGTAATCCCCGTCCACAAGAAGGGATCCGATGTTGATAACTATCGACCAGTCGCCCACTCCTCTACAAGCTTTATTGACAAATCTGCAGGTAAAAGGGCGGTGTGAACATACATTGTTGCAGTCTGTTTGCAATGTACAAGCATTGACTCACAGTTATAACAGTTCTCACATGGACCACGAATGGTGTGCCTTTTAATGTCCACTCGACACGCGTTATGCTAATAAACATTACCTGGATATCTTCGTGTGCACGAATAACTGTTAACCTACTTAAATGCCGCTTCTGTTTTAATTGTAGACCAATTTTTTTTCCCAATACCCAATTACACTTTACCCTTCTCTTTGCACAAATTAGACGAACGAGTCTATTCCCTTGTTGTTTCGCCTCGGCATTCTCGTGAGAAAGCATAAATGTATCTCCGATCGATCCTGCAGAGGTTAGCGGCTCACCCACAGAGTTTCCACATATCAAACGTTTCCACCGAGGGAAACCCTGGTATCGAGCGCGCAGACTCTTCCGAAAACCACAAACTGATCCCCTCAGTGACCAACATCCTCCACCGCCGCAGCCTATCACCGGGGGTTGAGGAGAACTATAGTTCATGGACAGGTGTTCATCGTCTCGTCTCATTCTCCCGTCCGGCATCTCTAACCAACGATATATTATTACAATAGGATCCGCTGCCGAGGGCCTGATCCCTCGACCATACTCTCTTCAATCATTCGCCGGGTGGATTTGCTCACCAGCAATTCTATAGAGGATTCATATACCACAACTAATGATAGATCATTACATCATGATACACTCATTATCTCTCTCTCTCTCTCTCTTTCTCTCTTTTTCTCTCTCGGTCGCTTTGAACATGGCGCGCGTGGCCTTGTCGATATAGCGATGTCAATAGAATGACACTATTGCAATACTATTTATTGCCGTCGTACAAATTCTAAATTATGCTATTATCTCAAGTTGGCGCTGCCGCCGCGCAATTGCTCGTGTTCTCCTCGCATCATCCTCACCCGACGCCATGCCACGTCCATAAATGTACAAATATACCTTTGCGCGATCTTATTTTAGCAAAATGCGCGCATCGTCATTCATTCTCTCTCTCTCTGTCTCACTTCCTTTATCTTCCTGTCCCTTAAGCCTCTCCCGCTGCCGGCGGCAGCGGCGGGACGACAACAGCACCAACAGCAGCAGCAGGTCGTTAAAAGTCCTCAAAAATAGAAACGCCAAGCGGCCAAGACGACCACGGCTCCGCAGTCCATCCACAGACACAGCACGCAACCGGTATTGACAAAATCCTGTTCGTTCGTTCGATTCGCTCTGAACCACATTCGGGCCACCGCCGTCACCGCACGTTCCATCCGCGATCGCCCGTTGGACGTTCGCCGGCGGTCGGTGACCATCGACGTCGACGACGACGATGATTCCTTAAGTAGCAGCCCACGCAGCTCGCGTGCGTTTGTTCACAACGTCGCCGTCGTGCAGCTTTCTCGTGCCGCGCTCTATGTCTCAGCTTCTCTATCTCTCTCTCTGGCTTTGTCACTACGGCCTACCTATCATCCTATAGTATTACGGCAATCGAGCACGCATACAGTATGGTTTGCACGCTCTAGATCCCGGTCGCCATTGCCGTCGAGTCCCCTATACACGTCCGCATATATCCCCCTCGTTTACCCCAGAGTATCCCCCTCGTTGGATACAAAATACACGCCTAAAGAAGGGGAAGCGCTCACTGTTTCGTAATGACGGCCGCCGTGGAGACCAATGTCGAAGACCAATCGTGTATCTCGCTTTTGCCTGTAGGACATCGGCTTACAGCTAAATATAGCACCTGACTGGTCGACTTGAGAGTCCACCAGGCCGCGAGGCTTGATACGGCAAAGATGAGCCTTGGTAGTTGTAGGTATACGGAAGGACGATAGACGAGGGGACGACACGGATAGCGGAATAGAAGCCATCGTTCATCTAGCACATCTATGCGTGTCAAGTCGGAACGCCGAATGAGAGAGAAAGAGAGAGAGTAGCCCAGCGCTCGAGGTGTTGTAGCTGGCCGTAAACCGTATCGGTCTCTAGAGTTTACCCTGGGCCTTTGAGCATCGGTGAGAGGGGTGGTTCATTCACGTTGGGTTAAGGGTCCAGACAGACGCCGAGATAGCTGATGGAGTGACATCAAATGGAGCTGGTACAGATCGCGCACTTCAAGGTTGTCAGCAGCGGCAACGACAACGATGCCAGTGGAATAGTGGCAGGAGGAAGTGGACAACGGTTAGATGGGGAACGGAGACAAAGTAGAAGGAACAGGAGGGCGAAGGATGGGCAGGGGTGCGATAACAACAGTAAATGATAAAAACCAACAAATACGAGAATGGTGTCCATGACAACAACAACAGCAGCAGTAGCAGCAGCAACTTGCATATTAGTATTGTATAAATATTAACAGCACGGGCTGTAGTTGTGAAGGTCAAACCCGGTAAGGTTAACGAGTTGAGTGAGGGGAGACAGGAGAGAGGGCAACGGGAAACTGTATTGTGTTCCTGAGCGATCCATGAATGGACGAGTGTTTGGTAAACACCACGTTCGTACGCGTTTCAAGTCATTGTCCTATTTGTCGTAGCTAAACTAAGGCAAACACGTATGGTCTATGCAAACGTATATATATATATATATATATATATATATAGTGTCAATACGTTGCCCAGGACGACGACGCTCGTACGATACCTGAGAACGTGGCTCAGAGTTTATAGTTAGAAACTAATACGCCAACGGACGCTTCCTGCTGCCTGCTCCCGAGCAGTGCAGTTGGCACCTGTAGTCGCTGTGAGTACTTGAAGGCCGTTGCATAACGCCATCTTCCGAATAAAATCTCCTTCAGATCGCTTGTCATAGGCCACAAGGGAAGGGAGGCTTCCGTCCGTGTCGTCATTAACTTTCCCACGGCAAGATTAGATATGCCTAACGGCAACGTTCACTATGGCGAATCACCACAGCGACAGCCAGCCAGGCAGACATACAGACACGTTGCTATACGTAACAACAATTCAGCGCAAATAACAATTCGATCAGAGTAGGGGGAGGGGATTAACAACGTTCAACTAATTCCTTTCATCCATTTTGATGGATGATTCGTTCGCAAATCGTCGCACCAATCGAGAACACACTTATAGACACATACATCGATAGACCTTGCGCGTTTATGTCAACAACGCGTTTATGCTAACACCAGTAGACTGGCTAGCTTCCATGACCTTTCTGAGCGGTGCTGCGACGTTGTTTGTTATATATATATATATATATATATCTCTCTCACGGTTATAATCGCTGGCAGGTCACGTGTCCTGACCAACTCGATGACGGACATTGTTCTAGTGAAAATGGTATAAATTTAACTCGGGTAAGTAAGAATTGGTAGTTGAATTGATGTAAGTATAAACTATTGAGAGTAATTCATCCTAAGAAAATCCCCCTGCACGGCTGTATAATTTTCGAATTTAAACCAAATCAGGGGTCGCTGAGTCACGCAACGCCATAATGTAATGTATGCGACACACATGCCTCATGCGGAGTAAAGGATGCATCTACCTTTGAGGCTGCTATCGTTGTTTACCCATTGCAACACCTTGTGCCTTACTTACAGATTTTTTTAACCAACGACCCATGACCCTCCATTCTCATCCCTCTTAAATTGACTACCCCCGGATCTTCAGCCGCTTGGCAGTACTAGAGGGGTTAATCAAGGAGAGAACTCACGGAGTATATATGCAGACCAGACTTCACGACTAAGGTATTCGTCTGGTACTGTGGGACTCTCACCCACTAAAACCCTGGACCTCTTCGACTTGGGCCTTGATCCGGAAGTGATTTTGTATTACTTCAGACCAAAGCTTGCAGGACGGGCAGCCGATAGATTGGGGTCCATTCCCGCCCGGGTCCATCCTCTTACTCGCGCAGAGTGGAGCGGGGAGAAGCCCGCAAGTATAGATGCCATCCACAACCTCACACAAACGCGAATTCTCGCAGACAAAACTCAAGACACTTGCCAACCCGGTTCTGCCGTTCAAATGTCTCATATCATTTCTATGGATACGAGTGCAACTCGCGCCATAGCCAAAAGATGCTTATTTGTATTTTCTTTGAGTTCTTTTTTTGTGTTCGCGTATGTTCACCCATCCGACCAATGTCTGTTTGTCGAAATGCACAGACGGCTGTGGAACAGGAACCGGAGCTTCACACCGCTGCTGGTGCTGGTGGTGCTGTTACTGCTGCTGTCTAAGCTTTCGCCCGGAAGCTTTTGGTGCACCCGCTCGTTATATTCTATCACCAGGTAGGTCCACCATGCGGTTTATCATCGTGGTATGATTCGGTGCGGAAGACATCGTGATGTCAACGATTCGACACACGAGCTCCGATAGATCCGATTTGGACTGGCCGCTCGAGCTGGCAAGGATACTTGTCTCCAAATCTATTCGGATAATTGTCGACGGTGCCGCTAGCGTTATTAGGCGCAAATTCGGGCTATCCGTTCACTGATAATGGTAGTCGTGCAACGTGATGGGCGGTCAGACTCCGTGCCCGATCCAGCTCCGGTTGATGTATCTCAATCGATTCCAACGGCTGAGGACCCCTCAACAGCGAGTCGGTCGGTCGGTCGGGGACTTCAAGACGCCCATAATACAAACGCCAACGCGGCACGCAGCGTGACGTCAGTGTATCGCCTTGTTGTCATTCGACGCGAACGGGCTGTTTAATTTTCCACTTCAGCGCATATCTTGGCAAGCTGTTGCGCGGATATACAGGCGAATGACGCGTAGATTACATTAAGGAATCGAGAGACGTTTAGGTAGTAGCATAGAAGAGAGGTATTATACTGACGCTACAATCACGGACGCGTTTACTACCAATCTCCCATCAGTTATGAAGTAATGGAAGCACAATAATAATACTAATAAGGAAGCACAATTCATATGGAGCAAGGTCAGCATTCGTTATCAGACAAGGCGTGTACACTTCTCCACAACGAGCAGAACACAAGACACGCCCTCTCATCCTAACCCGTAAAATTATCATTCACAATCACCTTTCGTTCAAGAAGCGTCATAATTGCAAACCCTCTACTTCAAAGGTACCTCCATACGTTAGTCCAATCATTATTCCGTAGATTTCGGGTGGCGTTTTTGCGAGAACCGCCGACGCGGCGCCCATTTGATCTACTCCAGCGTATGGACACACCAGCGACCACGAACATTGTCGTGTATTCTCCTCTGCCTTGTGTAGGCGACCACTTCAAGTGTGAGCCCAAAGAAAAGCGAGAGGTCTCCCTGCGTCCAGTATTTCCTCCTGCACTTCGGAGGCAGCCATTAAGAGACGGATTTCTTGTCACAGTGTCTCGCTCGATCCTAGTATCCGACAATTAGATGAGTACGACGACAACGACGTCGATTCCAAGTGGATAGAATCTCTCCGACGTGACTTCGCCCGATATCTTTGCTCAAGTGGCCTGCTCCAGCAGGGTCGGTATCAATGCAGAGACGGTAATCATAGCGGCGCTGCAGAGATCATAACGCAGGGTGTACCTGCATGGTGTGCGTGCCCGTGTGCGTATCTGTGCAATGGCCCTCCCGAACTGCGGCCTGTAGAACGAGACGCTTGCAGAAGACACGACAACTACTGATATAGCCTAATCAGTCACCGGTGCGAAAATCGAATGACTGCAGTTCCGCGACGAGGCCTGGCTCGGTTGCCACCACCACCAATTGCCTTTGGACCAATATATGATAACAACAATGTCCGCCCTTCTCGTTGCAAACAACATGGGGGCGCACTCGCGATTTTCTCTGCATACAGCAGAGAGAAACGGTTACATTTGTATTGTTAGGCAGCAGGAGGGAGGCGTGGTAATGCTTCTGGGTGTCTGGCATATCGCTAACTTCGATGTAAAATAGTAATTATTACCTCGGCATAAGCGACCCACAATTAAGCGAGTTAAATATATCGCTAAACGAATATGGTGCTTTAGACAATTAAGCGATGTAATTAAGTCGCTGTGAGATGATGTAGACACGATCGCAAGACCCCTGCGAAGGTGTACTAAATTCTACATCTCGTCTTGTATTAGGCATTGAGCGCTGTGATCTCTTTACGTAATATAATTACTACTTGACATAGACTATATATATATATATATAGATGTATGTATTAACTGTCACTCCTATGTCATCTTATGTAAATGGCCCCTGAACCCCACGAAGTAGTACACTTGATACTGTGACAGTTCCATCATTTCATCCCTTCTAATATAGTTACACCTCTATTTACTAATATATGGTCAATATTATGCAACAGGAAGGTTCCGCTCTCGTCAGGATATTCGATTGTACCGCACGTGTCAGCTCGAGAGTACGACCTAATGTCTGACCCTTCACAGTCCCTTGGTCGTAAGAAAGGGTGACCCACCGTATGGAATTCATCATTTCCCATATCCACGGCTCATTGTACAATACCGGTCGGTTGTAGGTTTGCGCATGTGCAACTGTATATGTATTCGTTGGGTAGGAATAATCGCATATGGATGTATAATAATGTGCAATATAAGGATTCTTTTAGCTCTTCCTTGTTAATACACTGGGCGCAAACAGCTGCAGCATATATACAGGTTGTGTGTCTTAATATATGCAATAAGGGATAGACGCATCTTTGTATGACTAGCTATTGTATTTTATACATCGATTATTCGATGCCCACTACCAGACGATTAACAATTACACGATCGTCGTCGACTTCAGACGATTCTCGTCTGGACAAACAGGCATAACCACTAACGTAGTTAACAGTTAACAGCTCGACACCTTCGGCAGCACATCGCGGGGACCTTTGCAGAAAAGGTCGCAGACGTGTCTGCAGATCGCAGCAGCCGCGCAGGGTGACTGATCGTCGGATGAATGGACGGCCGGATCTACGGCTCAATTCAGTCGGCGGCGTCTCTTGCGCCGGCCAATTATACTGCGTCCGCTTGATTGCAGGTTCTACTGTTGTGAACCTCTACGATGCAGGTGTATGCAGATAATGATGTATCGTCCTTTCTTTCGGTGTGTTTCCTTGAAGCCCGCGATTCACGCTACTGTTCAGCTACAGGCTACACGCTACAGCGAAAAGTTGGGTTGCACCGCTGTTCGAAAGGCCTCCGGCGCACCCCGCCTCATCACCGCGCCTGCGACATCTCCGTCTTTGACTAACGATCGATCCATTTATAACGGCCTTCGTACCTCGTCGTGGAAGCACAGCTCGACTAGGGCGTGCGTTGAGCTTCGACGGCCGATAACGGCCGCAGCGAGACGAAGTGCCAGACCGAATGACCGGCCCAGCAGAGCTCACCGGGTCTATTGGCGTCGACGGCGGTGGCGGTCGCGGCGAGAGCAGCGGTTGGCAACGGCCACGTACTCCTATAACAAGATCGTTCGCCTCTTCCGTTCGCCTGTTGGCTGATTCTCGCGTAGTGACTGCGATCTATTCGGCCATCGTAACACACTCATTCCGTGCATGCACGAGAGATCAACGAGAGAGGAAGAGGAGGGCAGGTGATCGGCAGTGACGGCGGTCTCGTGGGTCGGGACGATATCGGCTACGAAAATTCTGACGCACGACCAACCAACGCATGAGCACATGAATGGCGCTTCTCTCTGCCGACAAACTCCGTGGGGCTTCGTGCGGCTGGTGACGCCAGTGGGCGCCTGCTGGGGGGTTCGCGTCAGGGATGCAACGGGGGATGCTGAACACTGCCTCAGTGGCTGTTGCCTCCAGCGCCGCGAGCGCCAACGACGACCGTCACCGGTGCCGGTAGCGCGCAAAGCAATAATTGATTCGCAAGGCGAACGCAACGCAAGGAAACGATGCTGACGGACAACAACAGCAACAAAAACAACAATATACAACAAACAATAAAAAACAACAACAACAAACGTCATTCCGTTGCATTGTTAGTTGTGTTTGGATCACCCCAGGACGCTGCTGGCTCAGCTCCGTGATAGACAACAAGCAGCAGCGGCAGCAACAACAACAACAACATCATCAACAACAAATAATTGCACACGTCATCTCCCTTTCTCTCTCTCTCACGCGATTAGGCGACAGTATTTCGGAGCACGCGTTAATACAATACACATATATGTATATAAAAATGTATATACCAAGAAGACCGGATGTTCAAGACAATCGCCGGGCCTTATCAGCGAACACCATTCACGACTAGAGCCAAGGTGCAAGCCTTCAAATACGACTCAAATACATACATTGCCTATCAAATTAATAGAATGCAAATATACCATTATTATTAGCGACACATAGGTGAGCCCACGGCGGCGGTGCAATGAAGCGAGGGGCTGACAATCAAATGGCCTTAAAACAAAAGCACGTCCGCGTTGTTCTTCTGTGGTCTCATGTTGTTTTCGCAGTCTAGCTAGCTCGCACCCTTTAGGTACCATATACATGTACATACGAGATGTATAATACCTACATCACGACTAGACGTGCACTGACTGCATCGTCGAAATTGAATGACGTCATCGTCTGTTATTTTTTTCTCTGGCTGCTTAGTAAAATGCCAGGCCAAGCTATCACGTCACTGTGCATTTCGCTGTAGATTGTAATTCGACAATAGACTTGTTCCGTCGCTGCCCCGTTGGCTGCTGCTGCTGCTGCTGCATGCTTCGTTGATCGGTTGGCCGCGGGAACTGTGAGGCGCGGCGATACAACAACGAATAAGCTCGCCCCCATCGGGCGATCCGATCCAAACACATAGGCTGACATAGGAATAGACAAGCTCGCTCGTTTGTTCGTTCGTTGTCTATCTGATCTCTGTTATATTCACAAAGGTACATGTTATAGAGTTGCAAGCTCTACCGCGCTGGGCCGCGTGCAACTTAGCTAGCTTACACCCCCGAGCCAGCCCCGGCCCTATTCATTCATACCCCCCTACCCCCCCCCCCCGCGTCGCCCCTTACCCGGAGAGGTTTCACGACCGACGAATGACGTCATTGCGTTGCATTGTTAGTTGTGTTTGGAGGGTTGCTATCGCCCCCGGGACGCTGTTGGCTCAGCTCCGTGACAGAGAACAACAACATCGTCATCAACAATAACAACAACAACGACGACGGCGACGTTAACAACAGAAAACAACAACAACAGCAGGAAACAACAACATCATCATCAGCATCATCAACAACTACAAAAAGCAACAACGACAACAACGGGCCACCTTTGCTTATTCTCTTCCTTACTCGGAAGAGGAGAGCGGAAAACAACGCCGCGAAAAGCTTGCTAAGCTAAAAGCTGTCAACTGGTGGCCACTGACTGACGGTGGCCTCACAGTGCAGAAGGGCACCATTAGTAAAGAGTGAACGATAACAGACAGCCGGTCTGGTAACCCATCGGTGCCTCCTCCAAGCTGCCATCTCGACCTCGATGTGGCCTCGAACAGTGCACTGACTCAGCTATCCATCGCGTGGATAATGGTGGAACGCGTTGAAGCGAGCAGAAAGCTCAACAAACTAATCAATAGAGGTAGCGGCCGCCGTTACCAACGCGCTCCGTAGTGAAGTGTCTCATGGCTGAATTTCGACTCAATGAATTAGAATAATATATGTATTAAAAAAAATCAACTGGCAGGGATGCCGAGGCATAATATTATAATGCTGCGGTGACGCGAGCGTACGTACATAACATGCATATATATATATATATATATATCTCCATCCGTTCCTCCATCCATATATCAATACGCTACGATCGCATAGCAGTTTGCTTTCTAATATTTCACTGCCGCTGACAGCCAGTTTGTGCTTTTTCTGTTTTAATATAGGCGGTGTACGTCGGGCGTACGCTGATCTCTGATAGTCTCTGATCGACCCCGGGCGGAGTGGAGGGTCTATATGGCACACTCGTTAGTAACAGCAGCAACGAAGGCAGTATGACGTCTGCTGCCACCCTCGACAGCACCGTCCATTCCGGTGATTCCGGAATTTTTAGTTCGGTTGCATTCATTGAATAAAGATAAGCGTTGTTCCCTTATGCCCCTTTCAAAGTAAATTAAGTCTAAGGAAAGAGTGTCATTTTCACACTAACTTGTAATAATCAATATCGAATTCTATATGTATATGTGTTATATCTCATTTAATGTATATATTTATATATGAAGGCGTGTTCGTGGGTGTACAGAAGACTCAAAGCTTGCTCATTCAGATTTTTATTTTATTTACAAAGTTCGTATACGGGCTTCAACTTCTCTAACAGCGTCCTACATTTACGCAAATGTATTTTATTTATTCACGTAGATTTAAGGAAATATGAAACCATAGGTATATGATCGATTTGTCTAAATAGGCTGTACTGTGCGCTAGTCATCCTAATCCAAACAGAAATAATAGATGGTAACAGTAAGCAGGCACCAGGTGCCTTCAAACCGATCCAAGATCGTTGTTATCGAATATTGTTATATACGCTCTGACAATACATTGCAAATTCAATTGGGGAACAGTGTCTAGATATGGTGGAACTATATGACTTGATTACAGATGACTTCCAGGTGGAAACCAAATAGAATGATTCTTATTGTTACAATATTTGTTTTCGATTTGTCGCGAGGGTTTTAGTGCAACTTTGCAAATTTCTCAATCAATCTCAATTTGTCAGGCTGTTTACAAAAAAATCCGCATTGTTTCAAGCTGTTCGAAAAGGAGGAAATTTTTATTGTGGTGGAAATATGTGATTATAGAAAATTCCTTATGAAAACAATAGATACAGAGACTAAACGGTTTCAGCTTTTTTTCGCGAAATTTCCCTTTTTTTTGACAGTTTTTTGAAAAGATTTCGAAAATGTTCGGATTTATTCAGCATTTTCTAAAAACTATGCGAAACTACTCCAAGGGTTTACCTCATTTAATTGGTCCTCGATCGGTCTTGGCCATAATCTAAGTTACACAAGTGTCTCTGTCTGGAAGTTTCATTGTAGGTGTGTGTGTGTGTTGATGCGTGTGTGCGTGTAGGTTCCACAAATAAGGAAGCGGATGTGCTGACTTCAACAACGACTGCAAACTGACTAAGTAAGATCTACGTACTTAATTAAGGTATCGAACGTGACTTAAATGTTTTAATTCCGCGGGACCACTTCACCTCACACACGATTTCAGCATTGTTGTCGACGCTACTGGATTAGAGTGGGTTATTTTGTTGTCACGTATTAAAACGAAACATTTTTTTCCTTTAAAAACGGGCGCCATCGCTATTTCATTTTGTCTTATACGGCATGCTTTTTCGTGCCGAACCTTAGGAAAATCATTTGCAAACAGTCATTTATCGATAACAGAGCACCCAGTGCAAACTATCCCCACATATATATATATATATACATATATATATATATATATATATATATATATATATATAATGTCTCCTTGTGTTGCCCTTATCGTGGTACCCGCGCACACCATGAACTCGCCATTCGAGCGCTACATATTTCTAGGCGCAGGTCGTACTCGTATGCCACGATCAGCCAGCGTCACAGATCTGTCTGTTTGTCTCTCTTTGTCGATCTGCGTCTATGCCTCTGCGCTGTGGGCTCTGCCACGCACTGCAAGCGACTCTTACACTCGACTCAGAGATCATTCCTTAAGCAGTCGCAGGTGGTGACTTTTCGCCATCCGTGTCAACCTCTCCGAAACATTTTCATCCTCTCCCGTGCTGAGAGGCACTGACGTCATCAGTCGAGCAGCAGACGACACATGGGGGAGGGGCAATACATGGGGTGAGGCGGCCGATGTGTTTGTGTCTGTGTTGCCTGCTTGATTCGCTTTTCCCTCAGATCGGCGGCGCGCACCGTAGACGGAGACAGTAGGAGGGGCACGGTTACCCCCCCCCCGCCTCCCACCCACCCCCGAACTCGAGGGAAGTGGTATCGGGGCGCCGACACGCGGCCCCACGAGCAACCTAGACCCTCAAGGCGCACTGCTCCTAGCCTTGGCCATCCCACAGGCCCGCTCCCGTACACTCGAGCGCAAGTGGATACGGCAGTGTGGAGTAGTTGGCCCGATGTGTAGTGATGACGCGCTCGGTCGACAACCCCCCCCCGCATCGTCCGCAACCCCCGGAGGCACGATACAGCTTGAGGCGGGGCTCGAAGCACGCCCAGTCTGAAATACTGAAGCAGTGCATGATGGCCACCCGCAGCAGCAAACGATACACTGACGTCGTGTAACGCCTCTTTATGACGCGCACTTGAGACCCGCGTGGGAGCTTCAGCGAGCACTGAATTGGCGAATTAGGCAGGGCACAACGAACGTCGCTGATGGATAAATAACATGAACGTGAGAAACGGACGAGAACATGAATTGTGTTGCGGAAATTCATTGTCGGCAAGAAATACATCTAAAGAGACAGGTAGAAATGGAGCACTGCGTGCATTCGATGGCCACTGTCACATAAGCGAATACGCGAAAGCGGGATCTACAGTTTTACTGCTAAAAATGGGCTGTGTACTTGATAAATATTGGTGAGCGTGCAGGACGTTTATTGCACGATTCTTGTTGTTAGGTGGTAAGAGGAGAGGAGACATGTAGGTGCACGGGTTCGATCCCCACCGTGGCACATTTGCATTTAAAGGGGTTGTCCGTCTTACGAAGCAATGCCGAAAGCAGTTGTACCGTGGACGTTAAATGTTGGCTGAGAGCCAGCCCGAAAACTTTAAAGGTGATAAATTTTAGCTTAGTAGAAGAGAGCGACTAGGGGCGGTTTTAGACAAAAGTCTTATTATGAATATGCATTCGCAATTCAATCAACCGAACCGGAAATTGTTACAAGTAAAAAAGGCTCACCTTTCAAGATCGAGGGTTGTCACCATCGTTTCATCGAGATTACATTGATGCGAGAAGGCCTCTTGTGGCAATCACCTATCTGGTCACCGAATTTCCTTCGTATTTATTTGCAGCAATGACAGTACCGTTATATGATCGTATATTATCGGTATCCAGTAGGCATTGGCTGTCCGATACATTCTCCATTGTTTATGGCAATGATAGAGAAGTTAGGGGGGGGGGTTATGTTAAAACGGTCGGTACAGGCCAGTTACATATTACAGGTATCATACATAGGGATACACACATCGGACGCAGCGCCTCCTCTTAGCCAGCTAAGCAACGAGCCACACAGCCCCCGTCGGATGAGCACTTCATCGTCGTGCATGTGGCCATAGCTTGCGGCGCACGCAGCGCGGACGTGCGTTGACTTTCCCGCTGAATGATTACGATGAGGTTGCTCCTGATTATCGGTCCGACGGTAGTGGCGGCGGCGCCCGATCGGACCGATCGGACTCAGTCGAAAGGAGCCCAAGCTCGAGTCAGATAGCCCAGACGGGCATTGGCCAGTCACTGCGGTTGGCTAAGCACACCCCCTCATCGGCTACTCCCCTCACCTTAGCTCGGCCTTGTCTGAGTGGATGTCCAGCCAGACTGTACCTGACCCTCGAAGCGCTAGTCTTTGCCTCCGGGGCAGTTCGGCAGAGCAAGGCAGTTGCAGCAAGGACTATCTAGCAGCAGCAACAACAACAACCCCTCATGGCTCCGTCACCCCCACCTGCTTCTCATGCTGGTGCCGGCGCGGACTTCACCGGCTCTGTCTATACGTGCTCCTCTCCTCTCGAATGCGACGACCTTCACTCTGTTGACGCCAAATTATCCGTGATACCGGCGTGGCAGCGACATTGCGGCAATTTTCGGTGCCGACGATGTCGACGTTTTTCTAGCCCTGAAAGTTGTACGAAGTCACCGTGGCCGCGTCACTGCAAACGAGAGCCAGGTAGACGGCGCCGTTGCCGCCGCCAACATTGCGAGTGAATATGGTAGAAAATTTGCGCAAAATTGCCCCCATTGTCTCGAGCCCTTACCCCGCCGCATCCTCTGCAATCTCCTCAATATCCAACCTGACTGTACACGTATAGATACACTGTTCACTGATGTATAATAGGCGCCCTCGTGGCCTTTGAAGTCCCCCGGCTCACGAAGCCTAGACAGTCAAGTGTCACCAGCGTCGAATGACGAGACATTGGTACGATGACCCAATTCGGCCTATTTTGGATTTACCTGATGCTGTTGACAAGTAAGCCAGCCGGCTCATTTCAAACATTGTCCGAAGACAGTGTAGGAGAGGATTTCAATGATTTCCTGTAATTCTATGGTATAATGGGACATAAGAAAAGCATAGTAAGAACATTTTCTTTAGCTGGACGTATTTCCGTCTTACTTTAAGTACACTATCATGTATGTGATTTAATGCTAATTGATAGGAAACAAAAATAGCAAATTGTTCACAATTCCATGATTGGGTTAAAATTTGCGAATAGAACTAGTTGGCTGTCGAGTCTTGCCGTGGACGAACGTGCATTTCTTAGAGCACATCTTACGGAGCAACATCTCCCGTGATGAAATTCTATTAAGCATTGGCGGACAAGTAATGACTTTTTAGCGAGGTCTGTCCACCCTTGTATCGTATTGTTGTAGACAGCGGGACACGAGGAACTGAACCGAGAGGTCTAATTCGAATGCATTGTATCCGACGCGTTTCGTATCCGCGCCAGACGACGGGGATTTATCGCAGAAAGTTCTCTGAAAGTCGCTAGAATCTCGACTCCCTTCTCCGACCACCTACTTTCGATAACTCCTTGTTGTGGTATCGTGGCCTCGTCAGGTGGCGTTCGAGGCGTTTTATCGACTTGGAATTGGTAAGCGATCAACAATGGCTGTCGATGGCAACCTCGATAACTGATTACGGACATCGTCAGATTAACGTCTGTGGCCCACAAAACGAGCCGTGCAATAGACGTTTCGTGTCATCTACGCGATTATGCCACCCGAACGAGCGTACGTTCACAGACAACTCTAAGATCAGCCGAGGTCTGTGAATGAATGTCACGGGCAACATCAGAGCGGCAGATATCGAGCAACGCCACTCGGCGCAACGCAATTGGCATCAATCGGATCTTCGCCACGTTCTAATGTTTGGCTGCACACGGCTGCATTTAGAAAATCCCTTATCATCCTTGGCGAGTCGAATGGCCATATGCCATGGCCGTATGAGGGTGGAGACCAGAGAGTGAGAGAATCACCTGTCGGCCAGACTAAGTAGCCGCTGTCCGCAGTTTCCTAATGATGGTCATTACACAATGAAATAGCATCGCACAGCAAGGCCTGCCAATCTATGTACCTGGGCGTTGCAAGCCGGGTATATTTGTGTGTCTCTCGGCGAAATCCACCTATCGAGCTGCGAATGTCCAATTAGTATACAGACAGTAACACTATAGTACACTGCTGATAATTTCGCTCGTTAATTTATGCTCGTTCATTTGCTTATTCAATCAACTATAACTGACAGCTATCTGGATGACAACGCGTCGTATTATGAGATCCACATTCGCAGTCATTCCAGAGATCGCATGGAAACGATTTGCTACTAACATTCGAATGGTGATTCAGCTGTGTCTAACTATATAGCAACTAACTAAATATATGCTAGTGATATTTAGGAGCTGTGCTAACGTAGAGACCCTGCAACTGTTGCCAACGTTGTCAACGGCTACGATTGGGCCGTAAACGCTCACCGAGACTGCCGGCTCGATGAAGGTGGAGTAACGACCATGTATGTACAATGAGCGCTATAGAGACCTTCTGGCATGCGGCGTTTTCTCAATTTCATACTTGAATAGGTATTATATGGGCTATATTCCGCACATAGGTTTTACTTAAAAAAAAGGCTGTCGATTATAAAAGATGAGAAAAAAACGGTGGCTCGTTTAAGCATGAACGCAATTATCGATTTACAATTGTTGTTAATCCCACCGAAAACAAAAGCCTTTTCCTTTATCAGCTTACGTGGTACGTCGGCGTGATCACAACACGTCAGGTGACACCTGGACTACTCCCCGTTTTTTTTGCCAGGACATCTACCTTCCTTCGTGACAGCCTTCTGTATCGAAGGCATTATTCACGGCACATTCTACACACGTTGCACACAACTACAGTTCACAGTACGACTTAATTTCTGTCAGAATCTCAAGTTCGAGTAGATGTTCGCTATCAAGAGGCTTTAATAATATTAATACGCTTGCTAAGGCCTGCGAGATGATAGTGGAAGAAAGGCTGAGGGTTTTTGCACAAGCACACGGCCTGCTTCGGCAAGTCAGTATGGCTTCCGCAAGCTATCAAGAGGTCACAGGTCCGTACATATGCCCATACACAACTTGTTCGCAAAAGCGGAACTTCTACATAATTCCACGCGACAGACCAGACGCCTGACGGTAGCAATCTTCCTTGATGTCAAACATACTTTTAACAGCCTGCCATGAGAAAGTTATCCTGTAGTACTCTCAGTCGGAAACGGGCGCCGTACTATCTGGTAAGAATTATCTTCGATTATTTGAAGGACAGGGCTATCACAAGTTCGGGAGTAAGCTTTAGCACGGCGGCAGGCTTTCCGCAAGGCTCCATGGGACCTGTACTTTAGAACATTGCCTACGACGATGTTCTTACCCTGCAGGGATTACCGGACGGAGTTGAAACCCTTGCATACGCTGATGATCTGGCGGTAGTAGTAGAGGCCAAAGCGGGCGTAGAACTGGAGATAAAAGCCAACAAGGTGTTCCATTCTATACAGGTATGGATGGTCGACGTCGGTCTCGAACTTGCTTCACAAAAGAGTGAGGCCGTTGTGCTGACGGATAAAGTTACTGTCCACCATCTGGAGTTGCAACTCGCCGGCCAAGTCATCAACCAGGTTAATGATGCGAGATACCTGGGGGAACACCTGGACAAGGGTCTCAATGGAAACGAACATATCAAGATAGCCACAGCCAAGGCGAGCAAGGCAGCTAACGAGATAGCCAAGATTTTCTCCCGAACACCCATGGACCCAAGCGAGCAGATCGCAAGAAACTTATCATGTCCGTTGCAGGGTCGATTGCCCTGTTCGCGGCCTCGGTTCGGTTCAGCCGGGCAACCGCCGAGGCCAGAAACAGGGATCTTCTAAGGAAAACGCAACGCACGACAGCGCTCACGATAATACAAGCGTGCAGAACAGTGACGGCACGACGGCTGCACTCGTCTTGGCTGGTACCCCGCCATGGGATCTGGTGGCTGACGAGCGACCCAGGCTCTGGGATAAAGGTCCCGAGGGCTCTAAGGAGGCAGAGAGGAAGAGAAGCAATGTTTGCTGCTTGGCAGGAGGAGTGGACCGCGCTACGCAGAGGTGACCCTGGCGCAAAGGTCCGCGATCTGATCCCGGCATAAAGAAGTGGATAGACCGTTCCGGGGGCCAGGTGGATTTCTCTCTAATCCAGGTTATCACTGGTCACGGAGATTTCCAAGCATATCTCTACGACTTTAATGTGACCCCACAATCGGGACGTTGCATTAACTGCATGGCTGGTGCAAGGGACGATGCTTTCCACACGCGACTCGCCTGTCCTGTCCTGAAACCCGCTAGAACTCTAGCTCTGCCCAAGCCTGGCCTTTTCTCCGTCAAAAAAAAAATATATATATATATTATATTATGCTAGTACAAATGATTTTACTCAAATGTGCCACTGAGCAGCTTTCATCTATAAATTAGCCCACAGCGAATGTATATAAAGTGGATCAATGTAGAGACAGTCTGAATACTTGAACAGCATATGATACGTGTGTATGTGTGTGTGTACATATCTGTATACAATTCGATGAATCTCTCGAAAAGCAGCCAAACCAGTGCTCAATTCATTGTTCGAGCTGCTATGGCGTAGACACGATCTACGCAAGATCGATCTATTCCTATTTGAATTCAAGATTAGACTGACCACTGGGTGGTAACCCATCTTGTCATGTCTCCCTAAAAAAAGGTATGTATATGATGTATATGAATGGTATATGTACACGGTGTCTTTCGAGCGATATTTCATTTCATACTGATGCGGCAGTCTCACTATTGACGAGACTTATTCGAGTGATAATTGCGTGAGTCAAATTACGTATTGCCTAATGTTGCGTAATAACGTATCAATGATGATTAGAGAGAGAGAGAGAGTACGACTGAGCGAAGCCTACTCACGGGTTAAGTAACGCAGTTAAAGGAGGAAGGAGGCAGTCGTTGACGTCATAGAAGCCCCCAACAAATGAGCACCTGTGGGGAAAAACAGAGCATACTTGTGTAAGGCGTCTAGCTGCACGGTGCAATTATACCGGCTTGGAACAGCCGAATTTTCGTCAAGGGATTACATTACACTGGAAAACGATTCCACTCGTTATTTTCTCACCGTAAAACAAGGACATCCTTTCCCTCGCTGTGACGTTGAGTAGCAATGCTGTCGCCTTCCTCGGGGGGCCGACCGTAAGGCCCTCAGGCCTCGGCCTCATACCCTGTCCCAAACTACAACGTGAACTGTTGTATATTTAAATAATGAATAAAGATGATAATTTTTGTTTTTCTAGCATTAAACAGTTACTTGTATCTGAAAAGCCACTTTATCGAACTACAGCATTGGCGAACTTGGCGAAATTTTTCCGGTAGCTTTCCGATAATATCTGGAGTGAGTATAAAAGATAATACACAGGTCAATGGGCATTCGATATCAGCTATTCGACATTGGATAAAGCTTGATTTATTTATTCAGTAAGAAAGTGGGCAACGTTGTCCCTGCGAGAGAATTAACCTTTGGAGAATCCCAGACGCTCCGTTAACCATGACACGGATTCCAATACATATTCTCACAATTGAGATTATATAAATGACACATAAATAATAATCACCTCCATTTGAGAGAGAAAATAATACACTGTTGCTAACATAATTTGTTATTATTATTATTTCACTTCAATTAGCAGTTGGTTTAGAGTCATAATAACTGTTGAAACAACAACAAAAACTGACCGTACAAATCCGTGTAAAGGAAGCCTTTTTCGCCCATTGAAATCCGAATTCAATCAGTGATCAACGGTCTTCATATATACACAACAACATCAGCAAGAACAACAACGATGAAATAGCAGTAATCATGGCGTGAACAACAATAACGAAGCGGCAACAGCGTGGGAATGTCCGTGCCGAACAATGCTCTCGTACATAGTAATCATGTCTACTCTACCCTAATTGTTCAAAACACTAGTTCTCGAATGGAATCGAAATTATTTGTAAGCGAAATGACACACATCAATATCGTTTGCACATCAGTATCGACAAGAGAGAGGGAGAGAGAGAACATTGTTGGAGGGTAATGCTTACACTCGACAGAATAAAAAACAATGTTTGGAGTTCACATATTGCAGATTGTTAATTGCGCTGGAAGGTCGTTTGTTGAGAGGTCGTTTCGACAAGCGTCACCCTTACAGGTTGAGTGACCACGCAGGACAAACTGCGCGCATGTCAGTGGCTTGAATGATGAAATCAATGTCCTGCCGGTAAATATATATATATATATATATTGCAAGGGTCAACCCTTTACGCAATTTCAATTGCATGCATCTCGTCCTGTAAGCCCTAAACTATTTCGAGAAAATCCGTGAATCGAATTTCGGAGCTTCACAATGCACCCACCATAACGACTGTGCCTGTGCGCGGTCCAGGTGTCGGCTTGACATGAGTCGGGTTTTACTTTTAGAATAATAATAATAATAATAATTTCATAATAATAGAAAAACGGATCATTACAAATAAATATTAAAATAATAACGGATCTATTTATTGCCTTACCGCTTGCATTTAGTGGACCAGCAAGTGTATAATAAGCTGGGCTATGGTAAATAAATATGGTAAATAAAATTCTCCGATTGCAGCACGGCGCGCAATCGCACATTAATGCACCACGCCACCAAGATTGACCGGGCTACCAATTGCTATGTAGAAGAATACCACCAGGGGAGCAAAGCTTATAAGTTAAAGGAACGAGGAGGACCATCAGTAACGAAAAAAAAGAAAGCATTCTAAACATGACCGATAATACATAACCAAAAAGTTACGCTCTGCACTAAATAGCTACGTTGTTCTAGCGGAAACGCCTGACGGAAGCAAAACGGCCCAAGATTCTAAAGGAAATAGCCACCGCCGAACTTCACGACGGGGCTACGGTCAATGGTTCATATGCACGCACACGAGACATTCAGGATAGCCGATGAAACTCGTCAAAGTAGAAACTTCGATGACTCCGAATGGATCGCTTCAACGCTGGGGATTTTCCAGCAAACTACAGTCTCGTATCGTAAAACGTAGACTCGCGCCCGGATCTTCAACTGCTTGCTTCGTCCGGGACGGGGACGGGACTCCTGGTATAGTGTATATGAATGAGCCCGCTTCAATACCTGCTACCAGCATCGAGTTTCTTTCAGTATGCCGACATTTCTTTCACCGGTAATTTGGTCTTCATCGATTTCAATGCGGGTTTTGTTGTCTTGTACGTGTGTGTGTGTGAGAGAGAATTGATACTCCATTACAGTTCACTGGCACTACGACACGCTTATATTGTTACGGCCGCTGCCATCACCCTGGCGGATTTGTTGTTATTTCTATTATTTCTCACATGCGCAGTGCGCCCCACTCGAGAATCGCCGAAGCCGCCAAAACAAAATCTGAAAACCTCTCCGCGACGAAGGAGGACGCCGACCTGGCACAACGCACACGGAAGCGTCATTCGGCAGATCAGCTTGGCCGCAAAAACGCCACCTCGCACTGTACAACTACCGCCCCTACCCGAATCCCGCCCTCCATCGGCGCGCCCCCAGAACCTTTTTACGACTTCTAAGCAAGCACTTTATTTTTAGACTTTCTTTCAGCTTCATATCTTAAATTAGGCGAATAGAAGAAATTACCAGCGCGAGTCCCTGAGTGACGCATTCACACCTGCTATTGCTGTCGTGTCGCGTGGCTTATTTGTTCGATGTGGTCGCACCGGTGGCTGATGAACTCGTGTTGTCCGGCGCTGGAGGTGGCATATTCGAGCTTACCGAGCTCTTCGCCGTTGAGCTCTTACCTCTGCTCGATGTAGTCCGCTTGCCGCTAGGTTTAGGAGTACTCTCCGAAGACGACTTATCTAACGATGTAACCACGATCGGGCGACTTCTCGAGCTTTTTACGACGACGCTGCTCTTCGTTGACACCACCTTATTTCGGGCCTTGGTTTCGGCTGCCGTCGTTTCCTTGACGTCCTTAGGCTTACCCTTGGCCTCGGTAGGCGACTTGCCGGTGCCGCCCTTCGTTGCGCCCTTCTTTGGCGCCTTTTTTAGTGGGTCGACCTTTTTCGGAGCGGGGCTCTTCTCCCCGTCACCCATCTTCGAATCAGGCACAGTAGGCGCCTTACTTTTAACAGGCTTTTCGGATTTCTTCGACACGGGTCGCTTCTTAATAGAGGCTTCTTTATCCTTCTTTTCGTCACCACTAATTTTCACCACTGCCGATCGAAGTATTGATTTCATTGGACCCTTAGCAGCAGAAGGAGCAAGGGCAAGCGACTGCGTCCCTGAAACTAGTTCCGGGGTCTGCTGCGAGCTGACAACGTCCGTATCCGGCAGCCTGACACCCATCTGAATTTCAGCGAGGGGCGTGCTCTCATCATACGTGTTTACCTTCTCCCCTGACACGGTCGAATCCGGCGCTGCACCCAGCATGCTTTCTCGAGACTCGGGCTGCACGATCGCCGGATCGAGAAGGTCCGCCTCGTTCGGATACAGCGGCAGTGAGTCGGCCGACGGCGCCATCGGATCAGTTATCCCGACTCCATCCGGATCCATTTGATCCACAGTCGTCATAGGCCCTGGGCAAACACTTCCCTCCACTTCGTCATCGTCGACCTGCATCTCATTACCAGGATAGTCGGACCTATACGAGCAGGGATCGAGGCCTAACGGTGACGAGAATATGTTGAAGAAGTTGTACGGTTCAGTCGACTGCGATATCACATTCGACGCCAGCACGACGAATGGTGACGTTGTCACCGTCGGCCCGTAACCGTACGGCGCAGATATTGACTGCGGTGCCAGTCCCGTTTGAACCGAGATCACGGGGATTTGTGATGCACGACCTTGTGGTTGTGATTGCGGTTGCTGTTGCTGTTCAGCTGTTGGCTGAGGTCCCGGATCCTGCGGAGTGAGCAGAACATGAAATTGCTGCATATCGGCACTAGTCAAAACGACCATCGGAGGCCGGGAGCAACCTGCACTAACGTTGGCATAGACGGGAACTGGTTGTGCGGTAGACGCGAACGATTGTGCCGTGCAGGGCTGAATAACCATTGAATTATTGCTTGGTGTCTGCATAGCTGTCATCTCTGCCTGAGCATTCTGTGGAGGCGTCCATTGGGTGCTCAGTTGGATGGCATTTTGATGCATCATCTCGGTTGAAGATATTGGCGACGCGTAAATCCAATCACGGGTTAGACTCGAGGCATTCTCCCGTTGTTTTCTGAGGTGGAGGGGGCTTCGTTTTTCCTCTGATTCAGTTGATAGTCATCGATACGGCTGAAGCACGAGGACGGCAAAGGGTTCTGCAAAGTCCAGGCCTCAGCTGGCATCATCGAAAGTGTGCGGGGAATGCGCCACATCTCGAGATAAATATATTCCCGGAGTGTTGTGCTCGATGCTGATGACATCGATGGCGAATGACGTAGTCATTCGGATAATGAAGCCGATAGTTCTCTTTCACTTCGTGCGTTCGACCCACGAAGTCGTACGACCCGAGGAAGCCGGCCAATTTGTACGTATGCCTACGGATAGCAATGAACGAGCTGGATTGCTCGCGAAAGAACTCAGCAACAACTCACTCGTATATTTTGGTAACTGCTTTACGAGCGCTTCATCAGTAGTACATTGCCACATTACGAGGGTACCGCATTTTAGCCTATGGGGGGGCGGAGGGTTCTGTTGCATTATGAATGTGCACCAATGGTACGAGTCTTCCTGGCATGCTTGCGGCTTTCGAGGAAAATCACATAAATATTATTCGCGCTCATTCTGCGAAGCGTACAAAAATCAATCGAGTTTTGGGTTGTATCAATAGGCTGCCGTACTATCTAGTGTGTGTGGTGGATATTCGTTGCTCGAAATGGTTTTAGCAGGCTAATGGCTATTAGGAGCAAGATCATAAAGAGTTTATGAACTTATGAATAAATTAGGATTTATTTGCCCCCGGGGGGGTTGGCCTTTTGACGCATCTATAATGAGACAACTAATAGTATGAACTTGTATGAACAGCCTATTCCAGAAACAAATCATTGAGTGTGAATGTAGAGACATTGCAGCATATTCATTTTGTCTGCGTTCTGCATCGAGTTAGTTGCATTATGTTAACGCGTAGGTCCATTAGTATTTTCTATCCTTCATGTTACATACTAAGAAGCCATCACCCCATGGTTACGTTAACATCATTGTCACCACAAAGCCTGACGTTCTTAATCTGTTGCTGGGAGATCACTAAACGCTTCTCTCATAGGAGAAATCTCTCTCTCTCGCTCTGTTTATGCTCCATCTCCCGGGACACGGTATGTGTTTATTGAGTTGTCAATTGTATATCGTTATATGGGTGCAACGTGAATTGATGCAAGTATAGACGTCACCTCAACCAACTCAGCACATTCGTACCTCAGTACTACGCTGGACAATCGTGTGGTTGCAAAATCGCATACACACACCGAGCGGGTTTGATACGTTTAGGTGGCGCCATATTGCACGCGAGGACTCTAATGGATGAAGGACAGGCTTCGTTTAGAATCAGACACACAGCAAGCACTTCGTCTCGCACAAGCCACTCGGATCCGGCAGGTAGACTTCTCTCGACAGAGTTGGACATGCACGCCACAGGCTATTTATAATATAGTCATTAATAACAAATAATAATGTTGTTTTCCACTGTCGTTGTGCAATGTGTTGTCAGTATACTTTTTAAATGATTGCCATGTTCGCTATTTCTGTATACACTAAAAATGTGCAGTAAACTGCGATCGCTTACAAATTTCAGCTAAATAGTATATCCTCAGCATTCTACAGAGGCTCTGCACGGTTGATCAAGTGACATCTTTCCTCGGTAAAAACACAATTTGGATTTTTTGGCGGAGTTAATCCGAACTGCTTGGAATTATGGACAAATTGGCATATGCATAGAAAAAAGCGAGTAAAACTGAATGAATATTTTAATATAGCAATAATAATTTCCTTTGTGTTGTTTTCGCAAAGAACTGACCATCTTTGTGACCAAGCCGTATCGTAGCACCATACGTAAACACCATTTCCAAATTGTATTTAGAATATACTGTCATACACGTGCACATCTAATGGTTATCGACATTTGATCGGCTTGGACAGAAAAGATGTGGCACTAGTGTAAGGTTACTATTGATTCTGTCTACTCGAATGTTTGTGAGAATTACAACTGTACAATCAGGTCTATTTAGATAAATCAATCCATTTTGTAAGAGCAAATTCTGCAGCTTTTGTCTGATAAAAAACACATAATATATATATATATATATATATATATATATATATATATATATATATATATATATATATATATATATATGTATATATATATATATTATGTGTTTTTTATTAGACAAAAGCCGCAGAGAACGCCTTTGTTATAATTCGTACATAATAAAACATATACCATTTAATAATGATTCTTACGAAGTTGATTAATGAATAATGATTCTGTACAAATTCCACTATATTCGTAGAAGTAATTTACCTTGAAAGTGACAAAAAAAATATCTACAACATCATCTTTATTCAGTGAATGTAATGGTACTAATATTTAAAAATATTCTCAACTTCTCAGGCATTAAGAGCAAGGTACAAGAGCGCGTGTATCGTGTTCATCTAATTATGGTTAAATCTAATGCGACTTTTGTCACTTTGCCCTCATTCGCCTTCGTATCTTTCGCCGTCGCTAACTCTCCTAGTATTCTTCTGTAATTTCTCACGTAAAATTGTATATAAAACTGAAGTCCTCCCAAACCGTTTGACATTTAAGGCACGCGTATGTCGCGCATTCAACGTCGGCACAGAGTTGTATTCGAATCGGCGTGGATCAGTGATCAGCGCGCGGATTTTGTGCTTGCAAAATCGTGAGCGAGTCAAATAGTCATCAAGGTGATTCGTCATAGCTGTTGCAAAAAGCACGTTGACGTGCTCCCAGAACCGCCAGGCTATGGAGCAGCCTGGAGCAAGCTTTAACCAAATAAAATACGAGATTTACTCATTCATTCGTCAATGCTTTGGCCATTCGATTTTTGCCGAACTGTTTCCTCTCGATCAGATGATCTCCTCGTCCGCGATTCTGCCTTAGCTTTGGCAAGACGTTGAGCCTCCACCTTGACCTGCTCGATATACTCGGGTGTCAGACCAATAATCCTACGAATCTCCTCAGCCTTCTCCGGTTCCCATTGGCCTATCTCGAATGCCATTGTCTGCCGATGGTGATCTATTGACCACTGCGATGGCAAATAGGCTGGCTTCATGCTCTCAAGAAATTGTTTTCGCCACATGGTCTCAAGTTCAAGTAGCCCGCCATCGCTTTTGGAAAAGTGTTCCACAACAACCAGACCATGGCACTTGAAGTTCTTATTGAAACATCTCGGATCCTGCATTGAGGCTGCCTTGATCAGTTCTGGAGTTAGTTCGTCCACTTTCAGACCCTTCTTAATCGTTTCCTCAAGCTCTTCACGTCGAGCTTGAGGAATCTTCGATGCGGTTGGCCTATCAAGGGCCTTAGCCGCCTTAACTAGTTTGGCCGTCTCAACGTTCACTACGTACTTATGCTCGGATATGGGCGCGTCACATTTGGCTGCCAGCTTTTCCCGAAGTCGAAAATTGAGCGCGTTGCTTCTCTGGTGGCAATCGATGCACATAAGCAAAACATCATGCGAGTTGTGTCGACTCATCACGTCAGGAAAGAAACCTCGATACTCGATTGGGACGATGTTCTTGCAAACGAGCTCCTCCGTCGAGCCGCAGACCACGCATCGATTGTCCTTCGTCAGCGTGTAGTACTTCTGATCGAAAATTGCACGTCCCCTTGGCTCAAACCCGAGCCGAAGAGTGAACGGCTCCTCGCACACGAGCATCGCGAACTCCTTCTCAAGATACCAGAGCGCTCTTTTGCGTTTGATTCGAGCAAGAACTTCACCATCGGGCGCAAGGAGCACACAATTTTCATAGTAGGGCGAGTGACGGATTGCCTGGCGGCTTTTTCTCTTTATTTTGATAGGGTATTTGCAATCAGCACCATTTGCGGCTATGTCCGTACTACTAGGTGAACCTTCCTTGAAGGGGATATCGAATAGACGATCGAAGCGTTCCATGATGGTGGAACTCATCCACGACCTTCGAAGAAGTACCCGAACTGGGTTCGCTTGAATGGCAGAGATCTTCTTTGCGATTAGAAATCCCGACAAAGCATCACCAGCCGCGTACGCGATTTCTTTCTCTGTTAGTACTTCCGCCTCCCAGTTAGCGCAACGAAGCTCTTCCGTTTTGTCTAGTTGAACGCCGACAATGTTAAGTGCCAACTTCTGCAGCGATGGTCCAAGTTTTGTTATCGCTTTCAGTCGTGGGGTATCAAGCCCCATATGGCGGAGGTCGATCCACGAATTGCACAATACCCCGTAGTCCATCGCAAGTTTCTTAGCGTCCTCGCGAATTCCGACGCCCACCTTCGCCACGGCGCGGTCCTCCAGAATTTTCTTGAGTTCGCGCGGTATTGTTTGTAATTTGGATAGGCGAAACAAGAAACACAATCGCTCGTTGGGGGCCAGCTGGAGAAGGGCAACTTTATGCTGAGTCTCCTTATCGGATACCCACTCACAGTCCATACCGAGTACACCGCTTTTGCGGGTCTCGTCCGCGAGCAGCTCTTTACACTCGTTCCAATCACGGATCGAATTAATCACAATTACTCGCGCTTTGGACATATCAGCAGTGCAACGGGTACGGGAGTGATAGAGAAGGGCGCCCGCTCCCAGCAGAGCGCCGGCGCCCACGAATATCCGATTTTTCATCTCGTGGCGATAATCGTGCTTATTTGTAGCTGCTGCTGCTGCTGCTGCTGCTGCTGTTGGTCGGCCGGCCAACAATTGAAATCCCGAAACAATACGTGGAGAAAAAGTATCGTGCGGAGGAAAACGTGCTCACCCTCTATGCTGTGACCGGCAGAAGTAGCCGCAGCAATAGCCGGCCCAGCAGCTGTGTTTACAAAGTGTAACCGGCGACCGTTCGCGTTACGTCACTTCTGACAGCATGCACAGTGATCGTATACCCGATGGAGGGCAGTGGGCGATACACTGTGCTACATTGTATCCTGCCCTTCATTGATTGACATTGACATCGTTCCGGCTCAGCTAATCCACCGAGAGAATTTCGACGACTGCGTCACAAAGTAAGCAAATCTCTCGCGTGCTTTCGTGTAGTGACAATAATCGCGAACCTCGCTGTCACCAACCCATTTGCCGCTCCTCCGCTGACTAGAGAGCTACGGAGACGTTTTGAACGTTGGCGGTCAACGTCGGTGTTCGACACGGACGGTCGGCCGGGTCCTCACTGGGTTTCTGCCTCGATCCTTCCCGCCGGTGAGTCAGCTGGGAGCAGATGATATCTAGCGAGTGGTGCGCCGCGTAGGGTTGCTATTAAATTTTCATAGGAGGAAACTTGTTTTACCTCTCAAAAGGAAAATTCGGTACAACCATGGTCAGTACTAAGGCGCTTATAGGCGCTAACTACACTTATACAACGTTAACGCTTAAGTAGGAGCTGTGGAGATAGTGGAGATCCTCCCGTTCGGAAAGTTCGGAGAGATATCTCCTGCGTCCACTAGAACTAGTTGTCACTGTAGCCGTTACCTGCATCGGGCAGTATCAAGCACCCACAGACGACAAGATGATGATGAGAGATCTCATTGTCAATCTGTGTCAATCACTCCCCGAAGTGGTCATTTCGTTTCTGCCACGTTGGGCTGTTGGTGCATTTTGCACAGTGTACATAGAATGCGTGAGATAATGGTGAACGAATAGTGGTATAGTGCGCGATTCGTTTGAGGGCGTAACTCGCATCAAGAGTATACTTTTGAATTCGGCTGGACTGAGCTGACAACTATTCAGTGACAATAGCAGGTGTCGTTGGCATGAGGCAATGGTCTGGTGAAAAATGCGACAAGAATGAAAACAATGGATGTTTTAATTGACACATATGAACACGAATTGGTCAATCTATCATTCTCGTCGAGATGCATGTCTATGATAATAATAGTAATAATGGTACCATGCCTAGCTGGGTTACAGAAGGTCTACAACCCGTATAGCGAGCCCTTGCTTTTAAACACCTTCATACAAAACAATTGCTATTTTTAATCTATTATAATAAATACAAGAATAATAATTGATACATGAAGTGTTTACGAACGCCACTCTAGAGCAATTGTGGCGCAGGAGATTGTAAATTACGCAAATTTCCAGTACACAGGATTTGTCATGTCCACACAAATATATTAGAATAGAATCAACTAAATATATCTAGAAAAGAGTGAGAAATAATTATTTATCTATCTATATATGTATATATATATATCGATATAGCCTCATATCGCAAAGTAGCGTTTGACAGGGCCACAATCTCGGTTCGGGCTGAGCAAAACGAAACGGATAAGAATAACATACTAATAATTGCAGCTTAGGAAAAGACGTGATGGTAATTAATTTTGATTGTTTTTGCCACTCTGCTTCCTTTCTGTTTCGATTATATCGAGCTGTAACACCATGGAAATTGTACATTGAATAGTAGTAACATGAAAAACAGCAAACTGAACAAGTTTTGTGGATCCATGAAAATATTGAGAACATAATATTCATTAATATTAGTCATACGACTATTACCAGCTGCCGTCAAAGGTTGGCTTCAATAAAGTCCCATAAACGTCCAACCGAGCAAATAACCATGAATGACTGTTCATTATTCTCATTGTGTCGTTCATAGCACGGCCGTGTGAAAGTGAAGACGACCGCCCAGCAGGAGGCGGAAAAGCAGCTCGAACGCCAGAAGAAGCTTGCACTTTATACAGCGGCTACAGGAAGGATATTCCAGAAGGTAGACAGATCGATACGGTTTCGTGTACTAATGTGCGGGCTGAATGGGCGTTTGCCACTTACCTTTGTTCGAATCCAGCCGCCGATATATTTTGGGGGTAAAATTTTTTGTTGACTATGTATGCGCCACCGGTGCTGCATAGTGTTCATTTATCCGGTTCGGTGTGATTTGTGCAGGAATGAGAGAATGCCGAACACACACACACATATATATATATATATATATATATATATATATAATCTTTTCCTTTTTATACGCCGTTCGTTCGGAATATGTACATTTTCCGTGATACATATACAGAAAAAAGTATATTAGGGTCATTGGGGGGACTTGTTCAGCAGTGTTTGTAGATATACATCCTCCCGTTCTTTGATGTAGTGATGCCATATAATATATATATGAAAAAAACTCTTTTGGGGTACATTTCTCGATACTTATTATCCACTTGGTGGCATCACTATATCAAACAACGGGAGGCTACGAAAAAGGCCAACACGAAAGCTGTTGCCAGTCAATCATACATGATCCAGCGGATTTCCCATTATAGAACTATTTAATTTACCTGTCTATTATATATTACAACTTGAATTGCACGTGAATAACGAGGTCAATCCTTTGAGAGGTTTGACCTCGTTATTCACGAAGGTACAAAAAAAAAAAATATATTTTTTTTAAGCATTTGTAAATTGTAAAACAATTACGTCAATAAATCGCATTGTGAATGAATGATTAATTCACAGAGATCATCATCGGGACACGATGAGGAGCTTCTACAGATCACGTCGCAAGTCCTCCAGAACAATCCGGACGATGCTACGCTGTGGAATATACGCCGCGAAGTACTGGAAGGCATGAAGGCCAAAGGGTGAGGATTGAATGGGTAACGGACCAATGATTTCTCTTTTTTGATAGACGAATCCTCGGTGGTCATCAAGGATACAAGGTCGTCTGTAACTACACAATTCAGAGACATCTTGTGTGTGTATATTGGATCTTATGTCTTATAGACTCAAATTTCACCGTTGAATCGATACAGAGCAGTATCGATTATGCCGATTCACAATTTCGCGCCCTCTTCCCTGTCTTATCTGTACTTTTTTTGTCGCATTACGATATCTTTTTTGTGTGCGAAGTGATGCCGTCGCGGACCGCACCAAAGACGAGCTGATGTTGGTCCAGCAGGCGTTGTTAAAAAATCCGAAATCCTACGGCGCATGGTGGCATCGAGGGTGGGTCAATGAGAATCTGACATCGAGTCCCGACTGGAATCGTGAACTTCAGCTGACCGGGCTCTTTCTTGAGAAGGACGACCGCAATTGTACGTTACTGCAAAATCTTTAATACAACTACTACTACTAATTAATAATAATAACATCGACGCTTTTGTTTTTGCCTTAGAGTTACTTATAACATTTACTAGATACCAGTACAGCAGTCGACATTGTTTTGGACGCTCAACTTCAATGTGGTGATCTTTATATATGAGCATAAAGTACTTACTACCGCAGATGCTAATTAGTGGCGCAAATTCTCACTGGAATGGGCCAAGTATACGACCAAGTCTTTTACCACGGCGCGTGCGCGGAGTACAGGTACATGGAGGTGAGTATCACCAAATTACTGGTATAAAATCGAGTTAGTGACTTGTCCAACGTTGCGGTAACAGAAATAGTTAATGCTTTTGCGTAATGCGCACACGCGACCCGATCGGTTGTGCTACCTATCGTGCCAATTGATCTCGAAACTGGACGATCATCGCGACTCGAATCGCAGTTCACTGTTGGGACTATCGTCGCTTCGTTGTGGAGAGATGCCGGACGCCCCTTGAAGATGAGCTAAAATTCACACTCGAAAGGATCGAGGCCAACTTCTCGAACTATTCCGCCTGGCATTATCGCTCACACCTTCTGCCGAAACTGTTCCCGGGTGATGATAGGCCCGGCTCGATCAAGGAGAACGTCCTACTTGACGAGCTCGACCTAGTGCTCAACGCCGCCTTCACCGATCCCCAGGATCAATCGGCTTGGATGTATCATCGATGGCTACTTGGAAAAGGCAGGTGAACGCTTTCACAGTTAATTTCAGAAAATTATCCACATCCTGTCGTTTAAGGGAGGTAGGCGAGTAGGTACGCTATTAATGGGACGGAACCCAAGAGGGTCGCGCTACGATAGACGTCAGTCGTCATTTCTATATGACATAGTTGCTATATCTGACCAAGTAACTGCGCGCCCGGACCGACCGAGCGAATATCACACGCTCCCAATGATACTTAGCTATGAAAAATCAATGTTGAACTTAATGAGAAACCATTTGCTTTAAAGTGACAGGACGAAGAGAAATTCACAAATTCACTATATATATATATATATATAGTCCTGAATTGTGTTTTAAGTCAGATTATCCTGACCTTGTTTTTGCACACCTTTATCATATTTTTTTCCGCGAGAACTTAAGCATTGTTGAACTGCAGTTCCGAAAATAAACCTCAAATGAAATGAAATGAAAATATATATACAATGCGCATCTATTTTCGAATTATTATTATATAATAATTTTCACAGTATAGAAATCATGTAGATAATGTGCGAAACGTCAATGACTTGACTGCTCTTAGAAGTACAAAGTTGTTTAGTTTCTCGCCGTCTCTACTTTGAAATGTTCGCTCGGTTTTTTCTTTTTTCATTTCAAATCGATTTGTGCCTCATTGTCAACTATGCGTGTATGTTTTCTGTAGCGGAGCTGAAACAAGGCATCACATTTGCTCGATGGTTTCCGGAGGAAGGGACTCTTCTCGTAACCTTCGAACAGGAGGTTGCCGAATGCGAGCCAGCGGTGAAGATTGGTAGTGAGATCATCGAGGCCCAATGGCAAATGGTTGGAGGGACACAATCCGCGCATGTATGGGTCAGTATACCACTCGCACCAAATTGCTACAATGCATTGAACGTTGAATGCTACTAAGAATAGACCGCTACACGTTCGTCTCGTAATCAGAGAGTAATCACATTCAAGAAGTGCATCCTTGAAGTCAATCCGAAATTTGATTGATTCCTAACACTGCTTGGACTCGACGGCTGAGTCAACTGAACCAACCCGCTGATTAGCCGAAGCTTATCTTTCTACTTCACCATTCTTATCATCGCCTTTACAGACTTGCCAGGACGAACAGTTGCGCAAAGGTGAGGCGGTTTCCATCGGCGACATCTGGTTGACCAGAGATCAGCTTGACTGGCAAGCAGTGCGCAAGGCCAGCGGTGGCCTGCTAACGGCAGCAAAAACAACCGTCCTTCAGGAGCAGCTCAAGAACGCGAGAAGTCTTGTACAGATGGAGCCGGACAGCAAATGGCCTCTGTTAACGACAGCACTCCTTATGAGCGCTCTCCAGGATCCCGAGCACCTGCCGGAAACGCTGGCCCTGATGGATAAACTAGCGAATGTAGATTCTTATAGAAAGAACTACTACAGCGATCTCAAATCAAAGCTGATAATCGAAGCCTGCCTGAAACCGAACGCTGAAGAAGTGGATCTACATGGCAAGGGGCTTACATGCCTACGACATTGTCACCTGATGTCGGCGACGGCCAAGCTGAACCTTGAAGATAATCTACTCCGCGATGTAGCCTTGTTTCAGTTACGACACTGCTTCTCGTTACACTCCCTTGTGTTGGATGGCAACCCATTACAAACGCTCGACTTCTTGGAGGTTCTGCCTAATTTGAAATATCTTTCTCTCAAGGGGTGCCGTAAGTGAGGTTTTGCAGGCTTGTTTATAGGTAATAGGCTATCCAAAGCTATATCCAGCTGTGGTGCTGCATGTTTTGGACCTTGTGACTATAAATTGGGCACCGTCTTTAATACGGCCTCGCAGAGGTAAAGTTTTCTCGTTGGTGGTTAAAGGGAATATCGAGTATGCATTTCGCTCTCGTTTGGTACCATTCATTAAAAAGGTCATCATTTATACTAGGTTAAATAAATCCTGCAAACGATGTTCTTATTCCATGCGTTTCGCACTTGGTTCTTGCAGATCTTCGAGACGTTTCCGGACTACGATTCTGTACCGACATTACCGAGATTAGCCTGTCCTGC